>CM074721.1:144252380-144852380 GCA_037306005.1 Rhinophrynus dorsalis
GGGGAGAGGAGCCTAGGACAAAGGAATGGGTTCTCTCCCCATCCCTTGTTGGGGGCAGGTAGCACGGCGAGGTGGGAAAAAAGGGGGCGAGGCTTAGAGTTTAAATACAGCTTACCTGCAAAGATGAGCTGAATAACTTTTTCTTTTTTTTTTTCCATACCTTCCATACATGCACTCTCAACCAAAATGGATTTATCTACCACCAAGGAATTTGTATCCAGAAGACCAAGGAAGAAAGACAGCATTCCATAGGAGTGGTAAAATGTATCATGTTATTTGTTGCATTCCCTCTTTATATGGTAATACTTTACCATATCTGGGCTGAGATGATTTTCTTACAAAACAATAGAACAAATAAGCTTAATAATTAATGTAGTGATATTATTTAATCCAAGACCTGGAAGCTAAGATACAACTCACCAAACCAGTTGATTATATTCTAATGGAGTACATTAATCATTGGTTTCTTTACTGACTTATAATACGCTTTCTATTCATTTTTCTTTTGACTTGTAAAGAGAGGGTAAGCATCTATTGGACCAGAGGGTTATGTGTCTCATAATGCAGTAAGTTAATTATTTTCTTGAGAAACCTACAGAAGTCTATATATCTTGTATTTTTCATTCTCTACCACTGGTTTTGTTCCCAGGGAGTTGCAGGGGGTCTTCAGGTACATGTTTTGCAAGCCAGTTACTGTTTCTTTGATATAGTAGGGTGATATTCCACTTTACACATTGGAATATTTATCAGGGTATTGGGCCACATAATATAACCTTCTTGGCATCCATATTTATGTAGTGTGCTTTCCTCTGGGGTGGGATAGTTTTGGTTCTTCCCACATTTCATATCTCATTGAATTGGTGGCTACTGTTTCTTGACATCTTTACAGAACTGGAGATTATTAATATTAAGAGGTTACATTACTTGTACATCAAGGTAACTAGATAAAAATGTATAACCCCATTTATACTTTATTACTTGTTGCTAACATATAACATCAAGTCAATACAATTCACTAACCATATACAAATAGTGCTGCAATTAGCACAACAATATCCTACCTGGAAACGGTGAATTTTATACAGAAACACAGTTATAATGGGGATAGCGGGTGAACTAGTCTGAGTAGAATATCACAGAATTAGGCCCAGGGTAGGTTGTAGTCTACATTATCACTTAATGGTATTACATAGCAAGTACAAGTTCATTGTCTGTGTTAGGAATACAAAGTGTTGTGTGAGTTACAGTAGACCCCCCTCTGATTTGGACACAAAAGTGGCCTTTGTCCTTGAGGCTGTAACAATGGGGGGGGGGGGGGCAGTTGTCTCAGGAGTTAATCTCATGGCTTCAGGCCATTTGTTATTTTCACTGTGTTGAGGTCTTTTCTTATCACTAATCGCATTGTTTCAGGCCCTTTGTTATTGTCAGTGGGTTGAGGTCTTTTGAAGTCATCAATCTTTTTTGCAACCCCATAGTCTGGTAAACCAAATATAGGCAATTATCGATCAGGCAAATACAAGTATTTAGAGATTCTGTTATCAGGATAAATATAGAGATGGTGCAGGTGGTTTCCATGGTGTTAAAACATTATTTAATTATATATATTACAATGGCCAATCAATTCATTGTTCTGTTTTCATGTCTCTGCAACTGCCATTGGGGGTTTCCAAGTATTTATCACTCTTTTTATACAATAGTCTTCTTTCCTCTGTTGCATTCTGCATAAAAGCTACCCATGGTATTGAACTACATTGGGGAAAGAGCTAAAACCCCACCCTCTTTTTGATTCAGCTCCATTGCACAGCCTGGAAGTCTCCCCTATAGTACCTAGGGAGGATTCAGGAATGATTATGCTATTTCCTCATTTATCATAAATAACACCCTGGATAAAGCCCCTTCCTTTGAAGCATGTCAGTTTTCTAAATTCATGGCATGGAAAAATATGTATGGAGAGGTAATGTGGACAAGCTAGCCAAGGTAGTCTTGTTGGGTAGAATAGCGGGTCTTTAGGGGGCACCCCCGGTGGAAAAACTCATTGTGTCACCGCTGGAAGAGGTTTAAAAAAAAAAAAAAAAAAAAAAAAAAAGATTCATCACTTCTCCTTCCCATGGGGGGGGGGGGTGTCAGTGAAGGATGCAATTCCAAAGAAAGATTAGTGTGGTGTATCAGACATTTGATGAGGCTTCGCAATTGGTGCAGGACAGGGGATAGGGAGCATTTATGGCAAAATTAGACATTGAGGCAGCATTCAGATTGCTGCTGTATCCTAACAGTTTTTGCTTTATGGCCAGTTACTTTCAAGGGGGGGTTTATGTGGACAAATGTTTACAGATGGGTTGTTCAATCTCTTGTTCATTTGTGAAAAGGTAGTTCAGCATTTCACTGGGCTGTACAATGTAGGTCAGGGGTCAGTAGCGGTGGGAGCCTTTTTCCTGGGACAATGTTGAACTGAGAGAGGGCCAGAGGTATGGCTTATGTAGGGTTTAACAAGAAATTTGGCACTGAAGGAGCTATTTCCTATGGTGGTAGCATGGGAGTTGTGGTAGGACAAACTGGCTAACAGGGAGGTAGCATTCTGGACAGATAATATTGGTGTGGTGTACAGTATCAATCAGTTATCTTCTGGTTCACAGAGTGGGTTGGCTCTGCTAAGGAGGTGGGTATGGAGGTGCAAGAAGCATAACATTAAGTTCACGGGCTTGTCATGTGACAGGGGTTGATAACACTCTGGCAGATGCTTTGTCTAGGGAGAACTGGGATGTCTTCTTTGCATTAGCACCAGGAGCTGACATAACTGGTTTCTTGTGTCCTAAATATGTATAGCACTGGGGGACGAAGAGATAGATGATCTGATAACAGCATCCCTAGCACCAAACACTGCAGGAAGGCATTTCAGGAGTGGGGTGAGTTCGCTGTGGCACAAGTGGGGAGAGCAGAGGAAATGAATGCCAGGATATTGTAGGAGTATTTAAAGTATCTATGGAAGCAGGGGGCAGCCAAGGGGAAAGTAGTAACAACACTGGCAGCTATTTCATTCTTTGCAAAACTTAGAGGGGAGGAAACATTGCTAGAAAGTTTTGCAGTAAGGAGGGTTAGGAAAGGTTGGGGGAGAAAGTGGCAAAAAGTGGCAGATGCTAGATGGCCCATAGACCAGCAAAAACTGAGAAAAATGTGTAGGGCTCTGAAGGAAAGGTGTAAGGATGGCTATGAGAGGGTTTTGTTTAAGGCAGCATTTGTGATGGCATTTTATGGAGCATTCAGGATGACTGAATTGGTAGGAAACTGGGTTGCAGTGGGATGGTGTGGAATGGTTAGAAGAGATGGTGCGCTGCTGGCTGGCTAAGGCAAAAAACAATCAGGACAGGGGGGGCGATGGGCATACCTGGGAACTCTCCGGTTTTGCCCCGGAGACTCCGGATTTCAGCCTGAATTACCGGGTCTCCGGGGCAATGTGTGGATTACCGGGTGGGCAGAGTTTAAATAGAAACTCTGCCCACTTGTGCTCTGTCCCGCCCGATTCCTCCCACTCCCCGCCCTCTTAGAGACTTTTTGCAGGTTTTTTTTTTGTTTTTTTTTCTGTCCCGCCCCCCCTCCGCACCTAAGCCCCACCCCTTTTATGACGCAAATCGCGTCATTTTCTTCCTATGTCGGAACTGACAGGGTTACCCTCCGGGTAACCCTGTTTCAAAAGTTCCCAAGTATGGCGATGGGTATTGCTCATGAGGAGTGGGAGGAAAAGTGCCCATTGAGGGCAGTAAAAGGAATTTTGAAGATTCGCCCCCCGGAAATTGTTGTTGTTTGATACACCAAGAGGGCAGCGCACTGTAAAAAGACCAGTTCAGGGTGGTGATGGGCAGGGTGCTGACCAGGATTGGGGCAGACCCGGAAAGTATGGCACCCAGTCCTTCAGAATAGGAGCAGCTACAGTTGCAGTGCAGAGGGGTTGCAGTGAAGGTGAAATTAAGAGGTTGGGGCGCTGGCGATCAAATGCTTTTAAAACATATATCTGAATGGGATTGGTCTAACATGGTCTTTCTTGAAGAAGGAAATAAGAAAAAGCAGATCAGAATTTTTGTCATAGACCAGTCATGCTTTATGGGTGCGCGCCAATACCTCGCTCAGCGTCAGAGGGAGAATTTAGGGATGCAGCAGGAGGACATGAAAATCATATGGTGTGGTAAGAGGTGCTTGGTCTGGGGGCAGATGGAGGACCTCGTTCAGGACACCTGCAGGAAGTGGGGGAGTCCTGATATTTTGATAGGGCATGATGGCGGTAAGACTTCACTTCCACAGTGTCAGTAGACTAGATGGAACGCATCAAAGCCACATGCAGAGTGGGGAGCTCCATCTGTCCTGAGATGAAGATTATCTGGTCACAGATTACGCTGCGCCATTCGTGGAGAGGGGCGTTGTCGCCCCGAGCTATTGAGAGGTCCAGGTGTAAGGTGAATCATGCCATACCTAGGTTCATGTTCTTCTGTGGTGGTGGCACCATTAGCCATAATAAGATAAAATGGGAGGAGGATGGCTGGTACAGGGGAGATGGTGTCCACCTAGGGGACAGGGGGCTACAGGTATTTAAACAGCAGTTAGGGAAGCCCTAGAGGTTTGTATGGGGTCACAGCAAGGGGGGGTGGGGGTCATAGAGGGTCCAGGGTTAGGAGTCCCCTCTATGGGTGGCGGGTGTGGCGCTTACAGGGCCCCGGCAGTGCGGCATAGCCAATCGGTAACGGTGGGCGGGCAGACTTGTGCTGTGCGGCCAGGACAGCCTGCAGGAAGGGCGGGCAATTGCCATCAAGCACTGTGGAGGAGGGGAGGCATGTAGGTATTGTCATGGTGGATTGACATTTGGGCCTTGTTTGCCTCCCCTGGTATGGTTTGGTGGCAGCCATGGAGAGGGACCAGAGGTGGGGAGGCAGTGGTTTGCCGGAAAGGTCTCGTCCTTTACCTTCCATGGCCGCAGGCAGGGTGCAGGCGTGACCCAAGAGATTAGGGGTCCTGGGGGCGCCACATAGGAGGGGGGAGGGTACTCCTGGGGTCCTATAAATAGGTCAATATCACAAATTAATAAAGCTGTGACCTCACAATTTGCCACATTATATTGTTGTCAGTGTGTTTATTTTGGGGAAACAAAAATGGTGGGGGGGCAGGGGTTGGGGGAAGGTAGGGGAATGGTTGGTGGCTGGAGGGAAAAAGGGGGGAATTGCGAGTGTGGCCCTTACAAAAGGTGGAGGGTGCCTTTATGGCACCCAAAGCCTGATAAGGGCCAGTGAGCCAAAATCCCCTTCCCCCTCTGTGGTGATGCTTGCTTTTGGTGGGGGAGGGGGAGAGGAGCCTAGGACAAAGGAATGGGTTCTCTCCCCCTCCCTTGTTGGGGGCAGGTAGCACGGTGAGGTGGGAAAAAAGGGGGCAAGGCTTAGAGTTTAAATACAGCTTACCTGCAAAGATGAGCTGAATAACTTTTTCTTTTTCCCACCCTCCCTCCCTGGTGGTTGTGCTTCTTTTCAGGTCATCTAGGTGCAGTAGCTGCGCCATTGAAGAGGTCCGGCTTAGGCCAAGCAAGTTGGTGGTGGAAGTCAGCAGTAGAAACCCATTTAGGTCCTTTGCGGGTGTGACGCTTACAGGGCCCCGGCAGTGCGGCATAGCCAATCGGTAACGGTGGACGGGCAGACTTGTGCTGTGCGGCCATGTCAGCCTGCAGGAAGGGCGGGCGATTGCCATCAAGCACTGTGGAGGAGGGGAGGCATGTAGGTATGGTCATGGTGGATTGACATTTGGGCCTTGTTTGCCTCCCCTGGTATGGTTTGGTGGCGGCCATGGAGAGGGACCAGAGGTGGGGAGGCAGTGGTTTGCCTGAAAGGTCTCGCCCTTTACCTCCCATGCCCGCAGGCAGGGTGCAGGCGTGACCCAAGAGATTAGGGGTCCTGGGGGCGCCACATAGGAGGGGGGAGGGTACTCCTGGGGTCCTATAAATAGGTAAATATCACAAATTAATAAAGCTGTGACCTCACAATTTGCCACCTTATATTGTTGTCAGTGTGTTTATTTTGGGGAAACAAAAATGGTGGTGGGGGGGGCAGGGGTTGGGGGAAGGTAGGGGAATGGTTGGTGGCTGGAGGGAAAAAGGGGGGAATTGCGAGTGTGGCCCTTATGGTACTGCTGAGAAAGGGTAGATTTTTGTGATTACCCAAAGGTTAGCAGAAATGGGGGAATATAAGAAGGTGGATAGGTTTAACCAGAAAATAGGTGTCTCCACAACCATTAAGGAGGAAAAGGAGGATATCATAAAAACACCCAAAGGTAAACCCAAATTTAGTAAAACAGGATGTTTCCCAATGCACTAGAGTATCTAGGCCAGAGATGATTGCAGATCTTAATAAAGCAGGTATAAATGAAGATTCCCTCAAACGCAGTCCAAATCAAGTCTTATTTAAGAGGGGAAAAGCTTTAAATCATAGTGTACAAATACATACTGCAGCACAGGGTTTTCTATCAGATGAACGGATAAATGATTTTGATGAAATTCCCAATACTAAAGCTAGGTCTGTTGAGGTGAATCTCAAATATATGCAATCTGAGGTCAAATATCCTGATACTAATCCTTGTCCTCCTGTTCCCTATCCTAGGAAAACAAAATCCATGTACCCATCAGCTGAATAATGTGTCATAGAGGACAAAGACGGAATGGACCCATGGGATGGCCGATCCCCAGCACAATGTTTGTTGCTCATCTCTGCTGGGGATCGACAGCCCCATGTTCTTTTGACTGTAGGGTGGGGAAAGGAAACCAACCACACCTAGGTTTTAGCCTTAGTAGACACTGGAGCCAAGGTAACAGTGTTGCATGGTAACCCTTCCAAACTTGTTGTCAAGGTTTGGCTGAGCTGCTCTAAATCTGCTGCTTGATTCTGCTGTCTGAGCAAATCTAGTACTATGCTATCCATTAATGCTGCCTTCCCTTTCTTGGATAAGGCTGTAAAAGCTGACCTCCCTGTGTTTGCTCACCTGACTGCTGTCAGCCAACCCTTCCAGGGTATTTAAAGCAGCTTGGCTCACTTCCTGGTTGCCCTTGTGTCTGAATCAGGCTGCAAGCGCACTATCCTGAGTTCCTGATATTCTGCGCATGACCTGGCTTCCTCTGACATCCCTTCTGGCTCCTGACTCCTAGATTGTTCCTGACATGGTTGATCTCCGTATTCCTGACCCTGGCTTGTCTTTTGGTTTACTCTTCTGGATCACGATTTTGCTTTGTTTGCTTTTGTTATTTTAATAAAACTGTTTTACATTTTTGTGTCTGTCTGGATCCTGGTCCTTAACAGTACATAAGGGTAATTAATTAAGAAGGCGCAGGCAATCCACCAAATGTTTTTTTTAGGCTGGACCAGGTAGACCAGCGCATGGACCAGTTTACGTTAGCCCTCCAGACTTTGTTGCTCCGTGCTGTGCATCTGGCTCCATCACCTCAGCAACCCCCGGCCCAGGCTGCCCTTATAACTGCTGCGCTCCCGCTCCAGCTGCCAATGGTGATTCCAATGTTGCTAGAGGCATGACTGGGTCTGCCTCGCTTCGCCAGCATTATGGGGGTCACCCTAACCAGTGCAGAGCTTTCTGAACCAGGTCGGTATCTATCTGGAGATGGTACCACAGGCCTTCCCATCTGATAGGAGTAAGGTGGGCCTTGTGATTTCCTTACTTTCCGACAGGGCCTTGGCATGGGCTAATCCCCTTTTGGTAATGCAGAAACCTATAGTGTACAATTCCCCTGAGTTTGTGGCATCCTTTAAAAGGGTATAAGCACTAATGTTTATCCAGCAAGGTACAATGATGGTTTCGGATTATGCCATAGAGTTTCGTACCCTGGCAGCCCAACTTGGTTGGAATAATGAGGCTCTCATGGTTGCTTTCTGTAACAGGCCTTCAGACACAGTTAAAGATGAGATTGCAGCCAAGGACCTCCCCCCAGAGATTTAGAGGAACTGGTTTCTTATTGCATCTTGATTGATTCCCATATCCGTGAGAGACCTTCCTTCAGGGAGCACCTGGCATCCCATCAGTTTAGCCACAAGCTTTTCGTCTCCACCCGTGCCTCCCTCTCCTCCTGCGCCTCTTACTCTCGAGACCTCAGGTGATGTGGAGCCCATGCAGCTTGGGTTCACTCACCTTACTGTTGCTGAAACGTCCTTTAGGAGGAGGGAGGGCCTGTGCCTTTACTGCGGTAAGGCAGGGCATATGCTGTGAACTTGCCCCACATGTCCAGGGAAACACCCACACCTAAGGTCCTATAGGGGACAGACGTTAGGCGGCATCTCAGCGTCCCAACCTATCCAGAAGGATAGACCTCTAGTTTTCATTGGGCTCTCTTGGGGAGAGTGTTCCATTATTACAGAGGCACTTATTGACTCTGGTGCAGCGGCCCCTTTATTGACAATGCCTTCACACAGAAGCATTCCATTCCATTGCAGCTCCGTACTAGTCCACTTGCCATTGAGGTGATTGATGGCAGACCCCTACAGCCACCACAGGTCACCCACGAAACCGTTCCTTTGTCTTTTGCTGTAGGGGCTCTCCATCACGAAACTTTACAATTCCAGGTGACCCACTCTCCTCACTATCCTGTGGTCCTGGGTTACCCATGGTTGCACAGACACAATTCCACGTTCTACTGGGTAAGAGCCGAAGTCATGGCATGGTCACCTAAATGTTCCAAGATATGCCTAGCAAAAGTGGTGAAGGTGCTAACCACATCCACGGTCTCTTCGCTGCCTGAGGAGTACCAAGAGTTCTGTGATGTATTTGATAAGGGCCGGGCTGGTGAGCTCCCGCCTCACCCCCCATATGATTGTACCATTGCGTTGCAACTGGATGCCATACTTCCACGAGGTCGTGTCAACCCTCTTTCTGTCGCGGAGAATAAGGCCATGGAGGGGTATGTTGCGGATGCGCTGTCCCGGGAGTTCATCCGCAAGTCCTCCTCTCCCATTGGGGCTGGATTCTTCTTTGTGAAGAGAAAGAATAGAGAACTGAGACCCTGTATCGATTACAGGGGACTCAACCATATCACAGTCAAAAACACCTACCCAATTCCACTTACTACTGAGCAATTTGATCGGTTAAAAGGGTCCAAGGTGTTCAGTAAGCTGGAATTGCGAGGGGGGTACAGTTTGGTATGGATGAAGGAGGGCCAAGAATGGAAAACCTAGTTTAACACCAGGAACGGGCATTACAAATACCTTGTAATGCCCTTCGGTCTCTGCAATGCTCCTGCGGTTTTCCAGGAATTCTTAAATTACTTCCTCCGGGACATGCTCCAACAATGCGTGGTGGTATATTTAGATGACATTCTGATCCATTCTGCCTCCATGGAAAGCCACCTGTAACGGTTTTCTGACACTCAGACCAGGGTATGAAGTAAAAACACAGTTTTATTGAAAATAAAACAATGCCCCTAAGGGCCAGCACAGGAATAGCAGTAATTGCAATACTGACAAAGTGAATGCACACAATAGTAGTGATAGGTGCTATGTATGGATAGGGAATATTCCCCCAAAGGGTTAACAGGTGCAACAGGAGCGATATAAACAAGATTGGCCAACGCCCAGGATAAATAGCAGTCTCTGGAACACAGTCTCTCAATAGTTGGATAGAAGTAAATGACTGCACTGAATACACTCTCAAGTTGGTATAGAAGGCGCCCCAATGTCCAGAGCTGAGCTGATACCTCCATCGTGGGCTACAGAGGAATGCTATTGCCAACGCTGAAGTAATCAGAACCAGAATCGTCCTTAACTGGAAAAAGTAGTAACCCTGCATGTGCCAATTGGATTGTGCCCTGACACCCCTTGGGTGCTATTTCTGACGGTTACTGCACAAGCTGTAATAGAGCCGGCACCCTCTGAAGTGCAATGGGAAATGTAACTTCTAGCATATGTGGGCTGGGGCCCGAACACCCCTCTGGTGCCGTTCCAAATGATCACAGTGGGAGCGAACAGACTACCAGACTACGAGCACGGAGCAGACAAGGCTCTGAGGGTGGATGAGAGGCACACAGAAGCACTCAGAGTAAAGGCTCAAGTCAGTAAACGTATGCTTGGCAAGATATATCGGAGGCACTAGACCGGAGACTACAGGCACTGCAAGGGTTAAGCGGTTCTGTACAGGAGCGAGCACCTTGGCAACTAGCAGAAGGCAAAGCAACCTCAGGCTACAGCTATTGACTAATGAGAGGAACATTGAGTCGCTAAAACAGTTCAGAATGTTGCCAGAGCGACCGGAATGATACAGGAACACCGGAACAGCAGGCAGGACCGGAACGGTAACTGGAACAGCAGGCAGAACCGGAAAAGCAACCGGAACAACAGGCAGGACCGGAACGGCAACTGGAACAGCAGGCAGGGCCAGAACGGCAACCGGAAAAGCAGGCAGGACAGGAACGAATCACGGAGCAGGGTCGTCAGCCAGAACCGGGACAAATCACGGAGCAGGGTCGTCAGCCAGAACCGGATCAAATCACGGAGCAGGGTCGTCAGCCAGAACCAGGTCAAATCACGGAGCAGGGTCGTCAGCCAGAACCGGGTCAAATCACGGAGCAGGGTCGTCAGCCAGAACCGGGTCAAATCACGGAGCAGGGTCGTCAGCCAGAACCGGGTCAAATCACGGAGCAGAAGCAGGAGAAGAGTCAGACAAGCCGGGTCGGTACACAGGAGACACTGGAATACAGCAACAAGGCACAGCAACAGGAACACCACGAAAGGGCAACTGACAAGTGCCCAAGCTCCAGCATATAACGGCACATCCTGGGCGGGCCAATCAGTCTTCCACCAATGCACAGGCAAATCAGGCCAGATTGACAGAAAGTCACGGGGACTGTGATAGTACCCCCCTCTCAAAGACCCTCTCCCCTGCTGGGGGGTCTGGGTTTCTGGGGAAATTTAGAGTGAAAGTTGCACAACAATCGTGGAGCATGGAGGTCCTTGTGGTCAACCCAAGAGCGCTCCTCAGGCCCATACCCTTTCCAGTGGACCAAATATTGCAACTTGCCTCTAAATCTCCTGGAGTCATTGATGCTCTGAACTTCGTATTCCTCTTGGCCCTGCACATCCACCGGACCAGGAACCACCGGAGTGGTAGTATAGTGGTTGCAAACCAAGGGCTTTAATGATGACACATGGAACACATTGTGAATACGCATAGTGTTAGGAAGTTCCAATGAGTATGCCACAGGATTGACTTTGCGAATAATCTTAAACGGCCCAATGAACCGGGGGGCCAGTTTTTTCGAGGGCACTTGCAAGTTGAGATTCCTGGAGGAAAGCCATACCCTGTCCCCAACCTGGAAGGAAACCGCTGGCAGCCGTCTGCGATTGGCATGCCGCTGATGTCTGTGGAAGGACTGACTGAGGGACCTTTGTACCTGTGCCCAAGTGGAGCGGAGCTGCTCCATGTGCTCATCCAGAGCCGGAATCTGTTGGGACTGAAATGAGTCTGGGAGTAGACAGGGTTGGAACCCATAATTAACAAGGAACGGAGAGCTCCCAGACGATGAATTAACTGCACAGTTCCTGGCAAACTCTGCCCACGGCAACAGGTCGGCCCAGTTATCATGATGATCAGTCACAAAGCAGAGTAAAAACTGCTCCAGTCCCTGATTGGCACGCTCGACGGCTCTGTCGGTCTTGGGACGGTAGGCGGAGGAAAAGGACAATTGAATGCCCATCTGGCCACAGAATGCCCTCCAGAATCTCAACACGAATTGACTCCCCCGATCGGACACTATCACTCTAGGAACCCCGTGCAAGCGGAATACTTCTCTGCCAAAAATTAATGCCAATTCCTGGGCCGAAGGAAGGCCAGAGAGGGGCACGAAGTGAGCCATTTTAGAGAACCTATCCACCACCATTAGGATAAATGTATAGCCCTTAGAACTAGGCAGCTCTCCCAAGAAATCTATAGAAATGTGGGACCAAGGAAGATCACCATTAGGCACCGGTTGGAGCAGTCCCACTGGGAGATGTCTGGGAGTTTTGGCACGGGCACAGGTGGTACAAGCAGCAGTAAATGCAGAGCAGTCGGCCTTCAGTGAAGGCCACCAGAATGTCCGTGATAATGACCATGCCAACTGATCTCTGCCAATGTGCCCAGCTGCCTTAGATGAGTGATAGGTCTCAAGTAATCTGGTACGGAAAGGCTCGTCCACAAAACACTTGCCAACTGGGGTTTCCGGAGGTGCACGCCCTTGTGATGCCAAGATTTGCTCTCCCAGTGGAGAAGTGATGCTGGTACGAATAGTAGCCAGGATCCTATCTGGCTGAATAATGGGGACCGGGGCCTCATCCCTCTCAATGTCTGTGCAGAATTGTCTAGACAGGGCATCTGCCTTAATATTCTTGGACCCCGGCAGGTACGACACTATGAAATTAAATCTGGACAGAAATAGAGCCCATCGAGCCTGGCGAAATGACAGCCTTTTGGCCTCGGATAGGTAAATCAAGTTCTTATGGTCCGTGAGGATTAACACTGGGGTCCTTGTGCCTTCCAGAAGATGTCGTCATTCTTTTAATGCCAAGATGATAGCCAACAACTCCCTATCACCAATTTCGTAATGGCTCTGGGCACTAGACAGTTTCTTGGAAAAGAATCCACACGGCCTCAGGTTACCCCCTTCCTTAGGGCGTTGGGAGAGAACTGCCCCTACCCCAAACTCGGAGGCATCGACCTCTAGTGTGAACGGCAGGGTGGGGTTAGGGTGGGATAATATAGGGGCGGATGCAAAAGCCTTCTTGAGGGTTTCAAAGGCCATCTCAGCTGCCTCAGACCATTGAGAGGGATTCGCACCCTTATGCGTCAGGGCAGACAGAGGTTTAGTAATGGTGGAAAAGTTCTGAATACATTTTCTGTAATAGTTGGCAAAGCCCAGAAACCTTTGAATAGCTTTTAACCCCTTGAGTCATGGCCAATGTAGGACTGCAGCCAACTTCTCTTGGTCCATGGCTATGCCATCCTTAGATATGACAAAACCCAAGAAGGGTACTTGGGAACAGTGAAATTCACATTTCTCTAGTTTGCAGAACAATTTGTTCTTGTGTAATCTGAGTAATACCTCCGAAACATCCTGGATTTGCTGGGTTAAACTATCAGAATGGATCAATATATCGTCCAGGTACACAACCACACAAGACTGTAACATGTCGCGGAGGATATCGTTAATGAACTCCTGAAATACGGCAGGTGCATTACATAACCCAAATGGCATAACTAGATATTCGTAGTGGCCTGACCTAGTATTGAATGCCGTCTTCCACTCATCACCGGCCCTGATTCTTATTAGGTTGTAGGAGGCACATAGATCGAGTTTCGTAAAGATAGAGGAGCTTTTCAACCTGTCAAATAACTCTGTGATGAGCGGAATGGGATAAGCATTTTTGGACATTAACTTATTGAGTCCACGGTAGTCAATACACGGTCGTAACTCGCCACTCTTCTTTTTCACGAAAAAGAACCCTGCACCTGCCGGCGAGGATGATTTACGAATAATCCCTCGTCTGAGGGCATCCTCAATGTACTCCTCCATAGCCCTAGTTTCCTCACAGGACAATGGGTATGTCCTACCCCTCGGTGGCACCACTCCCGGGGGCAGATCAATAGCGAAATCATATGCCCGATGCTGTGGCAATGCGTTGGCCTCAACCTTACTGAATACGTCACAGAATTTGCTGTATTCTGCTGGCACAGAAGGAGGGGTACACATAATCTTGACAGGACGAGACAGACAATTACCAGAGCAATGGTTGGACCATGACTTAATCTCACACGTTTGCCAGTCAAACTGGGGATTATGCAGCATTAACCAAGGGAACCCCAGAATGACTGCATGATGGGGTGAATTAATAATCTGAAAACGAACCTCCTCCTTATGGAGGACCCCAACAGACATAATGAGGAGAGTAGTCTCCATTGTGACAAGAGCTGGTTCGAGAGGTCTGCCATCAATAGCCTCAATGGCTAGCGGAGTATCTCTTTTAGACAAAGGAATATTGTGTCTTTCCGCAAATGCCCGGTCCATGAAATAGCCTGCTGCGCCAGAATCTACCAGGGCTAGTACCTCCACAGCTTGGTCGCCTAGGAGAAAACTCACCGGAATGGGGGATCTTGGGACGATTGTACACCACCTAGGGCCTGTCCCCCAAGGTACCCTAGGTGCGTGCGTTTCCCGGACGTACCGGGCATGTACTTAGTAAATGCCCCTTTTTACCACAATATAGGCATAACCCTTATCTTTTGCAGTAGGCCCTCTCCTCCTTAGACAGCCTGGTGAAGCCAATCTGCATAGGCTCCCCTGTTTCAGGTGCCCGGTCGGGAGGAATGGGAGGAGAGGGTGGGTTAAAAGACCTCTAGTGCCCATGGGTCTTGGAACTAGCCCTTTTAGTCAAGCGCCTCTCACGCATGCGGGTGTCAATGAGTATCACATAGTCTATATACTCATCTAGATCAGTAGGTACCTCCCTGGCAGCAATCTCATCCTTAATGGAGTCGGATAGGCCCTGTGCAAAGGCTGCCAGGAGTGCCTCATTATTCCAGGCTACTTCTGCTGCTAGAATCCGAAATTCTATAGCATACTCTGCCACAGTGCGATCGCCCATCTGTATTACCATCAATTTTTTTGCCGCAGAGATAGCTCGCCCAGGTAACTCAAATACTCTGCGAAACTGTCTGACAAATTCGTTAAAGTTTAGAGTACAGGGTTTAGCCTGCTCCCATAAAGGATTAGCCCATGCCAGGGCTTTGCCAGTTAATAGAGATATCATGAACCCCACCTTGCTACGGTCATTCGGGAAAGCATGGGGTGTAAGTTCTAGGAATATCTCTAGTTGATTAAGGAAACCTCTGCACAGTGTGGGTTCGCCATCATATCTTAACGTAACGGCGCCGCCGCCGTAAAACTTCTAGAGCGTGCCAATAATTGCCCAGTAGTATTGTCCAGTGTCATAACTGGGGGGACCACCGGATTTTGATTCGGTTTATCGAGGTGTACCGTAAGTTCAAGCAAGGTTTGCATGGCCAGTGCCAATTGGTCTAGGCGTTGCTTGTGAAAATCCATCCTCCAGTGGAGGTTCTGTGTATTACTGTCACTTTTCCCGTCTGAGGTCATGGCCCTTTCGTACTGTAACGGTTTTCTGACACTCAGACCAGGGTATGAAGTAAAAACACAGTTTTATTGAAAATAAAACAATGCCCCTAAGGGCCAGCACAGGAAAAGCAGTAATGGCAATACTGACAAAGTGAATGCACACAATAGTAGTGATAGGTGCTATGTATGGATAGGGAATATTCCCCCAAAGGGTTAACAGGTGCAATAGGAGAGATATAAACAAGATTGGCCAACGCCCAGGATAAATAGCAGTCTCTGGAACACAGTCTCTCAATAGCTGGATAGAAGTAAATGACTGCACTGAATACACTCTCAAGTTGGTATAGAAGGCGCCCCAATGTCCAGAGCTGAGCTGATACCACCATCGTGAGCTACAGAGGAATGCTATTGCCAATGCTGAAGTAATCAGAACCAGAATCGCCCTTAACTGGAAAAAGTAGTAACCCTGCGTGTGCCAATTGGATTGTGCCCTGACACCCCTTGGGTGCTATTTCTGACGGTTACTGCACAAGCTGTAATAGAGCCGGCACCCTCTGAAGTGCAATGGGAAATGTAACTTCTAGCGTATGTGGGCCGGGGCCCGAACACCGCTCTGGTGCCGTTCCAAATGATCACAGTGGGAGCGAACAGACTACCAGACTACGAGCACGGAGCAGACAAGGCTCTGAGGGTGGATGAAAGGCACACAGAAGCACTCAGAGTAAAGGCTCAAGTCAGTAAACGTATGCTTGGCAAGATATATCGGAGGCACTAGACCGGAGACTACAGGCACTGAAAGGGTTAATATCACGGTGCCCGTGATTGCTGCAGTTCCTTATCTGTCACCAGTAGGGGGCTGCTATTGGCTGTCTGCTGATAGCCCGCCTCTCATTTCCTATTTAAACCTGGATTGAGCACCCTTTGGGTGCCCTTTCGTGTTGTTTCTGACCTTCTTGCTATCTCTTGCTAGTGATAGCTGGGCCTCTGTTCCAGTGTTCCTGATCTCATGTGTTCTTGAGTTCCTGATCTCTACTGTTCCAGTGTTTCCTGCCTGCTGTGTTGTTCCAGTCCTGGTTCCGGCCTAGTCTCTGGTGTTGCAGTTCCTGCGGTTCTTCTTCTCTGCTGTTTCCTGACCTGACTGATCGTTGCTGGTTCCTGTCATCTCATCGCCTGTCTCCTGTATCCTGGCGACCTCCTGCCCGGTCGCGTCAGCGACATTGTTAGTTACTCCAGTGTGCGGTCACTGGTTTGCTCCAAAGCCTATCGGCTGTACAGTCTTGTGTTGGTAACAGCGTGCGGACGCTGGTTTGCTCCCAAAGCCTTGCGGCTATACAAACTCGCTTGTTACACCAGTGTGCGGTCACTGGTTTGCTCCAAGGCCTATCGGCTATACAATCCTGTGTTGGTCCCAGCGTGCGACGCTGGTTTGCTCCTAAGCCTTGCGGCTATACAAACTCGCTTGTTACACCAGTGTGCGGTCACTGGTTTGCTCCTAAGCCTATCGGCTATACAGTCTTGTGTTGGTCACAGCGTGCGGACGCTGGTTTGCTCCAAAGCCTTGCGGCTATACAAACTTGCTTGTTACACCAGTGTGCGGTCACTGGTTTGCTCCAAGGCCTATCGGCCATACAATCCTGTGTTGGTCCCAGCGTGCGGACGCTGGTTTGCTCCTAAGCCTTGCGGCTATACAAACTCGCTTGTTACACCAGTGTGCGGTCACTGGCTTACTCCAAAGCCTATCGGCTATACAGTCCTGTGTTGGTCCCAGCGTGCGGACGCTGGTTTGCTCCTAAGCCTTGCGGCTATACAAACTCGCTTGTTACACCAGTGTGCGGTCACTGGTTTGCTCCTAAGCCTATCGGCTATACAGTCCTGTGTTGGTCCCAGCGTGCGGACGCTGGTTTGCTCCTAAGCCTTGCGGCTATACAAACTCGCTTGTTACACCAGTGTGCGGTCACTGGTTTGCTCCAAAGCCTATCGGCTATACAATCCGGTGTTGGTCCCAGCGTGCGGACGCTGGTTTGCTCCAAAGCCTTGCGGCTATTCAAACTCGCTTGTTACACCAGTGTGCGGTCACTGGTTTGCTCCAAAGCCTATCGGCTATACAATCCTGTGTTGGTCCCAGCGTGCAGACGCTGGTTTGCTCCAAAGTCTAGCGGCTTTACTACTCCCTGTTGGTCTCAGTGTGTGTACACTGGGTTGCTTACGATCCTGTCAATTTGCCATTACCATCTGACTGCTGCTACTATCTCTGGGCTGCCCTTCCCGGTATTGGTAAGGCCGGTAGAACCTTTTGCCACATTCCATCTGAGGTTGCCTTACCCGGTATTGGCAGGGCCGGTAGAGCCTACATTGTGAATCTTTTGAGGCTGCCTTGCCCGGTAATTTGGTAAGGCCGGTAGAACAGTTATGCTATTCCATCTGCAGGTTGCCTTACCCGGTATTGGCAAGGCCGGTAGAGCCTAACATTCAGCTTCTTCAGACTGTCCTGTCCGGTATATTGACAGGACCGGTAGAGTCTGCATTCTGTCTTGTTATATTCTGTATGTATCTGTATGTATGTGTTAGCCATCCTACGTTATCAATTTATTATTTCAATAAAATTGATTTTTACCTAAAACTTGTGTCTGAGAGTCATAATAAACCGTGACAGTTAAGCGGTTCTGTACAGGAGCGAGCACCTTGGCAACTAGCAGAAGGCAAAGCAACCTCAGGCTACAGCTATTGACTAATGAGAGGAACAGTGAGTCGCTAAAACAGTTCAGAATGTCGCCAGAGCGACCGGAATGATACAGGAACACCGGAACAGCAGGCAGGACCGGAACGGTAACTGGAACAGCAGGCAGGACCGGAACGGCAACCGGAAAAACAGGCAGGACCGGAACGGTAACTGGAACAGCAGGCAGGGCCGGAACGGCAACCGGAAAAGCAGGCAGGACAGGAACAAATCACGGAGCAGGGTCGTCAGCCAGAACCGGGTCAAATCACGGAGCAGGGTCGTCAGCAAGAACCGGATCAAATCACGGAGCAGGGTCGTCAGCGAGAACCGGATCAAATCACGGAGCAGGGTCATCAGCCAGAACCAGGTCAAATCACGGAGCAGGGTCGTCAGCCAGAACCGGGTCAAATCACGGAGAAGGGTCGTCAGCCAGAACCGGGTCAAATCACGGAGCAGGGTCGTCAGCCAGAACCGGGTCAAATCACGGAGCAGGGTCGTCAGCCAGAACCGGGTCAAATCACGGAGCAGAAGCAGGAGAAGAGTCAGACAAGCCGGGTCAGTACACAGGAGACACTGGAATACAGCAACAACGCGCAGCAACATGAACACCACGAAAGTGCAACTGACAAGTGCCCAAGCTCCAGCATATAACGGCACATCCTGGGCGGGCCAATCAGTCTTCCACCAATGCACAGGCAAATCAGGCCAGATTGACAGAAAGTCACGGGGACCGTGATACCACCATGCAGATGTAGCCTGAGTTCTGCAGAAATTAAGAGAAAATAATCTATTTTGCAAATCAGAAAAATGCAAACAGGTCACCTTCTTGGGGGTACGTAATTTCAGAGGTCGGTTTCACTATAGACCCCGAGAAACTCTCTGCTGTTCTCGAGTGGCCGCAACCAGTAGGTCTCCTCTCCCTTCAACATTTCCTCGGGTTTGCTAATTACTACAGGAAATTTAACCACAATTTTTCCTCGATTGTAAAACCCCTTACCGACATGACAAAAAAAGACAGTAACTCCATGCATTGTTCTCCGGAGTCCATCAAAGAATTTGAGGCATTAAAAGTCGCCTTTGCCACAGCACCCATTTTGGCACACACGAAACCCGAGCTTCCATTCATTCTTGAGGTCGATGCGTCTGAGACAGGAGTAGATGCCCTCCTGTCTCAACGTCCTACTCCTCAGAGCCAGTTGCACCTGTGTGGGTATTTCTCAAAGAAGCTAAGTCCTGCAGAGTGCAACTATGAAATTGGTGACCGTGAGTTGCTGGCAATTATACTCGCACTCAAAGAATGGAGGTATTTGCGCAAGGGAACTTCAGTGCCAATCCTTATCCTCACATATCATAAAAACCTCACCTACCTATCCGAAGCTAAGAGCTTGACTCCAAGACAGGCCCGATGGGCCTTATTTCTGTCCCGTTTTAATTATGTGGTCTCGTACCTGCCGGGCACCAAAAATGTCAGGGCTGATGCCCTATCCAGACAGTTCTTGGGAGCTAAGGAGGAGAGCTCTCCTAGTCCTATTATCCCTCCGGACCGAGTACTGGCCACCATACATACAAGAATAACATCTCTCCTCAGAGAGAGAGAATACGGGCCACCCAAGTAGATGCACCTGCTGAGACTCCTTCTGGGTGCTGTTTCATACCTATTGACCTCCGTACCAAGGTACTTTCAACATACCATAATACGAAGTCAGAGGGTATCCCGGAAAGAACCAGCTTCTCTGGACGGTTTCTCGTTTTTTCTGTTGGCTAGAACTTAACAAAGATATTGCTGCCTTTGTTGCTGCCTGTCCAGTCTGTGCGCAGATCAAATCACCCCTTCCAGTGGGCCTTCTCCAACCCATACCCAATGGGGAGAAGCCATGGTCACACATTGCCATGGACTTCATAGTCGACCTCCCTTTATCTAATGGTAACAGTCATCCTCATGGTCATTGACCGATTTTCTAAAATGATTCACTGCATACCTTTCAAAAAACTCCCAATCGCTAAAGAGTTGGCTATGGTCTTTGTCAAAGAGATCTATCTGCTACACGGGGTTCCCAAAGTCATAGTTTCCGACCGGGGTAGCCAGTTTGTCTCGAGATTCTGGAGGGCCTTCTGTGCGCAACTAGGTATTCAACTCTCCTTTTTGTCTTCGTATCACCCGCAATCGAATGGGGCCGCAGAAAGGACTAATCAGGCTTTGGAGCAATTCCTGCAGTGCTACATCGCAGACCATCAGAATAATTGTTCAGACCTGCTACCTTGGGCGGAGTTTGCTCATAACAGTGCTGTCTCTGCTTCTACCCAGCTCTCCCCTTCATGGTGAATTATGGGCATCAACCCTCCATGATTACAGATTCTCCCTAGGGGATTCTGTCATTAAAAGAACATCTCCAGCTAATCTGATCCACATGGGTGCAGGTCCAAGAGTCATTGCAATGCACACAACAATCCCAGGAGCTCCAGGCCAATCGTAAATGCCTACTCACACCCTCCTACCAGGTTGGGGAGAGGATCTGGTTGTCCTTCAGAAATCTCCACCTCCGAGTGCCCTCTCAGAAACTGGCTCCCCGCTTTGTGGGGCCTTTCCGTATACTCCGACGTCTGAACCCTGTGGCCTCTGCCCTAGACCTCCCTCCTAATATGCAGATACACAATGTGTGCCATGTCTTGCTGCTGAAACCACTGGTATGCAATCATTTTACTATGGCCAATTTGGTGCCCGTTGACAGCAATGTGGAGTTCAAGGTCCGCTAAATAGTTGACTCTCATAGGTTCCAAGGGACATTGGAAGGGGTACGGTCCAGAAGAGCGCTCACGGGTTCCAGCCACAGCTGTGCATGCCCCCACCCTTCTCCGTGCTTCCATGCACGCTTTCCCCATAAACCTGGTTCTGCCCCGCAGGGGGGGGAAGTCGTTGAGGTGGGGTATTGTCAAGGTTTGGCTGAGCTGCTCTAAATCTGCTACTTGATTCTGCTGTCTGAAATAATCTAGTGTTCTGCTATCCATTACTGCTGCCTTCCCTTTCTTGGATCAGACTGTATCACCTGACTGCTACCAGCCAACCCTCCCAGGGTATTTAAAGCAGCTTGGCTCACTTCCTGGTTGCCCTTGTGTCTGATTCTGGCTGCAAGCGTGTTATCCTGAGTTGCTGATATTCTGTGTATGACCTGGCTTCCTCTGACGTCCCTTCTGGCTCCTGACTCCTGGATTGTTCCTGACATCATTGATCTCTGTATTCCTGACCCCGCTTTGGCTGAGTACCTGTCTTGGTTCCTGACCCCGGCTTGACATATGGTTTATGCTTCTGGATCACAGTTTTGCTTTGTTTGCTTTTGTTATTTTAATAAAGATGTTTTGCGCTTTAGATTTTTGTGTCTGTCTGGTTCCTGGTCCTTAACAGTTGTAGGCCCTATCATTTCACAGAGAGGGTCTAGGGCGTGAGTAACTAAGGACGTATAAACCACAGTCACATATTCATAAACAAAGGGCCCCTGGGTTTATGGCTAATATGTTTGGTTTCCAATTTCCTGACAATATCTTGGGGGTAGATATATTGTTAGGACGCATAATAGAGACGCAGGCGGGAGATGTTCATATTTTTGGCTTTTCACACAAACCCACTTATGTGCAAGAGGCAGGGGAGGTGGTGAGAGGAAGTACATACTGGACACCTGTTGTAATTCTCCCTCCCTGTAGTCCAACAAGGGCTGCCGGGAGGGTTGAAAGAAATCAGATTATAGTGAGGTGTAGTTCATCCTGCAGTTAAGCCCTTTTAACGCTCTGTGTTTCCTGTTAAAAAGTCGGTTCTTGGCGTAGGACAATAGATTACAGGGAACTCAACAGAGTGGCACCCCCATTGAGCGCTGTAGTCCCCCAATATTGTCCCTGTCATTTATGACAGCCAAACAGACACAGGAGTGGCATGTCATAGAGGGGTGTTATTGTGTTAATTGTGGTATTGGTCATTAGGACAAACTTCTCTGGGTATATCCTAAAATTAATCGGTTGGCTTATGGGGTATTATGTAATTGCATTTGTTTCCAATAACTGTGCTAATGTCTGTTAGTGTGAGTATACTGTAGGCCACTCTGCTTGTGCTAGGCCCCAGCCCATGTCATTGACTTCATATTGGATTCAGCACATGGTGGGACCCCATCTTGGAAATCTCAAGCCATATGGTTGAGGACTCCATTTTGAAGAAAGCACATGGTATGTGAGTTTGCAGTTCTTCACATTTAGTTAAGACAGCTGTTATTGTGAAACCCTTTGCGCTAATTAATGCACCCAAAACCACAAACCACAACAGCCTCCATTTATTGCATAATATTTTGGAGTAATTTGACCTGTAACAAGGCACTTACTTTTCTTAATTTTTCTGGTCACAAGTGCTAATTGGGAAAATTACTAGGTGGGAGATACACTAAGGGTTGATGCTATGGTGATGTGTGTCTATTGATGTGTGGCGATAGAGACACACGTTGCCATACGCATTAGGATTAAGAGATGCAAGGGGAGGGGGTAGAGATTGTGATAATTAGCATATCATTCTGTCATAAAGATGTTGAAGTTTTGGGTAGGGCAGAGTAGTAACAGATGAGGCAGAGGGACTACATTACCCAGAACAGCAGAAGCCCTCACTCAACCCTTTGAGTGCCAGTGGTATAAGCAACACATTGCAAAGTAATGCACTGGATGTCTCTCTGGCACTAAAAGGGTTAATATAGTGATACTATTATTTCCATATTCATACCATATCAAACTATATGTATGTTTATTTTACACTTTAAAGGAATATTATACCCCCCAAACTAAAACAATGTGTCCCAGACTAACACTATCCTGGTCTGACAGCTCAGGAATTAACCCCTTAGTGACCAGCCACACGCGCACATGGCCGGCACTTAACGCCCACCGAACATTTGTTTTCATTTTTTTTAAACTATTTCCAGGACGTACGTCCTCGGGCGGTAAGGAGTTAATATATACCAAACAGCATGATTGATCCACCACTGTAAAATGTAGAGTATGGCAAAAGCAAGGTAAATTTCCTGTATCTGATTGGTAGATGGCAATATAGAAGCTGGGATTGATGTCTCAAGCTCCCAAAGAGCCAGTGAGATTGCTGAGAGCCAAAAGCCTTTGTGATCAGCCATCTGGTTGGGTAAGTATTAATCAATGAGCTTCCAGACCAGGTTACTGTTAGGCAGAGACATATGACTTTATATTTTATAAAATTATAGTTAGCATGTCACTTTCTGGTATTTTTACAGTTTAATTCTGGTTACATTTTACTTTTAGTTATTCTATATAACTAGATAAAGTGTGTTTTCACTGTCATCCAATACAGGTTACTGGTAACTCTGGGGAGGCGTCAGTCCCCTTTAAGTAGGCAGGAACATTCTCTAAATGTATGCAGGGGGGGTGGAGCATCCCTTCCCTCTCAGGCTGCAGTTCAACTACCCTGCTCCAGAATTGTTTGTTCCTGTGTGTGAACACACCAGGTGGAGAACATCTCGTCAGTTTTAGTTTCTTTTTTATTTTTCTGTCAAATATGGAATACCACAATTAGGCGGGTTACCTTTACTGACAAATGCCCTCTCCAAAGTGGCTAGCTCAGTGTCCAGGGCCTTTTGATGGACCTTAAGCCCTGAAGGGGGAATATCTTGGTTACAAGTGCTTCCCCATGGATTGCCCTCTGAGGTAATTCTTACTACATGGTAGCCTGAAGACAGAAGATCTGCAGGAAAGATGAGCCACCCTTTGAGTGCTGAAGGTCCACTTGTCCCACAGTGTCCCTTAATTGGGCTTGTATTTGGGAGTTCTCATTGCGCACTCCGGCACTCACTGGGTGTATATGTGTATGTCTGTGGGTATTTGGAGCAGGTTTCTGTGGTAACTTAACCCTTCCTCTGCTGGTTTGACATGTTTAATGGGGTTTTCTGACACTTTCCTTACTGGATCAGTGTTTTCTCTATATGCATACATGTTCCCTGCATGTGGTTCATGTTTTTAACTTGTAGTTTAACTTTTATTAAAATTGTGTACTGTGCCTTTAAGGCGCGCTTTACCGCATAGATGCCATTGCTCCATTTACTTTCTATGGGATAACACTGTTTGGGACGTATCTCTGTAACCGCTTCACACAGCGACTTTCATAGAGGGCTCATTTTAATTGTCTACCCTTGCTCTATTATCTGGTTTATAGTTCAAGTGTGTTGGGGGGCTTGGGGGGCTTAGGGCACTGTTTTGGGGTACTTTTTGGGAAAAACTACATTTCCCATGAGCGATTGATTTGCGCCTAATTTCTGATTGGCTCCCGTCACGGAAGCCATTTTGGGCACTTTTCTCAATGAGTATCCTACACAGGGCTTAGACAATCCTTTTCTCCTCTGCAGATTGACCCTTCGCCTGCCAAAACAGTCTAATTTTAGCGTTTCTGGGGTGAAATATCAATCTTACACACTACAATTGGGTGAGTCATGGTACAGTTGGTTATTTTGACAATGTGAGAATGTCTATACCACTGGAGATAGGGGCTAGACCTAAGACTAAGGAAGCTGGGGTATCAGTATCCCCCATTGCGCATTGCTCTTCCTGTCACACAGGGCTACCTAGAGTGTTCTCTGGTCATTTCTGCCCAGCAGGTTCTGAAGTTCCTGGCAGCAACCCAGGGCCTTCCAGCCATGCTATTGAGCCAGTTTGGGTGCAAGAGTTTAAGCCTGCAACTGGAGACCTTAGGTCCACTTTACAGCTCTTTACATCCCAGATACAGGGGGCACTTCAATTATGGCAGACCCCCCTTTATTATCAGATCCTCCCTGCCTCAACCTCAGGGAGCACCTGATGTGTCAGATTCTTCTGAGGAAGAATTGTTGCTAGATTCGAATGTTGAGGTTGGTGCTCTTTTGGAATCTTCCAGGTCTCTTATGGGACCCATTTGAAGCTGATCCTGAAACCTCTACTGAGGGCCTGATCAGGGCTGTATTGTCCACTCTCAACATTCCATCGGTTCAGGAGGTTCACTCTGTTCCCTCTGATGTTTTTCAGGTGCCTGTAAAGACCCTTACTCGTTTTCCTTCTAACCCAACTCTTGACTGTTTGGTTCTGAAGCATGGACTACTCCAGACAAGTCCTCTTCAGTGTCTAAGAAAGTTCGCTAAACTTTTCCCCTTTTCTGAAACAGAAATGACTACATGAGTTCATCCCCATAAGGTGGACGCACCCATATCTAGACTGTCTCAACCTACTGTCTTACATGTTTCTGACGCTGCAAGATTGGACTGACAAGTAACTTTCTGCTGCTGCCTTTGATGCCATCCGCATGATGGCAAGGGCCTCCACTACTTCTGTGGTGGCTAGGTGTGCGCTTTGGCCTAAGATTGGTCTGCTGTCACTGCTTCCAGGAAAGTTTTTCTTTCTTTGCCTTTTGAGGGTACTTCCTTGTTTGGATCCGAACTCAAGGAACTGATTAGAGAGGCCTCAGGGGTTAGAGTACTCTTCTACCCTTGGTTTTTTTTTAAAAAAAAAGGTTGCCGTTTACGCGTAACCGGTCTTTTCGTTCCTTTTCTCTGAGTCACGAACGACGAACCGAGTTCCTCCTAGACCATGCAGCAATTGCAGCCCTAGGCCGCATACAAGCCCAAGACTTCATGACTGCTTCGGCATGACTCACGATACCGTGTGATGATTCCGTGTCGGACTCGTGAGCTTTTCTGGTGGTGTCTGAGGGATAAAAGATACCTTTCTTTTCCCTCCCACCTTTTCGTCTTTATCTTTCTCACTCTCCTAAGACACTATTCATGCTCTTCTGGACAAGGATGTCCTGGAACAGGTACCCCCCGTGGACAGGGGTTCAGGATTCTATTTTAGCCTCTCTGTGGTGACCAAAAAAAAAAAATTAAATAAATAAATGGGACGGCGGATGCCGCCCTATTTTGGATCTGACAGATCTTAATTCCTTTGTAGTGAAGTCTCACTATCGTCAGGAGTCTCTGCTCACAGTATTCGCTGCCATGTCTCCGGGGGAGTTTCTTGCTTCTCTGGACCTTCAGGATGCGTATTGCACATCCCAATACATCTAGAGAGGAGGCAGTATCTGAGGTTTGCCTGCGCCGGAGGTCATTTTAAGTTTCAGCCCTTCCATTGGTCTGACAACAACCCCTCCCAGGTTTTCCAACGGGGCTGGGGGCCTTGATATCCGTCCTCCGTCAGGACAGCATCAGAGTGACTTCGTACATGGACGACTTGCCTTCTGCAAGCTTCATATGCGGACCTTCTTCATCAGCAGGTCCAGACCTGCATTCAGTTCTACACTTCACGGTTGGATTGCGAACTTGGTCAAGTTAGACCTTGTTCTGTCTCAGCACCTGGGTCTTCTGTTCGATACTTAGAGGTGCATGGTTTTTCTACCGGACGAGGTAACCATCAAATTGCTCAAAGGGTCTCAATGATCCTATCCCGCGATCGGATACTGGTTCTGAAGTTATCTTCTCTGGTGGGGTAGTTCATCTCCACGATAGAGGTGGTTCCATTTGCCATGGTACACACCAGGGAACTTCAAGGATTGTGATACGGACATGCAGGGACCGACCAGATCATCAGACGCTATCTATCACTCCCTCCTCCTGTCGGGTTGAGCTTGGAGTGGTGCTTGGGCCTTTCCGATCTCCTACAAGGAAGATCCTTCCAGATTCATTACTGGAACGAGGTCACAACGGATGCCAGCCTCCTGGGCTGGGGAGCTGTTCTGGGTCGCTTTAGCGCTCAGGGGAAGTGGTCCATGGAGGAGTCCCTTCTTCCCATCATTGGGAGTCTCAACTGGAGGACGGTCCAGTCTGACTGGAGTCCGACAACACCACTGCAGTGACTTACTTCAACAGTCTCGCCACTTGGTTAGAGGTCAAGGCCATTCTGTCCTGGGCAGAGGTTCCTGTTCCTGTCATTTCCGCAGTGCACATTCCAGGCGTAGACAACGCCATGGCAGACTTCCTCAGTCGTCACGCTGTCGACATCGGAGAGTGGGAACTACATCCGGACGTGTTTCAACTCCTAGTTCAGAGATGAGGAATGCCCCAGTGGTTCTGATGGCAATGGGAAACAACAGGAAGGTTCCGCCGTTTTGCTCTCTGTGGAGAGACGCTCTCCTTCTGCTGCTGATGCAATGTCCATTCCTGGACATTCTCTCTGGCCATTTTTCTTCTTCTCCCTGTGTTAATATGGGCGTTACGGACATTGTAATTGGTACGTTGTCCGGTAATTCTGATTGTTCCGGACTGACATAGTCAACCCTGGTATCCAGAGTTTATGACCCTATCTGTGGTGGAGCCATTTCAGCTCCCCTCTTGTCCAGCTCTTCTTCTACAGGGTTATCTGTGGAAGACTGTGTTCATCGGCTCAATTTGACGGCCTGTATGTTGATTCCTCGATTTTAAGGAAGAAAGTGTTTTCTTCTGCTGTGGTGTCTACTATGCTTAGTGCCGTAAGCCTGTTTCTTCCAAGATCTATCACCGTGTCTGGTCAATATTTGTGTCTTGGTGTGCTGACAGAGATCTGTCTCATGACCTTGATCTTCCCACTGTCCTGACCTTTTGGTTGGACGGTGTTGACTAGGGACTCTGTCTGAGTCCTCTTTTTTCCATGGCACTTTCTGTCGTTTTCCAGAAATGCATTGCTATCTTACTGACGTCAGGGGTTTCTTCCAGGGTGTTGCTCACGTGCACCCTGCCTTTCGGAGTCCGGCTCCTCTGTGGGACCTTAATTTGGTCTTGGGGGTTCTTCAACGTCCTCGCTTTGAGCCTTTGGTTACTCTTCCTCTATGTCTCTTAACGTGGCAAATGGCTTCTTCTTCTGGCGATTGTATCAGTTCGCCGGGTGGCGGACTTGAAAGCTCTATCCTGTTAACCACTTTATCTGGTGTTTCCTTGAGATGAGGTGGTGCTTCGCACTTCCTACGGAGTTTTTGCCTCAGGTGGTCTCCGAGTTTCACTTCAATCAGGGGATTGTGGTGCTCTCTTTCTGCCCTACTTCCTTCCCTGACAAGGTGGCTGGTTTCCACTCGTTGGTTGTGGTGCGTTGTCTCAAGTTCTGTCCATCGCACTGCATTTGTCAGGACGTCTGACACTCTGTTCGTCATTCCGGGGGGTCCTGGGGCAGGAAGACCTGCATCCGAAGCGACCATTGTGTACTGGATCAAGTCCACTGTTAGTAGATCCTATGAGTTGTGGAATGGGCAGGTTTCTTTTCGGGTCGCAGCTCATTCCGCCAGGTCCGTTGGGGCCTCTTCAACTTTTAGTATCGGGCTTCTGCCGATTCGTTGTGCAGGGCGGCCACTTTGTCCTCTGTGCACACCTTTTCGACGCACTACCGTGTGAATGTGCTGGCTTTGGCTATGCCAGCTTCGGGACGAAGGTCTTGGAGACAGTGTTGCCTGTCTAGGATCTTCTTCTTCTTCTGAGGTTCTCAGTGCTTCCTTACCGTTGAGCCCTGTTGGTCTCTTTTTACCCCTAGTTGGTGTCCGTTGACACTTCTGTTTTGTTGGGATCTCTGACCGGTTGGTTCTTAGAGGTCCTAGTGACTTTGGGGGCCTCGCGCCTGGTCCTTGCCTCCTTCCCACCTCAGGGAAACTCAACGGTTGGACATCCCAGAGTTACCAGTAACCTGTATTGGACGACAGTGAAAATAGGATTTTAGTCTTACCTGTTAAATCCTTTTCACTTAGTCCATACAGGTTACTGGTCTCCCACCCTGTCAAGGGACCGTGCTTGGCTCTCCTGTGGCAATACGTGGGAGTCCTTCGGGGCATGCTCACAGGAGTCTTCTTTCCTTCTACTATCTAGTCTCGTTAGTTCTCAAACAATTCTGAAGCAGGCTAGGTGAACTGCGGCCTGAGAGGGAAGGGAGGCTCCACCCCCCCGCATACATTTAGAGAATGTTCCTGCCTACTTAAATGGGACTGACGCCTCCCCAGAGTTACCAGTAACCTGTATGGACTAAGTGAAAAGGATTTAACAGGTAAGACTAAAATCCTATTATTTGCTGGCTGTTTTACACTTTAACTGTTTTGCCTTGGTATTTTATTGAACAATTAGTTATTCTATTAAATAACTAGTTATGTCATAAAATGAAAAGTTAAAATATATAATTTACTGAGTGTTTAATACATTAATTCTGGTTATTTTACACTTTAATATTTTACAAAATAACTAAAGTGCCTAACTTTCCTTGGAATTTCACGTTAAGTGCATTGCTTTAGGTATTTTACACTTCAGCAACAGGTATTTTATGGAAATAATTTAAGTGAATAATTTTCTTTTTATTTTACAATTTAGGTAAGGCAGACAGTTAAATAACAGAATAATAATTAGTTTAATTAAATAACAACTATACATGTTAATATAGAGATAGAGAGACAGTGTTTTCATTTAAGTCTAAAACAATATTTCACTTGAATTAAACAAAAGTAAATATTCTTAGATTACTTCTATAATAATATCTTAAGCCTATAAACAAACAAAATACTTAGTTAAATATTTAAATAGAAAACCTCATACTAGAGAGCATTTTCCAGTTGTTTTAATTTTTATTTTAACAATGTATTTCAGATCCCATACATTATTGCAATAGAATTTTGAAAGGTCAAAAGCGTCACGACCAACAGCAGAAATAAAAAACAATACACTAATCAAGCTTTCTTTTTAACTTTGCCTCTTTTTCACCATTATCTCTCTCATATATAATATATAAATGTAAACTGAAAAGCAAATTTGATCCACAATGTACGAATACATCCATTAAAACATTTAATCAAATGATGGAACATGACCTGAAGGATACACAAAAACAATTATAAACCTGCGCTCCTCCAGCTAGCATGAAATAAAAATATGGTGTGCCCTGTAATGGGCTTATATAATAATGTGAATACGTTTGAGGCTCTAGTTGCCCACATTTTTGGCCAAAAGTGGGGGGGAAGCTTGCCAACCGCGCCAAGGTACCTCAAGTGTGGCAAGTACCTACACTGAACACTGAAATCCCTATCTAAAAATATATAAAAAATAAATAAAATTATCCCTGAAAAGATGTTATGCTAATGCGTAGGAAGAGGGCCAGTTTTTGTATTGTATTTAAAACTGTTTTAAGGGTCTTGGTGTATGCAATTAAAAACAAATAATAAACTATAATTAAAAAGAGTCAGAAAGTGCTTACCACATATGGCTGCTGGTACAACTGCCCATACCGAGGAATGAGTTCATCTCAGCCTCTATATATGCACCAGCAGTCCACATGAGAAACAATTTGTGTAAAAGGCTAAATTAACCCCCCGATGGCCAAAATGAGGGAAAGAGTAGGTGACATGAGACAAACATATGTGATGTTTAATAAAAGTGAGACGCTGCTAAAGTAAGCATAAGGAGATATATAAAACAAACAGAAAAAAACAACAGCTTACAGCGCTGTCACATAATTATATAAGCCCATTACAGGGCACACCATAATATTATTTCATTCTAGCTAGAGGAGTGCAGGTTTATAGTTGTTTTTGTGTCTGTTTCTTGTTGGGGGATAGGAGAACCCTCTTATTCCTCGCTGCATACTTCAGTTACATTCAATTTTTTTATGAGCACTTCACATATATAAAAAAATAAAAATCAAATAAAAATTATAACTACACATGTATTATTAAATACACACACAATTTTAAACACTAAGTGAGACAGCGCTGTAAGCTGTTGTTTTTTTCTGTTTTTTTATGACCTGAAGGATGTTTACAATAAGAAAAGGTTTATCTCACACAATCTTTCCATTGACAAGAGAGAAGCATTTAACAGACTCAGAAATTATACATAATTGGTGATCAGAATGGTCGTTGTGCTTCAGGATTACAGTGAATACAGTAGCACAATCAAAGAACACCTAAGGTGATGACAAGATCCATCTGAAACCATCCAAAGATCCTACCAGCGAGATACAACAAAAAAATTAAGCAGTTAATAACACTGGGTATTTCACAAGGCTGGTTAAATGAAAAAGAAGAATGTTTTTAGGATAGAACATCCAGTATGTCCTGTCATGTACGGTCTCCCAAAAATCCAAAAATCCCTCATCAGGCCACCAATGAGACCAATAGTACCAACACGTAATAGCCTCCTTCAACCCACTGGTCAATATTTGGAAATTATTGTTGTCTTCATCTATCTACAGCCATCCACCGATTGAATAAGTGCTAGTATTATTGGAATTTTGTTTGAGCAACAAGTTTCTTCAATTTGAGAATCAGATGTACATGCAAGTAACAGGAACAAACATGGGAGCTGCAATGGCACCAGCCTACACAAACACCTTTATGTATGAATCTGAAATCAATTCTATTCACCAAGGAAAGGGATATACTCTTTTATAAAAGATTTATTGACAACTTGTTTAAGATATGGTCAGGTACAGAAGATTGATTGAAATTGTTCTTGAAAGAACTCAATGACCTTGAAACACCAGTCAAGATAACCATGGAATATAACTACTTTGCTTAGAAAACAGACTGACAGAAACACCTTGCTTCATCTTAATAGTTTTCATGTGCCTGCTATGAAAAACTCAATACTGAAGACACAATTGCTGAGAGTGATTCAGAACAACTCTAATAAAAATCCAAGAAATATACAAATGAAGGAAACGATTGAGCGTTTTGTTGAAAGAGACTACCAACGTAAGAAGCTGAGGGACCTTTTTTGATATTCTCTTGAAGGAAGATGATATAATAAATAATACAACACTGGCTGCCCAATGTAAGACACAGAACAACGGCAAAACAAATACCAATAGATTCATCTTTTCCACGAGATTCAAGGAAGGGATAACCGATGTAGGCTCAGCAATTAAGAATAAATGGATCATTTTTAAAAAAAGATGACTCATTACCAGCTATTTTCAGGAATAAACCCATGACGGGTTATAGAAAAGGGTCAGAGTCCAGTTACATTAAATCCAACAAGAAATCCTGGCTTCAAGAAAAACCTAAATGTTGCTTAAGATGTACAGGTTGTACAACATATGACTCAATGAGGAAAGCCAAAATATTCATTCATCCTCATAATAACAAAATCTACAAAATTAACCATCACATTACATGCACGACAGACCGTGTAATCTACATGATTACCTGTCCATGTTATATTATCTAGGCAAAACTGACAGAACAGTCAGGGAAAGGATGGCTGGACATGGATCCGCCATCAACACAGCAAACCGGTGGTGAAACACTACTTCGCAATGAACCATAAACCAACAAATTTTTTTATTCATTGTAATAGATCATGTGCCACCCCTAAAAAGAGGAGGCATTCGTTCAAAATTACTTCTACAAAAGGAATGTTTTTGGATAGACAAACTGGACACTCTATGCCCAAAAGGACTGAATGAAAACAATACACTTTCATATTACCATATTCAGCCTACAGAACATTGAGATTTTTTTAGGATTTGAATGTCTGGATGAGGTATACACAATTATCTGTGGAGAACTGAAACAAAACCAAGGGTCATCTTTATGTACAGAAGATTTATGAACTGGAGCCTTTGGTTTTATATATTGACAATACATTTCTCTATTTTTGTAGTCTGAAATATTGTTTTGTTAACCAAAAAAGTTTTTTGGAATAAATTCCTACAGGAAAGGCACCTCCCTTTTTTGGGACTATGTTTTTTATTTTTTCTATTGATCATATTTATGATCATATAGGTTAAAACATGTTTCTTTGTTGGAGAGATTTTTTATAGTTTATTTAAATTAGTTTTATTTTTTATTTTACATTGTTTTTTTGGTTATTTCATTTTTTTGTTGGTATATTTTTTACTTTTTTTCATCATTGTTTATTAATTTTTACATTATTATTTTTTTTAATTTTGTAATTATCATTCATTATTTTTCATTCTTTATTTTTTATTTATTTTTGTTATCATTTCTTTTTATTTTTTTCATCTGTTGTTTATTTTCATACATTTCTTCTGTCATATGTTTTTTTTTTACTTTTTTTTAATCTGTGGTCTGGTGGCAAGATCAAGCTCATGTGCTGAGGTTTATGTTTTTGTCGGCATGTGGGCTCGACTTCTCTACATAGCACACAGTTACATTATATTATGTCCTGGACTCTGGTTAATAGTTAAATATAATATTGTGCATGTATTTGTCAAATACGTCCTATATATCGCATGTTCCGTCTGTATAATATTGAGATCCTTATACTTTCCTTTGTTTTTAATCTTGGAGATGGTGTTTCAGCTTGTTTTCATACTCTTTTCTCACTGTCACAAACGTCACAGTTTACACCCAGTAACATGATTCATAACCACAGCAATTGTGTTGACACACAAGCAGTAAGCTGATGGAAAGCAAGCTTTTCGATTACTCACTTAGTGACATGAACACTTATGTCACACTGTGTGACTAACTGTTGCACTGCTGGCATTTGGGAGAAACACTGCATTTTTTTTCTCGAGGTTTACTCTTCACATGGTGATTACATTATAATTTAATCTTTGAATCCACAATAAGCACTTTTGGCTTGAGAAAGGTCCCTATTAGCGGACCGAAACGTTGCTGCTAGTTTGTGCTGCTATTTGTATATGAATATGTTTTTATATATATATATATATATATATATATATATATATATATATATATATATATATATATATATATATATATGTATAAAATTATTTGGACAAAGCTTCCAGTTAGAGGCCACACACATGGACATCAGGTACATACTATAAAAATAATTAAATAATTCATATTTCCAACACAGTTCAAATACTTTCAGTCCGGTCATGGGCCTTCATCAGGGCTAACGTGCATGAAGCAATTACTAAAATTTAAGTGTACACACCTTACTGTGAGCCCGCCTAAATATTGCCATCCATGCACCTGGCCAGAGAACTGGACAATGACGTCAGGCCACCAAGATTCTCATGAGTATCATCCAATCCCCCAACCCTCACCAACTCTGATAAATAAATAAGGAAATTAATAAAAGAAAAAAAAGCTAATTTGAAAATGTATTTTATTCACAGTTACCAGGGATGGCTTTGGGTTCCAACATGGCTCCCAAGTATGCCTGCATCTTTATGTACCATTTTGAACAGCTGAACATACTGTCAGACAACACACTTGCACAGCAAATCACTTTTTACAAACGGTTCATTGATGACATCTTTCTATTGTGGCATGGAAGTGAGAGAATATTGACATTTTATTGATAGGTTAAATTCTATTGAATCTACTGTCTGTTTCTCACTGAAAAATGATGAGGTAGTACTGATTTCTCATATATGACAATATACCGTGAAGGGTCTATATTAAAAACTAAGATTTTCCCCAGAAAGCACTGAATGTAATACACTTCTTCACTTCTGTAATGACCATCCAATCCCGTTGAAGCATAGTTTACCATATTCACAAATGCTCAGAGTCATCAGTACTACCCCAGACATGAATCTGAATAAGGAAGGTTTGAAGTCTATGGGGGAGAAGTTTATACAAAGGGGGTATGATCCCCATATTGTCCATGAAGCAATTACTAGGTCCAAATCTCAGAACAGACAATCTCTCTTATCTATATATCAGACCAATCATAAAAATGAAACTTCTCATTTATGTATTCAATCTACCTACACCACATCACCCCCGAAGATTGAAAGAGCTCAGTTTCAGTCCTTCTATGCTTTGTCGGTATAAGGGATCGTTCCAACAGCAGTCATGCTGTTTTTTTTCCATTCACAAAGGCAATGTGTGGACTTTACTACCCTGCTGCAGCAGCACCACCACCACCAGGAAGGGCCTGGATGTCCAGAACAGTGGCCACACATCAATATGGGCCATATGCCCATCAGATGGACCTACCCTCTTGGATGGCTCCCCAGCATGGGCCCAGGTACGGTCCTAGATGGGGGACAAGCAGCTACCAGTGGCCAAGGTATGTCCCCTGGCCACTGGAATACAAGCACCTGGGCCTGATTGGGGAGCCCCAGCACCCTCAACCAAGGGACAACTTCACCCCATTACCACCACCATCACCACCAGTGAGATCAATGGGCAGCTCTGGATGTGGTGGGCACAAGTCCGTCATCCGCAGCAGCCTCTCCACCAGCAGTAGCCTCACCACCAGCAGCAGCCTCACCAGGCACATCTTCCTCCAGCAGTGTTCGCAGCAGGGGGCGGAGGCGGAGTGCCTGGTGCTACAGAGGAGGCAAATCAGGGAATCCCAGAGGACCAACAGGTACATCAGAAGGCTCCAAAGGGATTCCCTGAGGAATGCAGCCAGACGTCAAGTCAGCATTCATGTCCTGGAGGTACAATGTACAGTGGACTGCAAAGCTGCATCAGTACTGTACAGGGATGATGGGCATGATGGGGCAGCTGCTGGTGGAGTTTAGAAACCACAACCACAGGGAGAACCTGTGTCTGGAGAGGGAACAGAGGGTTCTACTGCACCCACCTCTCCCTCAAGTGTGACCCCTGAACCAACACCAAGGGTGCAAAGGGTGACCAGGCAGTCAGCCAGGGCATCCATGTCTGGCACCCAGTCCAAAGTCCCCCCAAAAAGAAAAAATAAAGAGCCCAATTTGTTATTTCCCCCCTAAATAAAACATGCACTTCCCCATTTGAATCCTGTATGTTATGGTTTGTGGTTATTGATAGATTAGGTGGCAAAGATGTCTCCAATGCATTTCAAAGCAATGCAGTGAAAACAACCTCTGCCCAGGCTACAGAATATTACAACATGGGTTATCACACACAACTTTGTCCAAACTCAACTTGCAATCCACTACTGGAGCCAAATAACATGACAGTGTTATATGGCCATGATGTGGGTTGGATTTGAACAACAGATACCTACCCCTTAGCACAACAACTGGTGCAACACTGTGAACATTCACTTGCATCAGTTGTTGTGGTTTATAGGGGTTAAGCAAACCACTATTTGACTTAGATAAGAATGAACAGGCAGGTTAGATAGAAAATGCAGCTAAATAGGCTATAATTCACTCTGATTGTGAAAATAACTTACTGGATAACCAAATGATCATCCTAAGGTTTCAGTGTGTCTGTTACACATTGAAACCCTAGGGTGAGCATTGGGTTATCCAGCAAGTTGTGTTAAGATTTACTAAGGTTGAAACAGACTTCACCAGTGATATCACATCCCCACTTAGTTTGTTTGTTTGTTAATGTGGTCCATGTACTGAGAGATGTCAAACTACAGCAATATCAGAATATTGATTACATTGCTCAACATGGAAACTGTGGACATGAGATCACTCTAATGGATCCCCACCGTTACTGAGGCCCTGGGTTTCCCATGGACTGTGGTTATGTGGTAATTATGTCTGATACGTTTCGGAACTATTAATGTTGTCGGGGCATCCCTGACCCTAAATGACTTCGGTCCTTCGATTGCTTGACACAAGCTCGATATCACGGTGCCCGTGATCTTCTTTGCCAGCGACATTGCTACTTCCTGTTCTATTCCTGCTGGGCTCTTATTGGCCGCTGGGTTCTGCCCCACCCAGTGTTAGTCTTTTTAACCTCAGTCCTGTCATTACTTTGGCGTCCTTTCGCATTGTTCCTGTACCTGGTGTTTGTTCTGCTGTTGGTTCCTGCTCCGTGAATGACCCGTTTTTTTTCCTGACCTTGCTCCTGTCTCTTCTGCCCCGTGATTCCGTTGCTGACTAGGACTGGCTGACTACCACTCTGTGTACCAATCCTGGCTGTGGCTGACTACCACTCTGTGTACCGATCCTGGCTGTGGCTAACTACCATTCTGTGTACCGATCCTGGCTGTGGCTGACTACCTGATCCATTGCTGACTAGGACTGGCTGACTACTGCTCTGTGTACTGATCCTGGCCGTGGCTGACTACCCAATCTGTTGCTGACTAGGACTGGCTGACTATCACTCTGTGTACCGATCCTGGCTGTGGCTACTACCCGATCCATTGCTGACTAGTGTCTTGTCAGTGCCTGTCAGTGTTGTCTCCGGTTAGCCTAGTCTCCTGGGACTATTGTCTTGTCAGTGCCTGTCAGTGTTGCCTCAGGTTACCCTAGTCTTCTGGGACTAGTGCCTTGCCAGTGCCTGTCAGTGTTGCCTCCTGTTACCCTAACCTGCTAGGGATCTGGTCACTTTCTGTGTCCAGTATTGTAGCCTCCTTCTATCCAGTCCTCTGAGATTTGGGCACTTGTGGTGACCAGTTCCATTCCTCCGTTACCCCTTGTTTTCTAGGCCAGGTCACTCTCCAGTGTTATCACGGTGCCTGTGATTCCAGCTGCTGGGCAACATTGTTACTTCCGGGTTTACCATTGCTTTATTCTTAATGGCTTTGGGACTGTGGCTCCTCCCAGGGCTTGCCTTTATATACTCCCTCCTGTCATCTTCACAGTGCCCTTTCGTGGTGTATCCGTACCTAGTGTTTGTTACTGCTTGTTCCTGTTTCCGCGTATGACCGGGCTCACCTGACTACGCTCCTGGTTTCTGACGCCCCTGTGATCTGATTCCGTTGCTGACTTAGGACTGGCTGACTAACTCCATGTGTCCGACCTGGCTTGGCTGAGTATCTGATTCCGTTACCAACTAGGACTGGCTGACTACTCCGTGTGTGCCGACCTGGCTGTGTATACGGTTCCGTTTCTGACTGGACGACTACCTCCATGTGTACAGATTGGGGCAATGCTGGCTTCTAATCTGTCAGGGTACGCACCCTGTATCCCATTCCACCTACTCCCACTTGCTATACTACACAGTGCCTGCGTGGCCTGTCTATCCCCGTAGTCACCTGGGGTCTGTGGGAGTCTGGTCACTTGCCAGTGTCTGTGTTGCCTCTGGTAACCCTAGCATTCTAGGGTCAGGTCACTGCCAGAGTCCTGTCTGTGTTGCCTCTGTTAACCCTAGCATTCTAGGGTCAGGTCATTGCCAGAGTCCTGCTTGTGTTGCCTCCGCTATCCCTAGCCTTCTAGGGAATTGCCCTGCAGTCACCCATCACCCTATCCCACCTAGTTGTGGTGTGGGGCTGTTGTGGTTCTACTTGTTCCTGAACCTGTCCACGGATCAAGCCTACAGAGTCCTATTATTGATTGCCACTGTGATATTCATACATCCTTGGTACTTGGTACGGGCCTCATCTGGACCTGAGTAGGGTGACTGTTCCATTTATTTTCAATAAAGCTTTTAAACCTTACCTAACTGTCTGAGTGTTCTTACTAAACCGTGACAGTACGAAAGGGACAATGACCTCAGACAATACAGGTGAAGGTAGTTCTCAGAGTATCCATTGGAAAATGGACGCACATGAGCAACGTTTGGATCATTTGTCGCTGGCCGTGCAGACCATTCTGGAGCGTACCACTCACCTCAGGCATCAGTGGCCACCCTAGTTTTGGCACCAATGGCACAAGCTATGACTCCAAGTACTCTAAACAGCGGATTATTAGCAACTGCTCCTCTCCCATTGAGATATTATGGGGATCCCACCTTATGCCGTGGCTTCCTAAACCAGCTAGAAATTTGTTTGGAACTGGTACCCCAGGGTTTTCCGAGCGAAAGAAGCAAGGTGGGATTCATGATCTCCCTGTTGACAGGCCGAGTGCTAGCATGGGCAAACCCGATCTGGGAGACGGCCAAACACATTAAAACAAACTTTAACGAATTTATAAGGGCCTTTCGTAGTGTATTTGAGCTCCCTGGGTGCGCCACCTCTGCAGCAAAACGAGTGATGAGAATTCAGCAGGGCGCATGTACGGTTGCAGATTATGCAATAGAATTTTGCACACTCGCTGCAGAGGTTGGTTGGAACGATGAGGCTCTTGTGGCAGCCTTCGCACAAGGTCTCAATGACAAAATAAGGGATCAGATAGCAGCTTGTGGGTTACCAGAAGAGCTGGACAGATTCATTGAGTTTGCGGCATTGATTGATAACCGCTTAAGGGAGAGAAGTCTTTATAAAGATCGCAAGCAGAAGTCTACCACTGGGTCGTTGCCTAGCCTTAGTTGCCCACCCATACCTCCCTCACCTCCCGCGCCTCCGGGCACCACAAGCAGTAGTAGTGAGGCTATGCAGCTGGGCTTTACACGCTTACCTATGGAAGAGCGGCTCTTCCGTCGCAGACAAGGCTTCTGTCTGTATTGTGGCAAATCTGAACACTTGTTGCATTCATGTCCACTGCGGCCGGGAAACGAACGCACCTAGGTTCTTGTAGGGGACAGATCCTAGGTGGGGTATATCAGTCCCCAGAAAGTACCCAGTGTAAACCCGTGGTGGAGGTCTTGGCATCTTGGGCCTGGTCTTCCTTTACTGCCTCCGCCTTGATTGATTCCGGTGCTGCCGGTTATTTCATGGACAAGGACTTTGCGGTCCTTCAGAATATTCCATTGGTGGAGATGGAATCCCCGTTGAACATTGAGGCCATTGATGGAAGACCTTTGGTGCCTCCCCAGGTCACTCAGGAGACTTGTCCACTGGTGATTCGTATTGGAGCTCTCCACACGGAGACCCTGAAGTTCCAGATTATTCAGTCTCCTCACTATGCTATCATTCTGGGTTTCCCATGGCCGCAGACACATAATGCCAGAATGGATTGGAGATCCTGTGGAATCCTGTCCTGGTCAGATTTCTGTGTGACACATTGCCTACAACAACCTAATAAGATCTTGTCTACCTCTCCCTCATTACTGCTAGAATACCAGTCATTCAGCGATGTATTCAGTAAGGGAGAGGCTAGCACTTTGCCACAGCATCGCCCCTATGACTGTGCTATTAATATTGTGCCAGGTTCAATGCCGCCTAGGGGTAGAACCTACCCATTGTCATGCAAAGAGAATCAGGCAATGGAAGAGTATATAGCTGATGCCTTGGCCCGTGGCATAATTTGTAAATCTTCCTCGCCCGCGGGGGCTGGATTATTTTTTTGTGAAAAAGAAAAATGGGGAACTCAGACCCTGTATCGATTATAGGGGTCTGAATAAGATAATGATCAAGAACTCTTACCCCATCCCACTCATTACGGAGTTGTTTGATCGACTCAAGGGCGCTTCCATCTTCACCAAACTGGACTTAAGGGTGGTATACAATCTAGTTAGCATAAAAGAAGGTGATGAGTGGAAATCCGCTTTCAATACTCGGATGGGGTACTACAAGTATCTAGTGATGCCCTTTGGGTTATGCAATGCCCCGGCGGTATTTCAACAACATCCTTAGGGACATGTTACAGTCCTGTGTAGTGGTCTACCTGGACGATATTCTGATTTATTCTTCTGACTTGGAAATACACTGTAGGCTTGTCACAGCAGTGTTACAAAAACTGAGAGAAAACAAATTATTTTGCAAACTGGACAAGTGTGAATTTTATAGATCCAAGATACCGTTCTTAGGATATGTGATTGGCAAAGATGGCATTGCCATGGACAAGAACAAACTTTCTGCTGTGTTGCAATGGCCACGTCCCATTGGTCTTAAGCCCTTGCAGTGGTTCTTGGGCTTTGCAAATTATTATAGAAAGTTTATTTGTGACTACTCCATGATTGTGAAACCACTGATAGATATGACACATAAGGGTGCTAATGCTTCAGTGTGGTCTCAGGAAGCTGAAAGGGCATTTGAATCCTTAAAATCTGCATTTTCCTCGGCACCAGTCTTGTCGCATCCTATACCCAGTCTGCTGTTCACCTTGGAGGTTGACACTTCAGAGACTGGTGTAGGAGCAGTGCTGTCACAATGGCCGGACCCTGGGAAGACACTAATGCCATGCGGATTCTTCTAAAAAAAAATGACCAAGTCCCAAAGTGTCTATGATATTGGGGATTGCAAATTGTTGACAATCATTTTGGCACTTCGTGAACGGTGCCATCTGTCGGAGGGCACCAGGGCGCCGATTCTGATCCTGACAGACCATAAAAATCTTACCTACCTCTCTGAGGCAAAAAGGTTATCCCCCAGACAAGCCAGATGGGCCTTATTCCTTTCACGCTTCAATTTCATTGTTTCATACTTACCTGGTACCAAAAATGTTAAGGCTGATGCCTTATCCAGACAATTTGGCCCAGATCCGGAGTCCGAGTCTGTGCCTATTATACCTCCAGATTGTATCCTTGCCACACTACGCACCAGTATCACTTCCCCATTGGGCGAAGAGATCTTGGCATCCCAGGCCAATGCTCCTCCAGAGAAACCCATGGGCAAGTGCTATGTGGCTGAACCCTTTCGGGCCAAATTGATAGAGACTTATCACACATCTCATGCTACTGGCCACATAGGCAAAAAATCAATTGATATGGTCCTTGCCCCGAATGTTCTGGTGGCCTACGTTAAGGGCTGATTGTGCCGCATTTACGGCAGCCTGTACAATTTGTGCTCGCTCTAAGTCTCCAAGGCATCTCCCTGTCGGGCTTTTGCAGGCTGTCCATAATGGCGATCGCCCATGGTCACATGTGTCTATCGATTTCACGGGAGAACTGCCTGCATCTAATGGCTACACAGTCATACTTATGGTGGTCGATAGAATTTTGAAAATGGCCCACTTTGTGCCACTCCCTGGCTTACCATCAGCTAAAACATTGGCCATGGTGTTTGCGAGAGAGGTGTTTCGGCTTCATGGGGTCCCCAAGGTCCTGGTCTCCAATCGTGGGAGCCAATTGGTGTCCAGGTTCTGGAGGGCATTCCCTGATTAAATGGCCATCCAATTGTCATTCTCATCTGTATACCACCCCCAGGCTAATGGGGCTGCTGAATGCTCCAACCAGGGATTGAAGCAGTTTCTATGTTGTTTAATCTCTAACCATCACGATAACTGGGCTAACTTGTTGCCGTGGGCAGAGTTCGCCACGAACTGTGCAGTGTTTTCTTCCTCCGGGAGCTTACCCTTCCTCATCAACTATGGGTTCCAACCATGCTTGCTCCCAGACACCTTCCAAGCACAGCAGATTCCGGCTCTAGATGAGCACATTAGGCAACTCCACTCCACTTGGGCACAAGTCCAGAATTCCCTACGTGACTCCTTTCCACGAGTTCAGCAGCATGCCAACAACAGAAGGCTGCCGGCTCCCATATTCCAGGAGCGGGTGTGGTTGTCCTCCAGGAACCTCAAGTTGCAAGTTCCATGTGGTAAATTGGCTCCCCAATTTGTGTGTCCGTTACGGGTACTTCGCAGAGTTAACCCTGTCGCCTATGCCTTGGAATTACCTGCCTCTATGAGGATACATAACGTGTTCCAGGTGTCTCTTCTCAAACCCTTGGTGTGTAACCTCTATGCCACCTCCCCGGCAGTCCCAGCTCCAGTGCGCATACAAGATCATGACGAATATGAGGAGCAGAGTATTATGGATTCACGTAGATTCCGTGGACAGATCCAATATTTGGTGCACTGGAAGGGTTATGGTCCAGAGGAACACTCATGGGTGAACCACTCTGACATTCATGCTCCATTATTGTTGTGCAGATTCCATGCTAAGTTCCCGTCAAAGCCTAGACCTCCCTCACGACGGAGGGGGGGCAGGGTTGTTGAGAGGGGGCTACTATCACGGTGCCCGTGATTCCAGCTGCTGGGCGACATTGTTACTTCCGGGTTTACCATTGCCTTATTCTTATTGGCTTTGGGACTGTGGCTCCTCCCAGGGCTTGCCTTTTTATACTCCCTCCTGTCATCTTTACGGTGCCCTTTCGTGGTGTACCCGTACCTAGCGTTTGTTACTGCTTGTTCCTGTTTCCATGTATGACCCGGTTCGCCTGACTACGCTCCTGGTTCCTGACGTCCCTGTGATCCAATTCCGTTGCTGACTTAGGACTGGCAGACTAACTCCGTGTGTCCGACCTGGCTTGGCTGAGTATCCGATTCCTTTACCGACTAGGACTGTCTGACTACTCCATGTGTGCCAACCTGGCTGTGTATCCGGTTCCATTTCTGACTGGACTGGCTGACTACCTCCGTGTGTACAGATTGGGGCAACGCTGGCTTCTAATCTGTCAGGGTACGCACCCTGTATCCCATTCCACCTACTCCCACTTGCTATACTACACAGTGCCTGCGTGGCCTGTCTATCCCAGTAGTCACCTGGGGTCTGTGGGAGTCTGGTCACTTGCCAGTGTCTGTGTTGCCTCCGGTAACCCTAGCGTTCTAGGGTCAGGTCACTGCCAGAGTCCTGTCTGTGTTGCCTCCTTTAAGCCTAGAGTCTAGGGTCAGATCACTGCCAGAGTCCTGTCTGTGTTGCCTCTGTTAATCCTAGCGTTCTAGGGTCAGGTCACTGCCAGAGTCCTGTCTGTGTTACCTTCGTTAACCCTAGCGTTCTAGGGTCAGGTCACTGCCAGAGTCCTGCCTGTGTTGCCTCCGCTATATCTAGCCTTCTAGGGAATTGCCCTGCAGTCACCCATCACCCTATATCACCTAGTTGCGGTGTGGGGCTGTTGTGGTTCTACTTGTTCCTGAACCTGTCCATGGATCAAGCCTACAGAGTCCTATTATTGATTGCCACTGTGATAATCATACATCCTGTCCTGAGTCAGATTTGGGAAGTACTTGGTACGGACCTCATCTGGACCTGATTTATTTTCAATAAAGCTTTTAAACCTTACCTAACTGTCTGAGTGTTCTTACTAAACCGTGACAAGTGTCCCGGCTTGCTGCCGTTCTATCCCTAGCCTTCTAGGGATTCTGCTCTGCAGTCACCTACCGTCTCGCTAGTTGGGTACGCTTCCTAGGTTTGGTACTGCTGAGGTTCTGTTCCTGGTTCCTGTCGTCTGATCCAGCCTGCTGTATTACCCTTTTGTTTTGCTATTCTCCTGCACCCTGACCTGTGTCAGATTTGGGAAGTGCCACGGTACTGTCCGGATCTGGACCTGTGAAGGGTGACCTTGTGCACTTTATTATTCTTAATAAAGCTGATTTTACCTTACTAACTGGTCTGAGTGTTCTTTCAAACCATGACACTCGAATGGATATCGAAATGGAGGGAGTCATACGACAAAGGGACCTCTGGCCGTCAATGCCATTGCTTGACAACCTTGGTTTCAAATTCAAACCTTCACCACGGATTGGGCACAGTTGAGACGGGATATTACAGGATACTGACCATTGTGTAATGCATGTGGATTGTAACCTTTTGAGACTGTGCCCCCTACTGGGAACTCCTTTGTCTCCTGAGGTGATCAGGTCTGAGCCATGGAAACAGACCACTCTGGTCCCACTTCCTGTTGCTACTTCCCCTGCCCCTTGGTCACTAAGTCAAGCCAGCTCTTTTACTGCTTGGCCCCTCCTGTCCCCATTGTTGTATTGTACTGTGGTGTATAAAAGGTGTGCTGTTAATCAAAGTGTGTTTGTGTGGAGTAAGCAGTCTCCATGTCTACTTCCTGCCTGGATGGTCTAAAGAGTCCTCTCTGACTCCCATCCACCAAGGGCATTCGAGTCAATTCACTCTTCACCTCCAGGGGCTACCAGTGTCGACCCGCTCATCCTCCGACCTCCGCTCCACGCTGTACGACTCGCCTACGACCCCTCGGTGATTGGCTGGTTCGACGCTTCCGCCTGCTGCTCGACTGAGTTGTTTGACGAGGAGTCAACCGTCAACAAGTGAAGGGTGCCCAACTTCGTAACCTACGACTGGGGCGTCCGACAACCAGCATCCGACCTCTAGGGAGAGAGATTCTGACTACGACGGCCCAGGACTTCCCAGTGTCTTGGGTTCCCGTTATAATCACTGAGGAAGTATGTGCCCTGTATCACCTCTTTATCACTCACAACACACATTAGTGTATCACTGCCATCATCTCTTTGCATGAATACATCACAGAGTCCACTCATGGTCAAAAAACTAGTGGACTCCTGTGATGTAGGTCATGCCTTCCTATGTATGAGGGATACACTAGCCATGGGTATGGTTCCATATTGAAACATGTCTAATCCTACATTTAATTGAACAGACTCATTATTGAATAGTAATGGTTGTCCTTTAATGAGTCTCACACTACATTAAAACATACATGTGTTTTTTGTGTATATTGACTATATGCACTGAACACTTGTATGAGCACACAAGAGGTACATAAAAACTTAAAAAAGGATACTGAAGAAACACAACTGAACTGCTCATGAGTTGTTCACAAGGTATTGTATCTCTGCAGATGAGCATTCTTACTGTTCAGGTTTGAAACCTGGATGTTAGGAAACACGTACATTTGTGTCTTCTGTGGATATGTGAGTGTTCCATTATAGGTTGCTGTGAACATCACATTATACATTGCATCACCAACACAAGCACTTGAGAGCATCAAGGGGTCAGCTTCATGGAGGTGTTGTCAAGGCTTCAGTCCAGTCACATGGAAAGTCCTCAGTTCCAGGATGGATCACGCTATGGATGCCTGTGGTGTCACAATGCCATTTTTTAATTTGCCCCCGTTTTTCAGTTTAGCTTTAGGCCGGCCTTCCTGTCGACAGCGTCTGCTTTATATTTCCTGTTCCGGTTCTATTGGGCGACCTATTATTCAAGCTGTGTAGTTATCGTTACCTGTTCCTCCGTTCCAGTACCTGTTGACCTTTTTGCTCCGTTATAGTGTTGCTGGTTTGTCTCTCCTCCGTTGCTGTACCTGCTCCTGGTGACCCTCGGCTTGTTCCTTGACCTATTCTTCCGCCTCCACTCTCCGGTTCTGGACGCCCCGGTGACTTGGATTGTCCGACTACCCGCTGTACGTCCCTAGCTCCGGCTGTCTCTCTCTCCCTCAGTTGCTTTCCTACCCCACCGGAGTGGCTCTCCCCGTCTAGGTGCGGACATCGGTCAGCCACTCTGTCGGAGCCTGCGGGTTCGTCTTCCAGGCTGTCTGTGGGCTGCTGTCTCGCTTCCTGATTGGCTCCTCCCCTCTGACGGGCCGGGCGAGGGATTGGCTGCTGACGACCTCGGTCGCCTACCCTCTCTGTCGGCTGTCATTCAGGGCTATTGTGGGAGCTTGGGGAACAGGGCTTGTGCCTCCTGTCATATGCCATGTGGTTTGGGGCTCTGTACCTGTAGTAGCCGAGTCCATGTGGGTGTAGTTTTTAGCAACAGCCGTGTCCACTCTGGACCCTATTCTAGGGTTTTCCAAGGGATTTGGACCTTCCTTTCTTGGTCACCTGATCTCAGTGGTGGCGGTCTTAATCCGCTTTGGGGTTGTTTCTACCGGTCTCTGTATTGTGGGTTGTTCCCTTTGGACAGATTGGTCCGATAGACACTGGGTCACTTAGGTCGGTGAGGCTTACCCTGCCTTCCTGGTGGGTACTGGTTGTCCAGCCTTGGACTTGCTGCACACTACTGGGCTCTCTAGGTCCGCACCCTATTTTCCCTCTCTTGTGGGTAACAGTGGTAGGTGTACTGCAGCCTCCCAGTCGTTTCTGTTATTGTCTTCAACCAAGTTGGCCTATTGGTTATCTGATCATAGTCGTCCCTGTGTTTGTCTACAATCAAGTCGGCCTATTGGGCATCTGATCATCCTCTGCTTTAGGGATTCTCCGGCCTTGTAGGACCTGAAGCATCATGGTTCTTTTCTACTCCCATCCTGGCCAGGGCCCCGGCTCAACTGGGATCGGGTATCTGGCTTCGCGGCCAGCACCTTTAACTTGGCTTCGGCCGCAGCAAGGGATAGGGTTGGCCGTCTCGGAACCCAAGCCACTCTCCCCAGCGTCGCCCTCTAGCAACAGCTTCATAGTCCTACGTCTCTGTGACATGTGGGACAAGATGACAGGATTTGTAACAGCACCCTCGAACTTATTGTCATGCAACAGCTACAACATCATTATCCCATTCATCTTTTCTCTTACCATTGCTTTGTAATGTGGTTTCCAATCATCTGTAACCCATGAAAATAAGGGGATGTCAACCAGCCCTAGGGATATGTGACCCTGACATAAATCCACACATCCCCATATATGTCATTAGAGCTCCATGAACCAAATACATTTGACCTCCCAATGTCAGAGTGCTGCACACACACACAGGTCAGCATGGTGTCCCTTGGGCACTGATCCACATTTCATGACCTCTATGCTGTATAACACACTACCACTGTAGATCCATCCCTCTGCTGCTCCTTTCAACTATACCAAAGTACAGCTCCCATGTTCACTGCAATTACCCTTTAACCCCTGATGTGACAGAGTGTTATACGATGAATTACAATGTATAACGCTCTTTCGCTACAGGGGTACCATGGTTTCTATGGAATATGCTGAACATGGGAAATGTGTTGTACCTTGGTTTACATGGGTGTATGCATGATATCCTTGAGGTAGCAATGTCAACATGGATGACAGGATGGCAGATGGTATTGGAATCCCCAGCCACATTATTAGACACGTCCATGGAATGGTAGATGTTTGGGGTCCATACTGCAGCCAGTGTCAGGGCTGTGTCACTGATCCTGTGGGGTAAAACAGAACATGTGTGTTTGCACCAATTCGCAGGACTGATCATGGAAATGCATGGATTGATGGATTGTGTGGATGCTTGTGTTATACTCACAGCTGATGTGTTTCCTGATCAGTCTGTCTCTTATCTGAGTCCCTCTTAGGGTTTCTTCACCCTCGACAATGTCCACAGGGTCATCAGGTATGGGTGGGGGCTGGCTATCATTCACAAGTCTGGGGTCCACCGTGATGTTCTGTGTTTGTGAGAAGAGAAAGCAGCACATTTTTTGTTGAGCTAGAGAAGATAGGTGTCAAGGTTTTGCTGAGCTGCTCCCATTCTGCCTATTGATTCTGCTGTCTGAGCTAATCTAGTGCTCTGCTATCCACTGCTGCTGTCTTCTGAGTTTATGGCTCAGGCTGAATCAGTTGACCTCTCTGAGTACTCACCTGTCTGTTATCAGCCAACCCTCCCAGGGTATTTATAGCAGCTTGGCTCACTTCCCCATTGTCCTTGTGTTTGTTTGCTGCTGTGGATTTTCCTGTGCTCCTTTTTGCTGTGTTCCAGACCCCTTGGCTTGTTCCAGACATTGTGGACTTCTGTGCTTCTGACCCTTGGCTTGTTCCTTACTTCGCAGACTTCTGGTTTCCTGACTTGGCTCGGCTGAATACCTGTCTTGGTTCCTGACTCTGGCGTGTCTTTTGGTTTATGCTCTTGGATCATGCTTCTGTTTTTGTTGCACTAATAAAGGTGTATTGCATTTTACCTTTTTGTGTCCTGTCTGGTTCCTGGTCCCTAACAATAGGGGAATTTAAAGGTGAACTTTCACCCCGCAATAACTTAATGTTCACTTACTGCTCACCTGGCGACTAGCTGCTTAGTAGCGCTAGTCGCCAGAAATCGTACCCGGTTCTTCAGATATCTGCGTTTTACAGGAGCAGGAAGCACAGACGTCTCTTCACAGTGACGTCCGTGCGCCTGCGCTGTCAGTCCCTTGTGCACCGTGCGGTACACAAGCAGCTAGTCGCCAGGTGAGCAGTAAGTGAACATTAAGTTATTGCGGGGTGAAAGTTCCCCTTTAAGCTTAGTTTAGGGAATTTTTTAGTACCAGCACATTTTGAGAAAAAAGAAGACAGAAGATACAGATGAAGTGGACAGAGGATTAAAAAGATAGAAGATTACAGAAGAAGAAGAAGACTGACAGTGGATGACAGGGGAGTTTATGGGTGTGAGAAAAGAGCAAAGGAGAATTACCCCAAAATTATGAGTGACTGACTAGGAAGACACAGTGTCGGGAAGTGCTTTAAAGGAAGACCAGTATCACGGCGCCCGTGATCTGAGCAACATTCTGTACATCTCTATGTTGCTGCTCACCTATTGGCTGCTCTGTATTGCTCCTCCTAGTGACAGCCTTTTTATACCCTGGGCTGTCACTTGGCTAATGCCCTTTTGTGGTGTACCTGATGCCTAGCGATAGTTCTGTGATTCTGATCCAGTGTATGACCCCGGACTGCCTGTCCATGCCATTAGTCATTGCTCCTGATTCTGTGTACCGACTCGGATTGGCTGACGTTCCTGCTTCCTGTTCTGACTCGGCCTGGCTGATGTTCCTGCTCCGTGTACCGACCCTGCAAGATCGATGTTCCTGCTCCGTGTACCGACCCAGCGAGATTGACGTTCCTGCTTCCTGCTCCGACTCAGCTTGGCTACGTTCCTGTGCTGGTTACTACACCGGTTGGCGTTGGTTCCTGCTCTCAGCTTGTTCATTGGACTTTACCTGGCAGTTCCGTCTGCTTACAGTGCACAGTTCCCTTTAAGGGTGTCTCACGTCTCCGGTACTCCGGTACCCTGTCCGTATTACTAGTTGGCTCAGAGTCTGTGTGCCTGTATCCTATTACACCGTGCTTCATCGCTTGGTCGCCTTAGGTTCAGTTGGGCGCGTTTCCATGGCTGCCGTTATCCAGACCATAGCGATTATTAACCCCTTCGGAGGCGCTGCCTCGAATCCACTTGCTATAGTAGTGTTCTGGCTACCTATTCCCAGGGCGTACCATTTAGTAGGTCAGTTGGGCACTTCCGGTTGTCTGCCATCTATGTGAGCACATTAACCCTTTCGGTCATAACAAGAGCACTGGTGTCGATATCTCCGTTGGGCCTCCATTTGGCACGAGCTCTGATTTGCCTTTGTAGTCCATGGAGGGCGTCCACTGTAGTGGAACCGTGCTAGTAAGCTTTGCCTCCGTTACTCAGGTCATTGTCACCGCCTGTGGTGTTAGTGACACTGTCTTGTCAGTAACCTGTCAGTTGATGCTACATACTGGACCCGTGAGGGTGACATTATTCCTTGTGTGCTTCAATAAAGCTGTGTTTTTACCTAAACCTAACGTGTCTGAGTGTACTGAACCATAACAACCGGAGAGGTTCAGAGAAACAGAAGGGAACCTTCCTCCGGAGGATAGCCAGACTGGGGCTAATACCAGTCCATGAGCTGACTCCCAGAGGCAGGATATAGCCTCTCACTCATGTAAGTAAAATACTGTGGAGTGAGGAATTGATTTTATAGTTAATACTGCACTTAGAGGCGGATTGCGCTCTTTTGTCTTTCTTGTATAATATTGCACATGCCATTATTATATCGCAGACTTTGCCTGGTGCACACTGTAGTGATCCAGACACACCGAGTGATCCACACACCTGAATCGGGATTTTAGGAGCCCGAAAGTCCGCTCAGTGGCATTCCTTATTCTGCAATGTGCCTGACTGTATCACTTCTGGGCATTGGTTTGGGGATTTGTGACCGGGGTCAGTAGCCAGGTTTTGCAGCCATAGCCAAAATCACATGTGGAAAGTGAGTGACATGGTGAGACTTACTAGCTGTGAGTGAAGAGCATGCTAAGCAGTGTTGTGTGTCTTGTGTGGATGTGGGGTGATTTAGAATTGTTAAATCACCCAGAAGCCATCCCCCTGTATACATTCCATTCTCAAAGTCTCTGTGTACAGATGTATACAGAGTATGTATGCATCATGACAGCTCCCTGGATATTTCGCACAGACATTCATGATTCTCATGTTGCTGTCACACACCATCTGCATGTTGATGGAGTGGAAGTTCTTGCGGTTAATGTATAAATGTCCCTCATGTGCTGGAATTTTGATAAGGACATGGGTGCAGTCTATTGCATCCATGACCCTGGGCATGCCTCCCCTTGCATAAAAGCCGTACTTCAGATGTGTCCACTCCATGTTGGTGGTGGGAAAATGGACATACCAATTGGCCTTGCTTTTGAGGGATGGTAACACCTGGACCAGCACATTCGAGAATGTGGCCTGTGACATGCCAGATGCCCAACCTTCTGTCGACTGGAAGGCTCCACTTGCCATGAAATGTATAGCACACATGAGTTTTTGCAAGCCAGTTAGTGCATGGTTGTGGATATATATGGGTTCGACCTCTTCCTCATCCATATAGGGCAATGATGCTGTGTGGCCTCAACCTGTAGTTATCTATCACCTCATCGTTGGTCATTCCCAGGAGCGTGACCCTTGGCCAGTATACCCTGGGCCTTGGTGGTCGTCTGTGCATTCTACGCTGCTCCAGGGGTCCCTGTGGCAGCTGAGGAGCATCCTGTTACAGCTGCTAGGGAGCATCCTGTTGCTGTATCTGAGGAGCATCTGTTTGCAGAAGCCGTGGTTCTGCATGTAGGTGTTGTCCTCCAGGTGGGGATGGGCTCCTGTGTGGCTCTTCAGCCACAGCCTCCTCACTTGCAACATGTGAAGGCTTTTGAGCAGATGAGCTTGGGATTTGCTGGTGTTCCCTAGCCCTCGCCTTTGCACGCCCTCTCCGCAGCCTTCGCATCAATAGGTATGCGTACATACTTATTAGTATATCTATCTCTATCTCTGTCTCTCTCTCTGCCTCTCTCTCTCCCTAAGTGGAAAACAAGCCACATGTGAGTATGGTAGGTTGTCCCTTTAAGACCGTGTCGGGGCATTATCCAGGTGTGGTTATGAAATGAGTGATGACCAATGGGAGGGTGTTTGTTGTCCAGGAAAGTGTTTGCCGGTGTGTTTGTGTTATAAAATCTGTTTTGATTGGTGTGTAGCTGTGAGTTGCGAGTGTAATGTTGTGGGGTGCACGTTGTGTCTATATCGTCTGGTGATTTTGCTCCGGTGGGCTTGTTTTGTATTGACAGGTGTCCATGTTGTGTATTAATCCCCATTGTTCCTTGCAATGTTGTGACGTTTTTGTTGGTGTGCTTTTTGAAAGCCTTGTCCCTGTGGTTTTGCTAGCTTGTTGTGTTGTGTGTGACAGTGATTTGTGGTGCATGGCAATTGTTTGTGTGTTATTTTGGCATTGCATGGGTTAATTTTTCGATTTGCATGCTTGTGCTCTGTTTCTCTGTTTTGTTTTGTGCGACGGTGGTTTCTTTTTGCCGTTATGTGTTTTACGGCTAAAAAAACTGGGTCTTAACTTTTACCCGTTAAATTTATCTTTTTTTCTGCTATTAGCAGTACCGCACTCCTTTAAATGGCTCTGGAGAATCTTGCTCCATGCACGTAAGATTATCGGCCGTAAGGATTAGCAAATTGCCGTTAGCTGTTCATAAAGCAGACCTTTAAATGGCTTACTGCCCGTTAAAATACACAACGGTGGGGTTTTTTTGCTAACGTCTGACTTTAAATCCACCCCTTACAGTGAAAACACTATTGAAAAAAAGGTCAAAATCATTCCAGTCCTTAACTGCAAACCACCTCAGATTTTCCCGATCCTTAAGGGGTTAATGAACGTAACATGTTTTGTTATCATATGGTTAAGAATCTGAGGGATTTTTGGTCAAGGCAGATCAAACTATCAAATATAATAGGGTCAAGTTGGATAAAGACAAGTATTTGTTCGCTCATCCCTTGAGAGTTTACAAATGCAAAAGCTACATAACAGTCCCAACATTATCACAAGCAATACGTATTCCCATCTAGATACTGCCAAAACATACAACATCAAGGAATACTTTAACTGTAAAATAAATTTGAGGTGTACATCATCATATGTCCCAATATATTATTTTATGTTGAAAAGGCAATCACTATGCTGAAAAAAAGAATTAATAACCATAAATCAGCCATCCGCAAGGCTCTGGAAGGGACTTTACCAGATAAGGACTTCACCAAGCAGCCAATGGTTAGACATTTTGTACTTAAGCACAATATTTCAGAATTTAAATTCAAGCCTATTTGCACAGTATATGTCCCTAGGAGATGTGGCAATAGACACCAATCGTTACTTCAGGCAGAGGCCAGGACCATTTTTTTAACTCCATGCATTACATCCAAAAGTTCCTTAACCATGAACTTCAGTTGAATTGTTTCATCTAGAAAAATATTATCCTCCTCAGGAGGATACCACACCAATTTATTCCTATCTAAAAAAATATTACCCTCCTCAGGAGGATACCACACCAATTCATTCCTATCCAAAAAAAAAATTCTGAAGGTGGTCATTTTCATTATTCTTCAAGTATTAAGGAGGCGGCTTTAAGTGATATTTGCAACAGGAATTATTTATTCTCCAGGTTTCTCTTGTAGTAATCTTGAGGTGGTCCCCTTGTGCAAAAAATGATTTTTGCCACCCTAGGCAAAACCTAATTTTGCTGCCCCTTGAGCCCCGCCCCTTTATGTATATCATTTCAGATAGTAAATATGATGATGGGGTCTTGTGTCCATAGACAGAGCTCAAGTCACCTGGGATTTAAATATGCACTCTGATTTACAATATGTCTGTGGACACCAACCAGGTCTAAATATCAGTTATGCTCTTACACTTGGTTGGGGCCTACAGACATATTGTGAATCAGTGTGCATATTTACAGAACTGGTGACTTGAGATGAAAGAAAATAGGATCAGAAGGGAAAAATAAAACTCAATTTGACAGATATATATAGCGTACTACCCCTGGGTCCACTCACTCAGTCTCAGAACTCACACATGTGCACAGTGCAGCACTGACATCCCTGCTGTCTCACTCCACACACACCCCAGCCAGCCAGTGAGGATGCACCAGACTGAGCAAGTACACTCCTCTTTAATTGGCTGGTGGAGGTGCTTTTAAGTAGGCTGTGAGCAGCACACTGAGTGGAGTGGACGTGGTGCATGTTTGTCTGGACTGGCTGTAACTGACACAGCCAGTGCCATTGTGTGAGCCTAAGCTGAACTGACACAGTGACATGGACAATGACTCGAGACTCTTTATTGTCCCAAGGGGGGCAGGGATGACACGGGACACAGACCAGGTGGCTGGCACCTGAAATAACATGCATTGGGGCTGCAATGGTCCCTGCCGCGCCCCCAATAGATGTGTGCCTTAGGCCGGCGCCTATGTCACTTCTAGGTGGTGCCGGCCCTGAGTAAAATGTACTATTCCTGGACGATACTATATTTAAGGAGAAATTCTTAAGAAGCAGACCTAATGGCATTTTGGAGAGGTGGGGTTCTACACCCAGCCATGAGATTTGGTTATGTTCATTGGAGTGCATATGTTGAATTCACACCTGTCTGACTCTATGGGACTTTGTCCTGAGGCATCTATTTTTTGAATTAACTTGTGACTTTACAGTTGCACTTTGGAGGAGGTCTTCTTGTGAACAATTTAAAAGATTCTGCACTATCCTTTGACTTGCTGCCCTTAGATGCTGCTACCCTTTTAAATACATTAAAGGTGGTCCACCTATGCAAGAATTGGTACGAGGGTTCATACGACCAGACCTATTACTTGAGAACAAAATTATATTTTTACCTTGTTTTGGATCTCTACTATTTCTTAAAACTGTGCCACTTTATTACTCATGAACTAGGGATAGATTAGTTTATATGAAATGTATTTGGAACCTATCATGTGACTCTTCAAATTCAACAGCATAATTTATACATTGCATTTATATGTTAGTATTCTCTTATATATGGGACCTTTTAGGTATTTCATTTCTGTAATTGTTTTTTTTGTATTATTTGTGTCTCTTTATATGTATCTTTTTTATTTTTATTTCTTTTTCTTATTTTACTCCTTTTTCATTCTTTTATCCTTTTTTCTTATTGATTTATCAGAGTTGGTGGGTGTTGGATGATTGTATGATACTAGTCAGGACTTTGACTCACGAAGTCATTGTCTGGTTCTATGGCCAAGGTTTTTGGCAGGCTCATAGTAAACTAGGATATGTGCACTTACCATACATTTCTGTAATTGCTTGATGAATGTCTGGGCCAAAAGCTTTTGGCCTATTGGAGCTATGAATTATGCGGGAGATTGTAACTGTTTTGTAGGACACAGACCAGTAGGTTAGGATAAAACACAGTTTTCTTAAAAGACAAGCAAGACTGCCCTCTATAGGCAATACAGCATAACTGAAATGAACAGTAGAGCACAGATGCCTTCTCAGGCCCAGTACACAGAGAATAAATATATACTGTCACAGGATAGGCACAAGTAACATACCGGGTACTCAATGGTTAAAATACTTAGAAATCAATCAGTCTCTGTTGTGGTGTGGTGCTAGATGAGAAAACACCAGTATTGAGTAGGACAGAGACTACTGCTTGTGCTGCGCAGGTACTAAGGCCAAAACACACTGCAAGAGCTAAATGAGCTAGAGCCAGTAGCACTCCACCGGTGCGTGAACGGAAAGCAAGTGCACTGCAAGAGCTGAGGATAATAGAGCCAATAGACCCCACAGGCGTAGTAACAGAAACCAATTACACTGCAAGAGCTTAGCAGTATGGAGCCAATGGCACCCCCACGGGCGCTGTAACAGAGGCCAACTACACTGCTAGTGCTTAACTGAATAGAGCCAGTGATACCCCCACGAGCGTTGTACGGAGACCTACGGCTCAGCAAGTGTAGCGGAAGGCTCAGGGTAGCGGAAGCAACGGCTCTGCAAGTGTTAACGGAGGCTGAGTGAATGGAGACAACTGCTCTGCAAGTGTTAACGGACGCTCAGTGAATGGAGACAACTGCTCTGCAAGTGTTAACGGAGGCTCAGTGAACAGAAAGGCCCAGGACACAGGAGGCAATGACACCGTCAGCCCTGCCACAAGCACAGCGGAAGTCAGAATGTCGCCCAGGCGACACCGGAACAGCACACAGCAGGAACACAGGCAGGATCAGCAACGTAGCCGGGTCAGGTCACGGAGCAGGAACGTCAGCCAGGTCGGGTCTAATCACGGAGCAGGAACGTCAGACAAGCCAGGTCAAATCACAGACCAGGAACGTCAGCCAGGCCGGGTCAAATCACGGAGCAGGAACTAAGGAGCGTAGTCAGATGGGCCAAATCGGTACACGGGAAGCAGGAACACTGGAACACAGCTACACAGCAACACTGGTTCAGGAACACCACGAAAGGGCACCTGACAGGTGCCAAAGGCCAGGTATAAATAGGCCATACTGGGCGGGCCAAACAAGCTCAGTCAATGGGAGCGCAACACAGCAAAGAGTGACAGAGGAAGATCATGGGCACCGTGATAGAGATATAATTATTAAACCACTCTTTAAAATATTTGCCTGATGTCTTTGTGTGTGATCTCTAAATGGATGCTTTGGCTAAGCACTTTTTGTATTTTCTCTAAAGGATGAGCAATAGTTTCCATGCCTATATTTTATGTGTGTGTGCCTTTGCTTGGCCACTGCTTGGCTTTGTATAAACACACATTTTATTTTATATACATACACACAGTACTGTGTAAAAGTCTTAGGCAGGTGTAGAAAAAATTGTGTAAAGTAAGAATGCTTTCAAAGAAAGACATGTTAATATTTTATTTTTATCAGTTAACAAAATAATAGTGACTGAATTATCACAGTCTCCCTTTGAGGCCTAGAGATCTTGTGCTCTTACCTCTATATGGCCACCGGACCGCATGGCCTCCAGCCACTTCCTCATTGCTAAAGTCATGTTACAAGCACTGGCATGGATGCCCATTTATGGGTCTATTCTGTTGGGCCTAATTGGGTACTGCCTCCTTCTGCTGCTTTATAAACCTCATTGAGGCTAGGACTTGTTGCCCTTTCATGGTGTATGTTTGCGTTTCTTCAGTGTTGCTCTCGTTTGACCCTTGCTTGGCTGCCATGTTTACTCCTGATCGATCCATCCATGGCTTTGTCTGACTATCCGCTCCAGCTCAGACCTGGGGCTTTGTCCGACTACCTGCTCTGATTTGACCTTGGCTGTGGCTTACTACCTGATTTGGCTCTCGACTGTGGCTTGTCTGACTTACGCTCTGTGCTGTCCTTCTCTCCAGTCTGACTACCACCTGTCTGGGCTAGTTGTGGGCGCGCTCCATCGGTGTAGTGCAACTGCTACCTCTGTGGTTGCTGGTTGCCTCTCGCTCCGTTTCCTCCATCCTGTGCATTGTATCTGTTGCCTCCTGGGCCTGTTGCGTAACCCTCCGCTCTGTAGCCTACGTGCAGTACATCCTTCACATACTTACCAGTGTGGCGGCTGGCTACGTTCCACACTCTTGCCTACGGCCTTTGTCTGACTAGTAGACAGATTCCATGACTCTTTCGGAGTACTAGTTACTCTCTGTCTCTCTCCTCCGACCACTCCGTGGTAGAGTCACTACTTCAAGACATCTGTCTGCCTGTCTCGTGTCTGGGAGTTTAGCTGTCTCTCCAGTGTTCAGGTTTCCTGGCATTCCAGATTTCCATTTGATAGGTATAGAACCAAGCCTGGTTCTGCTCCCATCACTATAGGCTACTGAGAACCAGTTACAGTTCAGCATCAATCCTTGGGTAGTGGACTCGGCACTGTCCTCACGCCTGTTCCTACTAAGGTTGGGGAAGTGCTTACTCTTGCTTATCTTAATAAACTGGTTAAACTTCACTGTACCTGTGTCATGTGTACTCTGGTGTCCGTGACAGTACAAAAGGGCCATGAGTACTAAACGTACAGGTGAACCAGTGCAGAGCATTCTAGCCAGAATGGACTCTCGAGATCAGCGGATCGATCAATTGTCTTTTGCTATGCAGACGCTCCTAAACCACACAGCTCATCTTGGTTAGGTTCCTCGTCAAACTGTGGATTCCCCAGATTCAGCACCTGTGGTACCTCCTAATCCTGAAGCCAGTACTAATCATGGATTGTCGGGTACCGCTCCCCTTCCTCAACGATATGAGGGGGAGCCTACTCTCTGCAGAGGGTTCCTGAACCAGGTGGGCATATTTCTGGAAATGGTACCTCATGCCTTTCCAAGTAATCGAAATAAGGTCAGTTTTGTAATCTCTCTGTTGTCCGGTAGGGCACTGGCCTGGGCCAATCCCTTGTGGGAGACAGGGAGACCAGTTGTTGCCAATTACATTGAATTTGTGGACGAGTTACGAAGGGTCTTTGACATTCCTGCCAGAGCAGTAATGGCAGCAAAACAGCTCATGACCATAAGACAGGGCGCATGCACCGTAGCCGATTACACCATTGAGTTTCGCACCTTGGCTGCAGAGGTGGGCTGGAACAATGAGACATTGTAGCTGCATTCTCTCAAGGGCTGTGTGACTCTATTAATGATGAGACGGCAGCCCGTGAGCTGCCAAGAGTGCTGAATGAATTGATTTCCTTTATGATATTGATCGATACCAGGTTGAGAGAGAGACCTTCATTCAAGAATCTGGGGCATAAGGTCGACTACATTAGCACCTAGTTTTTCTCTCCCACCCTATCCTCTCTAACCTCCCATTCCTCCTGGTTCTGAATCTGCAAAGAGTGAACCTATGCAATTGGGCTACACACTCCTGTCCAGGGAGGAGAGGGAGTTCCGAAGGAGAGAGGGCCTCTGTCGATATTGTGGTAAGGCTGGCCACTTGCTGCGCTCCTGTCCTACCCGGCCGGGAAATGCTCGCACCTAGGGTTAGGTCTGGGGCAGACCCTAGGTGGTGTTTCACAGTCCCCTAATTCCTGTCAAGAGAGGCCCATCCTTGATATAGCAGTATCCTGGTCCACATCCTCAGTTACGGCTCCAGCCTTGGTGGATTCTGGAGCTATTGGGTATTTCATGGATGCTGACTTTGCGGCCACGCACAATATTCCTCTGTTGCCTTGCTCCTCTCCTCTGGCTATTGAGGCCATTGACGGTAGACCTCTGCAGTCATTACACCTGACTCATGAGACATGTCCATTGTCCCTAAGGGTAGGGGCGCTCCACATGGAGACCCTACAGTTTCAGATTATCAAGTCTCCTCACTTTGCAATCACCCTGGGGTTTCCTTGGCTTCAGACTCACAATCCCAGGATAGACTGGCAGACTTGAGACATTGTGTCCTGGTCACCATTTTGTGCTGAGACTTGTCTACAGCAGCCTACCAGAATTTTGTGTACCTCTCCCTCGCTACCTGTGGAGGAGAATCGTGTCATGGAGCAGTACATGTCTGATGCCCTGGCCAGAGGAATCATTCTCATGTCCTCCTCGCCGGCCGATGCTGGTTTCTTTTTCGTGAAAAAGAAGGATGGGGAGTTGAGGCCATGCATAGACTATAGAGGCTTAAACAAACTGATGGTTAAGAATGCTTACCCCATGCCGTTAATCACAGAACTGTTTGACCAACTTAAGGGTTCAACAATATTCACGAAGCTTGATCTAAGGGCTGCATATAATCTGGTCAGAATTAAAGAGGGGCACGAGTAGAAATCGGCATTTAACACTCGTATTGGTCATTTTGAATATTTGGTGATGCCGTTCGGCTTGTGCAATGCTCCAGCAGTATTCCAAGAATTCATCAATGATGTCTTAAGAGATCTACTACAGAAGTGTGTGGTACTATATTTGAACGACACCCTTATTCACTCTCCGACCTTGGAAGCTCATCAGGCGGATGTGACTCGGGTCTTACAATTACTGAGAGAAAACAAATTATTCTGTAAGTTGGAGAAGTGCGAGTTCCACAAGTCCTAGGTTACATTTCTGGGTTATGTGATCTCCTTTGTCAGACTGGCCATGGACCCACTCAAGTTATTGGCAGTTCTGCAGTGGACCAGTCCAGTGGGTTTGAAGGCCATCCAGAGGTTTTTGGGATTTACAAATTACTATAGGAAATTTATAAAGTATGTCTCCTCTGTGGTTAAACCAATCACCGATATGACACATAATGGGGCAGATCCGTCTAACTGGTTTGCCAGAGCTTCTATTTTGTCTCATGCCAAACCCGCCCTGCCCTTTACTCTGGAGGTTTGATGCTTCTGAGTCGGGAGTAGACGTCCTCCTGTCTCAGCGCTCAGCTCCTGGTAAATCCCCACTTCCGTGTGGGTATTTTTCCAAAAAATTGTCTAGGGCACAGAGTCTGTACAATATTGGGGATCGAGAACTTCTAGATATTATTCTCGCACTTAAGGAATGGTGTTACCTGTTGGAGGGGACAAGCTCCCCGATACTAATCCTCACTGACCACAAAAACCTGATGCATCTGTCTGAGGCCAAGAGCTTGTCTCCTAGACAGGCCAGATGGGCATTATTCCTTTACAGGTTCAACTATGTCTATACTATACTTGCCTGGTACCAAGAATGTCAGAGCTGATGCTCTCTCTAGGCAATTTGGATCAGATCCTGAGATGGATAGCACACCGGTTCCCATTATTCCTTCCGATCATATTCTGGCGACTATTTGTACAAGCATCACCTCCCCTTTGGGGGAGGAGATTCTGTCTTCCCAGGCTACCACTACGGCGGACAAGCCCAGTGGCAGATGTTCTGTTCCCGAACCACTCCGTCTCAGATTGCTGGAGACCTATCATTCCTCGAAAGCAGCAGGGCATATCGGCCATGATCAACTGATATTGTCCATTTCCCGATTATTCTGGTGGCCCAGTCTCAGAGCTGACTGCTCTGCCTTCATAGCAGCATGTGCTACATGTGCTTTTAGCAAGACTTCCAGGCACCTTCCTGTGGGATTACTCCAACCAGTCCCTAATAGCGAGCGTCCTTGGTCACACCTATCCATAGACTTCATGTTTGAATTACCTGCATCCAAGGGCCACACAGTCATACTTATGATTGTCGACAGATTCTTGAAGATGGCTCACTTTTTGCCGCTGAAAGGGCTTCCCTCTTCCAAAGAGTTGGCTGTGATATTCACCAGAAAGGTGTTTAGGCTCCATGAGGTACCCAAGGTACTGGTCTCGGATCGAGGGAGCCAGTTTATTTCTCGATTCTGGAGAGCCTTCTGTGGGCAAATGGGCATACAATTGTCATTCACCTCCGCCTACCACCCCCAATCGAATGGTGCTGGTAAGAGAGTCAGTCTAGGCTTGGGACAGTTTCTATGATGTTTGATTTTGTACCATCAAGACAAGTGGGAAGATTTGTTACCGTGGGCGGAGTTTGCCAGGAATTGTGCCATAAGCTCATCTTCTCAGAACTCTCCGTTCCTGATCAATTACGGGTTCCAGCCCGTGCTACTACCTGAGTCTTTTGAAGCACAAGATATTCCGGCTCTGGAGGAGCATCTTGGGCAGCTCAGCTCCACTTGGGTACAAGTTCAAAGATCCCTACAGCATTACAAGCATGCAGACCGTCGGCATGGGCCTACTCCGGTGTTTCAAGTGGGGGAGAGGGTGTGGCTGTCCGCTTGTAATCTCAATCTCTGGGTACCTTGTAGGAAACTGGCTCTCCATTTCGTAGATCCTTACCGGGTCCTTCATAGGATTAAACCTGTCTCTTATGCTCTAGAACTCCCTGCAGGTATGCGCAACCATAATGTATTTCATGTCTCCCTGCTCAAACCCCTGACGTGTAATCGCTACACTATGGTACCTGTCCTGCCTGGTCCTGTTCAAGTCGAGGGTCAGGAGGAGTACGAGGTACAGTCCATCTTGGACTTCCACAGAGTCAGAGGCCTTCTTCAGTATTTTGTGCATTGGAAGAGGTACGGCCCCGAAAAGCTGCCTAGTGGTAATGTTCAAGCTCCTGCATTGCTCCACAGGTTCTTGCTTTCTGCTTAAGCCTGGTCCTCTTCCACGGGGAGGAGGTCGTTAAAGGGGGGTACTATCACAGTCTCCCTTTGAGGCCTAGACATCCCGTGCTCTTACCTCTGTATGGCTGATGGCCGGCATGGCCTCCAGCCACTTCCTCATTGCTAAAGTCATGTTACAGGCACTGGCACAGATGCCTGTTTATGGGCCTATTCTGTTGGGCCTAATTGGGTCTCGCCTCCTTCTGCTGCTTTATAAACCTCATTGAGGCTAGGACTTGTTGCTCTTTCATGATGTATCTGTGCGTTTCTTCAGTGTTGCTCTCATTTGACCCTTGCTTGGCTGCTGTGTTTACTCCTAATCGATCCTTAGCTTTGTCTGACCATCTGCTACAGCTCAGACCTTTGGCTTTGTCTGACTACCTGGTCTGTGTGTCATGGTTTTTAGATGAACACTCAGACCAGATCGGTAAGGTAAAAATGACTTTATTAGAATAAAGTGCATACACGAATATAGGCCCTTAGACCCACAGTACAGAACATACATATATATATATACAAATGGGTACATCAATAGCAACCAGCATAAGCAAACCCTAGAACGCTAGGGGTGGATCGAGATATAGGTATATAGATGGAACGCAACCAGTGTCCCCTCAACCTGAGGAATGGTGTAATGCAAACACTGGCTCTTGAGCCCAAGGCTACTGCAGTGAGGAACAATCACTAACCCTACCTGGATGCTCCAGGCACACAAAGGGTCAATAGGTAACGCCCAGAGAATAAATGCAAATCCCAAAGGGAGTGAGCCCAGTGCTGATAGGGAGGTGGACACAGAGAGTGATCAGAGCAACACAGTCAGTGCTATGAACACTGTACTGGTACTTCACTTGTGCACACAGCCGAAGGAGGTTAATAGAGCAGCTTAAGCATGAATGCTCAGCCTCTGGGCAATAATGTAATAGCGCCATGCGGCGCACACGACAATCATAATGAAATGGCCCAGTACTATCAATGACCACACGAGGCAACCAAGCGGTACAACCAGACACGATGGAATGGGTACTAGGCCGTTGCAGATAGCCACGGAGCGGTACACAGCCAGATACGGTCAGTAACGGAGCGGGTTCTCAGTCAGATACGGTCAGCAACAGAGCGGGTTATCAGCCAAATACGGTCAGCAACGGAGGGGGTTCTCAGCCAGATACAGTCAGCAACGGAGCGGGTCCTCTTCCAGATACTGTCAGCAACGGAAAGGCAGCACACAGGGACTCAGGAACGTTGTCAGGCAGGCCAGGTCATACACGATAAGCGACAAATACAGATCAAACGTCAGGAACTCTTACACCACGAAAGGGCACCATAGTGTAGATATGACAGGGTATATAAAGGCCATCACTGGGCGGTGACAACGGTACCTAGCCAATCAGCAAGAGGTAATGCAAACAGCAGTCAGAATGTCGCCGCCCGCAGCACAGAGCATGGGCACCGTGATACTGTGTATGACCCTGGCTTGTCCGACTACCCGCTCTGTTTTGACCTTGGCTGTGGATGACTACCCGATTTGGCTCTCGACTGTGGCTTGTCTGACTTACGCTCTGTGCTGTCCTTCGCTCCAGTCTGACTACCACCTGTCTGGGCTAGTTGTGGTTGCGCTCCATCGGTGTAGTGCAACTGCTACCTCCATGGTAGAGTTGCTGGTTGCCTCTTGCTCCTTTGCCTCCACCCTGTGCACTGTATCTGTTGCCTCCTGGGCCTACTGCATGACACTCCGTTCCCCACAAACTTACCAGTGTTGCAGCTGGCTATGTTCCACACTCTTGTCTCCACCCTTTGCCTACCTAGAGACCAATTCCGTGAATCTTTCGGAGTACTAGTTACTCTCTGTCTTGCTCCTCCTATGACTCCGTGATAGAGTCACTACTTCGAGACATCTGTGTGCCTGTCTCGTGTCTGGGAGTTTAGCTGTCGCTCCAGTGTTCAGGTTTCCTGGCGTTCCAGATTTCCATTTGATAGGAATAGAACCAAGCCTGGGTGCTGCACCCATCTATCTCTATAGGCTACTGAGAACCGTTTACAGTTCAGTGTCAATCCTTGGGTAGTGGACTCGGCACTGTCCTCATGCCTGTTCCTACTAAGGTTGGGGAAGTGCTTACTCTTGCTTATCTTAATAAACTGGTTAAACTTCACTGTACCTGTGTCGTGTGTATTAATTACTCTGGTGTCCATGACATGAAAAGAAGAAAAATGTAAATCAAATCAATATTTGTTGTGACCACCCTTTGCCCTCAAAACAACATCAATTTATCTAGGTACACTTGCACACAGTTTGTTAAAGTGTTAGTAGAGGGTAAAAAAATAATTGCATTGCCACAAACCCCATATCTCAAACCTTTACGGTTTGAGAGATATTCATAATCAAAGTTCTCCCTTCCATCCCCTTCAACTGACGTCAAAATCTAGCTGACAGCAGGAGTCTCCCTTTAGCTATCCACTGTGACCAAGGAGTAGATGGTCACTATTATTTAGACAAAGATAGATGTATAAATGGACTAAGTGATGGATCTAAAAAATCGTTAATATATATATATTTATATATATATATATATATATATATATATATATATATATATATAAAGATGGCTCAAAGACATCATTATATCATAAATTTATACAAAGATGACTCGAAGACAGTGTAAGAATATATTAATATAAATCCGTTATTTAATAAACAATTCTGCAGACTAAAAGATAATATATGCAGTAAATAATATAATGGATATGAAAAATTCTAAAAAAAACCCACAATACTACTCAAGAAACTGAAGCTGTAGCCAGTGTTTCAGAGGATAAATCCTCCATTTAAAGTGAGTTAGATTACATCAAGTTCAGCGGGCAGGGTTTTCCTCCTCCCGTCTCATATGTTACTTTGACAAGTCTCTTTTTGTTATAGAGTATATATCTACCTCTGTGTGTATGTAGTTAGTCTGGTATATGTCTTTAGTTGGTCCTTTGAGGTTCTTTAAAGTTCTTTGTAGAGGCGTTAGCGGGCAGGGTACTTGTCCTACAGACTCCTTATAATTTAATATACGCGGACAGGGTTCTCTCTCCTCCCGACTCCTTGTGTGCAAACGCGGGCAGGTCTCTCTCTCCTCCCAGCAAACTGACACTTAGAATACCTCTTGTATCGGACATACAGACTTTGATCCGGTCTTTTAACATGTGGAGGTGTATTGCAAAATTCTGTAGACTTGGCTCTTTAGATCTTATTATACTCCAGTTGTAAATAGAGTATCATCAGGCATATGGTTAATATATATTCTAACGCGTTTCGTACTGTTGGCTCAGCACTACATCACGAAATGGTTCACAGTAGCCTCTGGTTAGTTTATATAGGTTCTTCATATGCTCCTATTATTGGTTGAATGAATACACCTGTATAGGTGTGACATTACCGATTTTAACCATTAGGTTAAATTGGTCTTTGGAAGGAATAGCTTCCATATGCCACCAAAATGAAGGTATGCATATGCTAATGTGTATATGTATGCATACATATAAAAATCATATACATGCATGCATACAATACACCTATAGAACTATAGAGTGTAACCTTAACCTGCAAATCGTTAATAAAACTGTAAGTGTGTTGTGCTTCCTCTGCAGTCTTCATGACTTTGGCTGTATGTTTGGGGTCATTTTCATACTGCAGAATACATTTGAGGCCGATCAGATGTCTCCCTGATGGTATTCCATGATAGCTAAGTATCTGCCTGTACTTCTCAGCATTGAGGAGACCATTAATTCTGACAAAATCCCCAACTCCATTTGCAAAAATGCAGCCCCAAACCTGCTTCTTTGTGCTTCTTCAAAAGAGCTTGGACAGCATATCTGGAAACCCATCTGCCTTGATATTTCTGGCTGTGAGAGACCTTGTTGATGCAGTATAACTACCTTGTGTCTTGTTGCTGTGTTCAGTCTTGCCATGGCGTATGACTTTTGACATTAGACTGTCTTCAGCAACCTCACCCTGTTAGCTGAATTTGACTGTTCCTCACCCACTTTTAATCCTCATACATAGCTGTTTCTGTTTCAGTTCATGATTGTGTTTCAACCCACATATTAAATTGATGATCATTAGCACCTGCTTAGTATAATTGTTTAATCATATGCCTACAAAATACCTGACTTTGTGCAAGTGTACCAAGAAGAACTGATGCCATTTTGAAGGCAAAGGGTGTTCACATCAAATATTGATTTGAATTATTGATAACTATAAATTAACATGTCTATTTTTGAAAGCATTCTCTCTCTCTCTCGATTTTATATATATATATATATATATATATATATATATATATATATATATATGTATATATACACTGTACATATATTTTAGACATAAAGATATACTCAGCCTGGGGCATCCAAAGCTGATGAAAGACAGTACTCAGCCTTCTTGTTTCACTGCAGAAGAAGGCTCATGGTATCTTAAGCCTAACATTTTCGGTCCACAGTTTAGGATTATGATGTAAGAAACCTTTTTTATGCATTGAAACAAGATAGCGGAGTGCTGTCACTCATCGGTTGTGGCTGTCCCAGGCAGAATATATCTTTATATCTACCTTATGGGATGTGCACCAGCTATATAATATAATTAATGGGATAAGTACTAATCTATTCTATATTATATCCATATCCAAATTCAGGAAAATCAATGTCACAGAAATAAAAGTACAAAAATAGTTTAAGATGAAAAAAAACAGTATTGGCAATTTTTCATTTTTACATATTATGTACTTGCAGGATGTGTAAAGTCAAAATAAAGGGTTACTCTTACTTTCATTATGACTTTCCCATTCAGTAAATACAGTGTAATGCATAGGCACATGTATAGGTGTAATGCATAGGCACATGCATAAGTAGAACGATGTAATACAGTGTAATGCATAGGCACATGCATAAGTAGAATACAGTGTAATGCATAGGCACATGCGTAAGTAGAATGATGTGGAAAGTTATATCCATGATTACTTCTTAGCATATTGTCCTCTGTAGTCTATGCTTGCATACTTTAACCCCTTAAGGACTGGGAAAATCTGTTGTCATTGTCACATAAGGACAGGAGCAATTTTTACTTTTTTGACTGTCTTTGTTCAACCACATTTTCTCTTTAATTCCTTTTGTACATCCACACAAATTATATACTGTTTTTTAAGCACAAGTAGGGCTTTCTTTTGATACCAAAATTATATGAATACCTCATCGTTTAATTTGATTAAAATAGAAAAATCCCTTCCTCACATTTACAAGGTAAATATTACAAGATGGATACCATTATTTCCAGTTTGTAATTTTTCAACAATTGGCATGTGAGCATCATAGCTTAGTTGATGGTGCCAGAACCAAAAATATCCCACAAAGGTATATGTTTCTGAAAACTAGACAACATAAGGTAAATAATCAGGAGAATTTTGGAGTTTTTTATGCAGCTATTTTTCCAGAAATATTTTTCAAAATTGTAGTAATATTTTGTTTTTGTTTTTTTTTGCAGTTTTCACACTTACATTTCAATATTACTGTTGATATCAAGCATGAGATAGTTGAAAATTTTAAAAATTGCATTGATTAGAATTCAGCTCCTCCTTCTGAGTACGGCAATACCCCATGTGCATAGGTTTCTCAAGGTTTGGGGAAGCTACGGGGGCCCAAATTGGAACATGCGTGTTCCCAGTTTCACACTTTTACAGCTTGAGTCACTGGTGCCATGTCTCATTTGGGGCTGTGTACCAGTGCTCCACCTTAAAATTTCCCCCCAAAAGTGTATATTTTTGGACAGTAGACACCCCAGGCTTTCATTTTATGTATGTTTTCACATTTTTTACACAGTCATTTTACCACCAATCCATCGTAAAACTTGACGTAAGTAAGAAAAAAAATCAGCGTTTTTCACACTTTGACTTCAATGTTGATGTGAATTTCAAGCACATGATAGGTGAAGATTTTTAAAAATGCATTGTTCTGTGTTCAGCTCCTTCTGAGTACGGCAATACCCCATTTGAACTTTCACAGCTTGTGTCACTTGTGCCATGTCTCATTTGGGGCTGTGTACCAGCACTCCAACTTAAAATTTCCCCACAAAAGTGGAGATTGTAGCCGTATTAGTCCAGTGATGCAGATGTAAAATAACAAACAAAATAAGTATCTTGTAATACCTTTTTAATTGGACTAACAGAACCTCCCTTTCTCAAGTCTAAAGCATTTAGACTTGCTTTAGACTTGAGAAAGGGAGGTTCTCCCGAAAGCTTGTCAATCCAAAATTCTGTTAGTCCAATAAAAAAGGTATTACAAGATACTTATTTTGTTTGTTATTTTACACCCACAAGTGTATATTTTTGGAAAGTAGACAACCCAGGCTTTCAGTTTAGGTGTGTTTTCAAATTTTATAAACAGCCAAATTTTATATACCACCAATCCCTCATAAACCTTGACATAAGTTAAAAAAAAAAAAAAAAAAAAAAAAAAAAAAAAAAACTGCGTTTTTCACACTTAGACTTCAATGTTGATGTGAATTTCAAGCACAGGATAGGTGAAGATTTTATAAACTGTATTGATTAGTGTTCGTCTCCTTCTTCTGAGTACGGCAATGCCCCATATCAATAGGTTTGTCAGGGTTTTGGGTAGATACTGGGCCCAGTTGGAACATGTGAGTTTCCTTTTACAGACATGCCATTTTTACAGCACGTTTCTTGTCTCATTTAGTACTGTTTGGCAATGCTGCAATGAATGTTACCCACAAAAGTACATGTTGTAGAAGAGTAGACAACCCTGGCTTTCATTCTATTTGCACTTTTTCAATGTTTTCGCTGCCACTCTATAAGCAATCCCTCCCAAAACCTTCAGTAAGGCAGAGAAACACCATTTTTTCACACTTGCTTTACAATTTTTCACAGTGCTTTACAATAGAGGTGAGTTACATCGTCTGAGTACGGCAATGCCCCATATGCATAGGTTTGTAGGGTTTGGGGGAGCTACTGGGCCCAGTGGGGAACATGTGTATTTCAATTATCAGAGATGGAAAAAACTTAGTGTGCTTTGCTTCCCATTATATTTTGATAATGTTAGATCTAAGGAGGGATGTGTTTTGAAAAATAAAAAAACAGGATATTTCAGGGGGGAAAAGTGGCCAAATAATAAAATAAACTTTACAGCACTACTGCATTGTGTCTGCGTGGTATTGCTTGAAGTAGTCACCCACGCAGAGGCCAGGTTTGGAAAGGCAATCAGGACAGTAAGTGGGGGTTTCTCTCCGTATTCCATTGCTGTAGCAAACCCTGCATCGCTTTTGTGGGGTTTTCTTTCGGAGGGTTGGGGGGATTTTATAAATAAAATGTATTAACCCAGGATTTGGTGGAATTATTTCTGTTGGGAAAAAATTGGGAAATAAGATGGAGCTGACACTGCAGAAAACTAAGTTTTAGAGTGGGGTTTGCAAATTTGGAAATCAAAAAAGAATTATATACTACAGTGTGCATCATGTAAATAGCAACCTTTTTGTACAATGTCCTACACTTTCTCATGGTGACGTATGGCTGCATGAGTTGATCACACAGATCAGCTCCTCCAATGTGCTTCTTGTAATATCTGATGCAGACTGGCTTTCTTAGTACCCCCCTTCTACGAACAGAGACTGCCACAGTTTTGTCCTCATGCATGGTGGAAAGCATGTAGAGATCTTGGGCTCGATTTAAAGGCAGCCGTTAACCAAAAAAATCACTAACGGGTGCGTTAAGTGTCATGTTGCAATTCAAAGATCCGTCTAAAGAACACCTAACGGCAGTTGCAGAATCCTTACGGCCGATACACTTACGTGCATTCAGACGCATGGAACAACATACCCCAGAGCTATTCAAAGGCTTGCGGTACTGATAACGGCTGAAAAAAAGACACACCTAACGGCTAAAAGTTAAGACCCACTTTTCACACACGTTAGACACTTAACGGCCAAAACTAAACACCCGTTACAGAGGAAAAGACACAAAAGGCTTACCGCACAACCATGTAAATGGGAAAATTAACCCGTGCAATGCCAAAACAACACAAAAACATGCACACACAACACAAATCACTACACACACAACAACAAGCAACACCACAGGAACAATGACACACAAAAAAACAACAACACAACATGGCACGGAACACTGGGGGTCATCACACAAAGCGGACCCTGCAAATACAAGCTCACCTGGGCAACATCAACACGCGACCTGCACCCCACAACTGCACGCCCGCATATGGCACACACAGAACAAGCACAACACACCACATCTTATAACACACACACACCTGATAACACTTACCTGGACACAAACAACTCACCATTGGTCAGCACTCACCTCATCACCACACCTACACAACGCCCTAGCAAGTACTTAAAGGGACAACTCAACACACTCACTTGTGGCTTGTTTTCCACTCAGGGAGGGAGAGAGAGAGATAGACAGAGAGAGAGAGAGAGAGAGAGAGACAGATAGATAGATACAGATAGATAGATAGAGACAGATAGAGAGAGCAAACAGTATGTTGGGTTACATATTGTTGCGAAGACTGCGGAGAAGGCGTGCAAGGGAGAGAGCTAGGGAACATCAGCAAACTCCAAGCACGCCTCATCAACAGCCTTCACCTGTTGCAAGTGAGGAGGCTCTGGCTCAGCAGCCACACAGGAGTCCATCCCCACCTGGAGGGCACAGGATGTATAGACGACCACCAAGGCCCAGGGTATACCGCCCAAGGGTCACACTCTTTGGAATGGCTGATGACGAGGTCATTGATCGCTACAGGTTGAGGCCTGACAGCATCATTGCCTTGTATGAGGTCATCAAGGAGCAGGTGGATCCCATCTACATCCACAACCATGCCCTAACTGGCCTGCAGAAACTACTCTGTGCCATACACTTCATGGCAAGCGGGGCCTTCCAGTCCACTGAGGGTTACGCATCTGGCATGTCACAGGCCACATTCTCCAGAGTGCTGGCCCAGGTCCTGCCAGCCCTCAAAAGCAAGGCCAATACCTATATACATTTTCCCACCACCGACATGGACTGGATACACGTCAAGCAGGCCTTTTACGCAAAGGGAGGCATGCCCAGGGTCATGGGTGCTATAGATTGCACCCATGTCCGGATTAAGGCCCCAGCACGTGACGCACAGATATTCATCAACAGGAAGAACTTCCACTCCATCAACGTGCAGATGGTGTGTGACAGCAACATGAGGATCATGAATGTCTGTGCAAAATATCCTGGCAGCACACATGATGCATACATTCTACAAAACTCCTCAGTCCACAGAGATTTTGAGAATGGAACCTTTACAGGGGGATGGCTAGTGGGTGAGTTCACAAAACAAAATCACACCACATACACAGGCGTACACACCACTCAGCTCAGCATGCACCTGACCCACAGCTACTACGTCCACCACACAAAACATCATTCACACAACATGTGCTCCCTGTTTCACCATGTCACTCACATTACACAGGTGATGCTGGCTATGGATGCAAGTCCTGGCTACTGACCCCTCTGGCCAATCTCCAAACACATGCCCAGGAAAGCTACAACCAGGCTCATGCCAGAACCAGGAATGCTATTGAGCGGACATTTGGGCTCCTCAAGTCAAGATTCCGATGTCTGGACCACTCTGGGGGAGCACTGCAGTATGCACCGGCTAAGGTGTGTGACATCATTGTGGCGTGCGCAATACTGCACAACATCGCAGTGGACACCAGGCTGCTGGAGCACATCCCGGACCCCCCCCATACAGGAAGTGGCCATGGACATCGGGCATGTGGAGGAGACCATGAGAGGGGCACAGATCAGAGACAGGCTCATCACGGAATACTTCACCTGTGAGTATAACACATGCATGCAAACAATCCATGCAAGTCCCCCATCAGTCCTGTGACACTAACCACACTGCACATTTTGTTCTGTCTCACCCCACAGGAACAGTGACACAGCACTGCACTGGCAGTGGACGTGGAAAATTGTGTGTGTGGACTCAACAACCATCCTCCATTGCACTCTCCACGTTGACATACAGACCCCAAGGATATCACGCACACCCCCAGGAGAAACAAGGTACAACATATTACCCATGTTCATCACCTTACACGGCTTGATTGACAGCAACTAACTGGATATGCCATGATTATAGCCTGAACAACCATGCTAGCCCAGTAGCGAAAGAGTATTATCTAATGATATGCATTAGAAGGGACATCAGACTCAATATGGGACCTGTACTGTGCTACAGCTGAGAAGAGTAGCACAGGAGTGGATGTTTAGTGGTATGGGCACACAATGTAGAGGTCATGAGACGTAGATCAGATTACCACGGACTCCATGCAGACCTGTGAGTGTGCAGACATATGTGCCCCTGACATGAATACACACATCAACAAATGTGTCCTAACAGTTCCATGGAACAAATGACATTGGGCTGCCACTGTCACTTTCACAGTGGCAGCACAATGTCATTACTTCCATGGAGCTCTCAGAACACTTGTTAATGTGTGTATACATGTCAGGGGCACATATCCCTAGGACTGATGCACATGTCCTTAGTTCCCCACAGAATTGGTTACAGATGAGTACACAACACATTGTCAAGCAATGGTTTGTGCACTCACCTGTAACTGTGAAAACTGAGGGGATGAAAAAGACTAAATTGTTGTTGCTTGATGATCAGTTCAGGTCTACTGCTCCAAATCCTGTCCTCTTGTCCCGCAGGCATCCGTAACATGATCCATCCTTGAACTGAAGATCTTCCATGTGACTGGATTGATGTCTTGACAACACCTTCATGAAGATCACCCCTTGCTGTTTATGGTGATGTTGTTGGTGATGCAAAGTTTGACCTGAGGTTCACACAAACCTCTACTGGAACATTCTCATAGAGACACAGAAAACACTAATTCTTGAGTGTTTTAACCTGTACAGTCAGGATGCTCAGCTACAGAGTTGTCAAACCTCATGGACAACACATGAGCAGGGCAGCAGTGTTACTGAAGTATTACGATTTAGTTTCAAAGTACATTTAGTGTTCTCATACAGGTGTTCAATGCATATAGGCAATACACACACAAAACACATATACATTCTAATGTACTTTGAGACACAATAAAGATGAACCATCACCATTCTATCTGTGTCTGTAGGAGGATATATTTGAGAACACGTCAATGTGTTACCACACCCAGGGTAGAGTATGCCTCATACATGGAAAGGCATCACCCACATCACAGGAGTCCACCACTTGTTTGCCAGTGACTGGACTCTGTGATGTATCCATTCAAACAGATGATGGTGGCAGTGATGCACCAATGTGTTGTGGGAGTGATGAAGAGGTGATACAGGGGACATATTTCCACAGTGAATACCTGTCCACAGTATCTGTATTGCTCAGTATAATCCATGTTCTGAGATTTTGCTCCACTTTGACATATCTCTGTACATGGGCTAACGAACAACCAGACTAAGTGGACATGTGTTATCGCTGGTGAAGTCTGTTACACCCTTAGGGAAACAGCAACTCAACTTACAGGAGACCCCAATGCTCAGCCCAGGATATCAATGTGTGTGCTACACATTGAAATCCTAGGTTAAAAACATTGGCTTCTCCAGTAAGTCAGTTGCACAATGAGTGTGTGAATCCAAGACAACATGGATACATGTCCCATTTATCTATCCTGCTTATAATGTCCCTGCTAAATCACAGAGCTGTTTGTCTGGTTATCCCATTAACCCACTGAGTGCAAGAGTGGTCCCCAACGCATTTCTTTATAATGCGTTGTCTACCACTCTGGCACTCAAAGGGTTAAACACAACATATGATGTAGACAAATGTTCAGTGTTGTACAATTTGTTGTGCTAAGGGGTATGTTTTGTTGTTCAAATTCAACACACAACACCGCCATATAACACAGTGGTGTAATATGGCTCCAGGGATGTATTACAAGTTGAATTTGTACAACGGTGTGTGCGTGAACATATGTTGTAGCATCCCACTAACATTTCACACAGGCAGAGGTTGTGTTCACTGCATTGTATGGCAATGCATTGGAGACAACCCTGCCACCCAATCCATAACTGAAGACACAACAGATCAGATTTGAATAAAAAAAAAAATGTTTTCTTTATTGAGGGGAAACTTAACAGGTTGGGCCTTTTATTTTTTCTTCTTTGGGTGGGGGGGCCTTAGCCTGGGTGCCAGAGGTGGATGCCCTTGTGGATCTCCTGGTAACCCTCTGCCCCCTAGGTGTTGCTTCAGGGGTAACACTGGAGGGGGTGGTGGTAGCAGTAGACCCCTCGGTGGAACGCAAGTTCGCCCTCTCCATCCTCAGGTTCTCTCTGCGGTTGATCTCCCTTAACTCCACAAGGACCTGTGTCATTATGTCCATGAGACCAGTCCTGAGCTGGTGGAGTAGTGTGTTCCCCCTGGCCACCTCCGACTCCAGAGCTTGGATTCTGGTCTCCAATTGGGCAATGTTCCTCCTGAATTGCCTCCTGCTCCTGGGGATGTTGCTGTCTGTACTTCTGCTGGACCGGAGTAGTCTTCTTTGAAGGGCCATACACTCCGCCTCCATGCCTGTGAGGCGTGCGGTGCTGGAGGTGGATGTGCCCGGTGTCCCTGGTGCTGCTGTTTCCTCCTCCGCTGTTGAGGGTGCTCTTTCCTCCTCCTCCTCTGCTGAGGGTGCTCTTTCCTCCTCCTCCGCTGCTGAGGGTGCTCTTTCCTCCTCTGCTGCTGCTGAGGGTGCTCTTTCCTCCTCTGCTGCTGTTGAGGGTGCTCTTTCCTTCTCTGCTGCTGTTGAGGGTGCTGTGGCTGCTGTTGGAGTGGCTGGTGCAGATGATGGGCATATGCCCACCACATCAAGTGATGCAGAGCTGCCCAGAGATGTGTGTGCTGGTGGAGGTGTGAATATGTCCCTGGGTAGGGGGCGCTGGGGCTCACCAATCAGGCCCAGGTGTGTGTAGTCCAGTGGCCAAGGGTCATATGGTGGCCACTGATAGGTGCTCGGACCCCACCTTGGATCATACCTTGGGGCATGCTGTGGAGCCATCCAGGAGGGTGGGTTGATCTGGGAGGCATATGGCCCATATTGGGTGTTGGCCACTGTCCCTGGCAGCCATTGCCTCCCTGGCGGTGGTGGTGCTGTTGATGGAGGGCAGTAGCTGGTGGAGGTGGATGGATGTGTCCACCTCTCCTCCTGTGGCATCCAGCCACTGTACTGGGGAGGTGCAGCTGGAAGGGGTGGTGCAGCCTGTGGTGGTGCAGCTGGAAAGGGTGGTGCAGCCTGTGGTGGTGCAGCTGGAAAGGGTGGTGCAGCCTGTGGTGGTGGTGTTTAACTCGGGGGGGGGGGGGATCCAACAACATATATTTGTCTTCACAACTTGTAGGGATGGCTATCCCTCCAGGGGGGTGGCAAAGGTTAAGTCCACCTTGATGTCAGATTGTAGACATTGTGGGAACAGATGTTGTTCTCTGTTAGTCCTATCCCTCCTACCCTCATGGTTGTTCAGATATTGCTCTATGTGACGGATGTAGATTTCAGTCATTTGTCCACACGAGGGATTTGCAGCAGAGACAAAATCAACCCATTTAGAGAACAATACTTAATTGGAATGGTGTACAGGGTGTGCATGATTTACAAGCACACTCTGTGGACCATTCCAAAGAGGTATTTCTCTCGATATGTTGTGACTTTGGCTCTGCTGAAGAGCCTCCGTGTGGTCAAATGATGGATATCTTCACCTGTCACATGGAGCAATATCTGTATAACCATGAGTGTTGGAGGGATGGGACTTAGATCAAGACACATCTGTTAACGATGGCAATGATATGACATCATGATGACATTACCCATTGCTATCCCATTACAGTGACACACAAGTAGAAATGGTCATATATGTATGTGGATATGTACCCTTCATATGGATAGAGTAATATCCTTCCAAGATGTGATGCCAAAGAGCATTTCATTAGGTGTGATTGCCTTACTGGCTATATATGTGCACCCATCCAACAAGACATTGTATTGATATGATGGATATGAACATACCTCGTATATCCCATCTACGTAGAGTGTGATATACTATGTATGTGTATTTGGATGGTAGCAATGTAGGTTGATATGTGATGGGTGCACATATCTGGCCAGTAAGGCAATCACATCCAGTGAAGTGATCTCTGTGTTCACATCATGTTGGAACATATTTAGTAACATTTGAATCCTAAGGGCAACAATCCAGCCAGTAGTGAGGGATATCTTTGATTGAGGCCTGTTTTTTTTCTCTGTGTATGAGCCCATCCATCCTTCTGCGTGAGGCAACCGTACTCAGTCCTAGATATCCATCAGTCATGGCCTGTTGGTTACCAAGGTACAATGTTTGCTATTTGTTTCCCATATGTATCCTGCATAGAGATGCTGGTGTACCATCGATCCATGGCATCAGCACCCCTGTGGATCCATGTGGGAATCAGATATGGGATATGTCATTTCAAGTCAGAGTAAATGATTGCAGCCACAACACCAATGCCTACTTTTTCCAGCTTGAATTCTGTAAAATAGTTTTCGGCCTGTGTGTTGCACCTACAAGCATTTATTCTGTGTGACACTGTGATGTGTGATCTGATGCCCCCTTTTGTGATTCTGTAAGCGGTGATGTTGAACTGATGAAATGAACATGATGGTGACTTCTCCAGTGATCTCCTTTCCCCATTTCCAGTGTTTTCCATGGAGTCTGTACAATGGGACCCTATGAACTTGATTCTTGTTTTGGCATATTCTCCATGGACTAACACTGGTACTGGTGAAGTGAGGGTGTGTGAGGGTTACTTTGTGTCCACCATCTGTTTGTCACCGCTTAGTGAATGTCCCCTGTGTAGCATGTGATCGTTGTCCTATTGACTTGTTTGTTGTCAGGTTAACCCCTTGAGTCCCAGAGGGGTTGCCAATGCATTGTTGATCGATGCATTGATGATCCCTCTAGCACTCAAGGGGTTAGGGTGGGGGTGGGGACATGGGTGACATTGTGTGTGAACAGTGATGATCTATGACAGTCGACATTTTGAAAATGAAGGTTTGTGTATTGTGTGTAATGAGCACAGCGACAGGAGGGTTGAAGTAGGACTTTGACAGGTTTGCCCCAAGTTGGACGTTGCCATTTGTCCAGGTGTTGTGTCCTTTTTTTAACCCTCATGGTGCTGTGTTGGTGCAGTTGTATGGCTGAGTGATGGACATGTGTTGAGGTGTGACTGTGTGTGCAGCTGGTGTTGGTTGATGTAGTGTGTTGTTCTGTAGTGTTGCACTTACCGGTAGTGTGGAGGCTCCTCTCATCCCCAGTGTCAGTTCCTCCCACGACCCCCTCGATCATGGTCGGGGACATGTTCTGCCGCACCATCTCCTCCCAGCCGCAGAATGTGATGGGCACAGATGGGCCACCTCCGGTGCCACGGGCTTGCTTGGCCATGTCAGACATCTTGTTCTTGACCACCCTCCGGCAGTCGCCCCATCTCTTCTTCACAGACTACACGTCCCGTCTGCATGTTGCCACCGCGTTCACCCGGCTGCAGATCTGATTCCAGGCTGCCTTCCTCCGCGCTGCCAGGCCAGGGACCTTTGCCGTCGAGTGGAGAACACTCTGCCTCTCCAGGACAGCTTCCACAAGAGCCGTGTTCTCCTCCTCACTATATCTGGGATCCCTGATCCTGCCCTCATCAGCTCCGGCATGGGAGGATTCAGAGCCGGAGTGCCCTGCCTGGTCTGACCCTGCCTGTGTGGGGTGCTCCCCAGGAACTACCCCTCGTCCCACTGCAGGTTCTGTCCCTGTCCTGCGTGTTCCTGCTCTTGTGGGCCGGGTCCCCCTCCGCCCTGCGGATCTCCCTCTGCCACCCCTGCTCTGCTGAGGGATCCCCTCCTGACCTTCCTCCTCCTCCACTACTCTCCCCATCCCTCTCTCCTGTCCTCCTCTCCTTGCCATCACTCACCCAGTCACACCCAGGCACTCACACAGGCCCTCACAGACACACTCGATCCAGTCACTCTCTGTCACACACTTTCACTCACAGATTCACACTGTCAAAAATAAAAGTAAAATGTGTGAGGTGTTATAAAATAAAAGGACTATGTGTATGTGTATGTGTTTGTATGTGTGTATGTAATATGTGCAAAGGTGTGCTATGTGTCGTATTCTGTGCAATGCTCTCCTCTCTCCAAACTCCAAAACTCCTCTACCTCCAATGAACGCTCCTGTCTCCCTCTTTCTAATCACTATCCTCCGCTCCTGGGTCCTGATATCTGGCTCTGAAGAACTCGATAACAGACAGTGTGTGCCGGTTATTTTTGGGTATATATAGGTGTATTTGAAGTTATTTGATACATTGGGGCTTTGTGATTGGCTGTGTGTTTGAATTTGTTTTGGCATCAATCATGGTTGCTTGACAACGGCAGCAGTTATGTTAGATGTTGTTTTGAGCTCAGTTATCGTGTGATTTGGCCGCCCGTTGTGCATTAACATGAGCGACAACGGGTTTTGTGTTACGTGTTTTTTGTGTGCCTACGCTCGATAGCTATTCTCGTAGAGTAGCTATTGAATCTGCCGTAACTCATGTATTATTTGCGAGCGATGTGCCTTTTTCACTTAGCGGCTGGTTTAACGGTTGCCTTTAAATCGAGCCCCTTTTCTGTTCTTGAACTTAACTGCCAGCAGCTCTTATTGGCACAAAGCTGAGGACGTTCCGGTTTTTACTTTTTTTACTATAAGTTCTTTGGGCATCTCCCTGCAATTGCGCCTGACAGTGCCACAGGCCACAAGTCAAAATAAAAAAGTGACTTAAATAAAAGGGGGCTTGTGTAGTAGTTGTCAACATATAAATGATATCCTTTATTTAATAAGGGGTAAATTAGATCCCAAATTATTTTTCCATTTGTTCACAGAGATTTGGGGCAACCAGGAGGGTCGAGTTGGTTGTCCTTGCCCTCGTAAATTCAAAAAGCCTGGGTATAGCCTGTGGCATTTTCGCACAATTTATAAAATTTAATGCTGAATTTGGAGTGCTTGGAGGGGATGTATTGCTTGAAACCCAACCTGCCTTTATATTTCATAAGGGATTCATCTATACTTATGTGTTTTTGGGGGGTATATACTTTTCCTGTAAATGATTTATTAGGGGGTGAATTTTGAACAGTCTGTCATACTGGAGATGTTCTTTTGGGAGGCACAGGGAATTATTGCTAAAGTGCAAAATCATTTTGTATCTAGTCCTGGTCATTGTTTTGGCGAATATAGGGGTATCATATATGGGGGTTTTACTCCAGTAGGATCTAATACTTTTTTTTTTTTTTTGTTTTTTGTTTTTTTTACTATTCCCATTGTCATTGTTAGGGCCCAGAATTTCTTGAATTTTAAAAGGTCTGTGAGTTGCCATATTTCTTCCTTGGAAACAAACGCTGATAGGTTGGCGGCAACATATTGGGCTGCATATAAATTGGTTTGAGACATGATTTCCCCCAAAATTTCTTCCCCCAAAAATAAATTTAAAAAATCAACATGGGTAAATCTTGCCACATCCACTTGAATTCCTGGGTTGCCTGTGAATTCAGGAATTTGTGGGGATAAATTGGTTGATGATACCCATTCATTAGCAGGAGTGGCAGTACTTGTGACAAGTCTTGGGGCAGTACTTGTGGCATCTCTTGGGGCATTTCTTAGGGCAGCCCTTTGGGAAGGTCTTTGGGCAGCTCTTGGGGCAGTTGCTGGGGCAGTTCTTGGAGCAGTGTGTCTCTTTTTGACAAAAGGCCCTGCGTCATCACTAGAGCTGCTCTCACTCTCAGAAAACTAAGTGATGTCAAAGTCTGACACAGTATCTGTGGCTTCTGAGTCAGACGCCAAAAAAGAATATGCCTCTTCTAAAGTGTACCTCCGCTGCATTGTATACACCTACTCTAAACTAAATAAATTACTAACTTCTATACCTAACTATACCTAACGCTCACCCCACACGGTCACTATTCCTATGATACATTTTTTTTGTATTTTGTATTTTTTTTCCCTACTCTACTCCTAAACTTAAATCTTTCCCTAAGCCTTACCCTAACACACGTATTCCCTGAACCTATCCAACCCAACTACCTATCTAAACTAGCTTATAATATAAAATACATTTTTTTAATAAACTAAACTTTTTTTTTTTTTTTTTTATTATTTTTTTTTTCCTACGCTACCCCTAAACTTTACCCTAAACCACATATACCCTAAACCTACCTAACCGAAGTCAACTACCAATGTAAACTATAATTATTATTTTTTTGTGTTTTTTTTTTGTTTTGTTTTTTTTTTCCCTACTCTACTCCTAAAACTAAATCTAACCCTAAACCTTTCCCTAACGCACGACTACTAAACCTACCCAACTACCTACCTAAACTACCTAAAATTCACTAAATAATCATATTTTATTAAAAATAAATAAATAAAATATAATAAAATGCCAAAAAATACAAGGGGGATGGGGAATGTACCACGGATCAGAAAACACTGATCTCCAGGAAAACTGATCACTAATAGAGTGATCAGATGGGGGGAACTGTATTGATCACTGCAGAACCAGTTATCAAAGGGTTCATTCTGTTTTTAAACTTTTTTTTTTTCCCAGGAACAATGGAACGGCTTTGGAAAGATCTCACAAGCTGTCTCTCTCCATCTCAGAAGTGTCTACGATGGAGGGAGGCAGAGGGATGTGACAGGGACAGTATTTACAAATATTGTCCCTGTCATTCGGCTTTTGCAACATGTGATTTGCTAATCAAGCAAATAACATGTTGTAACTGGCTGTAACTAAGTGCCCTGGTACCAGAGCGCTTAGTCACAGCCATCCCATATGCTCTCCCATCGCTCCTTGCGGCAGCGATGGGAGAGAGTAACCCATGACGGTCCAGGACCGTCATGGGTCCTTAAGGGAAAACAACCCATAACAATCCTGGACCGTCATGGCTCGTTAAGGGGTTAAGTAGGATAATATATCTGACCAAACAAAATGTATAATTTACTTTAGAGAGTAAAAACAAAGAGCAACTTATTAGAAACAATCTGTCCATGATATTTCATGTATTTTATTGGTCTTGAAATAAAGAATAAGATTGTATAAAAAAAAGGAATTTTTCTGTACTTAACCCTTTGAGTGCCAGAGGGGTATGGAACCCGTTGCAAAGAAATGCATTGCCTACCCCTCTGGCACTCAAAGGGTTAACAATAAATCCTTTTCTCTTAGTCCATGTGGGCACTGGGGAAAAAAAGAGAACTCTGAGGTGCAGACTCCCAGCCTGTACCACTTTACCTTGCCTTGAAGGGAAGTCCTGCACATGGACTAACAGAAAAGGATTTATCAGTAAGTAAACCAAAATCCCCTTTTCTCTTACATCCTATGTGGAACACAGGAACCACGGGGATATACAAAAGCATCCACCAAGACAGAAGGAGAAAAAATCCTCCAGACACAGACCACTTCTAGCAGAAATGAACTGGTACAACATGAACCTCAGGTATTAATGGACACCAGCATTACAAATCAAAGAACAGGAACCAAAGCAAATCAGAAAGGACACTTACACAGGCACAACGGCTTATACTGACCAAAGCTAGCTTCAGACAGAATTAGCACATTAACCTGGTAGTGTTTGACAAATGTGTTAAAGAATGACCATGTCGCCACCTTACACAACTGCTCAGCAGAGGCCTGATTCTTATAGGTCCTAAATGTGCCCATATACAGCTGGCACCATAATCCTTAGACACAGCCTGGCCCCATATGAGGGCTCTCAAAGATAACAAAAAGATTTCCAAAAAGGCTGTGTGTAATAAACGCAGCACTTCAAGCCTCTAAATATCTTGGACTGGGGAACGGACACAAAATGAGGCATTTTTTGCCCAACAAAGGATGGCATCCAGCATATTTTTGGCAACAATGAAAGGAGTGAAAGAGAATCCTGTAAATCTTTTTCTGAGAAGGAACTGAAATTAATAGCTGCATGTCTAACAGGAAAGGTTCTGTGTCCACAAAGATGGCTTTGCTCAAGATCACAAGGAACTTTGGACATGAAGAAATGACCTGCAGAAAGGGACTTGAAATCTATGCAGCGCCATTCCAAAATTACTTGTGAAGCCCACTGGTCAATCACAGAAATGGACCATGTGCCATGAAAAAAAGATAGACCAGACCCCTGCAGAGGAAGGTTAGTCAATTTGGAGCTTCCACAAAGGCTTCTTGCCTGCCCAAGCCTGCTTACATTTTGGGGTGAAATGTGCCTGGGTTGCTCAGGAAAGCAGTACCCTTTCTGGCAGGTCAACAAAAAGCCAGGCATTTTCCATGGATAAAAGGGACATTTAGGAGTAACCCAAGACAGCAAGGTACTCTTTCCTCCAGTAGCATGCCTGATAACCTTCTCCAGTTATTGGCTGAACAGCTGTTTGGCCACAAAAGGGATAAATCCCAAAGACTTGTTAGAAGACTGCTCAGCTGACCACATCTTAAGCCACAAGTGTAATGTGCGGCCACACAGAAAGCCAAGGCCTTACCAGTACGCTTTTCTACATCAAACACCACTTCAGTAAGGTAAACATTAGCTCCAAGGACCTTGGAATTAAGAACCATCAGATCCTCCCTGGGTGCATCCACTTGGAACACTTCCAAAATCTGATCTCCCCAGACAGTCATAGCCCTAGTAACCCATGCAAAAGTAGGGTGTAAGGCAGCACCAGAACCCTAAAAAAAAATCAGCCTTCAGAAACGAATCTAGGTGCTTACCCAAAAGTATATACATTCTGAATTAAGACAAACTGGATTTTCAAATGACAGATTTGAGTTGTTCATTAACCACTTCTGGTGTTATAGTTTGTAACCTAAAAATCCAGAATGCTTCTCTATTGTTTAAAATTGATAATTTCCTAGATTGATCTATAACATTTACTTTCTCTGTTGGAGTAAGTTTTAAACAAAGATCACCACCACTGTGATGTTGGGCTATATGTCTAGAGACACTATGCAGAGGAAACCTTCTTTCTATATTTCGACAATGTTGTCCAAATCTGGTATGTAACCTCTGCATAGTAAATCCCACATATTGTAACCCGCATCTACAAATCAACAAATAAACTACAAAAATGGATCCACAATTCCATATAGGAATTAATCTTAAAGTTCTCACCAGTCACTTTTGAGGTAAAATGCATAGCTTTGTGGTCTAGATGGACACATTAAGCAACGATTCTGGCCACATTTAAAGCTCCCACAGAACCCCAAAAAGGAAGCACTATTCCCACATGTTTTGTGTACTCTATTTCCCTTCATTTGGATTCTACTTGGTGCTTGCTCTTCTAAATGTTAGACAAGGCTTTTTAGTCAATTCAGTCCGTAAAAAAGGATCCAAATGTAAAATAGGCCTAGAGAGATCACTTAGTTTGGTGCGGTCTGTATAATCATAATGCTGGATGGAAAATAGGGAATTGTAAGCATATAACAATGTGAGTTACTTGCTTTCAGAGTCCCGATTAATGAATGCAACACCTTTATAATGCAATATTGTTTATATTTTAGAGTATATTCACTGAATGATTTTATATAAAACAAATGTTGGTATATTGACATATTATTTATGTCAATATTTTACATTGTATAAAGTTGGAGTACTTTTTTTTTAAATTGTTTTTAGTTCATTAAACTTTGATTTTGAAATTGTAATATTGTGGATCAGTTGTCATTCTATCGGATCACTGTGTGGAGAAGTCCAGAGTACCTGAACAGGGGCAGGTCTTACCCCTGATGCTATAATACCAGTTGCAGTCCTTCATCTGGTGATTGTGAAGTACCCAAATTCAGAGTTAATAATATCCTAGGAAAGCACCTCTTTCTTGTCCATTTGGTGTATTTTTTCTTCAAATGTGGAATGTGTATTGGTTATAAAAAAACAAAAAAAAAACCCCACACAAAATAGAAAGGATTTTACATCGATAGTAACTAATGAAGTTTTGAAATTAAAAACTTGATTACACGCAATACTGAGGGAGTGATATACAGGTTAACTTGTCCTTGAATAAACAGTATATTGGAAGAACAAAAAGGAAAGAATTCTGAGAATTAGAGAAATTGTACACAGTATAAAAATTAAATTTAGTAACTATAGTGTATCAGCACATTTTAATGAGTTTCTTAATTCAATAGTAGAAGATAATGTCCTTTATAGGGATAGCTATGGTATATATCAATTGGAGAGGAGGAGCTTTTTACTAAACTAATGTCCAGGAAGAAATTTGAATGGATATTTACATTACAGAATATGCAATCCTTTAGTATTAATTCTGAAATGGAAATTATTTTTTTGGGATATATATGGTAGTGGATGTGTCAGTGTGTGTTTCTGCTCACGTATGTGTGTGTGTGTGTATGTGTGTGCGCGGGTGTGTGTATGTGTGTGCGCAGATATGGATGTATATGTATGAATGTCTGCATGGTTTTCTACACAAGGATATTTACACATGCACATATAGGGTAGTATGGTTTTTGTGATTTTTGGGGGGGTATTATTTGCTCTGATATATATTTTGTTTTATTTTAGTTTTAGGCTACCACTTAGTAGGGGCATGATAGAGATTTACATGTGCTCCATTTAGAATAAGATTTATGGTATGGGTTATATTTTGGTAGATACTTTATATCCCCTTGGGAAGTAATCACTTATGAGCACATACATTGTAAATGTTTTTTAGGAAATAACCACTTATGAATGTATACGCTAACTACTTGTTAATATATACATTGTAGATGTTTTGTTGACAAGTAGTCACTTATGAATGTTCACACTGAGTAGTTGGATATTTCCATACACAATGCATTAATTAGTATTTTTGTTCGTTATTGGGGAAGGGGGACTCCTGGGTGCCATCAGCTATTTCTAGATGGAGATATACGTTGTTTCTCATTGTGGAAACTAGTGATGCATCTGACACGTCCTTCACCTTTATGGTTTCATTATGTATGTTATGGGAATTTTATATTAGATGGTCATTTAAGCAGATTAGTATTTATTGCTATTTTGTGGTACAGTAATAATGGGGAGACATCTGTGGCTTCGTTATAGGGGAACTGTGAATGCCTTTGTAGTGTTTGACACTGGGAAGTTGGATAGCTATAGATTTAATGTATTGATATGTGTTCCTGTTTGTTACTGGGGGAAGGGGACACCTAGGAGGCATCTATTGTTTCTGGATGGAGATATATATTGTTTCTCCTAGGGGAAGCTAGTTATGCCTCCAACATGTCAGTTGTCTTCAAGGCTTTATTATATATGGTATGGGGATTATATACTAGATCAGAGGTTCTCAGCCCATGCCCTCAGTGGCCACTAACAGGCCAGGCCTTAGGAATTTCCCTGCTAGAACACAAGTGTGTTGATCAGAGGCTCAGTCGTATTGATTAACTCACCTGTGCTCTTAAAAGAAAATTCTCAAATCCTGGCCTGTTAATAGCCACTGAGGGCACGGGTTGAGAACCACTGTACTAGATAGTCATTTAAGTAGGTTAATATATATTGCCATTTTCTGGTGTGGATATACTGGGGAGACATCCGTGGGTTGGGGAACCATTGAAGTACGTCTGAGGTTGGCTGCTTCTCTTGTTCAGAGAGGAATTGCCTGGCATTTCGTGGTTGAACTGCTGTAATGGCAGGACCAATATGATATGCTTTAGGATATTTTCTCTCTGTGAAAGGCACTAGTGGGCTAAAAGAGATTGCACCCTGGGTATGATACCATTCCTATAGAGCCTGCAAATGTGCATTGCAGTTTTGTTCCTAGTTGAGCATCTCTGAATAAGGAGGAATTTTTTTCCTCCCATTCAAAGCAGAATTTTAAATTGCTATATTGAGGGTGTTTTTTGCCTTCTTTTGGATCAACGATGGCAAACAGGAATAAGAAAAGGGTTAAACTAGATGGACACAAGTCTTTTTTCAACCTAAATTACTATGTTACTATGTTTATTATGCTGCATTTTTGATTCTCAATATTCACAAGAACACTACAAAAAATCTAGTACATCAAGCAATTATGCACTGTTGATCTATTGTCTCATGGGAAGCAATCAATACCATTGAGAGAGACTGTTTAACAATTGCTAGCCTGTTTGATGTTCAAGATAAGGACATATATACACCTATTTGAATATATAGTGTAATACAGTGTGGTACCACAGTATCACGGTCCCCGTGATTCATGTCAATCTCTCTTGTTGTTACCTGTGCATTGGAGGAGGCTGATTGGCCCGCCCAGGATGTGCCTTTATATACTGGGATCACGGCATCTGTCAGATGCCCTTTCGTGGTGTTCCTGATCCTGCGCCTTGTTGCTGTGTTCCTGTGTTTCCTGTGTACCGACCCGGCCCGTCTGACTATTCTGCTGATTCTGCTCGTGATTGACTCAGTTCCGGCTGACGTTCCTGCTCCGTGATTGACCCGGCTCTGGCTGACGTTCCTGCTCCGTGATTGACCCGGCTCTGGATGACGACCCTGCTCCGTGATTGACCCAGCTCTGGCTGACGTTCCTGCTTTGTGTGTGATCCGGTTCCGGATGACATTCCTGCTCAGTGTTCTGATCCAGTGTTCCAGTTTGACTCCGGTCGCCCTCCGGCGACATTCTGAACTGTGTTTGTGTTGCTCTGGCTAATCACTTCTCCATTTACCGAGCTGTCGCCTTTTGTTACACTGAGTCTATCCTCTTAGCACTGCCGAGCTGTAGCCTCCAATACCGAACCTGCCTTAACCCTTGCTGTACCTGTGCCTCCGTTTAATTGAGCCTATCCTGGTACACTTGCCAAGCCTGTGGGTTTCCGTTCGAGCCATTAACACTTCCTGAGCTTGTACCGTTAAGACCTAGCCTATTCTTTCACACTAGCAGAGCAGTTGTCCGTTCCGGTGCTCGGTCAGCACCGCGGTTGCGCCTGTTGGCATTGGTACCTCAAGTTTGCTCTTGCAGTGTGTGTTCTGTACGGCACCGGAAGGGTGTCCCGGCTCTGGTCTCCAAGTGCTCATAGTGTTAACCTATCCACCGCACTACTAGTGCTCTGGCTCGTTAGTTGCAGTTTTGCTCCTCTCTGGCACCCAAGGGGTGTTTAAGGCTCTGGTCCCGTTGGCACACGCAGGGTTACTTCCGAGAGTATATTGAGAGCGATTCAGGTTCTGGTCCCACTAGCTCTGGCAGTAGCTTTCCTCCTTACACCCCACTGTGGTGGCATTGGCGCAGCTCTGATCGACCTTGCTGGTCTGTTTGGGCGCTCCTTTGCACAGCTACTTGAGAGTGATTCAGTTCAGTCACACAATACACCTTCCTCCTCACCAGCTAGAGACTGATATTACCTCCTGGGCGTTGGCCAATCTATTTTACGAGAGACTGATCGCTTTCTCCTGATTACCCTGTATGTTGCTCTCCTGATCTGCATTTATTGTATTATACATACTTGGGCCTGTATACTGTCATTACCAGTTTTGCCTGTCCTGGCCCCTTGGGGCGCTGTTCTTTAACTTATTTTCAATAAAGCTGTGTTTTTACTTTTTACCATTGTCTGAGTGTCAGAAAACCGTAACAGTACAAAAGGGCCATGACCTCAGACGGTAAAGGTGACAGTAATACACAGAACCTCCACTGCAGGATGGATGTTCACGAGCAACACCTGGACCGGTTGGCACTGGCCATGCAAATCTTACTAGAACGTACGGTACACCTTCACAAACCTAACCAAAGTCCGGTGGTCCCCCCCAGTTATGACACCGGATAATGCTAATGGGCAAATGATGGCTTCCTCCAGAAGTTTAACGGCGGCGGCGCCGGTACCGTTGAGATATAATGGCGAACCCACTCTGTGCAGGGGGTTTATTAACCAATTAGAGATATTCCTAGAACTCACACCCCATGCCTTCCCAAACGACCGTAGCAAGGTGGGGTTCATGATATCTCTATTAACTGGCAAAGCCCTGGCATGGGCTAATCCTTTATGGGAGAAAGTCAAACCATGTACTCTGAACTTTCATGAATTTGTCAAACAGTTCCGAAGAGTATTTCAGCTACCAGGGAGAGCTACCTCTGCTGCCAAAAGATTGATGGAAATACAGATGGGCGAATGTACTGTGGGCGATTATGCCATAGAATTTCGGATACTGGCAGCAGAGGTAGGGTGGAATAATGAGGCACTAGTAGCAGCCTTTGCCCAAGGGTTATTAGACCCTATCAAAGATGAGATTGCGGCCAGAGAAGTGCCTACGGAATTGAATGAGTACATAGACTACGTAATGCTCATTGATACCCGCATGCGCGAAAGGCGCCTGGCAAAGAGGGCAAGAGCCAGAACTTATGGGCACGATAGTTCTTTAAACCCACCCTCGCCGCCCAATCCTCCTGACCGGGCACCCAAACCAGGTGAGCCTATGCAAATCGGGTTCACTAGACTTTCTAAGGAGGAGCGGGTATACCGCCAAAAACAGGGGCTATGTCTATATTGCAGTAAAAATGGGCACTTACTACGTACATGTCCGGTATGGCCGGGAAATGCACGCACCTAGGGTACCTTGGGGGACAGGCCCTAGGTGGTGTACAATCGTCCCCAGACCCCTGTTCCAAGAAACCCACCATCCCACTGAGTTTTCTCCTTGGTGACCAAGCTGTGGAGGTACCAGCTCCGGTAGATTCTGGCGCAGCAGGCTATTTCATGGACCGGGCTTTTGCTGAGACACACAATATTCCCCTGTCTAAAAGAGATACTCCGCTAGCCATTGAAGCTATTGATGGCAGACCTCTAGAACCAGCCCTCATCACTATGGAAACTACTCTCATTACTATGTCTATTGGGGTTCTTCACAAGGAAGAGGTACGATTCCAGATTATACACTCACCCCATCATGCGGTCATTTTGGGGTTCCCCTGGTTAATGTTGCACAATCCCCAGTTTGACTGGCAAAGATGTGAGGTTAAGTCTTGGTCTGAATACTGCCCTGGTCATTGCCTGTCCCATCCAGTCAGGATCATGTGTACCTCTCCCTCTGTGCCAGCTGAATACAGCGAGTTCAGTGGCGTATTCAGTAAGGGAGAGGCTAGCGCATTGCCGCAGCATAGGCCGTATGACTGCGCTGTTGATTTGCCTCCGGGGGTGGTGCCACCGAGGGGTAGGGCATACCCATTGTCCTGTGAGGAAAATAGGGTCACGGAGGAGTACATTGAGGATGCCCTCAAACGGGGGATCATTCGCAAATCATCCTCTCAGGCAGGTGCAGGGTTTTCCTTTGTGAAAAAGAAAAGTGGTGAATTACAACCATGTATTGATTACCGTGGACTTAATAAACTCATGTCCAAGAATGCGTACCCCATTCTGCTCTTTACGGAGTTATTTGACAGGTTGAAAGGTTCTTCTATATTTACGAAACTCGATTTACGTGCCGCCTACAACCTGATCAGGATCAGGGCCGGAGATGAGTGGAAGACGGCGTTCAATACTAGGTCTGGCCACTATGAATACTTGGTGATGCCATTTGGCTTATGTAACACACCTGCCGTATTTCAAGAGTTCATCAATTATATCCTCCGCGATATGTTACAGTCCTGTGTAGTTGTATACCTTGACGATATATTGATTCACTCGGCCAGTTTAACCCAGCACATCCAGGATGTCTCAGAGGTGTTGCTCCGGTTACGCAAGAACAAATTTTTCTGTAAACTAGAAAAATGTGTATTTCATTGTTCCAAGGTACCCTTCTTGGGTTTTGTAATATCTAAGGATGGCATTGCCATGGACCAAGAAAAGTTGGCAGCAGTCCTACAATGGCCACGACCCAAAGGGTTAAAAGCTATCCAACATTTTCTGGGCTTTGCCAACTATTACAGAAAATTCATTCAGAACTTTTCCACCATTGTGAAACCTCTCTCTGACCTCACGCACAAGGGTGCTAATCCCTCTCAATGGTCTGAGGCAGCTGAAAAGGCCTTTGAAACTCTCAAATCTGCATTCGCTTCTGCCCCAATACTGTCCCACCCTAATCCCTCCCTGCCTTTCATGTTAGAGGTCGATGCCTCTGAGGTTGGGGTAGGGGCAGTTCTTTCCCAACGCCCCAAGGAGGGTGGCAATTTGAGACCATGTGGGTTCTTTTCCAAGAAGCTATCTAGTGCCCAAAGCCATTACGAAATTGGTGATAGGGAATTGTTGGCTATCATCCTGGCATTAAAAGAATGGCGATATCTTTTGAAAGGCATAAGAACCCCGGTTCTAATTCTTACGGATCATAAAAACTTGATTTACCTTTCAGAGGCTAAAAGGCTGTCATCTCGCCAGGCTAGGTGGGTTCTGTTCCTGTCAAGATTCAACTTCATAGTGTCCTACTTGCCTGGGTCTAAAAACGTTAGGGCAGACGCTCTATGTAGACAGTTTTGCACAGACATTGAGAGGGATGAAGCCCCGGTTACTATAATTCAGCCAGATAGGATTCTGGCCACGATTCGTACCAGCATCACTTCGCCACTGGGGGAGCAAATTTTGGCATCTCAAGCTCGGGCACCTCCTGAAACCCCAGTTGGCAAGTGCTTTGTGGATGAGCCTTTCCGTACCAGTTTACTCGAGACCTACCACTCATCTAAGGCAGCAGGGCATATTGGGAGGGACCAGCTGGCATGGTCATTATCACGAACATTTTGGTGGCCCTCCCTGAAGGCTGACTGTTCTGCATTTAGTAACATAGTAGATAAGGCTGAAAAAAGACATGCGTCCATCAAGTCCAGCACATGCCAATAACACCCCCGTTGATCCAGAGGAAGGCAACAAAAAAGCCCTCTGGAGCAATTTCCAATGTAGGTGTGTGTGTGTGAGTGTGTCAAATAGTTCCCCGGCTCAATATCCTATTTGCTTTGAAGCCATCTGTCATAACTGTCAATATTGTTCTGTGCTAGATAGGCATCCATTGCTTTTTTGAATGCAGTTACATTATCTGCAAGCACAGCATCCCGAGGCAAAGAATTCCATAGCCTTACCGCCCTTACTGTAAAGAATCCCTGCCTGTGTTTTAGTCGAAAGCGCCTTTCCTCAAGTCTTAATGGATGACCTCTTGTTCTTAGCTCAGCTCTTTGCATAAATAATTCATTGGATAGTTCTTTGTATTGGCCTTGAATGTATTTGTAAATGGTAATCATATCACCCCTTAGACGTCTCTTTTCTAATGTAAACAAACCCAGTTTGGCTAGTCTCTCTTTGTAACTCAGATCCTCCAATCCCTTTATCAGTTTTGTTGCACGTCTCTGCACCTTTTCCAGTTCAGTAATGTCTTTTTTTAGAACAGGCGCCCAAAATTGTACTCCATATTCTAGATGAGGCCTAACCAAGGATTTATACAGAGGTAGGATAATATTAGCATCCCTTGCTTCTACACCTCTTTTTATGCAGGCTAGTACTCTATTTGCTCTTGCAGCAGCTGAGTGACTCTGCACACTGCTGTGAAGACTATTGTCTATCAGTACACCTAAATCTTTCTCTAATGAGGATTTCCCAAGTTGTTTCCCATTTAGAGTATATGTAGCAAGTTTGTTTCTACAACCCAAATGCATAACCTTACATTTATCTACATTAAATGACATCTGCCACTTTTCTGCCCATTCACTTAGTTTATGTAAATCCTTCTGTAGGGAAAAAACATTGAGCTCTGTATGTATTTCCTTACATAGCTTAGTGTCATCAGCAAAGATTGAGATGCTACTTTCAATTCCCACTTCTAGATCATTAATAAACAAATTAAAAAGCATTGGGCCCAGGACTGAACCCTGCGGTACCCCACTTATAACCCTAGACCAATTTGAAAAAGTTCCATTTACAACAACTCTCTGCCATCTATCATTTAACCAGTTCTCAATCCATGTACAGATACCACCACCCAAACCGAAGCCTTTTAATTTATGCAGTAACCTGTTGTGAGGCACTGTGTCAAAGGCTTTTGCAAAATCCAAGTATACTACATCAACAGCAATTCCCCTGTCCAAATTACTACTCACTCTTTCATAAAATGCAAGTAAATTAGTCTGACATGATCTGTTCTTCATGAAACCATGCTGATTCCTACTAATGATATTGTTTGTCTTCACATAGTTCTGAATACTATCAGTTAATAACCCTTCTAGTATCTTACCCACTATGGAAGTCAAGCTCACAGGTCTATAATTTCCTGGTTTGGATCTTGCTGCCTTTTTAAACAATGGAACTACATCAGCTTTCCTCCAATCACAGGGCACTATGCCTGATGAAATTGAATCAATAAATATTAAGTATAATGGTTTTGCTATTACTGAACTAAGTTCCTTAAGTACCCTTGGGTGTATACCGTCCGGTCCAGGCGCTTTATTCACTATAACCCTTTCCAGTCTCTTTTGGACCTTGTCCTCAGTAAGCCATGTAGATGTTGGAGGAAATTCCATGGTTTTGTCTGTTTGCCCATAGCTTGTCATTTCTGCTTCCTTTGTATATACTGAAGCAAAGAACGTATTTAGGGTCTCAGCCATAGCTTTATCCTCACTAATCAATTCACCTGTTTCAGTCCTAAGAGGACCAATATCAACCTTAACTTTTTTGTTGTTAATATACTTGTAGAATTGTTTAGGGTTTTTCTTGCTCTCGTTTGCAATGTTTCGCTCATTTTCTATTTTAGCTAGCTTAATTGCTTGTTTGCAGATTTTATTACATTCTTTATATTTTTTAAATGATGCATCTGACCCATTTGACTTAAACACCTTAAAAGCCTGCTTTTTATTTCTCATTTCCCTGCTAACCACATTATTAATCCACATTGGTTTTGCTTTACTTCTCTTGTGCTTATTCCCCAATGGTATATATTGACGTGTATATTTGCCCAAGAGCATTTTAAATACATTCCATGACTCTTGTGCATTTTTATCTTTGAAAATTACATCCCACTGGATATCCTTTAAAGCTTCTTTTAACTTTGTAAAATTAGCCTTTTTGAAATTGAATGTTTTGGTTAAACTCTTGCTATTGGGTTTCTCATAACAAACTTCAAAGGATACAATATTATGGTCACTGCTGCCCAAATGTTCCCTTACCTGCACACTGTTTACAATGTCAGAATCGTTTGAGAGCACTAGGTCAAGCAAGGCCTCTTTTCTAGTTGGCTCCTCTACTAGTTGGGACATAAAATTATCATTTATCATACTTAGAAAAATATTTCCCGTTGTTGTGCCTGAAGTCATATTGCTCCAGTCAATTTCAGGGTAGTTGAAATCTCCCATTATAATTACCTTTGCTGACCTAGCAGCCTTTTCCATTTGCAGTAAAAGCTGGGCTTCCTCCAACTCCCCAACATTAGGTGGCTTGTAGCAAACCCCCACCAATATCTTTTTATTATGTGTGCCCCCAGTGTGTATTTCAGCCCACAAGGCCTCTACCTTTTCATTGGACCCTTCATTTATATCTTCCCTTAAACTAGGTTTTAAGGCCTGCTTTACATATAGGCATACCCCTCCTCCCCTTTTATTAACCCTGTCCCTCCTAAAAAGTGAATAACCCTCTAGATTGACTGCCAAGTCATACGTATCATCTAACCAGGTTTCAGACACTCCAATCAGATCATACTGCTCATGTACTGCAATCATTTCTAGTTCCCCCATCTTACCAGCCAGACTGCGAGCATTTGCATGCATACATTTTATCTTTTTGCCATTCTTAAAGATTTCATTCTTTTTCAGATGTATTTGTCTTTTATCAGGCTGTAACAATGGCAACTCCCTATTAGCTGAACTAGCCCATTCCCCCTCTCCACCCCCATGACCCTTCTCTAATCCCATTCCCTCAATTATACTATCTTCCCCAGCCTGTGTTGCAGCTCCCTCCCCCCCCCCTTTCTAGTTTAAAGTCTCCTCCAGCCTTCTAACCATCCTATCACCCAGCACCGTGGCCCCCCTTCCACTAAGGTGCAATCCCTCACTACTATAAAGATTGCTCCCAAGGGAAAAGACTGACCAGTGCTCTAGGAACCCAAACCCCTCCTGCTTACACCAAGTCTTTATCCACGCATTTAACTCCCTAATCTCCCGTTGCCTTTCTAATGTAGCGCGTGGCACAGGTAGAATTTCAGAAAATACTACCTTAGAGGTCCTCTGCTTAAGCTTATATCCTAGGTCTCTGAAATCATTCTTAACGGACCTCCATTTTCCACTGACTTTGTCATTAGTACCAACATGTACCATGACAGCCGGGTCATGCCCAGCCCCTCCCAACAATCTATCAACCCGATCAGCCACATGTCGAACCCGAGCTCCCGGGAGACAGCAAACTGTACGATTGTGGCGATCTTGGCGACAGATTACCCTGTCTGTCTTCCTAATAATAGAATCCCCTACCACCACCATCTGTCTAGGTCTGCCTGAGTCCTGGATCCCATCCGTGCTAGAGGGGCTGTTCACTCGGCTGTTAGAGAGAACAGTCCTCTCCAGCAAAGACCTTCCTGTGTCAGCATCCCCAACATCATTACTTAATGTAGCAAATCTGTTAGGATTAGTAAACACAGGAGTGTCCTCCCTATTTCTCTGTCCACCCCCCTTGCTATGTCTAACTGTAACCCATCTGGCTACCTGCTCTTTCTTTGTGCAGTCTCCACCCCCAGAACTACCTACCACCGCTTCCTGCTGCTCAGTCAGCAGACCCCTCTCAAGATTGTCCGTCTTTCTCAATGTTGCAACCTGCCCCTCCAGATCTCTAATACGAGCTTCCAGAGAGACCACTTGCTCACATCTGCCACAGAGGTATGCACCCTGGAACGGTTGTTCCAGGTGTGCAAACATATGGCAGTTTGTGCACTGAGTTAAATGGACAATCATGCTACCACTCATATGTGCCAGTTACCACAAGATAAAAAGGCAGACAAAAATAGCTGCACAATAAGTTTGATAATGTGTTCCCCTGTGTAACCCCCTGTGTTTGAATCCCCCTGTTTTAAATTCCCACACTTACCACACCTCTGCACTTACACACTGAGGCAAGATTCACACGTTCAAGTATTCACTATGTATCTGCTATATAAGCCAGGAATCCACCAATTACAAACACAGCAATTAGTCACTCCCACCACACCAGACTTCAATTATTTATCACAGCAAAGAGGGAAAACAAAACTCAGAGAGATTTGCTTTTAACCTCTCCCTTACCACACCACACAATATTCTTATGCTATTATTCCAGCAAGTATCCAATCTCAGTCTCACAGGGCACTGATGAACTTACAGAGCTCTCTCACTCCTTGCTATATAAGCCAGGAATCCACCAATTACAAACACAGCAATTAGTCACTCCCACCACACCAGACTTCAATTATTTATCACAGCAAAGAGGGAAAACAAAACTCAGAGAGATTTGCTTTTAACCTCTCCCTTACCACACCACACAATATTCTTATGCTATTATTCCAGCAAGTATCCAATCTCCAATTTACTGCTGCCTGTGCAACTTGTGCCCGTGCTAAGACTCCCAGACATCTCCCAGTGGGGCTGCTCCAACCAGTTCCTAATGGCGAACGCCCTTGGTCCCACATATCTATTGATTTTTTGGGAGAATTGCCAGTATCTAAGGGCTATACGTTTATCCTGATGGTGGTAGATAGGTTCTCTAAGATGGCTCATTTCGTGCCCCTCTCTGGCCTTCCTTCGGCCCAGGAATTGGCAATAGTTTTTGCCAGAGAAGTGTTTCGCTTGCACGGGGTTCCCAGAGTGATAGTGTCGGACCGAGGGAGTCAATTAGTGTCGAGATTCTGGAGGTCATTCTGTGGCCAAATGGGCATACAACTGTCTTTTTCCTCTGCCTACCATCCCCAGACCAACGGGGCCGCTGAGCGTGCCAATCAGGGACTGGAGCAGTTTATGCATTGCTTTGTGACTGATCATCATGATAATTGGGCCGACCTGTTGCCGTGGGCAGAGTTTGCCAGGAACTATGCAGTTAATTCATCGTCTGGAAGCTCTCCATTTCTCGTTAATTATGGGTTCCAGCCGTGTTTGCTCCCAGACTCGTTCCAGTCACAACAGATTCCGGCTCTGGATGAGCATATGGAGCAGCTCCGCTCCACTTGGGCACAGGTGCAGAGGTCCCTCAGTCAGTCCTTCCAGAGACATCAGCGGCATGCCGATCGCAGACGGCTGCCAGCAGTATCCTTCCAGGTTGGGGACAGAGTATGGCTTTCCTCCAGGAATCTGAATCTGCAAGTGCCTTCCAACAAGTTGGCTCCCCGGTTCATTGGTCCGTTCAGAATTATCCGCAAGGTGAACCCCGTGGCATACGCACTGGAGCTTCCGAATTCTATGCGCATTCACAATGTGTTCCATGCGTCACTGTTGTAGCCCTTGGTTTGCAACCGCTATACTACCACTCCGGTGGTTCCTGGGCCGGTGGATGTTCAGGGCCAAGAGGAATACGAAGTACAGAGTATTATTGATTCCAGGAGATTTAGAGGCAAGTTGCAATATTTGGTCCACTGGAAAGGCTACGGGCCTGAGGAGCGTTCCTGGGTCGACCAGAGGGATCTCCATGCTCCACGGCTACTGCGCAACTTTCGCCCTAAATATCCTCAGAAACCGAGACCCTCTGCCAGGGGAGGGGGTCTTTGAGAGAGGGGTACTATCACGGTCCCCGTGATTCATGTCAATCTCTCTTGTTGTTACCTGTGCATTGGAGGAGGCTGATTGGCCCGCCCAGGATGTGCCTTTATATACTGGGATCACGGCATCTGTCAGATGCCCTTTCGTGGTGTTCCTGATCCTGCGCCTTGTTGCTGTGTTCCTGCGTTTCCTGTGTACCGACCCGGCCCGTCTGACTATTCTGCTGATTCTGCTCGTGATCGACTCTGTTCCAGCTGACGTTCCTGCTCCGTGATTGACCTGGCTCTGGCTGACGTTCCTGCTCCGTGATTGACCCGGTTCTGGCTGACATTCCTGCTCCGTTATTGACCCGTCTTTGGCTGACGACCCTGCTCCGTGATTGATCCGGCTCTGGCTGACGTTCCTGCTTCGTGTGTGATCTGGTTCCAGCTGACGTTCCTGCTCAGTGTTCTGATCCAGTGTTCCAGTTTGACTTCGGTCGCCCTCCGGCGACATTCTGAACTGTGTTTGTGTCGCTCTGGCTAATCACTTCTCCATTTACCGAGCTGTCGCCTTTTGTTACACTGAGTCTATCCTCATAGCACTGCTGAGCTGTAGCCTCCAATACCGAACCTGCCTTAACCCTTGCTGTGCCTGTGCCTCCGTTTATTGAGCCTATCCTGGTACACTTGCCAAGCCTGTGGGTTTCCGTTTAACACTTCCTGAGCTTGTACCGTTAAGACATAGCCTATCCTTTCACACTAGCAGAGCAGTTGTCCATTCCGGTGCTTGGTCAGCACCGCGGTTGCACCTGTTGGCATTGGTACCTCGAATTTGCTCTTGCAGTGTGTGTTCTGTACAGCACCGGAAGGGTTTCCTGGCTCTGGTCTCCAAGTGCTCATAGTGTTACGCTATCCACCGCACTACTAGTGCTCTGGCTCGTTAGTTGCTTGTGCAGTGTTGCTCCTCTCTGGCACCCAAGGGGTGTTTAAGGCTCTGGTCCCGTTGGCGCACGCAGGGTTACTTCCGAGAGTATATTGAGGGTGATTCAGGTTCTGGTCCCACTAGCTCTGGCAGTAGCTTTCCTCCTTACACCCCACTGTGGTGGCATTGGCGCAGCTCTGATCGACCTTGCTGGTCTGTTTGGGCGCTCCTTTGCACAGCTACTTGAGAGTGATTCAGTTCAGTCACATAATACACCTTCCTCCTCACAAGCTAGAGACTGATATTACCTCCTGGGCGTTGGCCAATCTATTTTACGAGAGACTAATCGCTTTCTCCTGATTACCCTGTATGTTGCTCTCCTGATCTGCATTTATTGTATTATACATACTTGGGCCTGTATACTGTCATTACCAGTTTTGCCTGTCCTGGCCCCTTGGGGCGCTGTTCTTTAACTTATTTTCAATAAAGCTGTGTTTTTACTTTTTACCATTGTCTGAGTGTCAGAAAACCGTAACACACAGGTGCAACAGTTGTAATGCAGGTTGTGGAGATTGGGATTGGTCTAATGAAGTCTATAAACCTACAATCAGATTGTGGGCATTATTATAAGACTGGCTGTTTGTTTCATTGTATGAGGGAAGTGAAACACAGAAGAAACATAAAGAAGATTGTTCACTTAAGTAATTGTGGGTTCTTGGATTTAAAAACCTAGCACCTATAAGGGCACAATTTATGAAGCTTTTGAAGGAATATACATTGAAATACTATCATTGTCTTTAAGAACTTTCACTATTTATGTGATCTGGTGATCATGTTTTTTACAAATTGCAATCCAGTTAGATGTGGGATTGAGTACTATTTTTTTATATTGTATACCTTTTATTTTAGTATTTTTGTATTTGTATTTGAAGAGGACCATATATTTCCACACATTTTTTTAATGTTTTAATAATTTTAATATTTTGCTGTTTTTAATAATTGTTTAATTCTAATATTGGTTATGCCTATCTGCTTTTTGGAGGATGCTACATAGTCAGGCAGTTGGATGTGATCCTTGTTAAACTTCTGTATGCTTTTTGGTGCCCATTCTTTTTGCCAATTTATATTATATTTATTGGGTGATTTCTGGCTTGTTTGCACCTTTAGCTATATCTGTTGAACTGAAGCATTTCTAGTTTATGCACATAGTCAATGTTAATTTTATGGACAGAGTTTCAACTTCTTAGTAATAATAAAATCCTATTTTATTATATGTTGTATCTAGTACACCAAGCAGTTATGCACTGTTGATCTGTTGTCTCATGGGAAGCAATCAATACCATTGAGAGAGACTGTTTAACAATCCCTAGACTGTTTGGTGTTCAGGATAAGGACGTATATACACCTATTTGAATATATAATGTAATACAGTGTGGTACCACAGGTGCAACAGTTGTAAAGCAGATTGTGGAGATTGGGATTGGTCTAATCGAGTCTATAAACCTACAATCAGATGGTGGGCGTTATTATAAGACTGGCTGATTGTTTCATTGTATGAGGGAAGTGAAACACAGAAGAAACATAAAGAAGATTGTTCACTTAAGTAATTGTGGGTTCTTGGATTTAAAAACCTAGCACCTATAAGGGCACAATTTATGCAGCTTTTGAAGGAATATACATTGAAATACTATCATTGTCTTTAAGAACTTTCACTATTTATGTGATCTGGTGACCATGTTTTTTACAAATTGCAATCCAGTTAGATGTGGGGCTGCCTACTATTTTTTTATATTGTATACCTTTTATTTTAGTATTTTTGTATTTGTAGAGGACCATATATTTCCACACATTTTTTAATGTTTTAATAATTTTAATGTTAATATTTTGCTGTTTTTAATAATCGTTTAATTCTATTATTGGTTATGCCTATCTGCTTTTTGGAGGATGCTACATAGCAGGCAGTTAGATGTGATCCTTGTTAAACTTCTGTATGCTTTTTGGCACCCATTCTTTTTGCCAATTTATATTATATTTATTGGGTGATTTCTGGCTTGGTTGTACCTTCAGCTATATTGGTTGCACTGGAGCATTTCTCGTTTATGGACACAGTCAATGTTAATTTTATGGATAGAGTTTCAACTTCTTGATAATAATAAAATCGTATTTTATTATATGTGGTACTTTCTGGTTCTTTGAGTGCCAAGTTGAGTTTTTAAGATATGAAAAAGGGAGGTTTTTCATGTGTATTCCTTTCTGTGTGGGGAAAGGCAAACACCAGTTTAGTGAGCTGGTATCAAAAAGGGAGGTTTTTCACATGCATTCCTTTCTATGTGTGGGTCCAAGGTCTTTTTATAGGCATTGAGGCTCAATTATCATTAATTGGATGAATTTTGAGGGATGTTTACTCAAATCACCTGCAGTCTCTTAGCGGCTTCTTTTGGTGAAAAACTTGTTATTATAGAAAGGTTAGTAATATCAAGAGTTAAGAAAACTTAAAACTTCTTAACCAATCAAAATACTCAAAAAACTTTGTAAAAGGGATAGTAATGTTTCATATTACACATAGCTCAGAACGTTGAGCATGTGTAATAGTGCTATGATCATATGCTCCAAAACTTGCTAGTTACAAAGAAGCATTAGTATTGCCCTTTAAACCCAAAATTAAACTAAATAACCATTTCCCTATGATGTACTCCAGGGGTGGAGTTCACAGAGAGTAGGGTATTGTATTTGATAAAAATAAGGGAGAAGAGAGAGAAGAACCTTTTGAGGGGAATCAACAAAAGAGTTCCAGGTGACCAGATATCCATTCAACACAGATCAGTACACAATCTATGGATTTTAAATATACACTGTTATTATAATTGTTCTTGTAAAATTCTGTAATGCAGGTTTTATACTGCATTATGGTTAGCATGATTTTCAGCGGCTGCACAAGATGATTTGTTTGCCAGATGTAGGTTTGTGAGTAATAAGAGTGTCAGCATATGATCTATAAGCAAATTATCGGTAGAGTTAATCTGAGAATGTAACTTTATATGCTTCAACAAGTTAACTTTTTCCTGCTGAGTATTTGAATGGCAATGCAAAATCATATGATATAACAGTTTAAATTGAAGTAATTTGAAAAGCTAAATTTGGAAGACTGTGCAGGAGGATATATGTATAAGTGCTATGATATGCAGTATTGGCAACTCATGGCAACTACGGATATATAATTTGATTCTGAGGTGATCATTGATAATTAAGTTGATCTTGGCGTTTCAGTGCTCACTCTCTATCATGTGTTATCCTGAAGGTTAATTTTTGCTTTTCAGTTGATGTGTGGTTCCTATATGAAATCCTATGGTTCATACCAATTGTCTGTCTAATTGTATGTATATGAATTGTAACTGCAGTTTATTCAAAGAAACCCTAACAAAAAAGGAGTGCCATTTATTTTTGGATTAGGTGATGCACGGTGTCATTTGTCTGTTGGTATAGTCACTCCACCTGGGAGGGAAAATACTACCATCCATCATATTGGATTTGCATCCTTCCACAGTGAATTAGTTCATTCACTTAGGTTTGATTAACCCCTGCAATGCTGTTTCTTTGATTTTACATGGTGTTACATTCATAAACATAATATGTAATTGACCATTGTCAGAAATTTAATCTGTGAGGCTGTGAGAACGAACAAAGAGCATAATGGCATGTTCTATGGCTAGTAACTGCTCAACAGCCTCAAGTTTTAGCTTTCTAGTGCCATTACAGAGGAACTATTTACATGTACATATCAGACTAATCCCGCCCAAAAGGGCGGTCCAGTTCAAAAATGATGTGCAGGGGAGGCTTGCCCCCTCTCATATTTTGTATGCTATTCTGTTGCTGTTACAGACTTATAAACCACAGTCTGCTTCATTCAGCTATTGTGTTATAGCTACTGACTATTCAGGAGAGGTCATTAGCAACTAAAGGTCTGCACTGGATTATCTCCACTAGGTCCTCCTAGGGAATGCCTGGCTGAAGGAAGTGTTTATGCTGTTATCTGCTTTCATGGCCAGCAACTTTAACCAAAGCCTTGGTTGCAAAAAAAAACAAAAAAAAAACACTTCTAATGGCTACTATGAATGACAGCAGCATTCTCAATCCATTGCCTCCAAGCAGCTCCCTAGGTGGTCCTTGGAATCCTGTACAGAAACTTGACACTTAGAAAGAGCCATCATGGATCCCATGGAGTTATCTCGCTTGTTACTTTGCCCAGTACAGCAGGAACAAGTACTAGTGGCCCATGCTTCACACCACAAGACCCTTTAACACATTTAGATACTGTGCATGAATTGTTGCAGTAAACTGCCCTAACTCACCCTTCATTTCCTGTGGGAAGTCCACCCTCCTGCGGCCTCATACGTGACACAGTACGATACCTCTGCTAGAACGCTTTGCTGGTCGAGCTTTAGAATGCAGAGGTTTCTTGAATTTATGTCAAATTTCCAGTCCTTATCTTGGACCTTCCGTATCCACTTATCAAAAGAAGCATTCATAATTTCTCTGCTGAAAGATGAAGCATTGGCCTGGGTAGTGCTATTGCTTTGATCATCCAGGCAGACAATCCACAGTGGAGGCTTCCTTATTAGAACTTTGGCAAGGGTCTTGTTCATTCAGTCAATAAACTATCAAGTTCAGGACTTTGGCCTACAAGAATGACTGGAATCGTGCAAAACTGAAGGCCACTTTCCGAAGAGGACTGAACAAGACACTCAAAGAGGCTCTAAACCGAAGGGATATATCAGAAGACCTGGAGGCTCTCATAATAACCTTGACCCCAGACCTAAATAAATGAATGCAGACGCAACAGCGGGAATGATTCTGGCGTGCTTGGTGGGGTGCTGCTACTCCTCCAGGAATGCCAGTCACTCCTCACTCTCCACAAGATGAATCAATGGAGGTGAGAGTTTTTGCTAAGCTTGCAAAGTCCAAGGAGAGACACAGACAAAATATTGGTCTCTGCCTCCAGGACAGCTACTCAATCTATGTCCCACAAGATCATGAAAAGACCAAGCTTGATAGATGGTGGAGGCTGAAATTAAGACCTACTGATCATTTTCTTGTTCCAATGACCATAAGTTGGTCAAGAGGCCAGGCCTCAGCTTCTGCATTTTTCAGCTCCGTTGATGAAAACCCTTAGGTGCGGCTGTGGTAACTCAAGAGACTAAGCCTCTCAAATAGACTACTGCATCCTGCTCTCTGAGGAGCTTCTTCTGGATGCCATCCACTCACCTTCAGAATCCATTATCTTGGGTTTATCCTGGCTCCAAAAAGCATGACCCTGTGATCATGGGATCGTTTCCCTGAGCACATTCTTTTGTTAGCTTTGTTTCTCAGAAATTGCTCTGGCCACTGCAACTATCACAGAATGTTAAGAACCTTGTGTCTACTGTGTTCTGAGATTACCTCAATGTTTTCAAAGAAGAAGGTGGATCAGCTGCTGCCTCATCATACTGTTGACTACCTGAAATATTATTTGCAATATGCCACACCAAATTGAGGGCAATTTTATATTTTGTCAGAACCTGAGAACAAGGCTCTAACAGACTGCATCTAAGAGAAACTGGAACAAGGATTTATTAGACCTTCCACTTTCCAGCAGGAAGCATTGGTGTGATTTCTATACAGTGACACTGATAGTGACAGGAACAGTTAAAGACAAAGATAAAAAGGAATAGTTTTGAAAACTAGGAGACAGACAACGGCTTGTGATCCTACCTGAGCTGAGAGTAAGAGTGACAGAAGAGACTGAAGAATCCATCATACATTGTTTTCACACAGACAGAAGCAGGCAAGACATAACTTCACACTCAGGCAAGACAAACACATATTAGTGCTGCTGATGTTGTTGTCCTGTGTGTACTTTACAGTAACAATCAATGAAATCTCTGCTGAGGGCCCGATCAGGGCTGTATTAACCACACTCAACATTCCCTTGGTTCATGAGGTCCCTTCTGATCCCTTTGATGTTTTCATGAGCTTGCTAAGCCCCTTACTTATTTTCCTCCTAACCCCACTCTTGACCATTTGGTTTCTGACTCGTGGAAAAACCCGGACAAGTCTGCTTCGGTGTCCAGGAAATTTGCTAGGCTTTATCTCTTTTCTGAAGCTGAGCTGGCTAAATGAGTTCATCTTCCTAAGGTGGATACTCCCATTTCTAGACTATCTAAATCCACTGCTTTACCTGTCTCTGATGATTCTGTGCTGCAGGACTGGACTGACAAGAAACTTGAGGTTTTCCCCAAGTCCATTTTTTGCTTCTATTGGTACCGCTATACACCCAACGTTTGCTGTTGCGTGGGTTAACCGGGCTATTGCAGTCTGGACTGAACAACTCACTACGGCTGTCCGTCAAGATGTGCCTACTTTGGAGAAATTGCGTCTTCTTGCCAATATCTCTGAAGCGCAACACTATGTCTCTGCTGCTGCTTTTCCTGCCTTAGCATGATGGCAAGGGCTTCTACTACTTCTGTGGTGGCCAGGCGTGCATTTTGGCTCAAGATTTGGTCTGCTGACACTGCTTCCAAGAATGTCTTGCTTTCTCTGCCTTTTCAGGGTACTTCCTTGTTTGGGCCTAATCTTAAGGAACTAATTAGCGAGGCCACTGGGGGTAAGAGTACATTTCTACCCTTGGTTTTTAAGAAGAAGTTACTGTTTAAACGTAACAGATCCTTTTGTTCCTTTCAGACTGAGACGCGTTCAACATACCAGGCGGTTCCATCAGCTCAGCGTCCCTCCTCCAAGCCCAAGCAGCTATGGAAGCCCAAGGCTGCCTCCAAGCCCAAGGTCCCCAAGACTGCTTCGGCTTGACTCACCGAGGGAGAATTCTGTATCGGACCTGTGGGTTTTACAGGTGGTGACAGAGGGATACAAGATCCCTTTCTTTTCTCTTCCTCCTTTTTGCTTTCATCTTTCTCGTTCTCCTCAGGATGTCAAGAAATGCTGTCTGTTCGAAGGCACTGTTCAGGCTCTTCTGGACAAAGATGTCCTGAAGCCGATGCCTCCTTCGGACAGGGGTTCAGGATTTTACTCAAACCTCTTTGTGGTGACCAAAAAGGACGGCGGATGCCGCCCTATTTTGGATCTGAAAGATCTAAACTCCTTTGTGATCAAGACTCACTATTGTCAGGAATCTCTGTGCACAGTGATCACCGGGGGAGTTCCTGGCTTCTTTGGATCTTCAGGATGAGTATTTGCACATTCCAATTCATCAGGAGAGCAGGCCGTACCTGCGGTTTGCCTGCTACAGGGGTCATTTTTAGTTTTCAGCTCTTCCATTTGGTCTGACGACGACCCCTCAGGTTTTCCAACGAGTTCTGGGGGCCGTGATATCCGTTCTCCATCGGGGCGGCATCAGAGTGACTCCCTATATGGACTAATTGCTTTTGAAAGCCTCCTCTGCGGACCTTCTTCATCAGCAGGTTCAGACCTGCATTCAAGTCCTCACCCATCACGATTGGATTGTCAACTTGGACAAGTCGGATCTTGTCCCATCCCAGCAACTGATCTTCCTGGGTCTTCTGTTCAATACTCAGAGGAGCATGGTGTTTCTACCGGACGAGGTAGCCCATCAAATTGTCCACAGGGTATCAGCGATTCTATCTCGGGATCGCATCCCAGTTCTGAAGTTGTCTTCTCTGGTGGGGAAGTTCATTTCCACTATAGAGGCAGTTCCATTCGCCAAGGCACACACCAGGGAACTCCAGAGGTTTGTGATACAGATGTGCAGGGATCGACCAGATCATCAGAAGCTGTCGGTGTCACTTCCTCCTCATGTAGAGCTGAGCTAGGAGTGGTGGCTGGACCTTTCCAATCTACTGAAAGGGAGACCCTTCCTGATTCCCTACTGGACCACGGTCATGACGGATGCCAGTCTCTCAGACTGGGGAGCTGTTCTGGGTCGCTTCAGCGCTCAGGGAAAATGGTCCACGGAGGAGTCCCTTCTCCCAATCAACATCTTGGAACTTTGAGCAATATTTAATGCCCTGCGTCATTGGGTATCTCAACTGGAAGACTGTCCAGTCCGAGCAGAGTCCGACAACGCCACAACAGTGGCTTACATCAACAGTCAAGGCGGAACAAGAAGTCTTGCCGCTTGGTTAGAGGTCAAGGCCATTCTGCCCTGGGCAGAGGTTCCTGTTCCTGTCATTCCTGCAGTGCACATTCCAGGCGTAGACAACATCATGGCAGACTTCCTCAGTCTTCACACAGTCGACAGCGGAGAGTGGGAGTTACATCCCGAGGTGTTTCAACTCCTTGTTCAGAGATGGGGGATGCCCCAAGTGGATCTGATGGCAATGAGACACAACAGGAAGGTTCCGGTGTTTTGCTCTCAGTGGAGAGACTCTCTAGCTCTGGCTGCCGATGCAATGTCCATTCCTTGGACATTCCCTCTGGCCTACATCTTTCCTCCTCTCCCAATGTTGATAAGGGTGTTACAAACATTGAAAATGGAATGTTGTCCGGTCATCCTGATTGCTCCGGATTGGCCTCGTCAATCCTGGTATCCGCAGCTTCTAGCCCTATCCGTGGCGGAGCCATTTCCGCTCCCCTCTTGCACGGATCTTCTTGTGCAGGGTTACCTGTGGAAGGAAGATGTTCATCGGCTCAATTTGATGGCCTGGAGGTTGAATCCTCGATTTTAGGGAAGAAAGTGTTTTCTTCTGCTGTGGTGTCTACTATGCTTAGTGCCCGTAAGCCTGTTTCTTCCAAGATCTATCACCGTGTCTGGTCAACATTTGTGTTTTGGTGTGCTGACAGGAATCTGTCTCATGACTTGATCTTCCCACTGTCCTGGACTTTTTTGCAGGACAGTGTGGACAAGGGACTCAGTCCGAGTTCTCTTAAGGTTCAGACTTCGGCGCTTTCTGTCTTTTTTCCAGAAAAGCATTGCTATCCTTCCTGATGTCAAGGTTTTCTTCCAGGTCTTTGCACATGTGCGTCCTGCCTTTCGAAGCCCAGCTCCTCAGTGGAACCTTAATTTGGTCTTGGGAGTTCTCCAACGTCCTCCTTTTTAGTCTTTGGCTACTATTCCTCTACGTCTCTTGACGTGAAAAATGGCTTTCTTCTGGTGATTGTATCTGTTCGCCGGGTTGCGGAGTTGCAAGTTATATCCTGTAAACCACCTTATCTGGTGTTTCATAAGGATAAGGCAGTGCTTCGCACCTCTACGGAATTCTTGCCCAAGGTGGTCTCGGAGTTGCTCATCAATCAGGAGATTGTGGTGCCCTCTTTCTGCCTTAATCCCTCCTCTGACAAGGAGAGGGATCTCCACTTGTTGGATGTGGTGTGTTGTCTCAAGATTTATGTCCATCACACTGAATCTGTCAGGAAGTCTGATGCTCTGTTCGTCATTCCAGAGGGTCCTTATCACGGTACCCGTGCTATTGCTGGTGACATTCTGTCAATTTTACTTCCTGTTGCCGCTTATTGGTTGGTGTGGCTTTGCTCCGCCCAGTATTTGTCCTTAAATACTGGGCCCTGTCACTTCTCCAGTGCCCTTTCATGGTGTTTCCATTGACAGCGATTGTACCAGTAATTTGTGTGATCTCTGTGTATGACCCGGACTGCCTGACTACTGTGCTGTATCCGTTCCTGCTCTGTGTACCGACCCGGACTGCCTGACTACTCTGCTGTATAAGTCCTGCTCTGTGTACCGACCCGGATTGGCTGACGTTCCTGCTCTGTGTGCCGACCCGGCCTGGCTGACGTTCCTGCTCTGTGTGCCGACCCGGCCTGGCTTACGTTCCTGCTCTGTGTACCGACCCGGATTGGCTGACGTTCCTGCTCTGTGTACCGACCCGGCCTGGCTGACGTTCCTGCTCTGTGTACTGATCTGGTTTTGGCGAACATTCCGGTTCCGTGTATTAGGTCCTGCCTGCAGTCCCATCCGGTATCCGGCTAGGGGCTGTCCTCCGGTGTCCTCTCTGTCTACGGACAGATCCTCTGTTGCCTCGTTGCTGTTCAGGCAGTCTTGTTACTGTGACCCAGTCACCTATTGTGTCGCATGGGCGACACCCCGGTGTGGTAGATCCATCTGGTTGCACCACGGTACACCTGACCTTTTACTGCTGCAAGCTGAGGATGGTCTAACCCTGGGCGCCTCAGGCTGCTCTCACTATTCTGGCAGTCGACTCTAGGTCTGAGCGGTCGTTAACCCCTTCGGGGTTGGTGCCATATTCCACCGGGTTACAGTCATTGCAGTCTCAGCTGGGTGTTCCTCATTGCCTACAGTTGCACTCATCCGTTACTGCTACTGCAGTCTACCGCTTGTCCCGGACCTCCGTTTACTCCTGTGGCATTACTCGCTATTATGTCACTCTCTGCATAGTGAGAGTCTTGTGGGCCTCGCGCAATCAAGGCCTGTCAGTCTTCCTGTCCTAATAGCAACCATTTCACTGCTGACCCGTTTGGGAATCACACAAACTATACCTGACCTATGTCAGTATTATATTATTGCAGTCATATAGATATACTGGACCCGTGTGGGTATTGATTACTGTAACCTGACCTGTGTCAGTACTATATTGTGTACATATATTACTGGACCCACGAGGGTTATTCTTATTCTGTGTTTTTTCAGTAAAACTGTGTTTTGTCTAAACCTACTGTGTCTGAGTGTCCATAAAACCGTTACAGTCCTAGGGCAGGAAGACCTGCATCCAAAGTGACTATTGCGTCCTGGATCAAGTCCACTATTCGTAGATCCTAAGAGTTGAGGAATAAGCATGTTCCCTTTCGGGTCACAGCTCATTCCACCAGGTCCATTGGCTTGGGCCTGTAAGAACCAGGCTTCTGCCGATCAGTTGTGCAGGGCGGCCACTTAGTCCTCTGTGCACACCTTTTAGAAGCACTACCGTGTTGATGTGCTGGCTTCGGCTGATGCCAGCCTTAGGGGGAAGGTCCTGGAGGCAGTTTTGCCTGTCTGGGATCTTCTCCTTAGGTTCTTGGTGCTTCCTTTACTGTTGAGCCCTGTTGGCTCTAGTTCAGTGTGCTGTGTAAAAGTTCCTGGGGTGTTTTTACCCCTGTTTAGTGTCTGTTGACACTTCAGTTTTGTTGGGCTCTCTGACCGGTTGGTTCATAGAGATTCTGGTGACTTTGGGGGCCTTGCGTCTAGTCCTTGCCTTCTTCCCGCCTCTGGGGAACTCAATGGTTGGATATCCCAGAGTTACCAGTAACCTGTATTGGACGACAGAGAAAAGAGGATTTTAGTCTTACCTGTTAAATCCTTTTCTCTTAGTCCATAAAGGTTACTGGTCTCCCACCCTGTCAAGGGCCCATGCTTGGCTCTCCTGTGGCAGTATGTGGGAGTCTTTTAGGGCATTCTTCCCTTACTATCTAGTCTATAGTTACTGTCTCAAATCATTCTGGAGATAGCTGGCTAAGATGAACCCTAGGAGGGAAGGGAGGCTCCACCCCCTGCATACATTTAGAGAATGTTCCTGCCTACTTAAAGGGGCAGATGCCTCCCAGAGTTACCAGTAACCTGTATGGACTAAGAGAAAAGGATTTAACAGGTAAGACTAAAATCCTCTTTTTGTATAGTTCAACAGCGTGTATTTTCTTACAGCAACTCAAAATAAATAAACAGAAAAATAAATCCTAGCTCTCACCAGAACACTAACTTAAACACAGTCAATCCCTGACTATCGCTGGGTGGCTAAAGCCACTTACCAGCCAAAACAAAATCTCAACATACCATGAAAATACATGACTCTCAATTCCAGTTTGATTATATTTAATGTAGCTCTTTCTCTCTTGCAATCAGCAGAGAAATCAAACAAAGGGGAGACAGACCAGAGCCTTTCTTGCTCTGACCTTTTAAAACAATTTTTTCTTAATTAAGGTTAGGTGTGGCTCCTAACTATCCCTCACCTGCAGTGCTACCTGCTGGGAAATGTAATTTTCTTTCTAAACCCTAAAGTGGTTATAAACGGTGTAGATTCTGGGTCCTAAATATCTTCCTTCCATTACTACTCCTCTGACATTGTCACAGTGTATAGCGTTTTGCATACAGAATTTTATGTATGCCATTCTGAATATAGCGTTTTGCATATTTTGTTTTGTGTATAGCTTTTGCATATAGTGTATTGCATGTAGAGTATTTTATATCGTGTATAGTGTAGCGCACATAGCATACTGAGTATAGCGTTTTGCATACAGCGTATTGACTTTTGCATATACAGTACAGCATATTAGTTTTTGCGTACAGCATTTTGAATATTGCATTTTGTGTATAGCGGTTTGTGTATTGTGTATTGCGTATACCATTTTATGTTTGCCTACTACGTATAGCATATTGCATTTTGCATAAAGTGTTTTGTATATTTCATATAGCATTTTGCTTATAGCGTATAGTGTTTTGCATACAACATTTTGCATATAGCATATGGTGTTTTGCATATAGCATTTTGCGTACAGAGTTTTGCGTATAGAGTATTGTGTATAGCATTTTGTGTACTGTGATTTGCATACTCCATATAGCTTTTTGTGTACTGCGTATAGCTTTTGCGTATAGTGTTTTACATATAGCGTTTTATGTTTGCATTTCGCGAATAGCGGTTTGTGTATAGTGTTTTGCATATACCATTTTATGTTTGCGTATTACGTATGGCCTATCACATTTTGCATAAAGTATTTTGTGTATTTCATACAGAGTTTTACTTATAGCATATAGTGTTTTGTGTACAACATTTTGCATATAGTGTATAGTGTTTTGCATATAGCATTTTGCGTAGAGTGTTTTGCATATAGAATATTGTGTATAGCATGTTGCAGTTTGCGCATTTTGTGCACTGTGGTTTACATACTGCATACAGTGCTTTTGTATTGCGTATAGTGTGTTACTTATAGTTTTTATGTCTGCATATTGCGTATAGCATATATCTTTTTGCATGTTGTGTTTTGTGTACTGTAGTTTACGTACTGCATATAGAGTTTTGCATATAACGTTTTTTGTAGAACATATAGCAAATTTAGTATAGTGTTTTGTGTATAACATATTTTTTGTGCATAGCTTATTGCTTATGTTTTGTGCATCGCATATGCCAATTTGCTTATAGTGTAGAACGTTTTGCATACTGAGGCTTGACTACTGCTAATAGCGTTTTTGGTATTGTGTATAGTGTTTTACATATATAATTTTAGGTTTGCATATGGCATATAGGATTTTGTGTACTGCATAAATGATGATTAACTGCATATATGATGATTAATGAACTGCCAATACCTCACGGTTTCCACGGTTACTCATCTGACTATTTAAAGCAGCTAGGCTTATTTCCTCCTTTCCCCTGTGTTGTTTATGGCTGCAAGTGCTTTTTGCGGTTTGTGTACTGGGTATGGCATTTTGAGTATTGCTTTTTGCATATAGTGTTTTTAGTTTTGTATATTGCATTTAGCGTTTTGTGTATAGCATTTTGCGTACAGAATTTTGCCTACTGTTGTTTGCTTACTGCATATAGCATTTTGTCATTTGTGGTTTTAGTATTGCTTATAGCATTTTGTGTATAGTGTGCTGCATATAGGGTATTGCATATAGTGGATTATGTACTGCGCATAGCGTTTGTGTGCAGCGGATTGAGTATAACGTTTTACACTTTGAATTTTGTGTACATCATTTTGCATACTGGGTATAGCATATTGCATTTTGTGTATAGCGTTTAGTGTATAGCATTTCATGTTTTGTGAATTTACTTTTACTTTTGTGTTTTGTGCACTGCATATAGCATTTTGCTTGTTGTGTTTTGTGTATAGCGGTTTACATTTTGTGCTTTGCGTATAGATTTTTACATATAGTGTTTTGTGTTATGCATATTGAGTATAAGGTTTTACATATAGAACAAAAATGTGAAGTGCAAAACACCTTTATTAAAATAACCAAAGCAAAACTGTGACCAAAAGACAAGCCGGGGTCAGGAACCAAGGCAGGTACTCAGACAAGCCAGGGTCAGGAATATGGAGGTCAGCAATGTCATGAACAAGCCAGGAGTCAGGAGCAAGAAAGGGACGTCTGAGGAAGCCAGGTCATGCACGGATAATCAGGAACACAGGAGAACGCACTTGTAGCCATAAACAACACAGGGGCAAGAAGGAAATGAGCCTAGCTGCTTTAAATAACGTGGAAGGGGTTGGCTAATAACATTCAGGTGAGTAACCATGGAAATCGAGAGGTAAAGGCAGTTTGTTAATCATCAGCTGAGTCAGCCCAACACAGGGAAGGAAAGGCAGCTAGTATGCAACAGCAGTGTGTTAGAGCAGTTCAGCCAAACTGTGACACATATAGCATTTTGCATATAGCATTTAGCTTATTGCATAGTGTTTTGTGTATAGCATTTTGCTTTATGTGTAGAGCATATTTAGTATAGCGTTTTGCATATAGCATATTGCTTTTTGCATATTGTGTATAGCATGATGTGTATAGCATTTTACGTGATGCGTACTGCATATAGCATTTTGCGTATAACGTTTTACATATAGCATTTTATGTTTACGTATAGCATATAGTGTTTTGTGTACTATGTATAGCTTTTTTGTTTATAGCATAAATTGTTTTGTGTATTGCATATAGTGTTTTGCTTATAGCATTTAATGTTTTGAGTATTGCATTTTGCATAATGAATTTTACTTATAGCGTATTGCCTTTTACATATAGTGTATTTTTTTGTGCATATACACAAAAAAAAGAGAAGATGCCTCTTGTGCAATATCCTCTAGTCCACTGGAACATCACACCAAGACCACTTTAATAATATTCACTTATTATATATGCTGAAGATATACCTACATACACAACAGCAATAGGAGCTTAGGGAATAATGGCTGCTCCCCTGTACAGCATCTAGAATTTCACGAAGCAATGTTTTTTGACCTCTCACCCCAAAAGTACCACACTCACGGAGCCAAGAAACATGGAAAAAAGTAAAAGAGAATAAGGGGCGCCAGCAGTGCCCCTTATCACTAAGGACTACCAATATACAGAGAGAAATAATATTCAACTCACATATAAAACTGGCTGTGTTGTAGACCTACATTTACACACAGCTACATGAGCATAAAGAGATTATCTTACGCGTTTTGCAGCTGAATGCTGCTTTTTCAAAGAAAAATATTAGTAACAATATAAAACAAAAAAATGGAAACAAGCTTGCCTGAGAGAATTTAAAATTCTGATCCATCACATGACTGGTAGCTGTAACTTGTCAATCAAACTGTTATAGGTATCAAATATTCTATGTTAACCCCTGGTTCATCGATTTTTCAATCCCGCAATCATGGATAGAAATCATTATTTCAAATGCTTTACAAATGTTCGTCATAAAAGAAATTAAAACAAATATGATCAACAAACTAACTAAATAACAACTATACTATACCTACTACATATTGCTCACTATTCAGAATCAATTTAAAATGAACTAACCTAGGGGGCGGAGTCGACCGTGGACTAAGATGGCTGCGTAATTCTTGTGCTCCTGAGACTCCCGGGTGTTTTTACACTTCCAATACCCTCAAATTGGGTTTGTACTGTCTCAATATTGTGTTCACAGAACCAGTGGATGAAGGGGTCAAGAGGAAAGGCCAACAAACGGCAGGGGACAAAGAGAATTTCAGACTACCTTCCTTCCACGTGGCGACCGTCTGGGCCTCTGGCGTCCACTCCGAAAACCTTTGCCACTAATCCAAATCTGAATAGGTCCCTGATAGGGATGGGCGAAAATTTCTACCCCAAACCGAAATAGGTGAAAAATGGCACTTTCCGCATGGCGAAAAATTTCCGGTGAAAAGTGCAGATTTTCCACTTTTTTCACCAAGCTCATACCACTGAAATCAATGGGAACATTGAAGTTACACACAATATAAAAAAATATTATTTAATTTCCCAAAGGCATAGTATAAAAGGGGCATGAGGGTGCCTGTGTTGGCAGGGTGTGGGGAAAGAATCAGTTGAAAAGGGGATGATTTTTTTGGGGGAGGGTTGTTTACTGGGATTGGGGGAGGTAGTTAATATAAAATAAATCCTAAATACAAATACAAAACCCCAGTGTTGGTGAATGAATTAATCAGTTGAACGGGGAGGGGTTTCTTGACTGTTATTGGGGGGACAGTTAATAACTTTCGCCAATCCCTAGTCCCTGACTTCACCGGACGCCCCAGAATTTCCTGAGCTGGGCTCTAAAATCATGCCCTCGGACATAGCTCCATCCGCACCTCTCTCATGAGACGACCTGGCCTCTTTCCTAACTAAAGAAGTCATGCAAGCCTTCATGACGGATATCAAAACGGAGATTAAAATCACGGTCAAATCTGAGATATCCAACCTGAAAAACAACCTGTCACAGCTTGGTCAGCATATCCAACTGTTAGAAAATGATAAATAAGCATCTTGGATGCAAATGCACAATATGGATCAAGCCTTATTGCAACAAGAAGATACCGTCTACAATCTGCAATCCAAACTCGACGATCTGGAAAATCATACCCATCGCAACAATATTAGAATCAAGGACTTTCCAGAGAATGTCCCAGCAAAAGATCTTATTCCATCCTTACAAGTATTATTTGCTGATCTACTAGGCCTCCCCCTAGACCAACCGGTAAAGATAGATCGAGCTCACCGAACTCTCAGACCCAGGGACTCCCCTGGTTCAAAGCCTAGGGATATTATTTGCTGCATGCATAACTACACTGACAAGGATCACATAATGTCTCTCTGTAGAGATATGCCAGACGTCAAATACGCTGGCTGTATTATACACTTGTACAATGACCTCTCTTCCCTTACGTTGCAGAAAAGATGGGCTCTGCGCCCATTAATGGATCATCTTTGCAACCTAGGCGTGAGATACAGATATCACAGTGCTCCGTGATTGCCTGTGACTGACATTGCCCTGGAGCGACATTGTTTACTATCTGGCTGTCGCTCTCTCTGAGTCGCTGTTCTTATAGGGCACCACGCTGATGAGGTCATTGCTCTACCTACCCATCAGAGTTTTTAAACCTCAGCCTGTGTCACTCCCAGTGCACTTTTGTGGTGTACCTGAGCTTTACGGTGTTGGTGCATTACCGTTCCTGTGTATTACCTGGCTACGTCTGACTACCCGTTCCGGTTCTGACTACTGGCTCGTCTGACTACCCGTTCCGGTTCTGACTCCTGGCCCATCTGACTACCCGTTCCGGTTCTGACTCCTGGCTCGTCTGACTACCCGTTCCGGCTCTGACCTGTGGCTTGACTGACTACCCGTTCCGGTTACGGCCATTGGCGACGTCTGACTATCCAACCCAGTTTTGACCTTTGGCTGCCTCCTGGTTTACCCACTGTGTTGCGCTCCGTGACCATTCCATTTTTTGGTTTGGTTCCCGTGCTGCCCTGTGTCTTCCGCTTTGCGATTGTTTCCGTTAAGCGGCACTTGTCAGTCACTCCATGTGTCTGACCTCCCGTGGCCGTGCCGGTCTGTGTTGCCTAGCCTATCTCCATCTGGCTACCGCCTGTGTATCCCCTGTAGGGATACTGGTCTAACTCCACTTATTTGCCAACATTGTGTTTGGGAGTGTTCTGCACTGCCCTCCCATCTACCGTGTAGTCCCAAGGCCGTTCCGTTCTGACCACCTGTCCTGTGAAGGGTGAGGAAAGTGCCTACACTGTTCCTCTCTGGTCTTGTGAAGGTGTGCCATCCTATCCGGGTACGGGAGTGCTCTGCACTGCCCTCCCATCTACCGTGTAGTCCCAAGGCCGTTCCGTTCTGACCACCTGTCCTGTGAAGGGTGAGGAAAGTGCCTACACTGTTCCTCTATGGTCTTGTGAAGGTGTGCCATCCAATCCGGGTACGGGAGTGCTCTGCACTGCCCTCACATCTACCGTGTAGTCCCAGGGCCATTCTGTTTCTGACCACCTGTCCTGTGAAGGGTAAGGAAGTGCCTCCATTGTTCCTACCTGGTCTTGTGAATGTGTGACACTATCTACTGCCACTCGTGTCATCATAAGGTGTGCCACTATCTACTGCCACTGGTGTCATCATAAGGTGTGCCACTATCTACTGATATTTGTCATTATCATAACTACTGTGTGTCATTTATTGCCATTTGCCTGTTGCCTTATTTCCTGCCTTCCATATTACTTAATACAGTTTTATATTAAATTTATTTGTACTTGTCAGTGTGTTCAATTCCTAGTCACTCCGTGACAGTACGAAAGGGCCATGAACACGGACAATACTAACTCCAGTAGTGGACAGTCGCCGAGTATTATGTTCAGGATGGACATGCAGGAACAACGACTTGATCAGTTGTCAGTAGTGTTGCAGACACTGCTAGACCGTACTGTGCATTTGGGCAAAGTTGGGCAACCACTGATGGCCTCCACAGTATCGGCATCAGTGACAGCCATTCAGGTGGAGAATATGTGTTACAAGGGCCTGTCTGGGTCCGCTCCTCTGCCCCTAAGATACGATGGGGATCCCACATAATGTCGTTATCACGGTTCCCGTGATCTTTTTCTGTCACTCTTTGTTGTGGTGCGCTCCCATTGGTTGAGCTTGTTTGGCCCGCCCAGTATGGCCTTTTTATACCCGGCCTTTGGCACCTGTCAGGTGCCCTTTCGTGGGGTTCCTGAGCCATTATTGCTATGTAGCTGTGTTCCAGTTTTCCTGCGTTCCTGTGTACCGACTTGGCCTGTCTGACTACGCTTCTTAGTTCCTGCTCAGTGATTCGACCCAGCCTGGCTGACGTTCCTGCTCCGTGATCTGACCCGGCTTGTCTGACGATCCTGCTCCGTGATTTGACTCGGCCTGGCTGACGTTCCTGCTCCGTGACCTGACCCGGCTACGTTGACGACCTTGCCTGTGTTCCTGCTGAGATCCTGTTCCAGTGTCTCCTGGGCGACATTCTGACTTCCGCTGTGCTGTTTGCAGGGCTGACAGAGTTGTTGCCTGCTATGTACTGGGCCTTCCCGTTTACTCTTGCTGAGTACTGTTGCCTCCGGGCCTCCGTTAACACTTACAGAGCACTGAGCCTTCCGTTTACAGAGCACTGTTGCCTCCGTTCTCTGAGCCTCCGTTAACACTTGCAGAGCTGTTGCCTCCGTTCACTGAGCCTCCGTTAACAATTGCAGAGCCGTGGCCTCCGCTACTCTGAGCCTTCCGCTTACACTTGCAGAGCCTTGTAGTCTCCGTTACCAAGAGCCTCCCGTTAACACTTGCAGAGCATGGTGGCCTCCGATTTACCTTGCGCATCCGGTTACACTTGTTGGGCGCAGTAGTCTCGTTAACGCACCGGTCGGGTGCGATTGGCTCCATACACCTCAGCTCTTGCAGTGTAGTTGGTCTCCGTTACAGCGCCAGTTGGGTGCTATTGGCTCTATACTCCTCAGCTCTTGCAGTGTATTTGGTCTCCGTTAACGCACCGGGTGGGTGCTGTAGGCTCTTGGCATCTCAGCTCTTGCAGTGCAGTTGCTCTCCATTTGCGCACCGGTTGGGTGCTAGTGGCTCCAAGCTCCTAAAAGCTCTTGCAGAGTAATTTGGCCTCAGTTCCCTGCTCAGCATAAGCAATAGTCTTGTCACGGTTTTCAAGACACTCAGACCAGTAGGTGTAATAAAACACAGTTTTATTAAGAACAAAATTAATGACAGAATCGCCCTCTATAGGTAGCACTGAGTAGCAGCAAGAAGGCAACAGTAGGACCAATATACAGAGAATTACAAAACAGCACAGGCAGATAACAAATACGGAGTACAGAGATACAAGGGTTAACACAGTAATCAGTCCATCTCAGTTGTGGTGTTTGGTACGCCCAGGGTGATAATAGGCAGTAAGTGGTGGAGAAAACTTGACACGAAAATTTCATAATACTGAGATAACTGTCCAGCAAAGAAGAACCTGCGACCCAGAGCCTGCTGAGCTTGAACCAGTAGCCCCCACGGGCGTAATAATGGAGCAAATAGATTGCAAGAGCTTGAGCCAATAGCCCCCAAGGGCGTAATAATGGAAGCAACTGTATTGCAAGAGCTTGAGCCAATAGCCCCCACGGGCGTAATAACGGAAGCAACTGGATTGCAAGAGCTTGTGCCAATAGCCCCCACGGCCGTTATAACAGAGACTTGCACAATAGCAGCTAAAGCCGTAGCGCCTACCGGGCACGGTAACATAACCCAACTATACTGCAAGGAGTGATATGAACCGTCGCCTTACAAGGCCTACTGGACAGGCTCAACAGTAATAGTGGTTGGAAGAGAAACGGCTCAGCGAGAGTAGCAACGTTCTGTACCAGACTGGAGGCTCATAACCGGGACCACAGCTCTGCACGGGTTAACAGCTCAGTAAGGAGTACAACTCAGCACCATCACAAAGAGAATACGGGCCGCCCAAGTAGATGCACCTGCTGAGACTCCTTCCGGGCACTGTTTAGTACCTAGTAACCTCCGTATCAAGGTACTTTCCACATACCATAATACGAAGTAAGCAGAGCATCCCAGTAAGAACCAGCTTCCCTGGTCGATTTCCCGTCTTTTCTGGTGGCCAGAACTTAACAAAGATATTGCTGCCTTTGTCGCTTCCTGTCTAGTCTGTGCGCAGACTAAATCACCCCGTCACCTTCCAATGGGCCTTCTCCAACCCATACCTAATGGGCAGAAGCCATGGTCACATCTTGTCATGGACTTCATAGTCTACCTCTCTTTGTCTAACGGTAACACAGTCATTCTCATGGCCGTCGACTGATTTTCTAAAATAATTCACTGCATACGTTTAAAAAACTCCCATCCACTAAAGAGTTGGCTACGGTCTTTGTCAAGGAGGTCTATCGGTTACACGGGGTTCCCAAAGTTCATAGTTTCTGACCGAGGTAGCCAGTTTGTCTCGAGATTCTGGAGGGCCTTCTGTGCGCAACTAGGTATCCAACTCTCCTTCTCATCAGCCTATCACCCGCAACTGAATGGGGCTGAGAAAAAGGGCTAATCAGTCCTTGGAGTAATTCCTGCGATGTACATCTCAGACCATCAGGATAATTGTTCGGACCTGCTACCTTGGGCGGAGTTTTCTCAAAACAGTGATGTCTCGGCTTCTACCAGTCTCTCCCCCTTCATGGTGAATTATGGGTATCAACCCTCCATGATTCCAGATTCGTTCTCTCCCCAGGGAATTCCGGAATTGGAGAATCATCTCCAGTGAATCCGTTTCACATGGGTGCAGGTCCAAGACTCACTGCGACACTCGCAACAATCCCAGGAGCTCCAGGCTAATCATAAATGCCTACCTGCACTCTTCTATCAGGTCTGAGAGAGGGTCTGGTTGTCCTCCAGAAATCTCCACCTCCGAGTGTCCTCTCAGAAACTGGCTTCCTGGTTTGTGGGGCCTTTCCGTATCCTAAGACGGGTGAACCCTGTGGCCTATGCCCTAGATCTCCCTCCAAATATGCGGATACACAATGTGTTCCATGTCTTGCTACTGAAACCCCTGGTATGCACTTTATATTTTTGTGTTTGTCTGGTTCCTGGTCCCTAACATACAGGAGGAATAAAAATTTAAGAGACCATCTTGCACACAGTCACCTTCAATCAAATAAGCAAAGTATTTGGTTAAAATCGAATTTGAAAGGTACTTTTTCCTGCGGCACATGCACGTCTTGTAATTTCATAAACAAAACCATGTGGTTTGAAATACATAATTGTGACCAGATGGAATAATTTAGAACTATAACATTTGAAATATTGATCACTGTTTTGTACATTGTGTGACATTTGGTAAATCTGGGGAATCAGATTGCAGAGTGGGCTGTTAAGTACAGCATTCTGGCTTGTTTAAAGAATACTCCATGTGCTAAGGAATGTGAATTGACTCCTGCTGTGCTTCATTGACCAGTCAGGGGAGGTTATTATGGACCAGTTAAAATGTCCCTTTTTCAAGCACTAATTTGTATTCTTATCTTGATAAGAGTGTCTGGAAGTGTATATAAGCAGTGTGTTTTATCAGTAAAGGCTGTTCTGTTCTACCCTCCTTAATACAAGTCTTGGCTGTATTTCTGGAGGGGGTTGGGCTGGGGATTCTCACCTTAGCCACTGCAGAAGTGAATTCGCTTGCCTCGCCGTTCTACTGGCGTAGGGCCTCTGGAAACTCCACCTAGGATTCTGCAGCTAAATTCACTAGCTCTGCCAGTCTGCAAGGAGGCAGCATCCAGTTGTTCCTGCCTGAGTATCCAGGACCTCCAGGAAGCAGCAGGGTTCCAGCCGGCCGGGGAAGAGGGGCAGCAGCAGCGGCGGTTCAGGAACCGATGACCCCAAAAGGGTCCGGTAAATCCTGGTACCGTCACATTTGGTGGCAGTGAGGTGGGATGCCCTCTTCCTAAAGGCATCCAAACCACCAACGGGACAATCTCCATCGGGAGATTTGGCTGGAGACAATGCAAGCATATGGAGGGGTTCTACAACTAGCTGAAGCGATCCACGTTAAAAGAGATCCTAACTGCCAGAGGTGGAGATGCAAGTGGACCCAGAAAGACTGATTTGATTGAGGCTTTGATGCAGATGGACCGCCTATCAGTTGGAACCGCTATCCCTGCAAGCCTGCAGACCAGCATGGGATCCAGGGAGAGCTCTACAGAGCATGAGGATGCCTTCACCCGAGATGTCAAGATCCAGCTTGCTTTTTATGGGCCCAATCCATCTGCTGAGGTGGTGGATAGAGTCATGGCCATGGTGACTCAGGAGAGGACAGCAGAAAGGGAGGAACGTCTGAGGATGGCAGAACTGGAGAGAGGCCTGAGAGACTCTGGATTTCCACGGAGCTGTGGATCCCGAAAGGGAAAACTGCCTCATCAAGCCTTCAGGGTGTTTGAGGAGAGCACAGGAGATTTTGAGAGGCAATGTGCCCTTTATGAGATTGATTAGAGAGACTGGGTAAAAATTCTGGTGGGCAAGCTGACTGGACGTGCAGCCGAGGCATATCGAGTCCTATCTGATGAAGTCAGCCGCAATTGTGCGGAGGTGAAAAGGTGCCTGCTTCCCGGTATGCAGTTACCCCGGAAGCCTACGGGCGGAAGTTCTGGGATACCCGACGGTGGCAACAGGACTCTTATGCGGAATGGGTGTACCGCATGGACCGTGCTTGTGTCAACTGGCTACTGGGCTGCAATGCAAAGACTATGGAGGACTGTTGGCAGCTTTTTCTACTGGAGCAATTCTTTCAACATACACCTCCTGAAGTTCGGGATTGGGTAAGGGACCGTGATCCAGCTACAGTAGGGGAAGCGGCCAAGTTAGCCGACCAATATGTGGAAACCCGATGGAGTGGGCCCTGGCCCTCTCCGGTCCCCCCCACAGGATCTAATGCCACCCCTCGAGGGATCCAGGTACCAGGGCCCTGCCCCATTCCCATCACTAGCCGCCAGCCCAGTAGAAGGCGCAGTTCTGGCCTGCAGTGCTATAATTGTTTGCAGCTGGGACATGTTACCAGAAATTACCCTCAGAGACGGTCCAGACCTAGACCCCTGCCCCAGAGGCTGGTATTTCCACTGGTCCCACCCCAGAATGCTCCAAGACAAGCCTACTGTATGGAAAGATATGTGGAGGCTCAAGAGAATGGGCCCTGTCGCTCTCCTGTACAAGCCAAAGGAATTAATACGGACACTCGAATGGGCCAGATACCACATCTCAGCCCCATTCCCATCAGTCACAACCAGCCCAGTAGAGGGCACCGCTATGGACTGCAGTGTGATGATTGTTTGCAGCCTGAGCTCGTTCGGAGCAATTACCCTCAGAGACAGTCACAGCCTGGGCTCTTGCTCCACCAGCCGGTATCTCTACCGGTCCCACCCCGGAGTGCACCAAGACAAGCCTACTGTGGAGAAGACCCTGGCACTGAACCTATGGAGTATAATGTATCCATGCCCATGGGAGTGGATTACAATAGTGCCCCTTTTGGAAGGGACGAAGTGTGGGGACCGATCCACGAGGTGAGCCTGGTCCAAACCACCAGCACAGATAACTAAGGACACCATGGTCAGACAGTGCTGGTGAACGGGCAGCCAGCCAATGGGTTGAGAGACACTGGGGCCACAATCACTAGATGGAATAATTTAGAACTATAACATTTGAAATATTGATTACTGTTTTGTACATTGTGTGACATTTGGTAAATCTGGGGAATCAGATTGCAGAGTGGGCTGTTAAGTCCAGCACTCTGGCTTTTTTAAAGAATACTCCATGTGCTAAGGAATGTGAATTGACTCCTGCTGTGCTTCATTGACCAGTCAGGGGAGGTTATTATGGACCAGTTAAAATGTCCCTTTTTCAAGCACTAATTTGTATTCTTATCTTGATAAGAGTATCTGGAAGTGTATATAAGCAGTGTGTTTTATCAATAAAGGCTGTTCTGTTCTACCCTCCTTAATACAAGTCTTGGCTGTATTTCTGGAGGGGGTTGGGCTGGGGATTCTCACCTTAGCCACTGCAGGAGCGAATTCACTTGCCTCGCCGTTCTACTGGCGTAGGGCCTCTGGAAACTCCACCAAGGATTCTGCAGCTAAATTCACTAGCTCTGCCAGTCTGCAAGGAGGCAGCATCCAGTTGTTCCTGCCTGAGTATCCAGGACCTCCAGGAAGCAGCAGCGCTCCAGCCGGCCGGGGAAGAGGGCAGCAGCAGCGGGGGTTCAGGAACCAACGACCCCAAAAGGGTCCGGTAAATCCTGGTACCGTCACAATAATATAAAATATCACATCAAGCAATTCATTAATTGCAAGACAAATGGCATTATATATCCTATACAGTGCATCTGCAAAAAATATTATGTAGTTAAAACGAAAAGAGAATTCAAGGTTCGTATTTTAGAACACCTACGTGACATCAGAAATAAAAGAGATACCCCATTAGCAAGGCATGTCATCCCAGGTTATAATTCTGAATCGACGTGTCAAATTCCATGGAATACAAAAATTCTTCCTGTCTCAAAGAAAGTGAGATTTTGATAAAATATTACTTAAGAAAGAGGCTGAGTGGATCTTCAGGTTAGATGTCATTGGATAGAATGGGTTAAAGGAGGGTTTCACTTACAATCCATTAATTGTTTAAAATCTGAAGTATGTTATCCGTTACCCTCTACCTATGTTTCTTGACTATTTCTCAAATTACTGCTTTTGCTTTAACAATCATAATATTGGGTGAAAATCTAAATCTACATATGTTGGAATATATATATATGTACTTTCATACAAAATCTGTAGCTGAGTGTATTTCGATTGATATATAAACTCACAATGCATGAGCACAAAATAATGAGTTTCCAAGTTGATATCAATAGGTTTAGATACTAGGGTTAGTCTTTTGTTCCCAACTAGCCTTACGATGAGTAATGAGTAATGGCCAATAGAAACTACCTAATCAGTTATTGTTCAATTAGATTTGAGTAGTGGTTTTAAAAACTTGTACTTCAGATGTGACATTCACATAGAGAGCCCCTGAAGAAGTCAGATGAGTCTGAAAAAATGTGTAGGGCAATATGCGCTTGTCTCAGGGTGTCAAAAGTTTGCTCATATTTTCTGATTGAATAGGCTCCGACTTGATGTTGGATAAGAAATCCAATCTGTTCAAATAGAGCCTATTTAGGATGATCTGAAAGAAGCATTTAACTGTACTTTAGGGTTATTACCAGAGAATCAGAATATGATCTCTATCTTATACCTAAAATAAGCCTTTGGATTGAGATTTATATGTTACTATCATTTCAGTCATTTTCAGAACTGATGGCAAAAAGTATCCAGTCATTTCAAATAGAGATCGAAAAAAAGCAAAGTTTGTCCGGGAATACAACTGCCGCAATGCTAAATAACTTGATATGACAAAATCAATTTTTGTCCAGGCAACATAGGGTGTCATATTTTTAGGTTTCGAACTGATGTGGAGAAATATAGCCAATCTGTTTTCATATACGCTACGTTGTTTATTAAGTTCCGGTTAGTATAATGTCTCCAAGGAGCAATTATCCTAAGGTGTATAAATGTGAGTACTGGGAAATAAAAATAATAAAATAAAAACAATATCTGATATGCAACTAGTTGATTTGATGTTCAATTTTTTTAAACCTTTTTCTGTGGTTGACTGAACTACAATTTTACGTCAGGCTGTTTAAGTAACAAATGCCAGGACTGTCTCGAGCTCTGAACTGATGTGGAATAATATACCCAATCAGTTTGAAGAGAGCTCAAAATGTATTTAAGTGGTATTACAATTAACTTTATATGTCTACTTGTATGCTTAGGCAAGTAAAGGGTTTTTCACAGAATAATCATTTGCAGTAGTACATCAGATGCCAATCGTAAATACTGAAAACGAGCTGGTTATCCAATATGTCATCTGAATATATAATCATTCAATAATGTGTTTGATCTTCTAATTGAACTACAAAGTTACATCATCCAAGTCTGATTAATAATTGTATTAGTGAGTAGATCAGGCAAATTGTTAAAATCTGATCATGCTACTTTAAGGGAAAGTATTAGGTGCATGTTTGTTGTTGGATCTTTGATGAATAATTATCATTCATATGAACACATATGTGGGCCACAAAATTGATTAGTCAGAAACGTGCTGGTTGCTTTAAAGAAGCACTGTAAAAGAGATTATGGGGTAGATTTAAAGATTCACATTAAAACAGCTGCTAAGTAAAAAAGGCCTATCGGCCACAAATAATACATAATTTAACACAAAAACCTGCTTCACACCTTTTTTTCACATAACCGCGTGTCCCAATTACCCGTTAAAACACAATTTAAGTCAAAAATGTAACATAACGGTTGGCATTGGCTAGCAACCCTGATTGATGCACCAACAAATTCAAACCCACAGCCAATCCCAATGCCCCAAAGTATCCAAAAAGTTCAAATACACCTATATATACACAAAAGTATCGGTCACACCCTTGTCTGTTTATCGAGTTTCAGCGAGCTAGAGTACAGGACCCAGGAGCAGAGGATAGTGTTAAGAGCGAGGGAGAGAGGAGCAGTCATTGGAGGTAGAAGGAGTTTTTGGAGCAGAGAGAGAATTGGAGTTGCACCTAAATATACACATAGCACACTTTTGCACACATTACATATACCCATACAAACACATACACAGACACACATAGTCCTTTTTTTTTTTTTTTTTTTTTTTTTTTTTTTTGGGAACACCTAACACATTTTTAAACATTATTTTCTCAGTGTGAATCTGAGAGTGACAGAGTGTGACAGAGAGTAAGTGGGATTGAGTGTGTGTGTGTGTGAGGGCCTGTGTAAGTGGGTGAGTAATGGCGAGGAGAGGACAGGAGAGAGGGATGGGAAGTGTAGTGGAGGAGGAGAAGCAAGGTCAGGAGGGCATCCCTGAGCACAGTAGGGGTGGGAGAGGGAGATCTGCAAGGTGGAGGGGGACCCGGCCCAGAAGAGTAGGCACACGTAGGCCAGAGACAGCTGTGTCAGTGGGACGAGGGGCACCTGTCCCACAGCACCATGCGCAGGCAGGGGTTGAGCAGGCAGGACATTCCAGGCACAGCTCTGACACCTCACAGGCTGGAGCTGAGGAGGAGAGGATTAGGGATCCTCGCTACACGGAAGAGGAGAACAGTTCTCTCATGGAGGCTGTTCTAGAGAGGGAGAGCATCCTCTTTCCTAGGGAGAGGGTCCCTGGCCTGGCTGCAAGGCACACCAAGAGGTCATGATTGATGGATATCCCTGATTAAGCAAGGCTGGGTCACTCACAAAGATGGAGCGAATGATCCAAACAGCAACATACCTTAACCAGAGAAATCTCTCAATACTGACCTGATTGTTGGCCTGGGGAATTAACATGGACAGACCTCATGTATCTGTGATTGCCAGGATGGTAGTCCATGCATTGCAATGCAATGCATAGGGTACCCATCATGACAACCAGAGATCCACATGTCGATTAAATAATCTTGCATTCATTCTGTCATTGTCTACATTATTAATCACATCATTTCATTTCCCCACACAGCATATGAGCCTGCAGCACAGCAGGAGGCCGCGGAAGAGGCACACACATCCCCAGATGAGATTCCTCTTGTGGAGCAAGAGGACGGGACCGGCAAATGGTCACCCTATACAGCTGCACCACCACCTCCAGCATCTTCAGCTGCACCATCACCTCCAGCATCTTATCCTGTACCACCACCTACTGCACCTTCTTTTCCACCAGATGCTCTCCCACACTACCAGGACTGGTATTTTGAGAGGTCAATGCAGCCAACCTCCTCAGGATGTTACCACCCTGCTGCAGCAATACCACCACCAGGAGGAAGGTCCTGGCTGCCCGGGACTATGGACACCCCTACATATGGGCCATATGTCCATCCCCCTGACCTACCCTCCTGGATGACTCCCCAGCATAGGCCCAGGTACGACACGAGATGGGGGCCAAGAAGCTACCAGTGGCCAAGTTATGACCCCTGGCCACTGGAATACAAGCACCTGGGCCTGATTGTGGAGCCCCAGCTCCCTGAACCGAGGGAACACTTCACCCCACCACCACCACCACAAGAATCAGTGTATGTGGTGGAACATGGCCGACATCTGCAGCTGCAACCCCACAAGCAAACATGGCACCGGCAGACACAGCAACCCCACCGGCAGAAAGAGTAACCCCACCAGCAGATACAGCAACCCCACCAGCAGACAGATTAAACCCACCAGCAGATACAGTGACCCCACCAGCAGATACAGCAACCCCACCAGCAGATACAACACCAGCGGACGCTCCATCAGCAGTAACCCACCCAGCACACTCACCAGGCACATGGATGGAGGGGGGGTGACTGGAGCTGCAAAGGAGGCAACTCAGGGAATCCCAGAGGACCAACACATACGTCAGAAGGCTCCAAAGGGATTCCCTGAGGAACACTCAAAGGATACTATCCAGCTTCCATGTCCTGGAGGTACAGCAAACGCTGATGAACACAGAACTCAGGCAGTACCATGCAGGGATGATGGACATGATGGGGCAGCTGCTGGTGGAGGTCAGAGACCACAACCGCAGGGAGAACCTGTGTGTGGAGAGGGAGCAGCACTCCACAGATGGTTCTACTGCATCCACCTCTCCCTCCAGTGTGACCTCTGAAGAAACCCCAAGGGTGCAAAGGGTGACCAGGCAGTAAGCCAGGCCATCCACGTCTGGCACCAAGCCCAAGGTCCCCCTCAAAAAGAAAAAATAAAGAAGCCAACATGTTATTTTCCCCCCAAATAAAACACGCACTTCTGCATTTTAATCCTGTCTGAGAAGGTTTGTGGTTACTGATAGATTAATTGGCAAAGATGTCTCCAATGCATCGCAAAGCAATGCAGTGAACACAACTTCTGCCAAGGTTACATGACTGTAGAATGTTGGGACATGGGTTAGCACACTCATCACAAATTCACCAAATTCAACTTATATGGCCATGATGTGGGTTGAATTTGAACAACAGATACCTATCCCTTAGCACAACAACTAGTGCAACACTGTGAACATTCATCTGCATCTATTGTTGTTGTTTACGGGGTTAATCAAACAGCTATTTGACTTAGCTGACAACAGGCAGGATAGACGATAGAACATGCAGCTAAATAGGATGTGATTTACACCCTGATTGTGAAACTGACTTACTGGAGAACCCAATGTTCACCCTTGGATTTCAATGTGTGTGCTACACATTGAAATCATAGGGTGAACATTGGGTTCTCCTGTAAGTCAGTTTCACATTCAGGGTTTAAATCACAGCCTAACTTACTGGATAACCCAATGATCAGGCTAAGATTTCAATGTGTAGCACACACATCGAAACCTTAGGGTAAGCATTGGGGTATCCAGTAAGTTGAGTTGATGTTTTACTAAGGTTGAAACAAGCTTCACCAGTGATATCAATTCTCCACTTAGTCTATTTGGTAATGTAGCCCATGTACTGAAATACGTCAAACCAAAGCAATCTCAGATCATTGGTTATATTCATCACCATGTAAACCGTGGACATGACATCACTGTGGGAGTAATAGCCCCTGTATCACATCTTTATCACTCACAACACACATTAGTGTATCACTGCCATCATCTCCTTGCATGAATACATCACAAAGTCCACTCATGGTCAAACAACTAGTGGACGCCTGTAATTTAGGTCATGCCTTCCTATGTATGAGGGATAATCTAGCCTTCAGTATGGTTCCAAATTGAGAGATATCTAATCCAACATTTATTCATACAAACACAGATTGAATAGTGATGGTTCTCCTTTATTGTGTCTCAAACTACATTAAAACATACATGTGTTTTCTATGTATATTGCCTATATGCATTGAACACTTGTATGAGCACACAAAAGGTACATTTAAACTAAATATGAATACTTTGGAAACACTACTGAAATGCCCATGTGTTGTCCACAAGGTTTGGTAAATCTGTAGATGAGCATTCTTACTGTACAGATTTGATACCTGGATGTTAGTACACACATGAATTAGTGTCTTCTGTGTATATGTGAATGTTCCAGTAGAGGTTGCTGTGAACATCAGGTCAAACATTGCATCACCAACACAATCACTTGAAACATCAAGGGGTGATCTTCATGGAAGTGTTGTCAAGGCTTCAGTCCAGTCACATGGAAACTCCTCTGTTCAAGGATGGATCATGCTTTGGATGCCTATGGGGCAAGAGGACAGGATTTGGAACAGCACCCTCAAAATGATCATCATGCCACAGCATCAACATCATTACCCCCTTAATCTTTTCCGTTACAGGGGAGTGCACAGCCCATTGCTTTGTAATGTGTTGTTTACTCGTCTGTAACCCATTATGGGGAGAACTAAGGGGATGTCAACCAGCCCTAGGGCTATGTGCCCCTGACATAAATACACACATCTACAAATATGTCCTAATAGCTCCATGAAACAAATATATTTGCGCTGCCACTGTGAGAGTGACAGTGGCAGTCCAAATATTTGTTTCAAGGAGCTATTAGGACATAATTGTAGATGTGTGTATTTATGTCAGGGGCACATATCACTGCATGCACACAGGTCAGCATAGTGTCCCTGGAGATCTGATCCACATTTTATGACCTCTGTGTTGTATAACACACTACCACTGTAGATCCATCCCTCTGCTGCTCTTTTCAGCTCTAGCAAACTACAGGTTCCATGTTCACATGAATGTCCCCTTAATCCCTGATGTGACAGTGTGTTATGCGATGCATTGCATTGGATGAGACTCTCTCACTACAGGGGTACCATGGTTGCTATTGCTCTGATCATAGCAAAACACTTTAGTTGGTATCTATGGAGCGCAGAGATATACTGAACATGGTTACAGTGTTGTACCTTGGTTTCCAGGGGGGCATGCATGATATCCTTGAGGGAGAAGTATCAACATGGACGAAAGGTTGTCAGAGGTAATTGGAATCCCTAGTCCCAATATGACTCATCCATAGAATGGTTGATGACGGTGTTCCATACTGCAGCCAGTGTCAGAGATGTGTCACTGATCCTGTGGAGTGAAACAGAACATGTGCGCTGTGGTGAGTGTGTATACATGGATTGTGTGCATACATGTATTATACTCACAGCTGAAGTGTTCCCCGATCAATGTGTCTCTTATCCACATCCCTCTTAGGCCTTTTTCTCCCTCGACAATGTCCAGAGGGTCATCAGGTATGGGTGGGGGCTGGACATCACCAACAAGTCTGGTGTCCACCGTGATGTTGTGTAATATAGCACATGCCATAACGATGTCACAGACTTTGCCTGGTGCATACTGCAATGCTCCCCCCCAGTGATCCAAACACCTGAAGCAGGATTTTAGAAGCCCAAAAGTTCGCTCAATGGCATTAATTGTTCTGCTATGAGCCTGGTTGTATCGCCCCTGGACATCAGTTTGGGGATTCGCCACCGGGGTCATTAGTCATGACCTGCAGCCACAGCCCGAATCACTTGTGGACAGTGAGTGACATGGTTAGACAGGAAGCACATGTTGTGTGAGTGATGTCTTATGAGGTGGACATGCTAGCTGTGAGTGAATAGCATGCTGAGCAGTGTTGTGTGTGCACCTGTGGATGTGGTGTGATCTGGTTTTGTTAACTCACCCAGAAGCCATCCCCCTGTATAGGTTCCATTTTCAAAGTCTCTCTGTACAGATGAGTTTCTGAGTATTTATGAATCATGACAGCTCCCGAGATATTTTGCACAGACATTCATGATCCTCAAGTTGCTGTCACACACCATCTGCACGTTCATGAAGTGGAAGTTCTGTTGATGTAGATATGTCCAGCACGTGCTGGAGCTTTGATACGGACACATGACCCTGGACATTCCTCCCCTTGTGTAAAATCCCTGCTTCAAATGTATCCACTCCATGTCGATGGTGGGGAAATGTATATAGGTACTGGCCTTGCTTTTGAGGGCTGGCAAGACCTGGGCCAGCACCCTGGAGAATGTGACCTGTGACATACCAGATGCGTAACCTTCTGCGGACTTTAAGGCACCACTTGCCATGAAGTGTAGGGCAACACAGGAGTTTTTGCAGGCCAGATAGGGCATGGTTGTGGATGTAAATCAGATCCACCTGATCCTTGATGACCTCATACAGGGCAATGATGCTGTGAGGCATCAACCTGTAGCGACCAATCACCTCGTCATCGGTCATTCCAAGGAAAATGACCCTTGGGCGGTATACCCTGGGCCTTGGTGGTTGTCTATACATCCTATGCTACTCCAGGTGTCCCTGTGGCAGCTGGGGAGCATCCTGTTGTTGCAGCTGTGCATCAGCAGGCAGGTGCTGTACTCCAGGTGGGGGTGGGCTCATGTGTGGCTCTTGAACCAGAGCCTCCTCATTTGCAACAGGTGAAGGCTGTTGATCAGGTGTGCCTGAGGGTTGCTGATGTTCCCTAGCTCTCTCCCTTGCATGCCTTCTTCCCAGTCTTTGCATCAATATGTAGGTGAACATATTTTTTGCTCTCTCTCTCTCTCTCTCTCTCTATGTACCTCTCTCTCTGTGTGGAAAACAAGCCACATGTGAGTGTGGGGAGCTATCCCTTTAAGTACGTGGTAGGGCATTGTCTAGGTGTGGTGATGCGGTGAGTGATGACCAATGGGAAGGTGTTTGTTGTCCAGGTAAGTGTTTGCTGGTGTATTTGTGTTTTGAAATGTGCTGTGTTCTGATTGCTGTGTCTTTGTCAGTTGCGGGTGTGGAGTTGTGGGGTGCAGGCTGTGTCTGGATCGTCTGGTGATGTTGCACAGGTGAGCTTGTTTTGTATTGGCAGGTGTCCGTGTTGTGTGGTAACCTCCATTGTCCCGTGCCATGTTGTGTTAGTGTTTTATTGGAAGGCCTTGTCCCTGTGGTGTTGCTTGGTTGTTGTGTTGTGTGTGAGAGTGGTGCATGGACATGTTTTTTCTGCTAATTTGGCATTACAAGGGTTAATTTTTCCATTTGCATGCTTGTGCGGTATGAGGTTTGTCTTTAACGGGTTTTTCTTTTTGACCGTTATGTATATAACAGCTAACAAATCTGGGTCTTAACTTTTAGCCGTTAAATGCATCTTTTTTTCTGGCGTTTGCAGTCCAGCACTCCTTTGAATGGTTCTGGGAAATCTTGTTCCATGAGTCTCAATGCACGTAAGTCTATCGGCTGTAAGGATTATCAAACTGCCATTAGCTGTTCTTAAGACGGACTTTGCAATGCATTCTGTACCACTCTGGCACTCAAAGGGTTAAAGCAATACAGGCCACATAGCAAGAAGACCTGATGGTAGATGTACCAAATGGATTCCACTTGATATTAAACACCCAAGAAGCTAACTAAAGACAAGATGGGTAGATGAGATTATCAAATTTGTTGTGGCTACAAACGGCACAGGACCAAAGTTTCTTGCTGATGGGAGTCTTCATGCTGCAGTGAATCGACAATGGCTGAAGATGATGAGGATGATATTATATATACACACAAAAATGCACAGCTGCACATAGCATATGTTTGTGTTATTTACACTACTGTATGCAAGTGCCCTCTTCCTCTGGTCCTATTCTAAATTTATATTTACAAAAATAATGTTATTTCTTTGTTAAGTATTATCATATATAAAATATGAGCAGTTGCCTTACCTTGCTTTTTGGGTGTTCTTGTGAATGTTCCTTTTACAACTTTGCAATGTGAGTTATCACCTCCACATACTCCACATTTGTCTTCTTTTACTGTTGAGCCAATTAGTTTATCACAACCAATTTTCTGTGGGAAAAAAAGAAAAACTTTGTACATCTTTTTAATGAATCCCTTAAGGGCTGGAGCTATTTTATTTCTTCCTGTGTATGTGTTAAATGAGGTTTTACTAGTATATATTTAGTGTACTCATTCCAACTACATGTTGGATTTCTCGGGATACAATAAGCTTTCTTTTGATAGCATATCTAAAAATATAACCCATTATGTATATGTGTAAATATAAGAAAAAAAAATCACAATTCTGCCTCTCTCCCACTTACAAAAACACCCTATAAGTGTAGGTTTTTTTATGTAGTTTAACAATTACAAGACAAAACTGCAAGGTTAAAATATAAACTATTTTTATAAATATGATGTACCAATTTATTTATTAGCAACAGCCTGTGCTCCTCAATTTAGGGTATGCTTCTGCCTTTTTGACTTTTGAACTCAGCAAAGGTTCACTGGATTCACCTAAGGACACTTTTTACTACTGGGACTTGAATCCCAGCACTGAGAAACAAAATCTAGGTTAACTTTCACTAGAGCACACACATGCAAGGTAGTCAGTTTTGACAGTGAGACCCACATAATTCCCAATCAGCATTTTCTCTCTTTAAGTGCCATAAAATAGGATTTTAGTCTTACCTGTTAAATCCTTTTCACTTAGTCCATACAGGTCACTGGTACAATGGGAGGCGATCCGCCCCTTTAATAGGCAGGAACATTCATTCAAATGTATGCAGGGATGGAGCCTCCCCTCCTACTTAAGCTGCCTTCAGGCCAGAGCCAAGCTAGATTGATTTGAGACACTTAAACTGACCAGAGGTAAGCAAGAAAAGGAAGACTCCTGTGAGCATGCCCCAAAGGTCTCCCACTGAATGCCACAGGACAGCCAAGCATGGTCCCTTGACAGGGTGGGAGACCAGTGACCTGTATGGACTAAGTGAAAAGGATTTAACAGGTAAGACTAAAATCCTATTTTCACTGTCGTCCAATACAGGTCACTGGTACAATGGGATGTTCAAACATTGAGCTGCCCCTGAGGCGGGAAGTAAGGCAAGGACCAGGCACAAGGCCCAAGTCACTAGAACTGCTAAGAACCAATTAATCATATAGCCCAGTAACAGAAGTGTCAACGGACACCAACCAGGGGGAAAAACAAACCCCCAAACTAACACAGCACACTGAACTAGAGCCAACAGGGCTCAACAGTAAAGAAGCACTAAGGATCACAGAATAGAAGTCCTAAACAGGCAAAACTGCCTCCAGGACCTTCCTTCTGAAGCTGGCATCAGCCGAGGCCAGTACATCAACGCGATAGTGCTTCGAGAAAGTGTGCACAGAGGACCAAGTGGCCGCTCTGCACAGTTGATCAGCAGATGCCTGATTCTTGTAGGCCCAAGAGGCCCCAATAGATCTGGTGGAATGAGCAGTAACCCTAAAGGGATCGTGCTTATTCCGCAATTTGTAGGCTTCACGTATGGTAGATTTAATCCAAGAGGCAATAGTTACCTTGGATGCTGGTCTCCCTGCCCTAGGCCCCTCAGGAATGACGAACAAGGCGTCAGACTTCCTGATAGACTCAGTGCGATGAACATAAAATTTAAGACAACGCACAACATCCAATAAATGGAGATCTCTTTCCTTGTCAGAGGAAGGGTTAGGGCAGAAAGAGGGAACCACAATCTCCTGATTGATATGAAACCCGGAGACAACCTTGGGTAAAAACTCCTTGGAAGTGCGAAGCACTGCCTTATCCTTGTGAAACACCAAGTAAGGAGGTTTACAAGACAGAGCTTGTAACTCTGCTACCCGGCGAACTGAGACAATAGCCAAAAGGAAGGCCATTTTCCAGGTCAATAGACGTAAAGGAATAGAAGCCAAGGATTCAAACGGGGGTCTCTGGAGAACCCCCAGCACCAAATTGAGGTCCCACTGGGGGGCTGGACTCTTGAAGGCAGGCCGAACATGAGCCACACCTTGAAAGAAAACTTTAACATCAGGAAGAATAGCAATCCGTTCCTGGAAAAATACAGACAGAGCTGAAGTTTGAACCTTGAGAGAACTCAGGCTGAGTCCCTTCTCAACCCCATCCTGCAAAAAGGCCAGGACCGTGGGAAGATGGAAATCAAGTGACAGATCCTTTTCATAACACCATGCAACGAAGGTTGACCATATGCGATAATAAATCTTGGAAGACACAGGCTTGCAAGCTCTAAGCATCATAGACACCACAGAAGAGGAAAACCCTTTCTTCTTTAGAATCGAGGATTCAACCTCCAAGCCATCAAATGGAGATGTTGGACATCCTCCTTCCACAGATAACCCTGAAGAAGTAGATCTGGACGGGCAGGAAGCGGAACAGGATCCGACACAGACATGGCTAGCAGCTCCGGATACCAGGACTGACGAGGCCAATTTGGAGTGATCAGAATGACAGGACAACGCTCCAACTTCAGCTTCTGGATGACTCTGACCAACAGAGGAGGAGGAGGAAAGATGTAAGCCAGAGGAAAGTTCCAAGGGATCGACAAGGCATCCACTGCTAGAGCGAGGGGATCCCTCCACCGAGAGCAAAACACTGGCACCTTCCTGTTGTGTCTGGTAGCCATCAGATCCACTACAGGCACCCCCCACCTCTGGGTGAGAAGGAGAAACACCTCTGGATGAAGCGCCCATTCTCCGCTGTCGACCGTGTGACGACTGAGAAAGTCTGCCATGACGTTGTCTACGCCTGGAATGTGTACTGCTGAGATGACTGGCACATGATCTTCTGCCCAGGATAAAATGGCTTTGACCTCTAACCAAGCGGTGAGACTTTTTGTGCCGCCTTGTCTGTTGATGTAAGCCACTGCGGTGGCGTTGTCGGACTCCACTCTGACTGGACAGCCTTCCAGCTGAGATTCCCAGTGCCTCAGGGCAAGAAGTATGGCACGAAGTTCCAGAACATTGATGAAGAGAAGAGATTCCTCCAGTCCCCATTTCCCCTGAGCACTGAAACGACCCAACACAGCTCCCCATCCCCGGAGGCTGGCATCCGTCGTGACTGTGGTCCAATAGGGAACCCGAAAGGATCTCCCTTTCAGGAGATGAGACAAGTCCAACCACCATTGCAGGCTCAACTCGACATGAGGAGGCAGAGAGACTGACAGATGCTGATGATCTGGATGATTCTTGCACGTCTGGATCACAAACCTCTGAAGTTCCCTGGTGTGTGCCATAGCAAATGGCACCGCCTCTATTGTGGAAATGAATTTCCCCACCAGAGAGGTCAACTTCGGCACAGGAACCCTGTCGAAGTCCAGGATCTTGGCTACTCGGATAGCAATCTGATGAGCGACTTCCTCTGGTAGAAACACCATGCACTGCTGAGTGTCGAACAGGAGACCCAAGAAGAGGAGCCGTTAAGATGGGACCAAGTCTGACTTGTCCAGATTCACAATCCAGCCGTGGCGATTCAGTGTGTGTATACACAGCTGCAGCTGCTGGTGGAGAATCTCCGCAGATGAAGCTTTCAGGAGCAGATCGTCCATGTAGGGAGTCACCCTGACGCCATCTCGATGAAGCACAGCTATCAAAGATCCCAATACCCTCTGAAAGACCTGAGAGGCTGAAGTCAGTCCAAAGGGAAGAGCTGAAAACTGAAAGTGGCCCTTGTGACAGGCAAACCTGAGATACCGTCTGCTCTCTGGATGAATAGGGATGTGAAGATACGCATCCTGAAGGTCCAGGGAGGCAAGGAACTCCCCTGGAGACATTGCGGCTATCACAGAGCGCAGGGATTCCTGGCGAAAGTGGGAACTCACAACAAAGGAATTGAGATCTTTGAGATCCAAGATAGGACGAGCACCTCCGTCCTTTTTGGCCACAACGAACAGGTTGGAATAGAATCCTGAACCTGTGTCCTCTGTTGGAACCAGTTCCAGGACCTCTTTGCCCAAAAGATCCTGAATAGCATCGTCGAACAGACGTCTTTTTGTAGGCTCCTGAGAAGGACGAGTAAAATGGAACCAGAAGGGAAGAGAAAGGGATCCTGTACCCCTCTGATACCACCTGAATTACCCATGGGTCCGTCACTGACTCCTCCCAAATCCGGCGAAAGATGTGGAGACGTCCACCTACAGCCGGATTCGGACCCGGGTTCGGTGAGTCATGCCGAAGCAGTCTTGGAGGTCTTGGCCTTAGGGGCAACTTTGGGCTTCCAGGACTGTTTGGGCTTGGAGGAGGAGCGCGTGGAGGGCGGACCTGTCTGGGACGTGGAGCGTGTCTCAGTCTGGAAGGAACGAAAGGACCGATTGCGTTTGGCTGGAAACTTCTTCTTGAAGACTGAAGGTAGAAGAGTACTTTTACCACCAGTAGCCTCACTAATCATCTCCTTAAGTTCAGAACCGAACAACAAGTTCCCCTGAAAGGGCAAAGAAAGTAAGGCTTTCTTAGAGGCAGTATCAGCAGACCAAATTTTCAGCCAAAGAGCACGTCTAGCCACCACAGATGAAGTAGAGGCCCTTGCCATCATGCGCACAGCATCAAATGCAGCGTCAGAAACATAATTCTGGGCTTCTGCTATATTAGCAAGAAGTTGTAACTGCTCAGACACTGGCGCATCCTGGCGAACCGCCTCAGTCAGTCGTTCAGTCCAGGCTGCGATAGCTCTATTAACCCACGCCACTGCAAAGGTTGGACGCATGGCAGTGCCAATGGAGGCAAAAATGGATTTAAGAGAAATCTCTAACTTTTTGTTCGTCCAGTCCTGCAGGGCAGAGGCATCAGATACAGCTAAAGCAGTAGATTTGGATAATCTAGAAACAGGAGCATCCACTTTAGGAGGATAAACCCATTTTGCCAGTTCAGTCTCAGGAAAAGGGTAAAGCTTAGCAAACTTTTTGGACACAGAAGAGGATTTTTCAGGATTCCTCCACGCATCAGAGACTAGACAGGCAAGACTAGGGTTAGTTGGAAAACATATAACCGCCTTAGATGGTTTCTGAAAAACGTCAGTTGGATCATGAGTAGATTCCTGAGTCAGAGGAAGGTTGAGCGTGGTTAACACCGCTCTAATCAAACCCTCAGCAGAAACCTCAGGGTCACATTCATAAGGGTCCCCCAATGGACCTATTAGATTCAATAACAGTGCCTTCCTCAGCATCAGAATCTTGTAAAAGTTCTTCCTCAGAAGAATCAGACACATCAGGAGCTCCCTGTGGCTTAGGCAGGGAGGTCCTGATTGAGGAGGGGGTCTGCCAGACTTGTAGAGCCCCCTGAACCTGAGAGGGAAAGAGTTGGAGAGTGGATCTGAGATCCCTAGTGGCAGCTTTGAACTCTTTCACCCAAGTTGGCTCAATAGCGTGGCTGGGAAGCCCAGGGTTGCTATCATGACTATCTGTACATTTTGGGCATAAATGACCTGAAAATTCTCTAGGCAGCCCAGAGTGACAAGAGGAGCAAAACGCAATGGGGGAAACAGACACCCCGCCTCCTTAGTCTTGGGTCTAGCCCCTGACTCCAGTGGAGTAGACATGCTCACAGCGTCAGATATACACCACTAAGAAAAATCACCCAGTAGAAGTGTGAAAGATTAAAGTTTCACCCCAGAAATGTCTAAAATCGGACTTATCTGGCCAGCAAAGGGTTAATCTGCTGAGAGGAGAGAAGGCTCGGTCCCTGCGTAGTATACTCGCTGAGAATAACACCACAAAATGGCTGCCGCGACTGCAGCCAATCAGAAAACGAGCGTGAAACGCCTGCTCATGGGAAATGTAGTTTTTTCTCAGATGTACCCCAAACAGTGCCCGAAGCCCCCCCAAACTCCCCACACCCCGAAACTAGCCACCGGATGATAGAGCAGGGGAAGACCAACAAAATGAGCCCTCTCTGAAGTTGCTGTGATAAGCGGTTCCAGAGATATGTCCCACACTGTGCAGACCCATAGAGAGTAAAGGAGCAATGGCGTCTATGCGGTCAAAAGGCGCGCTTAAAGGCGCGGAACATCACATATTAATAAAGTATTTCTGAAATAGAAAGTACACCAAACATACTTTTAACACATGAGAAACATGAGAAAATAATATTCCAAAGCTCCAAAACCCAGGGAATACCACAGAAATTGCATAAATACAAGCAATAGAAATAAAAACACCCTATGAGTGCTGGAGTGCAAAATGCAAACTCCCAAATACAAGCCCAAGTAAGGGACACTGTGGGGACAAGTGGACCTTCAGCACTCAAAGGGTGGCTCACCTTTCTGCAGGACTTCTGTCTTCAGGTGACCATGTTGAAATAGGAATTAACCAGAGGCAAATTCCCCAGCAGGGAAGCTACTTGAACCAAGCTGTTCCCTCTTCAGGGCATAAGGTCCACCAGAAAATTCCTGGAAGCTGCACTAGCCACTTTGGAGAGGGCAATTCACAGCCATGGTCACCCTCCTAATGGTGGTATTCCATATTTGAAGAAAACAATAAAAAACTAAAGCTGAATGATAGATGTTCTCCACCTGGTGTGCACAGCACATAGGAACAAATCAATCTAGCTTGGCTCTGGCCTGAAGGCAGCTTAAGTAGGAGGGGAGGCTCCACCCCCTGCATACATTTGAATGAATGTTCCTGCCTCCCATTGTACCAGTGACCTGTATTGGACGACAGTGAAATAGTTTTTCACAATTTTGTAGCTATTTCAACAATTAAAATGGCTAGTAATAAATTTGATTAAATTGCCCTGAAGAATATAAACTGCATGGACAAGTCTACTGCATACATTTCTATTTATTTTTTCCCACTTGAGTAGGTGAAAAGCAAATGGTAGGTACACCTTATCCCTGTTCATGACCTTCATCAACAATGAGGGGCTCTTCCTGATGCTTCTGCCTCCTGTTAACCCTTTTATACTCCCATAATCTATATAGAGGGAAGAACAACATTAGCCGTTTGGAACTGGAGTGCTCTGAACTAATTTAGGGTGGGATAAAAAAAAGTCTTTAATAAAATAACAAAAATAATTTGAAAGAAAAACAGAAAACATGACAGCAAAATTGTGGGATCCCAGTTGAAGTGCTAGACCTGGGAATGTGACGCTAACCTGAGAGAATCTCCTGACCTTTGCTTTCTCTCCACCAACTTATCAATGTGTAAAAAGCAGGTAATATAGTATGAGGTCGAGAGGCCCTCACAAGTTCATACCACTGCCCATTCTATATATTATAGGGAGAGGTTTTCAGAACTCCTTTCTACCCCTCACTGCCTCAACTGTAGAATGAACAGGGATAACAAAATGAAACTGGATCTATAGATCTCCATCATATTTACATAATCAAAAACCCCTGATAATATGAAAATTGACTGCAAATTAAATAAGATTGTAGTTAAGTGTAAGTGGTACACACTATGGCTAAAGTTAAACTGTTAGCAAAAAAAGAGGATTTTAGTGAACATACAGTTGAAGCCTTTTTCTTAGTGTATGTAGAACACCGGGATCACTGTGTAAAGTGCAGGAAACTTCTAAAAACAAGGTCTACTCACCCCCAACTAATACAACCAGTTTAAGGTAAAGCAGAAGTGAAAGAAAGGAAGGAGCCATCTGCCCATGAACTCTTACTACTGTTTTATTCCTTGGGGTTGGAGTCCTGTGTTCCACATGGACTAAGAGAAAAGGATTTAATGGTAAGTTCACTAAAATCCATTTTTCTCTGGTGTCATTGATGGATACAGTGACCATAGGGTTAGGAAGCATGCCAATAGGAGGCAGGGCACTCTAAATAAACAAACCCTCCCATCTCCTAGCTCCTAACCTCTCCTCCTGCCCAACGGCCTTCAATTTTTATAGTGTGTCCTTGAACGAGGTTCTGGGAAACTTCCCTCCTGAAGAGATCTTCTTTAGTTAGTACTTAGATTATTTGTGAGTAGAGTTCTCCTGTTTAACTCCGATTCCTAGCTTCCTTCCTTTAGAATAGCTTACACTCTGAATCACAGAGGCTCAAACTCAGCCTTTGGCTGTTATGGGGGGAGAAGCTTTGTAGTTAGTAGGTGATCTTCTTGGGACATATACAGGTTTGAATTTGTATTATTTTATTTAGTTTTATGTAAAACAAATTTACATCATATTTTATTTAATCTATAATTATTACTAAATCTAATTTAGTGCAATGTGCTGTGTTTCCACACAGAGCACTATAATGAACTGTTTACTTTACTAGTTTCCTTCTTCTCACCTGAAGTTACCTCACATAGCAGCAGCCATTACTTATTGCGGTTTCTCCTCTCAGCAACCTCCATCAATAAATAGTAAAAACAGCACTTTCAGTAACTTTCACCTTACCTGGCCATCCACTTTAGCGGACTCTGCAAGAGTAGCGCTATAAAGTGTGTGATAAATATTAACCCCTTCACTACCATCTCCTTTGGGGGTATGGTTTAAGTATGAATAGTGGGGCTTTTAATGCAATACAAATTTCAGTCTGCCATTATTCAACCTCTGTTTTCATCCTTTAATACACACACTATATTAATGGTTGTTTGACTACAAGTCTCCATTTAGACAAAGTTCCATTGGGACATTGGCATATATTAATACTTTGCATTGTATTCATGGTAAGGAAGTTTAACCATTTTCAATTAGGGCATAATAAGCTGATATTGAGATTTAATTTATTCCTTCATTCATTTATGACAGAATAAAGGGAGAAGAAAACTAAAAGCAATGAAATGAATTCTACTACAAGAAAAAATATACAATGCAAAGATCATCAACCATATGTCTGTGTATGCTAAATGTATGGACTTAGAGGCTAACAGGGCTTCCACTTTCACAGTGGTCCCCTCCTATACTGGAACCAAATGGTCTAAGTCCTTACCAGGTGCTCTTGCTAAATTAGAGAGAATTTTGGACTGGTGGTTTACAGAAGCACCTTGTGCAGCATTTAAAAGTTCACAAACATAAAACCTTCCAAAAATCTTACTTATTCACCCTCAGATTCTGAAAATGAAAGTGAATTGGCCAATGACAGTTCTGAGTCCTCCTCATCCTTTGGAGAGAGTACTTATTAGATGACTCATATTCAGAATCCATGGAATCTTTAATTAAAAAACTAACCTGGATCTGTTGGAAATTTCAGATGACCAAATCTCTAAGTACTCTTCCAAGTCTCTTTTTAAAAGTAGAAGTAATATACTCTTAAATGATATTACTGTTATATAAGAATTATCAGATAGTGACGGACGAGTGGGAAAAGCCAGATAGCCAAGTGAGCATGTAAATGTTCAGCATCAACTTTTACAGCACATAGTGTTTGTCAAACTACCCACGGTTAGGATGGCCAGAATGAGGAGCACCTAGAGGGTGGAACAGGGGGCTGCTCCCAAAAGGGATAACTGAGTAAGAGGCTGGGGTGCGAGGTTTGGGAACGGTGCTGCGGGGCGTGGGTTGCCTAAGCCACAGCTGTGCTGCGGCTGAGTCACCTATAGGTGCTGGCCACAAAGCCAGATGTTGTGGTCCCCAGCAGAGGAGCTCTGCAGGGTGATCCCAGGTAACCCCAACCTAGACAAACTATGCTAAGTAATCCCCAGGGAAAATAGACAAACACTCCAAACAGGAACAGAGGTACTCACTCAGGGCTCCGGAGCTGGTAGATCCCCCACAGCTGGAACAACAGGTTACATACACTGGGGCAGACAGAGGCAAGGTCAGTAGTGGTCAGGGTCATACGCAGGAAGGCAAGAGACACAGGAAGAGGCAGAGGCAAGGTCAAGATGATCCGGGTCATACACAGAAAGACAGGCAAAAGAGCAGGCTGAGGCTGGGTCAAACGGTCCGAATCATACACAGGCAGACAGGCAACAGGAGCAGGCAAAGGATGGATCACACGGTCCGGATCATACACAGGCAGACTAGCAGTACTGGAGAAGGCAGAAGCAAAGTCCAAACACAGACTGGGTCATACACTGGAGGGCAGAAACAAGGATACTGGATTCGCAATGACATGAAGCCTAGACACTATAATAACGCGTCTTAGAAGAGCAAGGAAGCGGATTAAGGTGGCCCCCAACCAGAAGAGAAACTGAGAGAGAGGAGTGGATGCTGGCCGGACCATAGAGAGGAGAAGGGGAAGTGGTGTGTCGGCACCACAATAGAAACGGGAGAATGAGCGTAGGGACGCTTTCAAAGCCAGAGACAAGGCAAGACACCGAAAATTAAGCAGGCAAAGGGGTAAGCGAGGCATGACACTGCTTTATGGTTAAAGACTTGGAATGCAGATTCTGTTAAAAACAAACCAAAAAAAAACACAGTAATATTCCCGTTCAAGGGAACCCTCCTATTTGGTGCAGAGTTAGACAAGATTGTCAGCTTTGTCACTGGCAGCAAAATTACCTTTTTGCCTCAGAATAAACCTACAAGGTTTGACAACAAAAGACTTTTGCTTACAGAGGTAAAAGTTCCTCCAGACAAATTTATCATCATTCATCTGGAGGTTCCTTTGTTTTAATAGAGAAAAGCCTACTTGAGCACAAAAGAAAAATTTGCCCAAGGCATCAGACTCCAAGCCCTTTTCAGAAGGAAGTTTGAGTATGGAGTCTCCCACAAATCCTCCTCTAGGGGAAGACTCTATTACTTCACTCATCTATGGAGGATGTTAATTTCACAAGAGTGGGTACTTCAACTCATTCAAGTAAGTTACACAATGTCTTTCACAACCTCATCATTTTTTCATGGCCACGGAAACAAATGAAGAGACATTACAGGAGGCCTTTCATCAGGCAATCTGTAATTTTTTTGACAATGGGGTTATAATCCCAGTAGCAAAGAAGAAACGTTCAAAGGCTTTATTCCAATCTTATGATGCCCAAAAAGAGTATTCCATCCTCTCATGGACCTGAAACAGTTTCTCAAAGTTGCCAGGTTTAAGATGTAATCCATCAAGTCAGTGATAGCAGCCATGGAATCAGAGGAACGTCTCACATTCATCCCTTTTTGGTACAAACACTGGGACTACCTCAGGTTTGCATGCTAAAACCAACTCTTTAAAATTGTGGCTCTGCCTTTCAATCTAGCCAAAGCAATGAGTTTACATCAAGGTGATTGGTCCCCTAATGACTCTCCGCAAATCCATGGAAACAAACATAACTTTGTACTTGGATGAGGTATCTTTTTAAAAGGTTGGACACGAAATAGCGTGCAACCATATATCGCATTCACCATGTCGCCATGATAAAAATGGCGACCTGAGAATCTCACACTGCATGAAAGCGCGAGATTCTCAGGTTGCGCTATGTAATGTCGCAATGTAGCCAACTGAATTTCTCCTTTTGAGATCCTGACCTTTTAAAAGTATACCGTATTAAATAGGGCCGTAGGTTGGATCAGGACCATGGGCCGTATTATGTTTACTTTCTTAGTATTATTAGTGGTCAATTTTGTTGGACTACAACTCCCATATTCTTCTACCAGCCATTGCCCTGCAGGGGATGATATGAGATTGTCACGGTCCCAGCAAGGGAACACAGGACAAGTACTCCAAGGTACCCCCAACTTTATTAAGGCAGCAACAATACAGAAATATCACATGACAGTAAATCAATATACCAGACTAAAGAGAAGCGTACAACAGAGCAAGAGACAACTTCCAGGAATAGAAGCCTGCTACCGCGTGATTCTCTAAATAACTGTATCCCAGCAAAGGAACTAGGAGAGTCTGCAATACCACAGGTCCGCACCTGGGAGAAGCTAGGAGGCAAATATAGTTTTTGATACCTTTTATTGGCTAACTAAGCAGATTTAAATGCAAGCTTTCAAGACCTTAGGTCTCTTCCTCAGGCATGTTATACAGATAAATATGAAAACATCTCTCTTAAGTACAAGTACACATCACATGTTTAGCATGGAAATCAGATAACAGAATGCAGTCCAGATCCAGATATCTTTGATCAGTCAATGGTAAATTGCACTCTTCCTCTGAGGCTTTAGAGGTATTTACGATGCTCTTGGTTCTGTTGGAAAGGTCAATCAACTAAATTATATTTTGACATAAATTCCTTATCCCTGTTCAAACCACTACAAATTGCATTAAATTTTAACATTAATTTTACCTCCCATACCTTTCTGTCCCTCTGAGTGCGAAACAGTCCCATCAATACAGTTAACTTAATATCCTTGACACTGTGCCCATTTTGGCAAAAATGTTCTCCCACTGGTGTCTCTGTCTTTTTGTTATTAACACTGGATCTGTGGAAATTAAATCTCCTATGTAGTGCTTGTCCAGTTTCTCCCACATACAGAGCTGTTGGGCATTTTGCACACATGATAAGGTATATTACATTGGATGATTTACAGGTGAAGGTACCATTGATCTTATGGTGTAACTGGGTGTTTGGAATTGGTATGTTGTCTGTGGTGTAAATGTGTGCACAAGTTTCACATCTCTTTTGTAGGCAGGGAGATGTGCCATTTTTTGTATTTTTATTCAGGGCACTCCTCACCATCAGTTGTTTCAAATTTGGAGGCTGTCTGAAGGAGTAAGGGAGGCTGTGGGAATATGTTCTTGAGTCTTTCATCTGTATGTAATTTCTTTTGAAGTTCTCTTGAAATTTTGCGTAGCACTTCAACCTGGGGGTGGTAAGTGACCACCAGTGGCACCCGGTTTCCCTTACGTTGTTCTTTGTAGTGCAACAGATTTTTTCTTGGTATTTGGGTAGCCTTCTGTATCTGACTGTCAATAATAGTTGCGCTGTAACCGTGTTTTATAAAGTCTCCTCTGAGTTTCTGGAGGTGCTTGTCACGGTCCATCCTGTCAGGACAGATGCGGTGGTATCTGATGGCCTGGCTGTATATGATGGAGTTCTTTGTGTGTTTTGGATGGATGCTATTGCTTTTCAGGTATGTTGGTCTGTCTGTTGGTTTGCGGTATAGGGATGTGTGGATGGAGTTGTTCTGAATACTGATGGTTGTGTCAAGGAAGTTATGCTTGTGCGTGAGTAACTGAGTGTTAGGTTGATATTGGGGTGGAATGTATTGTAATTCTCATGGAATTTGAGAAGTTCCTCCTCACTGGCGGTCCAGATGATAAGAATATCATCTATGTAGCGGAGGTAGACCAGGGGTTTTATCTGGCAGGTGGACAGGAAGTCCTCTTCCAATTTTGCCATAAACAGGTTGGCATATTGTGGTGCCATCCGGGTACCAATTGCAGTCCCCATTTTCTGAAGGTAGAGGTCCTGTCCAAACTTGAAGTAATTGTGGGTGAGAATAAACTGTATGAGTTTTGTTACCGGTTCCATGGGTGTGTTATTTTGTTCCAGATACCCCTGGCATGCTGCTATGCCATCTGTGTGTGGAATGTTGGTGTAAAGGGATTCTACATCCATAGTGGCCAGGATGGTGCTCTCTGGAATTGGCCCCAAGTCAGCTAATTTGTTTAAAAGATCCGTGGTGTCCTGAAGGAAGCTGGGTGTTTGTTTTACCAGGGGTTTCAGGGTATTTTCTACCCAGACAGATATATTCTCTGTGAGTGTACCAATCCCTGAAATTATGGGTCTTCCTGGGTTTCCTTCCTTGTGTATTTTTGGTAGCATGTAGAAGGAGCCTATTTTTGGATCTGCTGGTATTAGGGGGCTTATCTGTTCTTCAGTGTGGGAGAAGCTAGACAGAGATGAGGGTAACCAAAGTCCCAGGTCCGCACCTGGGAGAGCCGGCAACTTGGAAGGCACCAAGAAGGAGTCTGCCAGAGCCACAAGCCTGCACCAGATTGGTTATCTAACTAAACGGAAGGCCACACACAAGGTAGTTAGATAGAGCCACAGGTCAGCGCTAGATCAGGTGGTCAGACAAGCCAGGGGTAATGCACGGAGTGGGTAGTCAGACAGAGACACAGGTTTGCACCAGAAAGGATGTCCACTGAAGAGTTGGTATGCTGGATACGCAGTGGACAGAGCCCCTGGTCAACACCAGAACGGATAGTCAGACAAACCAGAAGTCACACATGGAGCGGGTAGACAGCCAGAGCCAGGAGTCATACACGGAATGGGTAGTCTGCCAGAGCCACAGGTCTGCACCAGAATGGATGTCCGACAAAGCCAAGGCTCATACACTGAGTGGGTAATCAGACAGAGCCACAGGTCAGCACCAGGTCAGTTAGTCATACAAGCCAGATCATACACAGAGCCCAAACACAAGAAATGCACTGGACACCAACGAAAGGGCAACTAAGCTGTCTCTTTAAATGGAGAGCACGTCCATGCCTTTGGATGTGCGCCCAATAATGACGTCACCCACCGCCGAGAGCCAGCAGCAGAGGCGGCAGAGCCGCAGTAGACACACCAGCGGCTGTGCCGCCAACACAAGAGGAACCAGCCTCAATGGAGGCACAACATGGGGCGGACAATGCGGCTGGAGCTGCTAGAGACAAATACGGTCGGCTCAAGCAGCCACAGCACGAGGTACCTGACAGAGATGTAGTCGACACCAACTGGAGATTCACAGGGTTGCGCCAAGAAAATCTAACTAATGAAACTCCACCTCTGCTCCAATTCTGCTTCCGATGCAGGCTGGGTCTCTAATGGCTGCCCATTATGTGGAGAGTTGAATAAAAAGTATCAGAATGTAATGATCACCATGTGCTATACCTCCAGAGACAAAAGTTTCTCAATGAGATAACTCTCCACATAACGGGCAGCTAGTAGAGACCCAACCTACATCAGAAGCAGAATCGGAGCAAAGGTGGAGTTACATTAGCCAGTGACGTAATTCAACAACATCTTCATCTTACTCTGTTAACTATAAATAGCCAAAGTTGGATTATCAACCTAAGCAAGTCTAATCTAATACTATCTCAGCAGATCTTGTTTCTAGGTCTGAGATTCAACACCAGCCTTCAAAGGGTGTTTTCACCTCAAGAGTAATTTTTGGACAGAATCCAAATCTTTATCTCCCTTCCAGAGTTTTCTGTCAGGCACTGCATGAAGACAGTAGGAAACATGACAGCCACTATTGAAGCAGTCCCTTACGCACAGTTTCACCTGAGACCTTTTCAATTGGACCTAATAATCATTTGTTTCAAACACACAAATCATATGATGAAGATATCAAAAAACACAAGACAATTTTTTCAGTGGTAGTTCATAAATTAAAATCTTCTGACAGGGAAGAGTTTCTCCATAACAGAATTAGAGATAGTTACAACAGATGGCGTTCTGTTCACATGCGGAATGGTGTAAAAACTTCTCTCCAGTCAATGTCAGTGGATTCCATAGAAGTCCTGTCCTCCCATAAACACTCTAGAGCTAAGTCTAAGTTCCTGTGTTCTGTTGGCATGGATGTCAATCCTATATAATCTTACCATTCAGATTCAGTTAGACAATGCCACAGCAGTGGTGTGCATAAACCATTAAGATGGAACAAAAAGCAAATCTGTCTGGATGGAAGTAGATTCATCTCTTGGCAGAGAACCATGTTTCAGCTATTTACATTACAGGAATGGAGAATTGGAAGTTAGATTACCTTAGCCATCAGATCACAGATCCAGAGGAATGGTAACTAAATCAGGAAATATTCCTTCAGTTAACTCACTTATGGGGACTTCCAGACATAGACATGATGGTATCAAGAAGAAACATAAAACTGTTCAAGAGCAAGGGATCCACAAACAATAGCAGTGGATGCCCTAATAATTCCATGGAATTGTAGGCTAGTGTAAATCTTCTCTCCACTAGCTATCATTTCCAGAATACTTTGCAAAATAAAGGAGGAAATGGTTCACACCATTCCCATAACTCCAATTTGGGGCCTGGGGTCTTGTTTTCTCCTTCTCAAAGACATGTCATTGACAGACCCCATCTCTCAAGGTACCATTCTGCACCACAACTTACTCAATCTCATTTTAACGGCATGAAACTTGAGACCAAATCTTGTAGAACAAAGTCTTCAATCTCCAGTAATTCAAACAATGCTCAGGGCTCGCAAACTGGTTTTAGCTAAAATACATCACTGAGTCTGTAGAATCTATTTTTCTTTCTGTGCTAGGAAATATCTATATCCCTCTCTTTCCCATCCTCCATCTCTTCTAGAGTCCCTGCAGTCAGGTCTAGATAAAGGTTTTAGGCTAGCTCTATAAAAGTCCAGCTGTTTTAGCCTTTTCTGCACTGTTCCAGATAAGGTTTGACTCTTTCCGAGAAATTATTTTCTTCAAGGGTTCAACAGGATAGTCCCCCCATATAGACATCCCATTTATTCATGGAATTCAAGCTTAGCATTTGAGGTCCTTCAGTCCTCGCCATTTGAACCTTTGTTTTCTGCTAGAAGTGTGTCAGAAATTAGTGCTCTCCATACCTTATCATTCATCAATATAAGGTGGTTTTAAGATTGTTCCAGAGTTTCATCCTAAAGTAGTTTCTCCTTTCCAAAGTGGTACTCCCTTCCCTGTATCCAATCTTTCTAAGTCTAAAGAACATGCTCTCCATACATTAGATGTAGTGAGATTTTCAAGACAGTATGTCCAAGTCACGTAATCCCTTAGGACTTCAGACATTTTGTTTGTGATTACTGAAGGCCCTAAGAAGGACAGATCAGCATCCAAGACAACCATTGTCTAATAGCTTAAACAAATTATCAGACAAACATACAGTCTAAAGTCTATTCTACATCACTTTAGAACACAACACATTGTACTTACGGCCATTAGTACTTAATGGGCCTTGAAGACCAGGCTACTGTTGACCAGTAATACAGTGCTCCTACATGGTCATCTGATCACATGTTCACTAAGCTTACAAAGTTATCTTTTGGGCATCCAAAGATGATTTGGACGAAAAGTTATTGGAGGCCATTGATCCTTAGTTTTCTTTCCTCCCACTAATCTGAGAAGGCTTTGGTATGTCCCTACAGTCCCTGTATCACTCGATGCTAGAGAAATAGGATTTTTTTTTTACTTACTGATAAATCCTTTTCTCTTAGTCCATTGAGGGATACAGGTCTTCTTGCCCACAGAAAACTTATTGGGCAAGGAGATATTGCCTTTCCCGGCCAATCTGTTTTACTGCTATTCCCTTCCTGACTCTGCTAGAGGGAAACTGAAAGCAGTTGGGCTGGGGGAGGGTTTAGCGGCTAGGAGGTGGGAGGGGATGGTTTGTTTGTTTAGAGTGTTCTACCTCCTATAGGAATGCTACGTAACCCTTCATCCCTCAATGAACTTAGAGAAAAGGATTTATGGGTAAGTAAAAAAATCCCATTTTCTCTGCTATCCACTGTGGAACACAATAATCATTAGGGAATACCAAAGCTATCCACCAAGATTCCTGGAAGAGAAAAGGAAAAAAAAAAACACAGGACCAAGTGGTACACACCAACAGTAAATGAACAAGAAACATGATAAAAGAAATCAAGAAGTGTCCTCAAACAGGCACAATAAACTGGAGGAACTTCCAGCCAATGCTGGCCACGGCTGAGGCCAGGACATTAAGAAGACAGTGTTTGGTGAAGGTTTGCAGAGATGACCACATCATCACCTTACACAGCTGTTCATCAGTGTCCTGATTGTTACAGCCCCAAGATGTTCCCATCAATCTGGTGGAATGTGATGTGACTTTAAAGGGGACAGTTCTCCCTGAGGACATAGACCTGGCAAATGGTCACTTTGATCAAAGAAGTGGCAGTAATCTTAGGTGCAGCTTGACCTGCATGGGGTTCCTCAGGGATAACAAAGAGTGAATCAGAGACACTAGTGAGAGAACATTTTTGGCAAAATGGACACAGAGTCAGGGACATTAAACTGACTGCATTGATGGGACTATTTCGCGCTCAGAGGGATAGAAAATCTGGGAGGTTAAATGAATGCTCTAGTTTAATATTTTAAATAATGGCCTAAACAGGGATAGAGACTTCTGTCCCATTATCACATTGTGGATTAGCCATTACAACAGTCCCACTGGAAGTGTAAATACCTTTCACAATTCCTGACTGTAATTTATATCACACTCCTTTACCATTGATTGATCAAAGAACCTGGGTCCAGACTTGGCTATCTTATCAGATTTCTATTCTAAACAAATGTTTTCATATTTAACATGCCTGAGGAAGAGACCTAAGAGGTCTTGAAAACTTGCATTCTAAATCTGCTTAGTCAGCCAATAAAGGTATCAACTTGACTATAATTGCCTCCTGTAAGTAACATACTACATCTACATGAAGTTCCTGCTCAGGTGTTTTAGCGAGAGCCAGACAGAAAGTAGGAAGGAAAATTTCCTGGGGAAGAAATAACTGTCAGGCTTGTTATGGTTGGAGCGTAGGAGCAGGGAATGCTACCTGTTGACAGACACCCTTACCAGGTGATCCATGGAGGTATACAGGTAGAACACCTAGGTAGGGTTGAAAGCACGGGAGTGCAAAGGTTAAGCAAAGCGTAGTCAGGAACAGTCCAGAAGATCAGGGCAGGCGGCAATCAGGCAGAATTGGTAAAACTAGCCAAGGTCAGGAAACAGGCAAGCAGGGAAGTCCAGAAGGCAAGCAGAAGGTCAGGCAATGGGAAATCCAGCAGAGGGTCTGTAGCAAAGCAAGGAAAGAGGCACTGAGCACTGGAAGCTTAGAGCACACAGGAACCAAAGTCCTGGAACACTGAAGCAAAGTGGACACAGCCTGACGGGTTGTTATAGTGTCATGGGTTTTCACCCCTCCCCTCTGCTGAACAAACCTCTCACTGGATTGGCCAACAGAGGAGTGTGCAACCACAGCACCTCCCTCACTGTTTCCCTGGAGGCATATTATTGGTAGACAGTTGATGAGAGAGGCAGGTTTCACCTCCCCCCTACAGGTGTACAACACCATGGTTTGATCTGGGCAACCTGTGGATACCTTCCCTGGAGACTCCCTCAACTTTAGGCCATGGCTTAGGCCTACCGCGCCATCGTGATCGCGAATAGACACTGTGGCTTTGGCCTACTCAGTGATCGCGGAACATCTGGGAAGCCCCCAGAAGTGGCGGATGGCTGGGACATGGAGGTAGGAGCTAGAGGGGGCATGACAATAATCTAGGATAATCACCCTATCATGGAGAAGAACCAGAAAGGGAGGCTTAAACGATAAAGCCTGGCGTTTGGCCACTCGCTGAGCACACAATGGCCAGTAGAAAGGTCATCTTGAGCTACAGATGTGGCAAAGAAGCAGCTGAAAGAGACTCAAAAGCAGGCTTCTGGAGTACTCCTAATGCCAAGTTCAAGTCCTAATGAGTAGTGGGATCCCAAGAGACATGGTAGGCTTGAGCTACCCCCTGAATGGAGGTCTTTACATCAGGAAGCAAAGCATTGTGCTTCTGGAAAAGAACAGAGATGGCTGAGAGCTGAACTAAAACTAAGACCTTTCCAAAAACCATCTTAAAGAAATGCCAAGACAAACAGAACCATAAAAGGTTGTGGCCATGAAACACAATCAGCACACCACTGGTTGATCCACAAGGTGCAACACACAGCCACAAAAAATACTGAGGCTTTTCCGGAGAACCTGGCAGCATCAAAGGCAGTGTATGCTAGGCATTAGCTTCAAGGACCTTGGTGAATAATGCCAACAGTTCATCGCTTGATAATTATTGATTATCGGATGATAATAATAATAATAATATAAAAACTAATCTGAAGAAATCTAATAACCATATGTGAAATGTATGGAAAATAAGTGATGAAATAAAAAAATATATGGATAAACATGATATTTAAAAGAAATATACATATAATAGTATATATACCCTATAGCTAAACAAGTGTGATCTATGTGTTAACATAACGGGGTGGACAAACAGAGAAAGAAGAATTTGACCTGCGTGATTTAATAGGCTCCATAAAATAAAACAGGCATAGATTTTTGTATTATTATTATTATTATTATCTTTACTTATTATTATATGTATATCAATTCCCTTTCCCTAATGGGCATTTGAAGTTAGTTTAGTCCATTTCCCATTTTTTCCTTATATATCAGTTCATATTCCCACATTACATTATATATCCACTTTAAATGTGGCAGGTAGGCTAAGAGCAGTTCTAATTTTATTAGTCTGCTACATTTTATACAGTCTGTTACATTAGTACAGTGGTTCTCAACTCCTGTCCTCAGGACCCACTAACAGGCCAGGATTTGATGATTTCCTTGTTAGAGCACAGGTGAGTTAATCAATGTGAATGAGCCTCTGATCACCACACCTGTGCTGTAGCAGAGAAATCCCTGGCCTGTTAGTGGGTCCCGAGGACTGGAGTTGAGAACCACTGTATTAGTACATCTTAGTTGTTCCTAGCAGCTTTTATGTTTCTTAATTACTATGTATCATATGAGATTCGATACCCTGTTTGTGTTTTATCTGTGTTTTTTATCATTATTATTACTATGTTGATCAATAACATTTGTGTTTTTGTTCGTAAGATGTATTTATGTATAGTTTGATACATATATATTCATTTATGTATACATATATTTTCTACATATTTTTTATACACTTTCTAATTTATTTTGATTTAATTACTTTGGACCTTATAAATAGAAGCATGGAGACCTTGTTTCCGGTCTCTTTCCCCTGAAGAAGCGGATCTGTGAATCCGTGATACGCATTGAGTCAGTTTCACCCCCACTCCCATTTAGCACATTAAGTACCGGGTCCCACCCCTCCCCCTGTGAGAACTTTCAATTCCGGACTTCACATCTGTTTGACTGCATCAATCTTTATGGACGGTAGTGGCGTTTTCACCACATGGCTCTCAGCCTAACACCGCATTTGAGTGTTACATCTTGCACCGAACTGCCACAACATTAAAGATACATTATTGCTTGGAGTGATCGTCTACCTTCTTGCCATCAGACCATCTGGGAATTTCATCTAAGAGGATTTGTAGTATTATCACCAAGCGGATCATCTGACCAAGAGCTATCCGGAGACCAGACACAGCAATGAGGCACGGTAGGGGTATGCTTTTAGCCCAAGACAGCCATTCTGTAAGTGCAATGGGAGAAGGGGGGGTGTCATGGTTTGTAAGAACACTCAGACAAGTTAGTAAGGTAAAATCAGCTTTATTAAGAATAATAAAGTGCACAAGGTCACCATTCACAGGTCCAGATCTGGACAGTACCGTGGCACTTCCCATGGTTGGCTGGATCAGATGACAGGAACCAGGAACAGAACCTCAGCAGTACCAAACCTAGGAAGCGTACCCAACTAGCGAGACGGTAGGTGACTGCAGGGCAGAACCCCTAGAAGGCTAGGGATAGAACGGCAGCAAGCTGGGAGACACTAGAGAGTGACCTGGCCTAGAAAAGAAAGGGTAACAGAGGAATGGAACTGGTCACCACAAGTGCCCAAATCTCAGAGGACTGGATAAAAGGAGGCTACAATACTGGACACAGAAAGTGACCAGATCCCTAGCAAGCTAGGGTAACAGGAGGCAACACTGACAGGCACTGGCAAGGCACTAGTCCCAGGAGACTAGGGTAACCGGAGGCAACACTGACAGGCACTGGCAAGGCACTAGTCCCAGGAGACTAGGGTAACCGGAGGCAACACTGACAGGCACTGGCAAGGCACTAGTCCCAGGAGACTAGGGTAACCAGAGACAACACTGACAGGTACTGACAAGACACTAGTGTCACGGTTTTTTGATGAACCCTCAGAACAGATTGGTAAGGTTAAAATGACTTTAGTGAGATAAAGATCACACACGTAGTTAGGCCTATGGGCCCACACAAACAGAGCAGAAATACATGCAGATATATACAGTAATAGCAAGCCAGTAATAGCGATATATGTGTGAAAGATGACAATCTCCGGCAATGGAGGTTCTGGCTTGAATATAACAGACAGCAGGCAACACACTCCAAGAACTGACCACAGAACCTTGATGGCAGATGGTCCAGGAGGAAGTGACTGGCACTACCCAGACGCCTGGGAGGCACAGAACCCAGAGGAGCGAGGCAACATTGCTGGCACAACCCAGACGCCTAGGAGGCACAGAACCCAGAAGATCGAGGCAACACTACTGGCACAACCCAGACGCCTGGGAGGCACAGAACCCAGAAGAGCGAGGCAACACTACTGGCACAACTCAGACGCCTGGGAGGCACAGAACCCAAAGGAGCGAGGCAACACTGACCCTGGCACCGGATGCCAATAGACCGAGATAACTCACCTAAGCAGACCCCAGGGGTGGATCGCAACACAGTGAAATAACATATATATGTAGGCAACCAGTGTCCCCTCTACTGAGGATGGTACAACGTAACGCTGGCTCTTGAGCCCAAGGCTACTGCAGATAGGAATATTCTCAACCCTACCTGGACTGTCCAGGCACACAAGGGTCAATAGGTAACGCCCTGTGATATACTGCAACTCCCCAAGGGAGTGAGCCCAGCGCTGTAAGGGAGGTGGACACAGAGATCAGAGTAACACAGTCAGTGTATCACGGTGCCCGTGATTGCTGCAACTCAGTGTCTATCACCTGTAGGGGGCTCCCATTGGCTGTCTGCCTTCAGCCCGCCTCACATTGCCTTTTTAAACTCAGTCTGGGCACCCTTTGGTTGCCCTTTCGTAGTGTCTCTGACAGCATCCACTTTCACCTTGCTACAGTAGCTGGTTGGGCCTGTTGCTGTGTTCCTGAGTCGACCTGTTCCTGAGTTCCTACCTGCTATGTCAGTTCCAGTCCGGTTCCGGTTGTATTCGTCAGTAGCTGATGTTCCTGCTGCCAGTCTTCGTTGCCGTACTTGATCCGGTTGATCTTCTCTGCTGCTTCCTGTTGTTTCCTGCTTCTAGTTCCTGCATCGGTGGCGACATTGTTTTTCATTCGCTTCGGCGACATTCCTCCTGTTGGTTCCCTGCATGCAGACGCTGGTTCCCTGCGGCTATACTTAACACCTGTTGGTCCCAGCGTGTGGACGCTGGTTTGCTCCACTAGCCTTGCGGCTATATTTAACACCTGTTGGTCCCAGCGTGTGGACGCTGGTTTGCTCCACTAAGCCTTGAGGCTCACATTACAGCCTGTTGGTTCCAGCGTGCGGACGCTGGTTTGCTCCATTAAGCCCTGCGGCTACTCGTACACCCGTTGGTCCCAGTGTGCGGGTGCTGGTTTACTCCTTGGCCTTTTGAAGGCCTATACACAGTACTATTGGTCCAGCACGCGGGCGCTGGTTTGCTCCATTAAGCCTTGCGGCTCACATTACAGCCTGTTAGTTCCAGCGTGCGGACGCTGGTTTGCTCCACTAAGCCTTGCGGCTCTCATTACAGCCTGTTGGTTCCAGCGTGCGGAAGCTGGTTTGCTCCACTAAGCCTCACGGCTCTCATTACAGCCTGTTGGTTCCAGCGTGCGTACGATGGTTTGCTCCACTAAGCCTTGTGGCTCACATTCTGCCTGTTGGTTCCAGAGTGCGGGCGCTGGTTTACTCCTTGGCCTGACAGCCATATTACAGTCTGTTGGTCCCAGTGTGCGGACGCTGGTTTGCTCCACTGCCTTGTGGCGATATTTCCCTGTTTGTTGGTTACCAACGTGCGGGCGTTGGTTCGTTCCATAACCTGTGGGTTAACTCAGATCCTGCTTGATGTTCCCAACGTAGGGCACTGGTTTACTCCCTGTCTAGACACTCTGGTACTTGTTGGTCCCGAGTGTGCTGTCCAGTCCTAGACAGCTATTATTCCTACAGTACATGGGTACTAGAGTTTCAGACTACTGTGAAACCACTTGACCTGGTAGCCTATATCTCTCACTTTACTGTCATTACCATCTGACAGTCATTAGGTCACTGTGGTTGTCACCTTCCCTTGGCCTGCCTTGCCCGGTATATTGGTAAGGCCGGTAGAACCTTTTACTTTGCCATCTTAAGGTTGCCTTACCCGGTATTGGCAAGGCTGGTAGAGCCTACTACATTGGTATTCCGTCAGGCTGCCTTGCCCGGTATATTGGTAAGGCCGGTAGAACCTTTTACTATTCCATCTTAAGGTTGCCTTACCTGGTATTGGCAATGCCGGTAGAGCCTACTACACTGCATATTGGCAGGGCCAGTAGAGCCTCTTGTTCCAGACTCGCCCAGGTTGCCTTGTCCGGTATATTGGCAAGGCCGGTAGAACCTATATCGCTATTGTCATTATCTTCTATGTATTGTTTGTATGTGTATAAAACCCTATGGGACTGTCTTTTCAATAAAGTTGTGTTTTTACCTAACCTTATGTCTGAGAGTCTTAACAAACCGTGACACAGTGCTATGATATGAACACTGTACCGGTCCTTCGCGTGTGCACATCGCCAACGGCGGTAAGGAGAGTAGCTACAGCACGAATGCTTAGATAACGGTCGACAGAGTAATAGCGCCACGCTGCGCAACCGATTAGCATAAAGGCAAGCCACCGCAAGTATAGCAGGAGCAATACGGAGACCACCAGGAGGTAGGCTAGATACGGAAGGCAACAGTGTGTCAATACGCTAGACACAGAATAAACTCGCAGCCAGGTATGGTCAGAAACGGAGCAGGTTCTCAGCCAGACACAGTCAGCAACGGAGCGGGGTCTCAGCCAGATACAGACGGTGGTAACGGAAGGAGGTCCTCAGCCAGATATGGCCAGCAACGGAGCGGGTCCTCAGCCAGATACAGTCAGCAACGGAGCAGTCGAAGTACAGCAAACTCAGGAACGTCGTCAGGCAGGCCAGGTCATACACAATCAGCAATAACGGAGCAAAAGTCACAAAAGGGCACCACAACATAGATATGACAGGGTATATAAAGGTCATCACTGGGCGGCGACAAAGGTACTTAGCCAATCAGCAAGAGGTAATGCAAATAGCAGTCAGAATGTCGCCGCCCGCAGCACAGAGCACGGGCACCATGATAGTACCCCCCTCTCAATGACCCCCTCCCCGCGGAGGGGGACCAGGCTTAGATTGGAATTTAGCATGGAATCTACACAACAATAGAGGTGCATGGATATCAGAATACGCGACCCAAGAACGTTCCTCCGGCCCGTAGCCCTTCCAGTGCACCAGGTACTGGAGTTGAGCTTGCACTCTGCATGAATCCAAGATACTTTGAACCTCATACTCATCATGGTTGTCAATGCGAACAGAAGCAGGAATCACTGGAGCAGTGGTATAGTGATTGCAAATCAGAGGTTTGAGTAGAGATAAGTGAAAGACATTATGAATCCCCATATTTGCGGGAAGTTCCAAAGCATACAAGACCGGGTTGACCCTCCGGAGGACATTGAATGGTCCAATAAAACGTGGAGCAAACTTATGACAAGGAGTCTGCAAATTCATGTTTCTGGAAGACAGCCACACACAATCCCCAACCTGGAAAACAGGAGCCAGCAACCTCCTGTTATTGGCATGACGTTGGTAGCGTTGAAAAGACTCACGTAACGAGTTTTGTACTTGTGCCCACGTGGAGTGGAGTTGTCGTAAATGTACATCTACATCTGGCATCTGCTGTGCCTGAATGGCATCCAGAAGCAATGATGGCTGAAACCCATAATTGACAAGAAAGGGTGAGCTTCTGGATGATGTATTAATAGCACAGTATCTTGCAAACTCAGCCCAGGGTAACAACTCCGCCCAGTTGTCATGATGGTTGGATACAAAGCAACGAATGAATTGTTCAAGCCCCTGGTTAGATCGCTCTGCAGCACCATTCATTTGTGGGTGGTATGCAGATGAATATGACAGCTGAATGCCCATCTGGCTACAGAATGCCCTCCAAAATCTTGAAATGAATTAACTGCCATGGTCCGAAACAAGCACCTTAGGGACACCATGGAGTCTAAATATTTCTTTGCCGAAGACTACCGCCAACTCCTTTGCGGAAGGCAGACCTGGTAGAGAAACAAAATGTGCCATTTTAGAAAATCTGTCTACCACCATTAAAATATACGTATAGCCATTAGAAACAGGTAGTTCTCCCAAGAAATCAATGGACACATGCGACCAAGGTCCGTCGCCATTGGGTACAGGCTGCAGCAGGCCCACAGGCCGGTGTCTTGGAGACTTTGAACGGGCACACACTGTACAAGCGGCAGTAAAGTTAGCGTAATCCTTCCTTAGAGTGGGCCACCAATATATACGCGACAAGGACCAGAACAATTGATCTCTGCCTACATGCCCTGCTGCTCGGGAAGCATGGTAGGTTTCCAATAATCTGGTCCGAAAGTGTTCAGCCACAAAACATTTGCCCATGGGTTTTTCAGGAGGAGATTCAGTTTGAGTAGCCATAATCTCCTGACCCAGAGGAGAAGTGATGCTCGTCCTCAGGGTGGACAGGATTCGGTCAGGAGATATAATGGGTACTGGCTGTACATCAGACTATTTCAGGCCCATGCTGTCTGGACAAAGCATCGGCCCGCACGTTCTTGGAACCGGGCAAATAGGATACCACAAAGTTGAACCAGGAAAGGAAGAGTGCCCATCTCGCTTGTCTTGGAGACAATCTCTTAGTCTCCAATATAATAGATTTTTGTGTGGTCAGTCAAAATCAGAATCGGAGCCCTGGTACGTTCCAAAAAGTGACGCCATTCACGTAATGCCAGGATAATTGCCAATAATTCAGGATCATCAATCTCGTATGCAGATTGTGCCTTTGTCAGTTTTTTCGAAAAGAACCCACATGGCTTAGGTACCTGCCCAGGATCAGACTTTTGGGACAGTACAGCTCCCACTCCTGTATCAGAAGCATCTACCTACAGAATATATGGTAGGTCAGCCTTAGGATGGACCAGAACTGGTGCTGAAGCAAATGCCGCCTTCAGTGCCTCAAAGGCCTCCTCAGCCTCCTTTGACCACTCGGACACCTTGGCCCCTTTGTGCGTCAAATCCGTGAGAGGCTTGAAAATGATAGAGAAGTCAAGGATAAATTTACGATAATAATTGGCAAAGCCAAGAAACCTCTGAATGGCCTTGAGACCCTTAGGACGTGGCCAATGCAGCACCGCAGACAACTTTTCTTTGTCCATGGAAATGCCCTGTTTAGAAATGACGTAACCCAGGAAGGGTACCATGGACTTATGAAATTCACATTTTTCGATTTTACAAAATAGTTTATTCTCCCTGAGTTTCTGAAGTACAGTGGCCACATGAATACGATGAGTCTCCAAATCAGGGGAATAAATTAAAATGTTGTCTAAATAGACTACTACACAAGACTGAAGCAGATCTCGGAGAACATCATTCATCAAATCTTGGAACACAGCTGGGGCATTGCACAGCCCAAATGGCATTACTAGGTATTCGTAATGCCCAGTACTCGTATTAAATGTGGTTTTCCACTCATCACCTTCCTTAATACGAACAAGATTATAAACTGCCCTTAGATCCAGTTTCGTGAAAATAGTAGCACCCTTCAGTCGGTCAAACAGCTCGGTGATGAGTGGAATCGGATAAGCGCTTTTAATCAACAGCTTATTGAATCCTCTATAATCAATACAAGGCCTTAATTCACCAGACTTTTTCTTAACGAAAAAAAAATCCAGCCCCCGCAGGCGAGGATGATTTATGAATAATGCCCCGAGCCAAGGCGTCAGCAATATATTCTTCCATAGCCCTGTTCTCCTCACAGGAGAGAGGATAAGTTCTACCCCTGGGGGGACACTATACCAGGCGCAATATCAATAGCACAGTCGTATGCCTGATGTGGTGACAAAGTGCTAGCCTCTCCCTTGCTAAAAACATTGCTGAAGGACTGGTATTCATGCGGTAGGGAGGGAGAGGTACACATAATCCTGGTAAGTTGTGGTAAACAATGGCTCATACAATAGTCAGACCAAGCCATAATCTCACAAGAACCCCAATTAATTCTAGGGTTATGGGTTCGTAACCATGGAAAACCTACGATAACCGCATGTGGTGACTGAATAATTTGAAACAACAGGGTCTCACAATGTAGTGCTCCAGTTAGCACTGAGAGTGGGCAAGTCTCGTGGGTGACCTGGGGAAGCACCAAAGGTCGCCCATCAATAGCCTCGATTTGCATAGGATTGACCAACTCGACCAAAGGAATATTGTGAGATGCGGCAAATTCTTTATCCATAAAATATCCAGTTGCTCCAGAGTCAATCAGAGCGGATGCGGTAAAGGAGAAGCTGGCACAGGAAATTACCACCTCGACCACTGGTTTGGAAGGCACATCATCTGGGGACTGTTGAATGCCACCTAGGACCTGTCCCCTTAGGAAACCTAGGTGTGTGCATTCTCCGGCTGTATGGGACAATTACGCAGCAAGTGCCCTCCTTTGCCACAATAAAGGCACAGCCCATTCTTACGGTGGAAAGACCGTTCCTCTCTGGTTAATTTCATAAACCCAACCTGCATAGGTTCCATCAATTCGTTTTGCCCAGGAGGCAAGGAAGCAGAGGAAGGCAAGGGTGGGAGTTCATTCTTGTGCCATTGTCCTGCAGAAGACCTTGGTTTGCGGTCTCTACTTTGCGTCCACTCCCTGATTCGTGTATCAATAAGGTTTACAAATTCCATGAATTTGTCCAGCGTGATAGGCAACTCTCGAGCTACTATCTCGTCCTTAATGGGGTCATGGAGTCCTTGTGCAAAAGCCGCTACCAGGGCCTCATCGTTCTATGCAACCTCGGCCGCCAAGGTGCGAAATTCTAGAGAGTAATCAGCCACAGAACGATTGCCCTGTCGGATGCACATAATTTGTTTAGCAGCCGAGATGTTGCGCTCAGGAACCTCAAACACACTACGAAAGGCCCTCACAAATTCACTGAAATTGGCAGTAATAGGCTTCGCTGTCTCCCAAATAGGGTTTGCCCAGGCTAAGGCTCTGCCTGTTAATAGTGAGATCATAAACCCAATCATACCTCTTTCAGTAGGAAATGCTTGAGGGGCTAGTTCCAAAAAAATTTCAAGCTGATTGAGAAAACCCTGACATAGGGTAGGTTCTCCATCGTATCTTAGCAGTGGGGGTGCTGTAGCAGATAGCCCTTTATACTGCTGGTTAGCATTCTGGATTTGAACTGTCGGTGCCTGCACCGGGGTGGCCACCGAGGCTGGTACTGGTTTGTCCAAGGGCGCGGTCCGCTCTAATATGGTTTGCACCGCCACTGACAAATGATCGAGACGTTGTTCGTACATATCCATTCTCCAATGGATATTCAAAGAGCTTCCTTCACCAGAACCGTCTGAGGTCATTGGCCCTTTCGTACTGTCACTTTTTTTGATGAACACTCAGAACAGATTGGTAAGGTTAAAATTACTTTATTGAGATAAATATCACACACGTAGTTAGGCCTATGGGCCCGCACAAACAGAGCAGAAATACATGCAGATATATACAGTAACAGCAAGCCAGTAATAGCGATGTATGTGTGAAAGATGACAATCTCTGGCAACGGAGGTTCTGGATTGAATATAACAGGCAGCAGGCAACACACTCCGAGAACTGACCACAGGACCTTGATGGCAGATGGTCCAGGAGGAAGTGACTGGCACTACTCAGACGCCTGGGAGGCAAAGAACCCAGAGGAGCGAGGCAACACTGCTGGCACAACCCAGACACCTGGGTGGCACAGAACCCAGAGGAGCAAGGCAACACTACTGGCACAACCCAGACGCCTGGGAGGCACAGAACCCAAAGGAGCGAGGCAACACTGACCCTGGCACCGGATGCCAATAGACCGAGATAACTCTCCTAAGCAGACCCTAGACCGCTAGGGGTAGATCGCAACACAGTGAAATAACATATATATGTAGGCAACCAGTGTCCCCTCTACTGAGGATGGTACAACGTAACGTTGGCTCTTGAGCCCAAGGCTACTGCAGATAGGAATATTCTCAACCCTACCTGGACTGTCCAGGCACGCAAGGGTCAATAGATAATGCCCTGTGATATACTGCAACTCCCCAAGGGAGTGAGCCCAGCTCTGTATGGGAGGTGGACACAGAGAGATCAGAGTAACACAGTCAGTGCTATGAACACTGTACCGGTACTTCGCGTGTGCACACTGCCAACGGCGGTAAGGAGAGTAGCTACAGCACGAATGCTTAGCTAACGGTCGACAGAGTAATAGCGACACGAGGTGCAACCGACTAGCGTAACGGCAAGCCACCGCAAGTATAACAGGAGCAATACGGAGACCACCAGGCGGTAGGCTAGATACGGAAGGCAACAGTGTGTCAAAACGCTAGACACGGAATAAACTCGCAGCCAGGTATGGTCAGAAACAGAGAGGGTTCTCAGCCAGACACAGTCAGCAACGGAGCGGGGTCTCAGCCAGATACAGACGGTAACGGAAGTGGGTCCTCAGTCAGATACGGTCGGCAACAGAGCGGGTTCTCAGCCAGATACAGTCTGTAACGGAAGCGGATCCTCATCCAGATACGGTCAGCAACGGAGCGGGTTCTCAGCCAGATACAGTCGATAACGGAAGTGGGTGCTCAGCCAGATACGGTCAGCAACGGAGCGGGTCCTTAGCCAGATACAGTCAGCAACGGAGCAGTCGAAGTACAGCAAACTCAGGAACGTCGTCAGGCAGGCCAGGTCATACACGATCAGCAATAACGGAACAAAAGTCAGGAACTAGTACACCACGAAAGGGCACCATAATATAGATATGACAAAGTATATAAAGGCCCTCACTGGGTGGCGGCAAAGGTACTTAGCCAGTCAGCAAGAGGTAATGCAAACAGCAGTCAGAATGTTGCCGCCCACAGCACAGAGCATGGGCACCGTGATAACTAGTCAGCAACGGATCGGGTAGTAGCCACAGCCAGGATCGGTACACAGAGCGATAGTCAGCCAGTCCTAGTCAGCAACAAATCGGGTAGTCAGCCACAGCCAGGATCGGTACACAGAGTGATAGTCAGCCAGTCCTAGTCAGCAAAGGATCGGGTAGTCAGCCACAGCCAGGATCGGTACACAGAGCGGTAGTCAGACAGTCCTAGTCAGCAACGGAATCACAGCAGAAGAGACAGGAGCAAGGTCAGGCAAAACCGGGTCATACACGGAGCAGGAACCAACAGCAGTACAAATGCCAGGTACAGGAACACCATGAAAGGGGGCCAAAATAATGACAGGACTGAGGTTAAAAAGGTTAACGCTGGGCGGGGCAGAACCCAGTGGCCAATAAGAGCCCAGCAGGAATAGAACAGGAAGTAGCAATGTCGCTGGCATGATAGGGGGCATGTTTCATTGTGATTTTTCATGTTTTTATATATTTCTTATTAAATACTACACTTAGAGGATTTCCTTGTCTCGCCTCCTTTTCTCAAGCTTGCACTCATTATCTCCAGATACTAAGCTCCCAGAGGTGGGAAAAAAGGAGAAAGGACCTCAAGCCTGTCCCCATGAAGCTAGAGTTCCCTAGGACTATTCAGAACCTGAATAGTCCAAGCAGAATAAAGCATCAATGGACACTGAACTACACAAGAACAAGTGCCAACAGGGTTCAAAAACAATTGAACAATATGGCAACCAAGTGTACAGGTCCCTTCCGGCCCAAAGCTGGTTTCAGTCAAAGCCAGAACATCGACACAGCAGTGCTTAGCAAAGGTATGCAGAAAGGACCAAGTCGCTACTTTGCACAATTGCTCAGCCAAGTCCTGATTCTTGTACGCCCAGGAGGCCCCCACAGACCTAGTGGAATGTGCTGTGACTTTGAAGGGAACAGGTTTCTTTCTGAGTAAATATACCTGGAGTATGGTAGATTTAATCCAAGAGGCCACAGCAACCTCGGAAGCAGCCTGACCTGCCCTGTGACCCTCAGGAATGACAAACAAAGTGAGCATTGCAAAAAAAAAAAGGCTGCATGCTGCACATAAAATTTAAGGCAAATCACCACGTCTAACAGATGAAGATACTTCTCCTTGTCAGACTGAGGTTCAGGGCAAAAAGAAAGCACTACAATCTCCTGACTGATGTGGAACTCAGAAACTCAGGGGGTTTGCAAGACAAAGTCTGCAGTTCAGCAAATCTGCAAACTGAGACTACTGCTATCAGGAAAGCCATCAACTGGCACATAGAAATGGTAGCAAGGGGTTCAAAAGGAGGCCAGGGAGGCCACTGTAGAACTCCCAGTACCAGACTGAGGTTCTACAGTGGACTGGGAGTCTTAAAGGCATGGAAGACATGAGCCACCCCCTGAATGAACACCTTGACATCTGGAATGGGGGCAAGATGTCTCTGGAAAAACACATAAAGAGCTGAAATCCTTCAAGGAACTCAAGCTGAGTCCTTTGTTCACTCCATCCTGGAGGAAGGATAACACCAAGGGTAGCTCAAACTCTTGTGAGGATACTTCCCTGTCCACATACCACTAAAGAAATCTAGACTACACTCTGTAGGCCTTAGAATCAAGCCTGAATCCTAGTGGAAATAACCTCAGTGGAAAATCCTTTCCTCCTCAAGATTTGGGCTTCAACAGCCATGCCATCAAAGCAGGCTTTGTCACATCATCTTTCCATAGGAAACCCTGAAGGAGGAGGTGCAGCCTGGGAAGAAGGTGGAGCGGATCCTGAATGGAAAGACTTACCAGGTCTGCAAATTGTGCCCTCCTGGTCCAATAAGGAGCGAATGCACTATCCATCTTGATCTTCCTGAGAAGCCTGGGTATGAGAGGAGTTGGAAGTTCCACATGATCGACATGTCTTCTGTGGCAAAGGCCAGAGGATCCCCCTTTCAGGAGAAGAAAACAGGAACCTTTCTGTTTTCCCTGGCGGCCATGAGATCTATAGTCGGGACACCCCACTACTGCACAATCAGGGAGAACACCTCAGAATTGAGTTCCCACTCTACTGGATCAATGTCTAAGCAACTTAGGAAGTCCACCAGCACATTCTCTACTCCTGCAATGTTAAGGGCAGAGATGGCCGGAACGTTGGCTTCTGGCCAACCTAGAACGTATCTCATCTTGTACCATGTGGAGAAACTTTGAGTGCCCCCTTGACAGTTGATGTACACCTTTGTCCGACTGTAACCTCACTATTAACTAGCTATTGCCACAGCTAAGCGGTCCAGTATAGAAGGGCCAGCCAAAATGCTCTAAGTTGCAAAATATTGATGGATTGAAGCGACTCCTCTGTAGTCCACCTTCCCTGGATCCCCAGGTGACACAGAGCCACACACCAGATGCTCAGCCTGGAATCCGTTGTTCCATTCCAGAATCACAAAGGGTTTCCCCTGTTCTAGGTTGCTTCTGTGCAACCACCAATGAAGGTCCCTGCTGGCCTCCAGAGAGAGGGAGATCTGCTGATCCAAGACAGCTGGATTCCTGGACCAACTCTGAATGACAAGTCTCTGGAGTGCACCTGAGAGTAAGTGCAAAAACACAAAAAGAACAAGAAGGCGCTCCTAGTGCATTAACGCTTTCAAAGGATCTCACACCAACCCATCACCGATGTTAGAATAAAACTCACACTTTGTATTGTTCAGTGTAACATTTATATGTTCACTGAAATGTTAGCTTTAGGGTTTTGTTCCAAAACACTGCCCCTTTTACAGTGTATTCATCCAGTTCTTCCAGACACCCTCAGGCCGCTCCTCTATTCAACCTCAAAGGGTAGCCACTCAAAGAAAACAAAACACTAAGAGGGCGCCCAATCGTGCCTTATCTCATGATTTTGTAATATGAAATCATATAAATGTAATATACTCACAGAAGTAGTAGTAGTTAGTAGTTGATATTATAATTATTTGGAAGGGATCTAGGGAACAAATTGTTCAATTTGTGGATTATATGAATACTAATAAATGGAATATTAATTTTACGTGTACAGCAGAATAGACGAATATTCAGTTTTTGGATTTAGAGGGGGTAGTTGTTGAATCAATAGTCACTAAAACGTATTTTAAGAAGGTAGATTCCAATAGTTTTCTTGATTTCCATAGTTGCCATTATAAGGCCTGGTTGCAAAATGTCCCATATGGACAATTTAGGAGGATAAAAAGAAATTGTACGAAAATTGATTATGATAGACAATCAGATATTTTAAAAGGGAGATTTTTGTTGAAGGCATATCCTAAAGATCTTATTAATGATTCATATAGAAAAGCTAGGTCTCATGTAGAAAAAAATGGAATACCAGATAGAAAAACTAAGAAGAGGAGCAAGTATTTTCGTGATTATGTTTTTCCTCAGTATGTTACCAATTACAATGTGTGTGATAAGAAGATAAGAGCCATTTTGAAAAAACATTGGGGTATATTACAGAGGGATAGTTTGTTAAAAAAACAATGTGCCTAATTACCCTAAGTTAGTTTTTAGGAGATCAAAAACTTTAAAAAATATTTTAGCTCCCAGTAAGTTGAAGAAGACAAATAAGAAGAGTTTACATGGAGAAAAAAATGAATCCTAATAGGGGTTCATATAAATGTTTGTTGAGTCAATGTTTAACTTGTTCCATTATAGAAAATAGGGTTAATTTTTAAGTCTAGCACTACTGGAGAGATTTTTGATATCAAAACAAATATGAATTGTGGATCTCAGTGTGTGATCTATCTTCTAATGTGTCCATGTAATCTTCAATATGTGGGACATACAACTCAATGTCTTAGAACACGTGTGGAACAACATAGACGTAATATAAACAATGGATATCAATTCCATAGTGTTTCCAGACATTTTCAAGCAGTACACAATAGTGATTCAAGTTTGCTTAGAGTGATACCTATTGAGAAGATTACTTGTAGTAACCCTAGAGATAGATTGGCAATGCTGATTAAAAGGTAGTCACATTGGATTTTTCAATTGAATAGTATGACTCCAGAGGGTTTAAATGAGTCAATGGAGATGAACTGGTAGTAAAAAGAATTGGAGGAATCACATTTAAAAGGTTTAATTTAAATATAGAATATTGGTAACACATTTTAGAATTTAGTACATATAGGTCACAAAATTAAACAAGGCTAATGATGAATTTATTTTAATACAAATATTGGTAGTAAAATTATTTGAAATTTATCTATAGTGATATTTTAATGAGGTTTAAATAATTTATGAAAATATATATATAATTTTGAATCACTTATAATAGGGTGGATGATTGAGAAATTAAATAGGTGTATAAACATTGAAATGTCACGTTAAATAGATGACAGGATTAAGTTTTTGTTGGAAATATGAGGTGAAGTGGAATATGATTTAAAAGGATTTGTTGGTTATGAGATTGAGTGAAATATGACTCTTTATATTTAATATTCACAGTGGATGTAGTAGAGTTATTAGAATTATATCTTTAAGATTAGAAGTGTAGATTCATAGAATTTATAGTACAGTAGGGTATGTTTACTTTTGGGTATTTTATTTCAGTTCATAGGATTATTTTTTAGGGTCCCAAATAATAGGACACAAATGTGGAGGTGGATTATTGTAGATTAAGATATAGGTTCATTTAATGTTCCTTTAATAGAAGATTTAAGTGATCTGGATGTAGGTTGAACATTAGGCATTTACATGGAGGGGTGTATATTGGATATATGGATTATACACTCAGAAATACAGAGGATGTTTATTATATCACATTATATTATATTTACTGGTATTTTTAGTTAGGGTATATGATAGGATATGTTCATCTATAGTGAGTGGTTATTAGTTTGTTTTAAAGGGAAACTGAATTGTCTATCTTTTATAGATGGAAAATTTATTATTGCGATATGGATGGTAAATTGTGTTACTGACCATTTTTTGATGATTGTTGTCTCCACCCCGATCCAGAGGTTTTGAATATAGTGGGGTTTTTGGAGTTCTGGATCGCGGTGGACAGATAACCATCATAGATATGGCGGTTTCGTTGATTTTGTTGAATTCCGGAAGTTGATAATATGAGGGGGATTTTGAGTTCCGGGTTGTGGCGTTTGATGGGAGGTGTAGGATTCAAGTTTGGAGATATGGATAGTAAGATGTATGTTTAACCACTACCAAAATGGCGTGTTTACTGTTGCTGTTGCGATCCGGATATTTCCAGCTTGTCAAGGTTTTGGAGTTCCGGGTCATGTTGGCTGACAGACGGCCATCACCAAGATGGCGTGTGGGTTGGTTTTGGATATGGCCCGGAGACTTCAAGAGTAGGGAATTTGAGTTCCAGGTCGCAAGGGTTAACTGTAAAATTGGGATGTTCACAAACAATATGGGATATGTAAATTAACTTCCGGTTTGCGAATAAGGAATTATAAAGGTGAAACTATTGGTGAAATATATTTAAATGGGTATAGGTCTCATATATGAGAAATTTGATAAAATAAGTGTTGTTTTGGCCAAGTTATGGCTTAATTGATTATCCAATGATGAACGTTAGGTGGGGGGTTTAAATGGGTGTGTTGTACAGCTGCTTTGTGTGTGTTTTTTTGAGGCATTTCTTGAAAAAGTGGTATAAACTGCAAAACTTTGTTTTTGCCTTGAATGATGTTATAGGATCATGGATCCGGATTAAAGTTTTTTTATATTTTTCATAGCAGCTGTTTGTTTTATATTTATATAATTTTATTTTTAAATATTTTTAATTTTTAAACCTCCTGATTCTAATGAAGATATGAACTACATACCTGAATAGGGACAGGTTATCTCCCTATATGCTCTATATGTTGTGTTTGGATATAAGTCCAGATCGCAACTACTACTTCTGTGAGTATATTATATTTATATGATTTCATATTACAAAATCATGAGATAAGGCACGATTGGGCGCCCTCTTTGTGTTTTGTTTTCTTTACCCAAGAGTAAGGCACAGCTTCCAGTGTAGACACCAGTCTGCCCAACACCCTCATGCAGTTCTTGACCATGGCCAAGGGCTACTCCAGGGCCTAAGACACTTCCTGCATCACTTGCAGGATCTTCTCCTCCGGTAGAAAGTGTCTTCTGAGCCGGGTACAGAACCACATGCCTATGAATAAGGTATGGAAAATAAAAATCCCCAAGTAGCACTAATTGCTATAAATCAGGGAATATTAAAACCAAAACCTGAGAACGTGAAGTTTAAACGTGTGTTTTAAACCATGCAATGATTGGAATACGTGAGAGATCAAACTGCTGTTGTTATTCTGAGACAAGTGGTTTAAGAGATTAACAGCGATGTGTTAGTATTGATTACCATGATAAAGAGCCTTGAGAAGTTAGATCTGCATATGAAATAATAAATATGTACAGACGCTAGTGAACTAAGACTCCTATTAGGCATTGCATGGGTTAAGTCACATGTTTAAACTTCATGCTCTCAGCAGCTCTCGTTTTTCCATATTAGGAAGAATCTGCAGACACAGCTAAGAGATCTCACTAAGAGGATGATTAAAATTGCAACAGTTATTTGAAAGTGGCGATTAAGGAGAGAATTGTTTTCTAATATCGAGATCTGTGTATATAAATAGATCTTAACAACAATTAAGTTGTTTACCGTGAGTTAGATTAACAAACAAAATGACTATTGAAATTCCGCTCTTTTAGTAGTTGAAGAGTCTCCTTATTAAGTGTTCACTGGTTCACTTTACTCCTTCGATATACAAATACGAACTGACTCAATTACAGAGTATTAAGTTGAAGTGACACAATAGTAGAATCTCCACAATAAAAGTAATATTGGCACAGTATTTGTAAACAGATCTGTCACTAGTGGTACACTATGAACTAGTGGAGAGTAATAACATATGAGATTATCTCTCAAACGAACAGTACCCAATGACAAGATAAGCAGATAATTGAGCCAGTTACGTTTTCATTGAACTGATAAGATATTCAATAACATAAGGCTGAGCAGCTGTAACAGTTTTGTAAGACACTCAGACCAGTAGGTTAGAATAAAACACAGTTTTATTAAAAGACATGAAAGACTGCCTCCTACAGGCAACAGTATGACAGGAACTTACAATAATGTACAGATGCCCTCTCAGGCCCAGTATACAGGGACATGAACATATAATGTCACAGGACAGGCATAATCAGGCATACAGGTACAGCATGGGTTAAAGTTCATGGAAAGCAATCAGTCTCTGTTGTGGTGTGTTTGACAACGCCCATATGATGGTAAAGGAGCAAGACTGTGGTGCCAGATGTAAGAGCACCAGTCAATAAGGCACAACTGAGATTACTATTCGTGCTGAGCAGGGAATGGAGGCCACAATACTCTGTAAGAGCTAGCACACGTAGAGCCGTGAGAACCCGACCAGTGCGGTAACCTGAGACAATGTACACTGCAAGAGCTGAGGAGTTAGAGCCAGTAGCACCCAACCGGTGCGGTCACGGAGACACTGACACTGCAAGAGCTGGGGTGATAGAGCCAATAGCACCCAACCGGTGTGGTCACGGAGACACTGACACTGCAAGAGCTGGGGTGTTAGAGCCAATAGCACCCAACCGGTACGGTAAACGGAGACAATGTACACTGCAAGAGCTGAGGTGTTTAGAGCCAATAGCACCCGACCTGTGCAGTAACGGGAGGCTACAATGCTCTGCAAGTGTAAACGGAAGGCTCCGGGTTAACGGAGGCAACAGTGCTCTGCAAGTGTTAACGGAAGGTTCAGTGTAACGGAGGCCACAGTGCTCTGCAAGTGTTAACGGAAGGCTCAATGTAACGGAGGCCACAGTGCTCTGCAAGTGTTAACGGAGGGCTCAGTGTAATGGAGGCAACAGTGCTCTGCAACAGTTAATGGGAAGACCCAGTGAATCGGAGGCAACAACTCAGTCTGCACTATCTCAGCACAGCAGAAATCAGAATGTCGCTCAAGCGACACAGGATCAGGATCACAGCTGGAACACAAGCAGGGTCGTCTGGATAGCTGGGTCAGGTCACGGAGCAGGAACGTCAGCCAGGCCGGGTCGAATCACGAAGCAGGAACGTCAGACAAGCCAGGTCAGATCACGGAGCAGGAACGTCAGCCAGGCCAGGTCGAATCATGGAGCAGGAACCAAGAGAGTAGTCAGATGGGCCCATTCGGTACACAGGAATGCAGGAACACAGCAAAACAGTAACACTGGTACAGGAACACCACGAAAGGGCACCTGACGGGTGCCAGAGGCCCAGTATATGAAGGCAATACTGGGCGGGCCAAACAAAGCTCAGCCAATGGGAGTGCACCACAACAAAGAGTGACAGATAGATCACGGGAACAGCGATAGTAGCCCATTTTTATTTTTTGAGCATCCCATGGGGGTTGGCTTTGGCGGGCGTTCGTTATTCTTTTTTAAATGCACCTGAGTCCAGGGCCGGTGCAAGGATTTTTGTATATACAGGCGAAGGTGCATTTTGATGCCCCCACCCCCCTCCGACCCGGACACAATCCCCTGCCCTCCCGACCTTGCCATAATCCCCTGCCCCCGCCCACATAATCACCTCCACACTCTGCCCACCTCCACACTGCCCACCCCGTCATCTCCACATTGCCCCTTCCACAATGCTCCCTTCATCTCCACAATGCCCCTTCATCTCCACATTGCCACTACATCTCCACATTGCCCCTTCCACAATGCCCCCTTCATCTCCACATTGCCCCTTCCACAATGCCCCCTTCATCTCCACAATGCCCCCTTCATCTCCACATTGCCCCTTCCACAATGCCTCCTCCATCTCCACAATGCCTCCTCCATCTCCACAATGCCCCTTCCACAATGCCTCCTCCATCTCCACAATGCCCCTTCCACAATGCCTCCTCCATCTCCACATTGCCCCTTCCACAATGCCTCCTCCATCTCCACAATGCCCCTTCCACAATGCCTCCTCCATCTCCACATTGCCCCTTCCACAATGCTCCCTTCATCTCCACATTGCCCCTTCCACAATGCTCCCTTCATCTCCACATTGCCCCTTCCACAATGCTCCCTTCATCTCCACAATGCCCCTTCCACAATGCCCCCTTCATCTCCACAATGCCCCCTTCATCTCCACATTGCCCCTTCCACAATGCCTCCTTCATCTCCACAATGCCCCTTCCACAATGCCCCCTTCATCTCCACAATGCCCCTTCCACAATGCTCCCTTCATCTCCACAATGCCCCTTCCACAATGCTCCCTTCACCTCCACAATGCCCCTTCATCTCTACATTGCCCCTTCCACAATTCCCCTTCATCTCCACATTGCCCTTTCATCAGTGCCCCATAAAGCCTCTTCATCTCCACATTGCCCCTTCCACAATTTCCCTTCATCTCCACATTGCCCCTTCATCTCCACATTGCCCCTTGATCCCCTACCTTGAGTCCTTGATAGTGTAGCGGCGTGCCATAGAAGAGATCTGTGCCTCCTTCGGCACAGAGCTGAAGCTCCCGCGCGCGGTTCTCAGTGATACAGAGCGCTGGGAGATGATGTCATCTCCCAGCGCTCTGTATTACTTCAGAGCCTGGGTCGCCAGACCGGCCCACCGGGCAAATGCCCGGTATGCCCGATGGCCAGTCTGGGCCTGACTGCTATAAACTACATCTTGTTTGAGGTATATTTCTCTATTTTGGGTTAAGTAGTATCACAGTGTAACTATTGGAATATATATATATATATATATATATATATATATATATATATATACATACTTGTTTACCAACCCTACTTGGGGATTTTTATTTTTTATGCCTTATTCATACAGGGTTCAATTTGATAATTTTATTGACACCATTAAAAGTTATGTCTTATATGTCATTAATGGCCTTTAACTGAATGTACTGAACTGGTCTCTTAGTGAGAAGAGTGAGACTACTATAACTATTAAGGGCAATAATAAAGCAATAATAGTACTCCCCCTGAATTCTCACTTATTTCTCTTTTTGTTCTAGTTGCTGTATTCATGCCAAGAAACTCATTGTACATTGTCTCAATGCATTCATCAGTAACCCAAAATAATCATAACAGATTCCCGAATCAAGGATGTATATGGGTGAATGGAGGGGGAAGGGAGAAATACAGAAGCAAATGGGGGAGAAAGGAAGAGGGAGATTGTAACAGGCCGTAGGCCGTTACTTGGAACTTTTTATAAAGATTTAAGTGCACTATGTGGGACCAAACACGCTCTGTTAAAAGGGACTGAAATTCACCTAGACAGGAGAGGACTAACAGAGCTGCCTTGCTTTAGAACGTCGGCCAGTCCTGGATTGGCCAATCTGAGTTAAAGGGACTCCACTGACTTTGCCTGGGAAAAGTAGGTGGCTCAGGGATTGAGAAGAAAAGGAGATAAATGGAGGCTCAATCAGTAGCAATTACAGTATGAAAGAGCTGCATAGTAGTAAGTGGTACGTTTGGGGAGAGAATCAAGGAGCATGCAGAAACAAAGCCTGAGCCAACCCCAAAGTTTTCCACACCCCCAAGCAGCCCGAAAAGCCTGGAAGACTGGGGGTACAGGAAAGATGGTGCCTGAGGTGGTCTGTAATAACAATAACATAAGAGTGCATCGTACCATACATTTAGTCCCATTCAGAAGGATAAGAGGATAAGAAGAGGAGTCCTGACCCAGACAATGTTTCTTAACCACTGGTCCAGATACTTTTGTCCAGCAAGCGTGTCAAATCCTGGCTGGCAAGCCTGTTGAAGGGTCATTATGTGGGGTCCGTCTAGACAGATTTTGAACCTGGGATTCTGTATTGGTTTGTACGACTCAGTAGGTTAGAATAAAACACAGTTTTATTAAAGAAAAAACACAAAGAGAATGCCCACCAGGGCTATAGTAATCACAGGAAAATATCAATCAGGTACATATGCCTTCTCAGGCCCAGTATACTAATGAGAATGTAAATACTGTCACAGGACAGGCATATCCAGGCTATCACATCACAACATGGGTTAAAGTTCATAGAAAGTAATCAGTCTCTGTTGTGGTGTGTTAGACAACGCCCAGTATGATGGTAAATGTAGCTAGAGACTGTGGTGCAAGGTGGAAGCACCTAGTAGTAAGCAGGACTGAGACTCTACCCTGAGCTGAGCAGTAACGGAGACCACAATACTCTGCTAGAGCTAGCTCTTCCTTGAGCCACGAGCACCCGACTGGTGCAGTAATGGGAAAACTGACACTGCAAGAGCTGATGGACTTAGAGCCAATAGCACCCGACCGGTGCGGTAACGGAAATACTGTACACTGCTAGAGCTGATGGACTTAGAGCCAATAGCACCCGACCGGTGCGGTAACGGAAATATTGTACACTGCAAGAGCTGATGGACTTAGAGCCAATAGCACCCGACCGGTGCAGTGACGAACACAACAGTGCTCAGAAAGGGTAAACGGATGGCTCAGTGTTAACGGAGGCACAGTGCTCTGCAAGTGTAAAGGGAGGCTCAGGGTTAATGGAGGCAAACGTGCTCTGCAAGTGTTAATGGAGGCTCAGCGTAACGGAGGCAACAGGGCTCTGCGAGTGTAACGGAAGGCTCAGTGTAACGGAGACAACAGTGCTCTGCAAGTGCAACGGAAGGCTCAGTGTATCGGATGCAACAGTGCTCTGCAAGAGTTAACGGAGGGCTCAGTGGGACGGAGGCCACAATACTCAGGCTGCTAGACCAGCACTTGCGGAAGTAGGAATGTCACCCAAGCGACACTGAGAAAAGGATCAGGATCGCTGGCCGAATCACAGCGCAGGAACGTCAGACAAGCCGGGTCAGGTCACGGAGCAGGAACGTCAGCCAGGCCGGGTCGAATCACGGAGCAGGAACCAGCAAGAGTAGTCAAACAGGCCAAGTCGGTACACAGGAACACAGCAACACAGTAGCACTGGTACAGGAACACCACGAAAGGGCACCTGACAGGTACCAGAGGCCTGGTATAAGAAGGCCATACTGGGCGGGCCAAACAAAGCTCAGCCAATGGGATCGCACCACACAGAGAATGACAGGCCAGAGCACAGGCACTGTGATAGATTCCCAAAGATTTGCAAAATTCGGGCGCTTCCTCCAATTCTGTAAGGGCAGCCACATTACTGTTGTGGGACACAGATAGGTCTGAAAGGAATGCCCAGTAGTAACGGATCCCTAAACTCCGCAGGTGGGCCGTCAAGGGTTTCAAGGACCATCTCTTCTGGAGCATAAATGGATATCTAACATTAAAGAGTTGTACCGTAGTGACAGCAAATTTTACCTCCTTGAGCTCCCTGCTCAATAAAGTGATGCAGACAGCATATAACATCCCTGGTTATGGAGCCAGGGGGGCCTCTTGGCCATAAGGTCCTGTGGGCACACTCAGTTTTAATAGGTGCCTACTCAGAAGCGAAAAGGCATTGTACAGACGCCATCAAGTCCTTTGCTGGGACAGATTCTGGTAGGTCTTTAATTCTTATGTTACACCGCCTGTTGCGATTGTCTAAATCATCCAAGCAGGAAGACAGCAATTGAATGGTTTGCTGTCTAGAAGGGAGACATTGTTCTAACTGCTGGATCTGAGTCCAAGAAGCATCAGGGTCATCCTCTAGTTGGTGGATATGCTGCCGTGTTGGGCTATTTCCTTGTTTACCTTTGCAAATTCCTGTCTCATAGCAGTCTTGATGTCATCCTTCATCTCCACCAGTAGAGCCTTCATATCTGCCTGCTTTAAAAATGGGGCCAAATGTTCCTGTGTGAGCATATCTGAAGGAGGCATATTTGCAGGGGAAGTAGGGGGTAAACTAGCCCAAGATGCCCCTGGATTCCACAGATTTAAGCGTGCCTTCATCCTCTGCAAGGGTAGGAGGGGTAGCAGGCCGAGATTCTCTCTGTTGGCACTGCAGAAAGTCAGAGATCTGGTGTGCACTGGACTTTTTGCCACTCTTTCCCTTGCCCCTCGACATTCAAACAATTGCACGTTGAAGAGTGAACAGTTTTAGCAGGTTTAGGCTTGAAAGCAAGCAAATATGAGCCAGCTTCCCCCGGAGCTACACGTTCAAGCAGCAATCACTCACCACTGCAGGACACGCCCCCACCTTTCCTCTAGTTTTAAAGGACAACTTCTTGTTTTTTGCTCAGCTCTTTGAGTAAATAGTTTCTTAAATAGTTCCTTCTCGAATGTAAACATACCCAGTTTGGCTGGTCACTCTTCATAACCTGAATCCTCCAATCCTTTTATCAGTTTTGTTGCATGTCTCTGCCCTGTTTCCATATTTCATATTAGGCCTAAAAAAGGATTTACATAGATGTAGAATTATATCATGTCCCGTGCACCTGTAACACTTTTTATACAGGATAGTAATTGCAGCAATGTCCATACTCCTAATGAGGTGGTACTCCTCTATTGAGTATTCGCCCATCATGTTCTATATATATATTCCAAACATAGCTTAGTGTGGAGATTGAAACACTATTTTAAATATCTACTTCTAAATCATTAACAATTTAAAAAGCACTGGGCCCAGGACTGAACCCTGTGGCACTCCTCTTTCAACTTTAGAACAACTTGAAAAGGTTCCATTTGCAACTCTCTGTCATCTATCATTTAACAAGTCCTCTATACATGCACAAGTATTTCCTCCCAAACCTTTTCATTTATGTAGTAACCTGTTGTGAAGCACAGTATCAAAGGCTTTTGCAAACTCCAAGTATACTGCATTGACAGTAATACCCTTGTCCAAATTACTACTTACTTCTGTTGTAGAAAACAAGTAAATTAGTTTGATATGATCTGTTCTTCATAAAACCATGTTGTCTCCTCCTAATAATGTTCTTGGTCCTCACATAGTACTGAATATTATCAGATAGTAATTCTTGTAGTATCTTAGAAATAGATACAAATCTGCAAAACTCCTTATATATCAAATAAGGGAGATAAACCTAAATGTACCTTAGTGACAGAACAAACAGCAAAAACTTCAAACATGGCTGTTCTCTTCAGATAGAGTCTGTATCATACATATCAATCACATGGGGGGACCTCTACTACTCCAAGAGCTCCCCTAAATACTTCAGTAAAGTACTCTCAACCCTCCAGAAAGATAACAAGTTCCCAGCTCCGGTCAAATTGAAACTGTAGCAATCTTCAAAATATACGGAAATAAATGGATGTAGCGATGTTATTATATCTTGGATAGATGAGATCACCCAAAATTCATTTACTTGATGAAGTTCCTTAAAATAGAAAGTCAAAAACAGTGCAGTAACATCAGGGCAGGGAAACCCTCCCTTCCTACTAGCTATACTCACACTAAAGCTGTATAACAAATGTGTATCACAATCAGACTGATGGATTGATGAACCGACACAAGAGGTATCCTTAAAATTACACACATTCTAAAACGGATATAAAATCCAGATGAGCAGTATCAGTGAGTTTTCATAGAACCCAAACCCATAGTAAATTATCACATCTGAAGGGAAGATTCCTCTCCAAATTAAGGTAGAGCTCAGCGTCTGATGTCACAACCAGCTGCAGTTCCGGGCTCAGACTCACAGGTAGGTTAGTGGTTCACTCACTGACTACTAACTCCACCCAATGCGTTTCATACTGGGTACTACGTCAAGGGATCAGTCACTCTTTGGTAGAGTGCCATGAATATCTGCTGCCACTTTTCCTTCCAACCTCTTTGCCATCTATTACTGACTGATAGGTCCTTTAGGTTTTCTGTTTTTCTTGCTCACTTCTAATATCTTATCCACTACTGGTGACAAGCTCACAGGCATATACTTTCTTGGTTTATATCTTGTACCCATTTTTGAATAATGGTATTACATCAGCTTTCCTCTAATCACAGGGCACTATGCCTGATGATAGTGAATTATGAAATATTCATTATAAGGGTCTTGCTATTACTGAACAAAGTTTTTTCAGTACCCTTGGATGTATGCTATCAGGTGCAGGTGCTTTATTCACCATTACCTTTTCTTGTCTCTTTTGGACCTCAGCAAGCCATGTACATGGTGGGGGAAATCTTGTGATTCTCTCTGTTTGCCCATAGTCAGCCACAGTTGCTTCCTTTGTATATACAGAAGAAAAGAATGTGTTTAAGATGTCAACCATAGCCTTATCCTCACCAATTAATTCACCTGTTTTAAGAGGACCAATATCAACATTAATATTTTCCATTTATATACTGTGGAATTGTTTAGCATTTTCTTGAGCTCTTTTACAATAATTTGGTCATTTTAAATTTTAGCTAGCCTAATTGCTTGTTTGCAGATTATTTTACATTCTTTATATTTATTAAATGATGCATCTGATTTTCTGAAGTAAACGTTTTAAAATCCTATTTCTTATTTCCCTGCAAACCTCTTTATTAAGACACATTGGTGTTAAATTAATCTTCTTGTATTTATTCCCCGGGGATATATTGATGCGCAGCATTTTAAACATATCTCATCCTTCTTGTGTATTTTACCTTTGAAGATTACATCCCACTGACTGTTCTTTAATAATGCTTTTAGTATTGTAAAATTTGCTTTTTGAATGTTTTGAAGTTGAATGTTTTAGATAAACCCTTGTCATGTTCTGCCCCATTTTCTTTGCTTTTTGTGATTCCTTGTCTAGTTGTAGGTTTGTTTTTCCTTGTTATCTGGATCCTGGTTCTTCGCCTTGCCTTGTGTTTGCCCCGAGTCTTTAAAGAGACTTTTGGACAGGGCGAGATCAAAGCATTCCAGATCATGACCCTTAGTTTCCTGTCTTGTTCCTGAGTGTTATCTTGTGCATTGACCTGGCTCTTCCTTCGACTTCCCTCCTGTTCTGCAATTTCAAATGGTACCATGCTCATCTGATATCCTGTTACCAACCTTAGCTCTGTTTATTTGACCATTCCTCCGTCTTCTGCCTTGTTCTGCATTGCCGCCAATTCCTGATTTGGCTTGTTTGACTTCCTGTTTGTCTTGACCCTGGTGGGCTTCCTGTTTTCCATTTTCTCAGTGAAGCTCCAGGCTTCAGTGTTCCTGTGGTTATTTGTTCAGTAACCTCTACAACTCAGTGGGTGGCTGCTGTTCTCTGGGTTGTAATCTGGGGTGTGGGCTGGCTCCTCCAGTAAGAAATAATCTAGCCTTGCAGCAGAACAGGCTATAGCAAGGCAACCCAGAAAGCAGCCACCACCAGCTAGCTGTGTACTCTAGCATCTGGGGCCTGTCTTGCAGTGTACCTGTATTGTCTGTTGTTCCCTTATCAGATTATTTATATAAAATAGCAGCCTGCCACTTCTTTGTGGGGAATCTACTTCATAGAGTCTAACCAGACAGCTTACATTGGGCACTTAGCCTGCCAGATCATAACAACCCTTGATAACGTTTTTCCCATGACAAATTTAAAAGGATTCCATATTACAGTCACTGCTGCCTAAATGTTCTCTTAATTTTATATTGTTTACCATTTCAGAATTGTTTGAGACCAATAAATCCAGAAAGGCCTCTCTTCTATTTGGATCCTCTGCTAGCTGGGACAGGACACTGTCATTAAAGAGATAGTAGTACTTTAATATTACTAATCCCCATAGTGTAGCTCTTTAAAAAAGAATTCAATTGCCCCCAGGTTCATCTCTCAAACCTTTATGGCTTGAGAGAAAACCGTAAGCAAAGTTCCCCCCTCCCCATTCCCTGAAGTTAGCGTTGTACTGACTGCAGGGGAAGTCTGTCGTACTACAGGCTTGCGGCTCTGTAGCTGAGCTGAGATCGCTTTAGTGAAAAAGAATTATTTCACTGAAGCAGTCTTCTACTTGTGTTTGGTTTGCACACGTATAAGACAGTTTCAGTGAAATATATATATATATTTTTTTGCTAACTCGATCGAGGCTCTGCTGCAGAGCCGCCTGATGCAAAATAAAACTAGATATCCCTGCAGTCAGTACAACTCTGACTTCAGGGAAGGGGGAGGGATGGGGCAACTTTGCTTACGGTTTTCTCTCAAACCATAAAAGTTTGAGAGATTAACCCGGGAGCATTTGAATTATTTTTTTAAGAGCTACACTGTGGGGATTAGTAATATTAAAGTATTACTATCCCTTTAAGCATACTTATAAAAATATTTTGTTGGGCTGGAAGTCATATTTCTTCAGTCAATTGCAGGGTAATTGAATTCTCCCATTATCATTTTATTTCCAAGTGAACCTCCACAGGTTTAAGCTCCTGAAGATGAACCTGTGAACAGGGCAATCCATGACAGAGGAAGTCAGTAAATAGGAACTTACCTAATGAGGGATTATACAGCACCATATACTAAGATAAAAAAAACATAAGACTAAGAAAGAAGCGCCCATATATTCTTCTTCTGTAGGAGGTCACTTAAAACTGTTTGTGGTTGGCTGGGTTAAAGTGGGGGGAAGGAGGGTGTCTCTGCCTCAGGGACCTTGCCTTTATAAGAGCCCTGTCCTGCAGGAGGAGGGGACTTTTACCCTAGTGAAAAAAGCTGGTGAAGTTTTGGATAGTTGCTGCAGAATTTGAATAAGTGTATGTTTTGTGTTGTGTAGTGTAGTAAGCGAGAGGTTAAAAACAAAAGCAATTTTCCCTCCCTTTGCAGTTGTATAAGTGATTGATTACAGTCTGTGTATGGTGGGAGTGGTTGTGGTGTTTGCTGGCTTGTAATTGGTGGCTTTCTGCAATATAGTGAGTGAGAGTGAATTCTGTGAGCTGAAAAAAGCTACATTTGGGATGGTTGCTGGATAATAGGTGATTTATGTTGTATGTGTATTTATTTTGTGTAGTGTAGTAAGGGACAGGTTAAAAACAAAAGCATTTCCCCTCCTTTTGCAGTTGTATGTGATTGATTGCAGTCTATGTGTAGTGGGAGTGGTTGTCATGTTTGCTGGCTTGTAATTGGTGACTTTATGCTATAATAAGCAGAGGGACAGTGAATACTTGAATGTGTGAATCTTGCATGTGTAAGTGTAGCACAGTGGAAAGTGTTGGGAATTTAAACAGCAGGGGATTCTAACACAGGGGATTACACATTTTCTGAAATACTACCTGTGCCATGCACTACATTATAAAGGCAACAAGAGATTAGGGAGTTAAATGCGTGGCCAAAGACTCAGTGTAAGTAGGAGGGGTTTGGGTTCCAGGACACTGAGTGGCCTTTTTCCTATGGGGCAATCTTTATAGTCTGTCACCTCCATTCTGCTGCCTCCCTCTTATGGCCTTCTGTCTCTCCGGGGAGTCCACATGTGTGTGTGCATTTTGCATCCTCTCTATCTTCTTTCCACATGGCTCCCATGGCTTCTTTTTCCCCTGGATGCATGTGCACCGTTTTGGGTGTGCGCCTCTCTCCCACTGGCACTCGGTCATGCCTCCATCTTCAGGTCCTATTATTGGTTATTTTACTTGCCTATCAGCTGAGGTGCTCAGACATACCACTGCTGGACTACTTCTTGATTGACTGCCACTGCATTTTTAAATGGGTCTCCCTGATGCTGGTGCCCGTTCCTCTAGATAATCTGATGTTAGTGATTCAAGTGTTTCTTCCGATTTCCTGGCTTCTGACTTGGCTTCCCTAACCAAGGCTTGTTCCCGATTGACTCCTGGCTTCTGACTTGGCTTCCCTGACCACGGCTTGTTCCTAATAGACTCCTGGCTTCTGACTTGGCTTCCCTGACCACAGCTTCTTCCTGATACACGCCTGGCTTCGGACTCTGCTTCCTTGACTACGCTCTGGCTATCTCCCTGGCTTCAGACCTCCAGCTATTCCTGACCACGTCTTTGGCTCCAATTTGGCACTACTTGCCCACTCAGGCTTGACCCGGCTTTGTCTGACTTGATTTGGATCCTGTCCTGGTCCTGCCGTGCTTCTTATTGTCCTATCCTAGCCTGGTTCTCCACGGGTCCCTGTGTTCCTGGTTGATTCCTGGCTTAACTGGGGAGGAACAATCTGATTTTGTGACCGGCACCTTTACCCAGATTTGGCTGCAGCAAGGGAGTAAAAGGGAAACTGTCACCGCACTCAAGCTTTGCTCGCTAGCTACTGAACCAGTGCTAGAGCACAAGGGAATCTTTCTGTGAGCCAGTATGCCATGGAGTTTCATACATTGTCTTATGAATAGATTGGAATCAGGGTGCCTTGAAGGCGGCATACCACAGTGGGCTCAACAAACGTCTTATGGATGCCTTGACCTATCGTGACATCCCGGATGGATTAGAGGAGTACATCTCTGTGTGTTTTGATCTTGACAGATGTATGCAAGAGAGGCAACCAGAATGAGAACGCAGTCACAGACGACGCTGGGTACCTACCCCCGTTCCCATGGAAGTTGCTCCCACCAGTGAAACACTATGGAAATCACTCGGAAATCTGAAGATGAAAGGAGAAGATAGCATTCCCTCAGACTGTGTATCAAGGGGCACATTCCCCGGCAGTGCCCAAACAGACTGGGAAACTACATGGCTTAGCTGAAGAAGGAGGTCCGCTAAGACTTCCCTCACTGCCTTCTCTGCCTTCCATTAAACTAGTCATTCCAGTGACAGTTCAGTGGCCTATGGATTCCATTTCCCTTGATGCCTTTGTCAGCTCCAGCACTGTGGGAGTGTTCATGGATCTCACCTGATCTCGGAAGCATGGAATTCCCTATCGTTCCACGAAACAACCCCTGCTTGTGTCTATTTTGATGTTATGCCTTGAAGGTCTGTGGGTTGAGGCAGTTCCTCAGACTAATCTAATCCGGTGTTAGTTATTCAATAGTTTCTTCTGATTTCCTAACTTCTGGCTTGGCTTCCCTGACTACAGCTTCTTTCTGATAGACTCCTGGCTTCACTGACCATGGCTTGTTCCTGACACACTCCTGCTTCTGACTCAGCTCTGTTGACTACATACCTTTCCTAATTCAGCTATTACCCTGCTTGGGGAGCTATCAACCAAGAGAGGAGGAGCCCAAATCTTCCAAAATACATGCAAATAGTATAAAACGTACAGTTTCCTGGTGAGCTCAAAATATATTTTATTAGTAGTGCTCAATTAGTTACTTATGTTTGTATTCAGGAGAGCTGCAAGAGCAATATTTTGTCTAACTATAGTAAGTAAACAAAAATGAATTGTTTACTGTTTTATTTGTAGCAAGTGATGGGTTGCTTGTTTGTAAAACTCAGGATTTGATGCACAGACAGTTTCTTTTTGTTTACTTACTATAGTTGTGAATGGAACCTTTTAAAGTTGGTCTAAAGTTTTAAGTGGGGTGCCACAGGGTTCGGTAATGGGCCAGATGCTTTTTAATTTGTTTATTAATGATCTAGAAGTGGAAATTGAAAGTAGTGTCTCAATCTTTTCTGATGACACTAAACTGTGGAAGCAAATGCATACAGAGCTGGATGTTTTTTTCTCTGCAGAAGGATTTAGATAAGCAGAGTGAATGGGCAGAAAAGTGGCAGATGACATTTAATGTAGATAAATGTAAGGCAATTCAATTGGGGTGTAGAAACAAACTTGCTATATTAGAAAAAAGTCTATGTATACTTATATATGATAGACTTCACAGCAGCATGCAGAATCCCTCAGCTTCTGTAAGAGCAAAGAGGGTACTATCTTGTATAAAAAGAGGCATAGATGCATATCCCATGCTAGTATAATTCTACCCCTATATAATTCCGTGGTTAGGCCTCATCTAGAATAGGGAGTACAGTTTTGGGAACCAGTTCTTAAAAATACATTTTTGAACTGGAAAAAAGTGTAGAGATGTGCAACAAAACTGATAAAAGGGATTGGAGGATCTGAGCGACTAAGCATACTGGGTTTGTTTACATTAAAGGGATAGTAATACTTCGTTTTAACTTTATTTTATTTTGTAGGCATTAAAAAAACATGAAGAATGATATAAGTCTTATTTCTCAAACCTTTATGGTTTAAGAGATATTCACAAGCAAAGTGTCCCCCTCCCGCCCCTTTTACTGATGTAACACTTTTCAGCCAGGGCAGAAGGGAGCTGCCCAGGTAGACTGCAGAGAGGGACAATCTTCAATTAAGATAACAGAAAAACCTGAAAAGCTTGTCAAGGGGGGCAGGGATTTCATTGTTTTCATAGGAATAAGAGTGTCCCCTTCTGTTATCTGTCCAGTCTATGGACTGCATTCCACATCTGAGAAGAGATGGCTTACACTAGGTAAAAGGGGCGGGAGGGGGAAAGTTTGCTTGTGAATATCTCATAAACCATAAAGGTTTGAGAGATAAGACTTATATCATTCTTCATGTTTTTTTAATGCCTACAAAATAAAATAAAGTTAAAATGAAGTATTACTATCCCTTTAAAGGAGAGACATCTAAAGAGTGATATGATTACCATTTACAAATATAGTCAAGGTTAATACAAAGAACGTTCCAATTAATTATTTAAGCAAACAGCTGAGCTAAGAATGAGAGGTCATCCATTAAGAATGTAGGAAAGGCGCTTTCAACAAACAAAGGCAGGTTTTTTTACAGTAAGGGTGGTAAAGCTATGGAATTATTTGCCTCGGGATGTTGTGCTTACAGATACTTTAACTGCTTTCATAAAAACACTGGATACCTATCTTGCACAGATAAATATTGAGAATTATGACAGAGGGATTCAATGCAGATAGGTGTTAATCCAGGGAACTTTCCGACTGCCATTTGGGGATCAATTGAAAATGTCTTCAATTGGGTTTTTTGCCTTCCTCTGGATCAACAGGGGTGTTTAGGCATGGGCTGGACTTGATGGACGCATTTCTTTTTTCAGCCTCATCAACTATGTTACTATGGTTCCTATGTTCAATACTGCATAACAGAGAAAGACTGTTGTAATTATTCATCTTAATGAGCGATTAGACTTAAGCATTAATTTTGTAGCAAATTATTATTGAACCGAAAACCACGGGTTTTGTGAGATTCAGATTAAAACAATCTAAACTAAATGGAAAGGAAACAAAAAGACAGAATAATGAAAGACAATGACATTTTTTCATTGACATAGATTCATTTGTTAGTCTCTTTCAGTTTACCATGTAAACTAGCAAAAGCTAAGTGTTATGGCAGCAATAGCTAGAACAGGAGTTCAGCTATCCACACATGTATATGAATTACAAGAGTGTTTTAATCACATTAAGGGATGCACAATGAAAGATTTATTTTCTAACTGACATGGAATAAAAGCTACTAAAATGTTTCATTTGTATGAGATTGTGCTTTAATTTGTGGGCATTAAATCTGAAATGTTTTTATATTCTACTCACCAGACATTCACCTCGAGCACAAATGCTATGCAAATCTTTATATGAACATTGAGTTCCATCATGTGCTAGTCTCTTCATATATACCACATCTCCAGATTCTTTGGACTGACAGTAAAGATGGCATCTTTCTTTTTCTGAAAAAAAAAAGAAAAAAAAAATCACAATTCAATACATTTTCTGAACCTTTCTTTTGTTTAGTTGACTTCTGCATCTTTTCTGAGCAAAATTAAGAAGATATAATTAAATTACACATAGTTATCAGGTGACACTAGATAAGCATATTATAACATATATTTTCTTACAATCTATGCTTTATGTGCCTGATGCACAGGGAAATAAAGTGACTTCCTAAAGACAAAAGGAGTTGATGACACTGGAATTTAAACTCAGTTTTCACATCTTCACAGCCAGTGAACTTTTCTTATATTGGAGAGAGTATCAACAATATTGTTAAGTGGCTCACAATTCAAAAAAAGTTAGTAATGGATATTTTCTCATTTCGATTAAATTCTCTGGTTCAATTACATTCATCTTGTCTCCTCTTCCTCTTGACCATTTCTTCCTTTAAACTTCTGTCAGGATCTGGTAGCGAGAAACAAAATAATTTCACATACCAGTAAATATATTGTCTGGTCCAGTAGCTTGAGATCGAAGCCAGGGATCGTGGCTCAGGGTCATGGTCAGTTACAGGGTTTCCCGTGCTGCGGCCAAAGCCGAGTAAAGGTGCTGGCAGCAAAGCCAGATGTCCGACCCTAGTTGAGCCAGGGCCCTGACCAGGATGAGAAACCTGTATGCCGTGAAAGAACCGAACAATAGAACCCCAAATGCAGAGATAGGCAAGACAAGAAAAAAAAAGGTCACACGAAAGGCAAAAATAAAATTAGGAAAAAACATGTGCCTAGACCCAGTGGAGGACCACCAGGGATGATGGAGATCGTAGATGGAAAAGTGGTGATGTCGCGAAGGCGAGGCACACCTTAGTGGGAGAAGAGTCCAACAGGAGAGCAACAGAAGATGAAAACCTGAGGAACTCACCAGATGTTAGACCAAGAACCCCAAGAGGGAACTGGTTCTCCACAGCAACCCAAAACCCCCACAAATGCAAAAGCAAAATGTAGTAGACTAAATAGGTAGCCGGTCGAACCAGAACCACCAATAGGATCCTCAACCACAGAAGGAGCGAGCAAGGCGTGGGGCACTACCAAAAACAGGGAGGCTCAAAAGGTAGGCCCAAGAGACCCTAAGTACCCAGAGGAAACAAGCAGTAAGGCAGCCACCTGAGGTAAGTAGGAGTCTGCAGGAAATACCCACCAAATGTGCTAGCAACAAGGAAGGGAACCTGGAGAGAGGCAGGACCATAGTCTGAGGAAATAATCCCCAGTGAGAGTGAGACCACCTCAGAGAATAGGGCAGAGGAGGATCAGCAAGGTAAGGTTATCAAAAACAAAAAATACAAAAACAAAATATAAACAAAAACTAAAGGCAGCAAAACTGCTAAAAGGATAGTGGAGGGCTGGAAGGAAAACCAGTGTCTGCTGCAGAGGAACAAGGGTGACTGGGCTAGCTGAAAAGCAACCAGTCACAAACAGACCAGAGTGGGAGCAGCCAGTAGACAGTGGTGAGGCTGCTGGGGACAAAGCAGGTGGTAAAAGAGGCGGAGAGGCTGCAAAAGATACGAACGGCGAGGCCGCAAGATGAAATGAGCGGCGAGGCCGCAAGTAAAAGCAAACAAAAGCAGCAAGCCACTAAAAACAACAAGGATGGCTGGCCGCTAGGGCAAGCGTCTAGGCCACAGGGAAAAAGAGGCAGTGAGGCCGCAAAGAGCAACAAGTGGCTAAGCCAAAAACAAAAGTAGGGAGGAAGCCGCTAGGGGAACTAAACTAGGTGGCTGGCCGCAGGGGTGCAGCAAGGCAAAAACAAGGAAAACAAAAAAAAAAAGGGGAAACAGCAACCTGACTGACAGGGTGGAGACAGGAAGCAGGAACTGGTACAGACTGGAAGAAGGTACAGGACTTAATATAATCAAGCTACGATCACCAGGAAGCCAGGCTAGATAAGGTAGCACTAGCCAATGGACTGGAGGGTCATGACAACTTCACACAGAAGATGAAAGGAAAGCTCATTGATTGAAATTTATAAGAGTTGAGAGGGGTGGATAAGTTTTAAGCAGCTGACATTATCAGACGATAAATTGAGAGAGGAGAGAAACTTTTGTGTGTTGCTATGACAACATGGAAAGATACAGTGAGTATTTGAGGGACTGACTCATGCAGTGCAGAACACAGTTCTGCGCGATGCAGCAGAGATAAACCACAGGATTATTGAGAGTCTCTATTCAGACCCCATTCAGCTTCCCTGTTGCTGTGTCTTCACTTACAATGCAGAATCTGCTTATTTGGCAGGTAAGCTCCCAGAAGGAAAAACATACACACAACACATACACGCACATTAAAATATGTGCGCTCAAGACTCATACTGTGTTATCACTAAAGATGTTTACTATAGTAAGATGCATCTGCACTATCTTCAAGACCATAGGCTAGTGGGCACACAACAATAGTATTTCCAAAAGAGTTAAGGGCTCAAGCCAGTGAGTGATTAATAACTCAGTCCCCTTAGAAATGGTTTTCTCTGTTTACTCTTTATATATTTTTGCATGCTCCCAGAAGAGGAAATCTAACAACAAATCTTGGTCAGGAAGGCTGCACATCATAAGTAGCCACTTTGTGTCTAATTTGGTCAGAAATGTGTCTTAAAAGTGTATATGACCTCACTTAAATTTTAATCACTGAGGTAAAAGTAGAATTAATCATACTCTCTCATTTGTAGGAGAAAGGCGTACAAAATGTGAGTGTCATGGTTTCCCAGGAACAAACCAGGAGTCAGTACAGTATGGTAAAACAATCTTTATTGAATAAATATAAGTACAGTAAATCACAGAACAATGAGTAGAGGTCCTCCTAGTGGCCAAGGATTCTATCAGAAATAGAAGTCTGCCAAAAGTTGGAACGCTCTTAAAGAGACCGGAAGAAGCCTCTGAAGTCTCTATATAATGAAGGCCTAGCAGAAATCCCAGTAAGAGACTGACTCACGCCTAAAGTCAGCAGGTAGATCTAGGGATCTCCCTAAAGGTGATACGGTAAGAGAGAAGTACTGACTCAAGCCTGCAGTCAGTAAGGAGACAGCCGTCTCCTTTCTCAGAGGCACCAGAGCGATCCTGACTCGCGCCTGCAGTCAGGGAGTAAGGTCTTAACCAGAGCTGCAGGTCTGCACCAGATTGGGTGTCTACTACACAGTGGGAACAAGCAGGAGAACAGTCAGACAGAGCCACAGGTCAGCACCAGATCGGATAGTAAGACAAGTCGGGCAATGCACAAATCAGATAGTCAACCAGAGCCACAGGTCTGCACCAGATTGGGTGTCTAGTATACACAAGGAGCGAGCAGGAGAATAGTCAGACAGAGCCATAGGTCAGCTCCAAATTGGATAGTCAGACAAGCCGGGTCATACACAGTTCAGGTAGTCAGACAGAGCCACAGGTCAGCACCAGACTGGATGGTCAGACAAGCCAGGTCATACACAGAGCCCAAACTAAACAGAACTGTTTGTACAACAATGAAGGGCAACTGAGTCAGGACTCAGACTGCCCTTTAAACCCCTCCTCAGGAAGTAGGTAGGTGCAGCAGGCTCAGAGGAAGGAAGTAGGTAGGAGGCGACTACATGAAGCATGGCATAGAACAGAGTCCTGCTTCACTCTGAAGCCTTGCACCTGCAGATGATGTGTGGAATGATGCAGAGCGTCGCTGGAACCAAAGTAAGCTGTGACAGTGAGAGGCTTCTGAGGATGAACAAAGAGCATGTTGGCCTGTTCTTCGGCTAGTCACTGCTCAGAAGAATCACATTTTAGCTCTCTAGTGCCATTACAGAGGAGACATTTCCACATACATATTAGACTAATCCCACCCAAAAGGGCGGTCCAGTTCCAAAATGATGGGCAACTTCCCTCTGCACAGGAATACCAGCTAACACTTGATGTAAGTTTTAGCCTTGTTGGACCTTGTCAGTGAGGTGCAACTGGATTCCCTAGGCACTGAGAGCAAAGGGCCCATGTCTGGATTACCACTGAATTTGGAACTGGAACGCCCTTTTGGGCAGGATTAGTCTAATATGTACGTGGTAATTTGTCCTCTGTAATGGTACTAGAGAGCTAAAATGTGATGCTTCTGAGTGGTGACTAGCCGTAGAACAGACCATTGTTTTGTTTGTTCATCCTTAGAAGCCCCTAATATTTTGTATGTATATTTTGAAAATCCTTATAGGGTCTCCCTACGAGTGAATGGTAATCCAGATGTGGACCCCTTGCTTTCAGTGGCTAGGGAATCCAGCTGCACTTCACTGAGGAGGCCTAACAAGGCCGAAACGTACATCTGGGGTTAGATGGTGTTCCCGTGCAGAGGGAACTTGCCCATCATTCTGGAACTTAACCGTCTTTTTGGGCGGGATTAGTCTAGTATGAATGTGGAAATTTCTCCTCTGCAGTGGCACTAGAGAGCTAAAATGTGATGCTTTGGAGCTGTGACTAGCCGTAGAACAGGCTATTGTGCATTTTTTCATCCTCAGAAGTCTATCACATTTTGAATGTATATCCTTTGTAAGAGAACATTATGAGATGATTTTCTTTAAATTATGCAGAGAAAGTTAACCCTATAAAGGCGGCCATCACTTAAGGACCATGGACCATTTTTTTTTTTATGTCCGCATCCAGTTCAGGGCTCCCTGAACGGCGTGTAGCCGCGCGGGGAGCCCTGAATTCCATGACGGTCCTGGCACATCATGGGTCCTTAACGCAAATCAACCCATGGCATACCAGAACCGTCAAGGGTCATTAAGGAGGCACTTTTTTTTAAGGAGCAATACATAATAATCTTTATTATTATTAAAAAGTAATACTTTCACTAACAAAACTTTATTTATATTAAAATACATGGGTATTTTAGTGGTGTCATTTTTTTTTTGTATGTTATATAGTGTAGAAAGATAATATTTTTAGCTTTGCCTCTCATGCAGATTTGTCTCTCTCTACCTTCCATCCACCTACATAGCCTTGCTCTCAGCAGTTCTGCACAGTTCTATGCGGCTGTTGAAAAAGTATGCCCTCTCCCTGGCCAGTCTCCCTAATTTCTAATCTTTAGTATTAATACAAACACCTCTTCTCAACCTTTAAATCTCTTCTATACCCACCAACACAATCCCCCTCCACTAACTTCTCTGCCCAAGATCTTCGAGCACAAGGTCAACTCTATCAGACAAGAAATCTCATCACTTCCACCCCGACCAAACCAGCTTAGTCCTGTCACCTTTACCACCACATACAGACTTAACTCCTTTTCACCTGTGAGTGGATGAGGTTTTTCTTCTCCTTATATGCACACACTTAATTAACCACATGCCCTCTTGACCCATCTCACCTCATTCAAGATCTATCTCCTCTGCTAACACCAACCTTTACTTACTTATTCATTCTCTCTCTGACTACCGGCACCTTCCCATCCTCTTTCAAGAATGCACTAATCACACCCATGTTAAAGAAATTCTCTCTGGTCCCAAATTCACTCTCACACTACCGGCCCATTTCTCTTCTCCCATTCTCCTCAAAGCTCATTGAATGTCTTGTATACAAATGGCTCCAAAAAATTCCTCTAGCCATATTCCCTGTTAGATCCCCTGCAATCTGTATTCCTCCCTCACTCCGATGAGACAGCCCTCACTAATGTGGCCAATGACTTGCTCTCCACTAAGTCAAAAGGTCACTGCTCCCTACTCATTCTCCTGGACCTGTCAGCTGTCTTTGACACTGTGGATCACCCACTCCTCTTCGAAGCTCTCCACTGCCTAGACCCCTGACACCTCCCTTCCTTGGTTCTTATCATACCTCTCCAACCCTTCCTACAGTGTCTTCTACACTGCCTCAACTTCTTCACCCCCCAGTGTCTGCTGGAGTACCAGTCCTGGGCCCCTTGTGCTTTTCAATCTACACCTCTTCAACTGGCAAACTTATAAAGTCCTTTAGGTTTCACTGTCAACTCTATGCTGATGACACACAAATCTGTTTCTTCCACAGACCTCTTCCCTTCCCTCCTGTCTCTAGTATCTAATTGTCTCTGTTATAGACACAGGTAAGTTGCAGCAAAACTGCGTCCATTACATGGTTATGTTCCCCTATCTTAAATCACACTTCGTTTTAAGAACCATTTTTGTTTTTACAGGCCTTCACCATTTTCCCTTTGTCTTTTTGTCCTCTCCCTGGTCTGTTTGGGAGGGAAAAGAACAAGGAAAGGACCAGCTCTCTTTGTCTCCCTTGCTTCTAGGGGAAGGGAGGAGGGGTGTGTCACTCAGGTAAAGTGGGTGGGGCTTGCAAACAATAAAAGAGGTGTGCAGTGAGCCCTTGGGAAGCAGTCTTGGAGGAGAGCAGTCTTATAATGGTGCAGAATGCGGGGTAGATGGCCCTTGCCTAGGCCCTAAGAACTGTTCCAGAGCAGAGATGACCCAGACCTCCAGCATGAATGTATCCAGTTCCCCTGGCCTGTTTTTCCTGCCTCTTGTCCCAGGATTTATTTTAGCTAAGTATCTGTATTTTGCTTTATTGTTTATTTTATACAATAGTTCTAGGAAAAATACCCCAAGTAACCAACGTATAGTGTTTTCTACTATAATTGTTGAATATTGTTGAATCTTATTTGCACTGCAGTAAGTGTCTAGCTAGTATTATTAGATGTTTAGCTAGAAATATTTGATAATATACAGTGTATTGTTCTTATTATGATATTATTGTTTGTTATTAAATATTATTGCTTATTGCTAGCACTGGGTTGTTATTGTGTTAACTGTTGTATTGGGCATTAGAACAAACTTCTCTGGGTATATCCTAAAATTTATGGGTTGGATTTTGGGGTGTTGGGAAATGCATGTTCTTTCCAATAACTGTGCTAGTGTCTATTAGTGTGAGCATGCTGTGTGTCTTTGTTCTCAAGCCACATGGTTAAGGACTCCATTTTGTAGATAGCACATGGTATGCGAGTACACTAATTTCAACACAGCTGTTATTGTGAAAGCCTTTGCATCAGATTAATGCACCTAAAGCCACGAACCACAACAATTGGCATAGTCTGGCAAGATATCCACAGAATTTATTAATATTAATGATTAATAACCTTTATTGACACATTTTTGATTTTTTTTATTAATATATTTTTCCCGGGCAATTTAGTCAGTAAGCCTCCCAAGTTATTTTTGTGTGCCAATACCACACTGCGACAAGAGTGGTGTGTTTTAGTACTGTCATATTACAAGGGGCTTATTCACTAAATGAGGATTTTTGTGCTGGAATACTCTTGGATTGTAATAAGTGTACTTTGCATACTTTAATTGATACTTGTGTGCCCTCATAGAGGCGTTACAAACTTTGACGTGTTTAGATGAGTGTTCATATAATACAGTTATCTGTATTGCATATATACATACATATATATATATATATATATATATATATATATATATATATATATATATATATATTTATGTGTGTATTTAGTTGCATACTTGTTTGTGTGCCTGGCTATAGATATACACAGAGGCAAGAGGAAGCATTTACAGTTACACTGCTTCAATTAAGCCTTCTGTGCCCTCACAGAGGAGTGTTAACTTTGAAGCATTTTAATTGTAACCGTCAGGTCAAGCTTCTGCAATTGCTGGACGAATATTTCTAGAGTGGCTAGATTTATTTGTACTCTCAAGACTTCCTATTAAGTGACTTTAATTAACCCTTGTGTGCCTCTGTAGAATGTAACTAACTTTGAAGCCTTGCTTCAATTAACCCTTGTGTGCCTTTGCGGAGCTGTCCCATGGGAGTTCAGCTGGATCTGCAGTTGCTGGGCGGAGTTCCCCGGACGTGCGGCATGGCCAGGGGATGTCCTCCCTGGGCCTTGATGGTGGACCGGATCCCATTGACCCTGCTTTGGTGAGGTCCATGAATTGTCGGGTCCTGTGCAGACAGCCGCTGGGGTGGCCTCCAGGGCTCTGGAGTCTTCGGTGAGACAAGTTGGCTAAGGAGGTGGCCTTAGGGAGGATGGCAGGTCCTTTTCTATCGCCTCGTTTGAGAATTTGCGGATTTCCCCGCTGGGGGTGATTCAGAAGAAAGATGCGGGGAAGTACCGCCTTATCCATCATCTGTCTTATCCCAAGGGTAGCTCAGTTAACGATGGGATTGATCGGAATCTGTGCGCAGTGCAATACACGTCTTTTGACAGGGCGGTGTTGGTTCGCAAGGCTGATCGTGGGGCGCTTATGGCAAAGGCTGACATTGAGTCGGCGTTCCAGCTCCTTGCAGTTCATCGGGATTGCCATCACCTGCTTGGGTGCTGGTTTGATGGATCTTTTTATGTGGACCTTTGCCTGCCGATGGGCTGCTCCATTTCTTGTTCCTATTTTGAGACCTTCAGCCGCTTCCTCGAATGGGTGGTCCAGGTGGAAGCCGGGTTATTTGGACGATTTCTTTTGCGTAGGCAGCATGCGTGTGACTTTTGGAGACCCTTAAGTGGGTAGCATCGCGGTTTGGTGTACCTCTGGAACCTTACAAGACGGATGGCTCGGCAACGTGTTTACGTTTTGTGGGTATCGACATTGACTCAATGGCAATGGAATGCCGGCTACCGGAGGACAAGTTGGCTGACCTCAGAAGGCAAGTTTCTTAGGTGTGTTCATCCTCTAAGGTCACGCTACGTCAGATCCAGTCGCTCTTGGGTCGCCTTAATTTTGCTTGTCACCCCAATGGGTAGGGTTTTAGGTCATCGTTTCACTGGTTACTGTGAAACCCTTTACTCCAGATTAATGCACCTAAAGCCACGAACCTCAACAACCTCCCTGCTGTGTCTTCCTGGATGTCCTCCCATTATATATAACTCATGACATCTCCACCTACATAACATCTCTAGAATTTAACCTTTTCTCACCCAAGAGACTAACACAATTCTATCCCAAACACTAATCATGTCCAGTCTTCACTACTGTAACTGAATCCTAATTGGCCTTCCTCTCACCGGACTAACCCCACTACAGTCCATAATCTACCTCACACATCAGTCCTCTAATTCAGATACTCTTTGTCAATCCCTACACTGGCTCCTGCTAGCATACTGAATTAAAATCAAAATTCTGCCAGATTAATCTACCTCATACATCACTCCTCTAATTCAGCTACTCTTTGTCAATCCATACACTGGCTCCTGCTAGCATACTGAATTAAAATCAAAATTCTAGTGCTAACGTACTGAGCCCTCTCTAACATTAACCTCCATATATTTCATCTCTCATTTCTAAATGCACTCACACTCACCATCTCTGCTCTGCACAGGGCCTTCTTCTTTCTGCAGCTCTTATTACATCCAACCATTCCTGTCTATAGGGTTTCTCCTGTGCTGCACCTGAGTTCTGGAATTCCCTTCCCTATTTCATCACACTCTCTCCCAGCCTTCAGATCTTCAGACACTCAATGTAAACCTGTTCTGTGAAGCCTTTCTCATAACCATTCTCATAAAAGTTATGATCAAGGCCAGATAAACAGCCTTTCCAAATTCTGCTCACTCTCATTCCTTTCTAAAATCTTTCCCACCTCTAACCCCATCCCGACTTCATTGTTCACTTAGTCTTTTTCTCCCAAACAGACCCAGTACTTGCCTGGACCACTGCACTCAAAAGCACTTCTTTCTCCCACCCATAGACCAGCAGTTCATGTGGCAGGAGTCACTTACAACCCATAGCACACAATCTTTCTCTAGTCTGTAAGCTCCCACAATCATGGCCTTCTGATCCTTTTGTTTTCTATGTTCCATTTGTACTATTTAATGTCTCTGTATGTCTATTCCCCATTGTACAGTGCTGCAAAACAAGGTGGCACAATATAAATAAAGTATAATAATAATAAATGGCCACTGAAAAACCTACCCATCCCTGTCCTTGCCCACTCTGATTCTGTTAGCTAGGAAAGTTGGTCCTCTGTGTGAGGAATGGTCACAGAGGCAACAAGTTCCCTATTTTTGGGGAGCCACTAGGGGACCATGAGACCTTGATATGACTCCTACTTTAGTATCATGATCAGTTCTCAGTAACAGCTGATCACAAAACTGCCAGTCTGTTTCAATGAGAGAGCTGATCCCACAAGTCACCCCCTAAAATGTTGTGCCCCCGCTATAATGTATATAAAATACAGCCCACCCCAAACAAAATGTAATAAAGGCAGCTGGCACCCCATTCCTTCCCCCCACAAATTACAATTAATAATTAACCCTACAAGGACAAGTGGAGTGTGCAGTGCACTGCTCTCTAAAGAGTTGTGGAACTTTCTGTTCCTGAAGTGGTTAAATATTGCATCCCACTACCACTGTATCTAAATACATGCAGGACCCCTTCTTTCCCTTGCTGAGAGCCAGACCCCCTCTCTAGCCACTGCTAAATAAATAAAATTTCCCCTCTTGCATGCCAAGCAGCCAGTTTCCCACAGGAGAAAAGATGGTCTGGTACTGTATGAGGTAAAGCAATGTCTTGGATGTCTCTAGATTCAATGGGGGTGGGAAAATGGAGAATTATATCATTTTTATCGAAATTCTCCTTTCCTGGACATAACCATGGCAGCATTCACTAGATGGGTAGCTCCTCCCCTTTCAGCTGATAGGACAGAGAAAAAGTCAAAGAAAATCAAACAGTGTAAGAGACCCCCTCCCCCTTCACCAGATGTCTAAGTCTCAAAGCTAAAACCAAACAAGGGATGGGAACTTAGTGAATGCTGCTATGGTTATGTCCAGGAAAGGAGAATTTCTTTAGTATGATATAATTCTCCATTTTCCTGGACATCCATGGCAGCATTCACTAGATAGGTGAGTACCCAAGCAGAGAGAAAGGGAGGGTCCAAAAGGTATATAAAGAAAATTATTCCCAAAAGGATAGGAACAAAGGACCCAACAATTATCTACCAACCAAAGAAAGGCTTAGCCTAGAACTGAGAAAAACCATTACCCCTAGAAGGTGATCTCTAGAAAAGTGGATTTTATTCTGGTTATAAGAAGAGCTTCCCCCTCCTTTACTCCTCTGTAGATGCATAGAATGGCTATCAGCCTGACTGCTCCAGATAAAAGACTGAACAGAATATGGCATAATTCGCAGGCAGAAGGAAGAACTATGATCAGACATCATCACATCCATCCAGTGAATATAGTATTCTTCTGGTTGGCAAAGACAGTCACTCTAGGAATGTATTTCTCAACTGCTAACCAAATCAGGAAATTAGAAAGCTTTCATATAGCCGAAGGACTGAAGTTCTGGAAGACATTAGGCAGATAATCCCAATAAGGGAGAAGCATCTTATGGTTTGGCTCTAGACTGTGTCCGAACTCAAAAGGTAATCCTCTCAAAGGGCTTCTTTATTTCAAAACTCATCTGAGAAGCATGGGTACTGACTAATGTCATCTTCTGTACATCATCACTCTTTTAAAATAAAAAAATCAACTTACCTGGAGGTTTACTACTCCTATCTGTTAGGCTCTTTGTTTGGAGAAGAGGGAGAAGACTCCATATTAAAATCCCTGGCTCGCTTAAAAGGAAAGTGGACACCAAAAACACTAGGCCTAGAAGGGTTGCCAAAGGAACATCCCCTACAAGGGAGCATAAACCTAAAAATTGGGTAAAAAGGAAACATCACTAAAAGAAACTAAATGTGTAACAAAGGTGCCCGCATGGCGACCACCGCTCCCATGAGCATAGAAGCAACAGTACACCTCAGAGCCTAAAAAAAATGCATAGACCAGAGCACTTATTATGCAGCAGTAGCCTAGTGAAACCAGAAAATGGAAGCAGGGCAAGAGCACCACTGAGAGGCAGACAGTACAGGATGAAGACCTAATAACCAAAGAGTTAAAACATGCACACATTACTTAGGGCAAAAAACCTAGACACAACTACCACCACACTAGACAAAAGCATCTAGTTACCTAATAAAGCACCCCCTAGTATATCTAATGTGCATATATACCCACACGCAAATCATAAATACACAGAGGTAAACCTCTTAGTATTAGGAGAGTAGCCCAAATAAAAGGACATAGCCTATCCAACAATCCACAAAGGAGATGTATCAAGTGGCAGATGCGAACACAGAAGAGTATCTCGGCAGTTCATAAAGCATAAACACATGGGCATACAACAATGCCTCCAAACTATACACGTGGGAAATGACGGTAGCCACCTCCAGGTAATGACATACCATAACATCACAGCAGAGCCTAAAAATACAAGCGAGCACCAGCAGTATGATGCTGCCATGGCATAAGCACCATAACACAGAAATAGAATTGTAAAATACACATGTAAATAGGAGCATTGCAGCCTCCAGCCTATTGTGTGCAAGTTCTCCCTTCAAGTAGCAAATAGCAAGTATATGCTCTTTAGTAACATGATAGCAAGAATACTCTACCAAGAAATCTACAGAGTACACAATAATGGCCTTCCAGTCAGAGCACAATCACACAAAAAAACTACATAGAAAGACTGAAAATAAGTATCATAGTGCAGAAGCATGGGTCTACACATGCATAACCGAACTGTAAATGAGCACACCAGCAAGCCTAGACCATAGTGTGAACCAATATGCACCATAGAACAGCCCGGCACACACGAAGAAAGTAGCTATAGAGAGTTCTCATAAGTACCACAGAGCAGATACAGTTCATGTTCAGACAACCCAAAACTCAGCCATAGCGGACCTCATACACATCACATTGTAGCCAGAAAGTGGTTATAGCCAATGTACATGCACCAAGTGTGGTCATACCCTGTGAAGGCACCAATCACAGAGGTCCAAGATGAATGTCACCCTACTGTAAGTCCATAGGATAGCACCTGTGTTTGCACATGCAGAACCCCAGGGCTGACACAGAGCCTGACCACGAGAAACCTGCAGAGAGGGAACAGCATTAGCAAAATGTCAAATTATTCCTGCACCTAGGCAGCTACAGGAAGCAATACTGCTCAAACAGGCACGCACCAAAGTGGGGCACCAGAACACGCGTAAACACATGCCCCGCAATGGGTCAACCAAGCTTGCATATACATAAGCACCACCAGTGTGGCCACAATGTGACAGTAGCGCTGCCACAGAGTGCCTGCACACTAGTGCAACACAGCACACACACTTCAAAAAGCAAGGCAACAGCATAAGAACACAATCACCTCCAATTGTAAAATACACATGTACCCAAAGGCAGCCATTTGTTAGTCCCTCACAGCAGGAACAGATATAAGCAAATATGGACAAAACGCGAACACAGGCATGGCCTAGTCTGCACACCCCTGCATATGGGTTCTGTCATAGCCGGCACACACGCACAGCCATAGAAAGTACACATGCCCCAAAATGTAGCCATAGCATAAAAGCAGACCTAGCATGTACACATGCATCCAAGGACTCATAAAAGACATGGCATGCGTAGAACATACATTGCATGAACACATGCAGACATGGCATGCGTAGAGCATACAATGCATGAACACATGCAGACCTGGAATGAAGACATAGCATACGTATTGCATATATTGCATGAACACATGCAGACACGGCACACATAGTGCCACAATGCATGAAACACATACATGCCAGGCCCAGTTCATAAATAGCATGTAACACATGCATGCCAGGCTCATAGCATACATAGTATGAAACACACGCATGCTGGGCCTATTGCATACATAGCATAAAACACACGCATGCTAGGTCCAGAGCATATATAGCATAAAAAACACCAATGCTAGGCCCAGTGCACGCATAGCATAAAACACACCAGTGCTAGGCCCAGTGCACACATAGCTTAAAACACACGCATGCTAGGCCCGGTGCATACACAGCATAAGACAGGAGCTACCCATCTAGTGAATGCTGCCATGGATGTCCAGGAAACAATATTTAACTATTTGAGGACTAGATGGGAGGGCACTGCATTGTAAAACAACACGGTGCACACTTCTCTGGTCTTCATGGTGTTAATAATCACAATACATAATGCATTGTAGGGGTGTGTGTGCGTGCGTGTGGTTATGTGTGTGTTACGTGTATTTCCTGGACATCCATGGCAGCATTCAGTAGATGGGTAGCTCCTCCCCTTTCAGCTGATAGGACAGAGAAAAAGTCAAAGAAAACCAAGCAGAATAAGAGACTGTTATAGAATAGCTTAGAAAATACATAGCTAAATATTTTCAGGACACTTTGAGGGGAGATCATTTTACACAATGTTTACACAATGTTACTACTGACTTTTGGTCATTAGGATGGGGCATCCCTGAATATCATTCATGCAATGGACTTACCAAATGTGTTTTCTGGGGAGAAAAGATTATGCTGTGAAACAGCTAGCAATTCATCTTGATGACTTCATTAAGTGGTGTCATAAAAATGTAAAAGCCGAAAAAACACTGTTGCGGGCACTAAATTATTCATTGTCTTAAAAGACCTTAAAAGGATAAACTTTGGATCCCAATAGGAAATAAAGTGAATTTCTTAATTATGACCCAAGTAGTAAGCAAAAACAACTGTGAATTATTAAAAATATATATATTTCACACCAAACGAAGCTGCCAGTTTTGGTGGCATTGAAAAACTGTATAAGGCATCCAAAAAACACGGTTTTAAAAGATTAGCGGTTAAACAATGGCTGTCAGATCAGGATACATACACATTACACAAGACTGCATGACGGAATTATGAACAAAATATGATTTGTGTCTCTGACATAGATGCGCAGTGGCAAGCAGATCGTATCTCAGTGATTGACTTTGCGAGATATAATAATGAAAAAAAATTCACACTGATGGTTATAGATGTTTTTTCCAAACATGCATGGGCTGTTGCGTTAAAGAATAAAACAGGACAAAGTATAGCCCAAGCATTCCAGGGTATATTATCACGGTGCCCTTGTTTTCCTGTCAGTCTCTGTGTGATGTGCTCCTATTGGCTGAGCTATGTTTGGCCCGCCCAGCATGGCCTTTTTATACTGGGATCTGGCACCTGTCCGGTGCCTTTCGTGGTGTTCCTGTACCAGTGCTGACTTGAGTTGCTGTGTTCCCGTGTACCGACTTGGCCCGTTAGACTACTCTGCTTCTGGTTCCTGCTCCGTGATTCGACCCAGCCTGGCTGACGTTCCTGCTCCATGACCTGACCCGGCTTGTCTGACGTTCCTGCTCCGTGATTCAACCCGGCCTGGATGACGTTCCTGCTCTGTGACCTGACCCGGCTTGTCTGATGTTCCTGTTCCGTGATCCGGCCCGGCTCCCCTTTTCCTGCTCGTTGTGTCGCTTGGGCGACATTCTGACTTCCGCTTTGACTGGGCCTACCTGGCAGAGTGTGCTGCGTTGCCTCCGTTACTGCTACAGCAGTGTACCTATTGTTGAACATCCCGTTAACTCTTGCAGAGCTCACTGTTGCCTCCGTTACTGCTCCGGCAGTGTACCTATTGCTGAGCCTTCCGCTACTCTTGCAAAGCTTACTGTCGCCTCCGTTACTGCTACGGCAGTGTGCCATTGGCTGGGCCTCCCATTAACTCTTGCAGAGCTTCACTGTTGCCTCCGTTACTGCTACGGCAGTGCGCCATTTGTTGAGCCTTCCGTTAACCCTTGCAGCACTCCTTGTTGCCTCCGTTACTGCTGCAATTGTGTACCATTGGCTACATTTCCATTAACTCTTGCAGAGAACCCTGTTACCTCAGTTACTGCTATGGCAGTGTGCCATTGGCCGTATTCCGTTCAGCTCTTGCAGAGTACTGTTGCCTCTGTTACTGCTCCGACAGGGCGCTATTGGCTCTATTCCGTTCAGCTCTTGCAGAGTACTGTTGCCTCCGTTACTGCTCCGGCAGGGTGCCATTGGCTCTATTCCGTTCAGCTCTTGCAGAGTATTATTGTTGCCGCCGGTTACTGCTACGGCAGTGGGTATAAGTCTCAGCTCTGCTCCGGCAGATTACCAGTACTCTGTCTCCTATCGCTGTTATTCCATCATACTGGGCGTTACTGAGAAATCACCACAACAGAGACTGATTATATTTACTTGGGACTTTAACCCATGCTATGCTGCTACTCTGGGTATTCGCCTTATCATGCCTGACCTGTGAAAGTATTTGTACTATCTCGCTTCCTTTATACTGGGCTTGTGTAGGCATATGTATCTAAGTCCTGTATTGCACCTGTATAATTCTGCTGAAATACGCTATAGCCCGTTAAGGGTAACTATCATTGTGTTTGTCTCAATAAAACTGTGTTTTATCCTAAACCACTGTGTCTGAGTGTTGAACAAACCGTTACATATATTTGAGAATGGACGTGTACCTCAAATGTTACAGACAGACAGAGGCAAAGAATTCCTAAACAAAAATTTAAAATCATTGTTAAAAAAGTATGAAATTCAGCATTTTGTAACAAATAACAATGTGAAAGCTATTGTGGAGCGGTTTAACAGATCATTAACCCCTTAAGGACCAGGAAAATCTGAGGTCGTTTTCCCTTAAAGGGATAGTAATACTTCGTTTTAACTTTATTTTATTTTGTAGGCATTAAAAAAACATGAAGAATGATATAAGTCTTATCTCTCAAACCTTTATGGTTTAAGAGATATTCACAAGCAAAGTTTCCACCTCCCCCCCGTTTACCTAGTGTAAGCTATCTCTTCTCAGATGTGGAATGCAGTCCATAGACCAGACATATAACAGAAGGGGACACTCTTATTCCTATGAAAACAATGAAATCCCTGCCCCCTTGACAAGCTTTTCAGGTTTTTCCCTTATCTTAATTGAAGATTGTCCCTCTCTGCAATCTACCTGGGCACCTCCCTTCTGCTTTGGCTGAGCAGTGTTACATCAGTAAAAGGGGCGGGAGGGGGACACTTTGTCATTGAATTACTCTTGAACTACAATTCTGACAGAATTGAAATAACACTCTCCAAAGTCCAAATACTATGATGATTAATTAGAGCTGCTTTTATTATGAAACATTACTATCCCTTTAAGGACCGGAGCAATTCTGACCTTTTTGACTATGTCTTTGTTCAACAGGGTTTTTTCCCTCTTAGGCTTTTATTCCACCCCCATAAATTATATACTGGTTTTTAAACACAAACAGGGCTTTCATTTGATACCACACTTATATGGATAACCCACCATTTACTTTATTAAAATTAAAAAAAGGGTAAAAAAAAAAAAGTAAAAAAAACACACCATTTTTGTTTTTTCTCTTGGGATCAATTGGGCACAAAGGGTTAAATTTTTATGGAAACTGCATGAAAGGTATGACCGGTCAGTCATACCTACAAAATGTGCAGTTTAAAGTGTCCACTGTCCCCCCCCCGGATGAAAGTCCCCATGTCCCTATTTCCCACCCTATTTTGACACTTTTTTATCCCTGACATTTGGTGGTGTGTATAAGTGTATTACATGGCTCCACAACAATCACACTTCCAAAATTGTTTAATGAGATTTTTTTTTTTTAAATAAAATATTTTTTTTTAAATAAAAAATAAAAAATGTGATTTTTTTTTGTTGTTTTTTTTTTTTTTAAAACACAAGTATCATTGCAGATCAGAAATTGACCTGCATTTAGCCAGCCTCCAGCACCAGCAGTGAAGGGGTTAATACCCCAAGCTGCTGTATTTTCATTTACCACTAGGTGTCTCCACTCTACTTCTGTCTCCCTTACTTTGATGGAAAGTGAGACAGAGGCAGAGGAGACACGCATTGACAGCATGCTTTTTGTACTGCCTCTGTCTCTCAGAATGCCGGTACATGTGATCGCTGCTACGGCGATCACATAAACCGGCACAAGCAGGAAGGGCTGAGACTGAATGCCCCAGTCTCTTTTGTAGGCAGGGAGATGTGCCATTTTTTGTATTTTTATTCAGGGCACTCCTCACCATCAGTTGTTTCAAATTAGGAGGCTGTCTGAAGGAGAGTAAGAGAGGCTGTGGGAATATGTTCTTAAGTCTTTAATCCGTATGTAATTTCGTTTGAAGTTCTCTTGATATTTTGCGTAGCACTTCAACCTGGGGGTGGTAAGTGATCACCAGTGGCACCTGGTTTCCCTTATGTTGTTCTTTGAAGCGCAACAGATTTTTTCTTGGTATTTGGGTAACCTTCTGTATCTGACTGTCAATAATAGTTGAGCTGTAACCGTGTCTTATAAAGTCTCCTCTGAGTTTCTGGAGGTGCTTGTCATGGTCCATCATGTCAGAACAGATGCAGTGTTATCTGATGGCCTGGCTGTATATGAAAACTCAGACTCAAGGAATTCTTCCATGACAAAATGGATAATAATTATAACACCACAGAGCTACATCACAATGTCAATGTAACCACAAAAAGATCCACCTGGACTCCAAAACTCTCCTTCAGACAGCCTCCCAATTTGAAACAACTGATGGTGAGGAGTGCCCTGAATAAAAATATAAAAAATGCCACATCTCCCTGCCTACAAAAGAGATGTGAAACCTGTGCACACATTTACGGCACAGACAAGATACCAATTCCAAACATACAGTTACACCATAAGATCAATGGTACCTTCACCTGTAAATCATCCAATGTAATATACCTTATCATGTGTGCAAAATGCCCAACAGCTCTGTATGTGGGCGAGACTGGACAAGCACTACATAAGAGATTTAATTCCCACAGATCCAGTGTTAATAGCAAAAAGACAGAGACACCAGTGGGAGAACATTTTTGTCAAAATGGGCACAGTGTCAGGGATATTAAAGGGATAGTAATACTTCGTTTTAACTTTATTTTATTTTGTAGGCATTAAAAAAACATGAAGAATGATATAAGTCTTATCTCTCAAACCTTTATGGTTTATGAGATATTCACAAGCAAAGTTTCCCCCTCCCTCCCCTTTTACTGATGTCACACTCTTCAGCCTGAGCAGAAGGGAGGTGGCCAGGTAGACTGCAGAGAGGGACAATCTTCAATTAAGATAAGGGAAAAACCTGAAAAGCTTGTCAAGGGGGGCAGGGATTTGATTGTTTTCATAGGAATAAGAGTGTCCCCTTCTGTTATCTGTCCAGTCTATGGACTGCATTCCACATCTGAGAAGAGATTGTTTACAGTAGGTAAAAGGGGCGGGAGGGGGAAACTTGTGAATATCTCATAAACCATAAAGGTTTGAGAGATAAGACTTATATCATTCTTCATGTTTTTTTAATGAATACAAAATAAAATAAAGTTAAAACGAAGTATTACTATCCCTTTAAGTTAACTGTATTGATGGGACGGTTCTGCACTCAGAGGGACAGAAAGGTATGGTAGGTAAAATTATTGTTAAAATTTAATGCAATTTGTAGTGGTTTAAATAGGAACAAGGAATTTTTATCACATTACAGCTTAGTTGATTGACCTTTACAACAGACCCAAGAGCATCGTAAATATCCCTAAAGCCTCAGAGGAAGAGTGCAATTTACCACTGACTGATCAAAGATATCTGGATTGAGTTCTCTTACCTGATTTCCATGCTAAACAATACAATGTGTACTGGTATTTAAGAGAGATGTTTTCATATTTATCTGTATAACATGCCTGAGGAAGAGACCTAAGTTCTTGAAAGCTTGCATTTAAATCTGCTTAGTTAGCCAATAAAAAGGTATCAAAAACTATATTTGCCTCCGGGGTTAAGGAATAGAAGGGTTCATAGTGTGCATGCCCAAAAATGTGTTGCATGTTGTCAAAAACATTGAAATATATTAGATATATTGTTTATGTAGCAATTAATTTACAGAGCTTTTATATATTATATATATATATATATATATATATTTATTTATTTTTTTAAGACATATTGTTTATGTATACATTAACCTTAATTATAATAAAAGTATTCCTTTATCACATTGCATTCTGTATGGTCATTTACTTTTATTAATCTATCAAACTGATAGCCCTAGCATGACCCTCCCCGCCCACACACAAAAAACATCCCCTGTAGGCCCCCACATCCTCTGTAGATCCCCACCCTTTCAGCTTTGTTGTGTATAAATTGAGGAGTGGATGTCACATTTTAAAAGCACACAAAGTCATAAGGTTAGAAGCCACAAGAAAAAGCAAGCAAGTGTCCTGATTGCAGCCATATAATGGATTCCAAAGACATGGTGAGTACTTTAAAATAATTGTTATATAGAATATTTTTTTACATTATGCAATGGTTTATCATAGCTTATTAACCATCTAACAGTATATTTTAAATACATATATTTATAAAGTTGTTAGATACTTTAAAACACTATTCTTAAGCTACAAATACAAATGTATTATTAGTGTTTTTCATCGCTTATGTACAATTAGCCAGTATATTTTTTAAATTGTAATGCCACTATTCATATAGTGGTTAGACACCTTAACCCTTTGAGTGCCAGAGGGGTACGGAGTAAAAATGTAGCCTTAAGCTACACTTAAAAATGTAGTTGTGCTAGTCAGGTTATTTTATAATTTCGAAGAAACTGTTTTTCGTAGCTTATTAACAGTTTAACCTTATAGCTTTTAAATATGTCATGGTTTTTACTTGAATGAGCATTGTGTGCAGCTTTGTATTTTCCATACTTACCCTTAACTTTGTAAGTATGGAGTGTCAAAACAGCATGCAGTATTACAAAGCATCCTGTGGGCGTGGCTGAGTTAGGAATTTTACTTTATAAGGGTTTCAATACTTTGTGTTTCAGCATCAAACCAGCCAGACATCATATCCAGACTGGTCGCCTAGCAGTGTCACGGGGTCCACACAATCATGTACGTTTATGTTGAAATATTGTTTGTTAAAACTCTAAAATATTTTTAAACTCACACTTTGATCTAAAATAGTTCATAAGCTTTTCATACTTGAGCCTAAAATATTGCATTTTTATATTTTTCTAGTTTATGTGGATAACTTTAATATCGATCTATTATCTGACACACCCATCAGTGTGACTCCAACTGAGAATAACAGCCCGCAGTGTGATGCACTGACAGCTAGTGAGTGTTCATACATTTTAAAAATAACTGTTATTTAGCTGTTAACATTGTATTTTGCTCTGCAATAGCTATATCATTATAAGTTCTCATTTAATTTTTGTTTGTTTCAGAAATATCAATAGCTGAGACTGCTCGGCATCAACAGTCATATGTCTTGAATCACAGCGATCCCAGGGACAACACACCACAAATAAAATCTGGTGAGTATAAATGTAAAGTGGTAATTTAGAAAGTACAAATATGTAGATAATAACTATACAATAGGTGACAGAGCGTGTGTCTGTGCGCATTATTTATTCAGCTTTAAAGTTGGCAATAACCAGGATGTACTCTGTTAGCAACAAGATCTATTCTGAACTCTGCCCTAATGTATGCACCAATCACAAAAAATAATACACATAAAATGTTGTAAGCACTATAATTTGCTATACACGTATGTTGGTACGCCTCATAAGACCACATACATAAACTGAATAAATGTATGTTGGTACGCCTCATGAGACCACATACATAAACTGAATAAATGTATGTTGGTACGATTCATGAGACCACATACGTAAACAATCTGTATGCATCTGTGTGTATTTTAGATATTTTTATGCTTTTATACAGCTTCAAAGTTGTCTATAACCAGGAGGCGATCTGCTACATACACATCTGCTCAAAGTATCCCTATATGTGATGGTGAACAACCCTCTACATCGTCATTTACAATCATTGGTAAAGCATCACGAACAGCTACAACAAAGAAACCAACACAACAACCACAAAGTGTTACGTTTTCAGTACACTCAGACACGTCAGGTTTAGGTAAAAAACACAGCTTTATTGAAGCACACAAGGAATAATGTCACCCTCACGGGTCCAGTAAGTAGCATCAACTGACACAAGACAGGTTACAAGTGGTTACCCACACGGGTCCAGTAAAGTGCACAACACAATACTGACACAGGTCAGTTAAATCTTGATACAGTGTATGAGTATGATATACAGTGAAGCCACTCGCAGAGTGGCTAGCTATGACTGCGGTACAATGTCGCTAACGTCACAGGCGGTGACAATGACCTGAGTAACGGAGGCAAAGCTTACTAGCACGGTTCCACTACGGTGGATGGTCACCGTGGACTACAAAGGCAAATCAGAGCTCGTGCCAAACGGAGGCCCAACGGAGATATCGACACCAGTGCTCTTGCTATGACCCTAAGGGTTAATGTGCTCACATAGATGGCAGACAACCGGAAGCGCCCAACTGACCTACTAAACATTACGCCATGGGTATAGGTAGCCAGCACACTTCTATAGCAATTGGATTTGAGGCAGCGCCCCCGAAGGGGTTAATAATCGCTATGGTCTGGATAACAGCAGCCACGGAAACGAGCCCAACTGAACCTAAGGCAACCAAGCGATGAAGCACGGTGTAATAGGATACAGGCACACAGACTCTAAGCCAACTGGTAATACGGACAGGGTACCGGAGTACCGGAGACGTGAGACACCCTTAAAGGGAACTGTGCACTGTAAGCAGATGGAACTGCCAGGTAAAGTCCAATGAACAAGCTGAGAGCAGGAACCAACGTCAACCAGTGTAATAACCAGCATAGGAACGTAGCCAAGTTGAGTCAGAGCAGGAAGCAGGAATGTCAATCTCGCCGGTCGGTACACGGAGCAGGAACGTCGACCTCGCTGGGTTGGTACACGGAGCAGGAACGTCAGCCAGGCCGGGTCAGAACAGGAAGCAGGAATGTCAGCCAATCCGAGTCGGTACACAGAATCAGGAGCAATGACTAATGGCATGGTCAGGCAGTCCGGGGTCATACACTGGATCAGAATCAAAGAACTATCGCTAGGCATCAGGTACACCACGAAAGGGCATTAGCCAAGTGACAGCCCAGGGTATAAAAAGGCTGTCACTAGGAGGAGCAATACAGCGCAGCCAATAGGACAGCAGCAGCATAGAGATGGACAGAATGTCGCTCAGATCACGGTCGCCGTTATACGAAGCTTGTCAGCTACAGTCTTTGGTAAAGCATCACCAACAGCTACAACAAAGAAATTACCACAACAACCACAAAGCTCGTCAGCTACAATCATTGGTAAAGCATCACCAACAGCTACAACAAAGAAACAACCACAACAACCACGAAGCCTGTCTACAACTGCGCATAACTCTTGGGGTAAGTCAGTAGGCATAACACCAACAAATGTATCAGGCTTTAAACAAGCCAGTGTAGCTGCAAATGTATCTGTAAAACGAGCAATTATAGACAGGCTTCGTGGTTGTTGTGGTGGTTTCTTTGTTGTAGCTGTTGGTGATGCTTTACCAAAGAATGTACCTGACGATTTAGAGGGTTGTTCGTCATCACATATAGGGATACTCTGAGCAGATGTGTATCTAGCAGATCGCCTCCTGGTTACAGACAACTTTGAAGCTGTATAAAAGCATAAAAATATATAAAATATACACAGATGCATACAGATTGTTTATGTATGTGGTCTCATGAATCGTACCAACATACGTTTATTCTGTTTATGTATGTGGTCTCATGAGGCGTACCAACATACATTTCATCATTTTATGTATGTGGTCTCATGAGGTGTACCAACATACGTGTATAGCGAATCATAGTGCTTGCAACATTTTATTATGTGTATTATTTTTTGTGATTGGTGCGTACATTAGGGCAGAGTTCAGAACAGATCTTGTTGCTAATAGAGTACATCCTGGTTATTGCCAACTTTAAAGCTGAATAAATAATGCGCACAGACACACACTCTGTCACCTATTGTATAGTTATTATCTACATATTTTTGTTGTCTAAATTACCACTTTACATTTATACTCATCAGATTTTATTCTTTGTGGTGTGTTGACCCTGGGATCGCTGTGATTCAAGACCTATGACTGTTGATGCTGAGCAGTCTCAGCTATTGATATTTCTGAAACAAACAAAAATTAAATGAGAACTTATAATGATATAGCAATTGCAGAGCAAAATAAAATGTTAACAGCTAAATGACAGTAATTTTTAAAATTTATAAACACTCACCAGCTGTCAGTGCATCACACTGCGGGCTGTTATTCTCAGTTGGAGTCACACTGATGGGTGTATCAGATAATATATCAATATTAAAGTTATCCACATAAACTAGAAAAATATAAAAATGCAATATTTTAGGCTCAAGTATGAAAAGCCTATGAACCATTTTAAATCAAAGTGTGAGTTTAAAAATATTTTAGAGTTTTAACAGTCAATATTTCAACATAAACTTACATGATTGTGTGGACCCTGCAACACTGCTAGGCGACCAGTCTGGATATGATGTCTGACTGGTTTGATCCTGAAACCCTTATAAAGTAAAATTCCTAACTCAGCCACGCCCACAGGATGCTTTGTAATACTGCATGCTGTTTTGACACTCCATACTCCAAAGTTAAGGGTAAGTATGGAAAATACAAAGCTGCACACAATGCTCATTCAAGTAAAAACCATGACATATTTAAAAGCTATAAGGTTAAACTGTTAATAAGCTATGAAAAACAGTTACTTGGAAATTATAAAATAACCTGACTAGCACAATACATATTTGTAAACTACATTTGTAATCGTAGCTTAAGGATACATTTTTACTCCGTACCCCTCTGGCACTCAAAGGGTTAAGGTGTCTAACCACTATATGAATAGCGGCATTACAATTTAAGAAATATACTGACTAATTGTACATAAGCGACGAAAAACACTAATAATACATTTGTATTTGTAGCTTAAAAATAGTGTTTTAACCCCTTAGTGACGGCCGCGTGCAGACGCGGCCGTCACTTAACGTCCGTCTAACATTTTTTTTTATTTTTTTAAAATAATCCGGAGTCCCCGAACGGCGCGCAGCCGCGCGGGGAGCCGGATTTCCGGGACGTACATGTACGTCCTCTGTCACTAAGTGACAGCCACACAGGACGTACATGTACGTCCTGTGTCATTAAGGGGTTAAAGCATCTAACAACTTTATAAATATACATATTTAAAATATACTGTTAGATGGTTAATAAGCTATGATAAACCATTGCATAATGTAAAAAACATTCTATATAACAATTATTTTAAAGTACTCACCACATCTTTGGAATCTATTATATGGCTGCAATCAGGACACTTGCATGCTTTTTCTTGTGGCTTCTAACCTTAAGACTTTGTATGCTTTTAAAATGTGACATCCACTCCTCAATTTATACACAACAAAGCTGTAAGGGTGGAGGTCTACAGGGGATGTTTTTTGTGTGTGGGCGGGGAGGGTCATACCAGGGCTATCAGTTTGACAGATTAAGAAAAGTAAATGACCATACAGGATACAATGTGATAAAGAAATAATTTTATTATAATTAAGGTTAATGCATAACAATATGTCTTTAAAAAAAAAATAATAAAAAATTATATATATATATATATATATATATATATATATATATATATATAAAGCTCTGTAAATTAATTGCTACATAAGCAATATATCTAATATATTTCAATGTTTTTGACAACATGCAACACATTTTTGGACATGCACACTATGAACCCTTCTATTCCTTAACACCCGCATATATTTCCACACAAAGTGTGACACTAATTGATCATTTCATTTTAAATCACTAGTGAAATGGCGTAAAACCTCTTTAAATGCTAATCCTTTACACATATAATGAATAAAAATATGCAAAACTCCCCACAGACAGTTGACATAGCACTTGGCAATTGTATATTTTGAAAAAAATATCTGTTTAACATTTCTTTTCAAAAATAACAGTATTTCTTTAGGGAATATTTCGCTTGCAGGGGATAATCCAGAAGAATCAAAAAAATAACCGTGTCTCTTTTGATCAATATAAACAGCTACCCAATGCTCCCCAGGTAACATATGCGGATCTGTATTTATTATGAATGCCGCAGGCACACAGTCCAGTTTATTTTCAGGCAGCAAATCACATGGAAATACTCCAACAAATATCCTTCTGGAATATGGGTCTGTCTTTAAAATGTGTGTCAGCGCCAAAGTGTTCATGTTTCTGTTTAGAGGAAATCATATAGCACCTCCCTTCTCTGGTTTATTTCAATAATATTTTCAAGTAGTCCATTGACCACCATATTTACAGTACATTCCAGCGCTCATGAAAAGCGTATTTCGGCTCTTAGGTTACCAGTAGAAATTAGTGAGAAGTGACTGTTGCATTCCTGATCAGGAGATAGATCAAAGGCAAATAATGTATAGCCATTCACAAACTCCTCTCTGTTAATGATGATTCCAGAATCACCACAATTCTTCTGTGCCAATAATAAAAATGACATATATTCACGTACAGCATTAGAATGCTCAAAATCAGGCTGAAATGGTTTGGGTGGCAATTGTTGTCCATCGTGGTATGGAGCAGCAAAGCTTACTTTATTATGTGTGAAACACAAGGGGGTTTTGTCGTAAGCATCAGAAAATGCATTATTATCAACAAATGCTAAAATTACAAGTTTAGGTATCTGCCCTAAGAATAGGTTTTCTTGGTTACAAACCCCGCCGCCTGCCGGCACGCTGAACACTTTCATACTAACATGCTCAGTTGCGTATTTAGCATTAGAGGTTAAAAGTCCTTGGGTGTGCCCAATCCGCACAGCCAGTGATATTAGTACTCTTTTGACAAAAAGTGATGCATTTAGAATTTGACCTTTGAATGGTTCTTGCTCTGCAGACATTAAACAAAACGCATCTTTATTTCTGGTAAGTTTTATCTTCAAATCCAATCCACTCAATATAAGTTTTTCTTGAAAGAAAATATCACTGTAAAGATGCCCTAGTAATTCTATAGTTTTTCCACGCTCTGTCATTTGCGCTCGTTTTGTAAATCCGGTGTTGTCACCGCCCAAAACGAAGGCTTGGTTATGTCCAGCTGTAGCATTGTAAAATAAGCCAGCTGTAAACCGCATAGATACACCATCAGTAATTAAGAAGTGTTTCAATATATGCTCTGTAACTGTACAGATTATTGGATTGTGAACTCATCCAGTCCCCAAGAGTAACATCAAGCTGGTTAAACAGTGTCGCTATTACACATAATGTACAACAAGGTGTTATTCAGATCTAAATAATGTTCACCACTTCCTGCAATGTAAAGTGGCGATGTTTCATTCTACATAAATGCTTTTTTTCTGTGCTGGTCTGTGTTGGCTTTATTTCAAAAATGTCCAGCTCTGACTTGACACACTCTACAGACGCGGTGTGTATGAATGCCATGACTTCTGCTTAGAAGATATTGTCTGTGTTATGCCGTGAACGCCTTCTCTTTCTTCTTGACTTGCATGTCCTCTTTTTGTTTAGATCACATGACACATTAAGCAGGAATGCTACAGCGCATTCCCGCTTTTTTTCCGCTTAGATTTACAGATGTAATCTAACCCTGACCCCTCCTGGGGCTCTCCGGCCATTTTATTGATCATGGTTGTTGAAAAACACCCAACAACATCTTTTGCAATGTTCTTCGCTGCAGTTTTCACATGTGGTTTACAATTTCTAAGCCACACTTGAATAGTGGCACAGCTTTCCTTAATAAACTTCTAAAAATACCACCTAAGCCACGGCCGTACATATAAGGGCTTTCGTGAAAACCTGGAAGGCCGTTTCCAGCCTGCGACTTATAATAAGCTCTGCAAATGTGTGGTTCCCCATAGATTTTAGCAGCAACCATTTTTGTCTATCTTCAGTAGAAACTACCTCTACGCGGACGAAAGTGTAGTTTCACGATGGACTTCCCGTATTTGAACGACACGTTTCTGTTCTGATTCTTTATCTCAATAGTTATGTTGTCAAAATGATATTTACTGACAGGTATGTAATCCGGTTTGATGTATCGCTGAGTAATTATTTAATTGTTGCTCCCTGTAATTTCTACTGTACGTAACAGTGGTACAAAACTGTTGCCAACCTGCTGGTGCTCTATTATGTCTGTGTAAACGAAAAGTGTATAAAAACTATTTTTTATATCCGCACATTTTTTTTTTACTGTTTTGCTGCTGTCCATATGATTGGAATCAATACCAAGAACGTGTGTCAGTCGATCACTGGCTATAAAGTTATGTTTGCCAACGACCGTCACTGTTCGTGATAGCCCATCATATTCTAATTTTATATCCAACAGTGGTTGTTTGTAGCTAGTAATGCATTCATTAATACCCCTCACCAAGCTTTTAACATCATTATAATATCCAGATTTTATACTTAGCTGTTTGAGTTGGCCACCAGGAAAACCAACATATATTAAAACCCTCATCTGCTTCAAACGTGTCCCAAGTGTGTGGGTACTGAATTTCTGACAGCCCCACTTCTCATTTTCCTTTTAGGATGATTGGCTTAGAGAGTTTTGTTGTATAACTGGATATTTCATTTTGTGGATAGGTTTCAGATGAGACGTTACATAAAATGCATTTTGCTCCATGGCTCTATATTTTAGATTGTGCTTAACTGACTTTTTTCAATCCAACTATTAAATTATGCTGGGTAGTGTAGCCACTTAACAAAATATAGTTTCTTGCCTTTTACAGTCTTCTGTTTTAAAACCTGTTAAATCCTGTAAACACGATCGCTGTTTGTAGGTACCTTTTGTATTTCTTCAGAGTAAAATGACCCTTCAATCAATTCACCATTACAGTCTTTTAACACAAAGTGCTTAATACCTCTGGTGTTTATTCTGTCCACTGAAAATATTTCATCTGTGAAAGTCTGCTCATAGCCTTTAGCAAAAAGATCCTTATGCCTTGATATTCTGACTCGGTCTCCAATTTTAAATGCTGGTTTAATCTTTTTATGCCTGAAATAATCACCGTAAATATTTTTCCAAACTGTAAGGTTGTTTTCACGGGTAACATCTACTGGAGCACAGTGTATTGATCTGTGGATTGCGTCGTTGTAACTAAATATTAGTTCACCCAGAACATCTATATATCTGTAAGTATTGTAAGCTGTAAAATAGCACCACATCTTGGACTTTAATAATCTGTGAAACTGCACCACAATAGCTGCTTTCACATTGTTATTTGTTACAAAATGCTGAATTTCATACTTTGTTAAAAATGATTTTAAATTTCTGTTTAGGAATTCTTTGCCTCTGTCTGTCTGTAACTTTTGAGGTACACGTCCATTCTCAAATATACCCTGGAATGCTTGGCCTATACTTTGTCCTGTTTTATTCTTCAAGCAACAGCCCATGCATATTTGGAAAAAACATTTATAACCATCAGTGTGAATTTTTTTCCATTATTATATCTCGCAAAGTCAATCAATGAAACAAGATCTGCTTGCCACTGCACATCTATGTCAGAGACGCAAATCATATTTCGCTCATATTTCCGTCGTGCAGTCTTGTGTATTGTGTATGTATCCTGATCTGACAGCCATTGTTTAACCGCTGGTCTTTTAAAACCTTGTTTTTTGGATGTCTTATTGTCACGGTTTATTATGACTCTCAGACACAAGTTTTAGGTAAAAATCAATTTTATTGAAATAATAAATTGATAACGTAGGATGGCAATCACATACATACAGATATATTCAGAATATAACAAGACAGAAGGCAGACTCTACCGGTCCTGTCAATATACCGGACAGGACAGTCTGAAGTAATAGAATGTTAGGCTCTACCGGCCTTGCCAATACCGGGTAAGGCAACCTGCAGATGGAATCGCATAACGGTTCTACCGGCCTTACCAAATTACCGGGCAAGGCAGCCTCAATAGATTCATAATGTAGGCTCTACCGGCCCTGCCAATACCGGGTAAGGCAACCTCAGATGGAATGTGGCAAAAGGTTCTACCGGCCTTACCAATACCGGGCAGGGCAGCCCAGAGATAGTAGTAGCAGTCAGATGGTAATGGCAAATTGACAGGATCGTAAGCAACCCAGTGTACACACACTGAGACTAACAGGGGAATCGTAAAGCCGCAAGGCTTTGGAGCAAACCAGCGTCCGCACGCTGGGACCAACACTGAATTGTATAGCCTTAAGGCTTAGGAGCAAACCAGTGACCACACACTGGTGTAACAAGCGAGTTAGTATAGTCTTAAGGCTTAGGAGCAAACCAGCGTCCGCACGCTGGGACCAACACAGAATGGTATAGCTGATAGGCTTTGGAGCAAACCAGTGACCGCACACTGGTGTAACAAGCGAGTTTGTATAGCTGCAAGACTTTGGAGCAAACCAGAGTCCGCACGCTGGGACCAACACAGAATTGTATAGCTGATAGGCTTTGGAGCAAACCAGTGACCGCACACTGGTGTAACAAGCGGGTCTGTATAGCCGCCAGGCTTTGGAGCAAACCAGCGTCCGCACACTGGGACCAACACAGAATTGTATAGCTGATAGGCTTTGGCGCAAACCAGTGACCGCACACTGGTGTAACAAGCGAGTTTTATAGCCGCAAGGCTTTGGAGCAAACCAGCGTCCGCACGCTGGGACCAACACAGGATAGTACAGCCGATAGGCTTTGGAGCAAACCAGTGACCGCACACTGGTGTAACAAGCGAGTTTGTCTAGCCGCAAGGCTTTGGAGTAAACCAGCGTCCGCACGCTGGGACCAACACAGGATAGTACAGCCGATAGGCTTTGGAGCAAACCAGTGACCGCACACTGGTGTAACAAGCGAGTTTGCCTAGCCGCAAGGCTTAGGAGCAAACCAGCGTCCGCACGCTGGGACCAACACAGAATTGTATAGCCGATAGGCTGTGGAGCAAACCAGTGACCGCACACTGGAGTAACAAGCAATGTCGCCGACGCGACCTGGCAGGTGGTCGCCAGGATACAGGAGACAGGCGATGCGATGACAGGAACCAGCAACGATCAGTCAGGTCAGGAAACAGCAGAGAAGAAGTTCAGCAGGAACTGCAACACCAGAGACTAGGCCGGAACCAGGACTGGAAGTACTTCAGCATGCAGGAAACACTGGAACAGTAGAGATCAGGAACTCAGGAACACATGAGATCAGGAACTCAGGAACATTGGAACAGAGGCCCAGCTATCACTGGCATAGTGATAGCAAGAAGGTCAGAAACAACACGAAAGGGCATCGAAAGGGTGCCCAATCCAGGTTTAAATAGGCAATGAAAGGCGGGCTATCTGCAGACAGCCAATAGCAGCCCCCTACTGGTGACAGACAAGGAACTGCAGCAATCACGGGCACCGTGATAGTACCCCCCCTTCAAAGACCCCCTCTCCTAGAATAGGGTCTAGGTTTCTGTGGGTAATTGGCATGAAAGGCCCTAGTTAGCCTAGGTGCATGAAGGTCCGTACTATCCACCCATGATCGATCCTCAGGACCATACCCTTTCCAATGTACCAGGTACTGTACCCTTCCTCTAAGCCTACGGGAATCAATAATGCTCTGAACCTCGTACTCCTCCTGGCCCTCGACCTCAACAGGTCCTGGCACCACAGGTGTGGTAGTATAGCGATTGCAAACCAGAGGCTTAAGAAGGGACACATGGAACACATTATGGATACGCATGGATGCAGGTAGGTCTAGTGCATAGGAGACAGGGTTAATTTTGCGAATAACTCTGTATGGACCAATAAACCGGGGAGCCAACTTATTAGACGGAACCTGCAGCTTGAGATTTCTGGAGGAAAGCCATACTCTATCCCCAACCTGAAAGGAAACCGCTGGAAGCCTTCTGCGATTAGCATGGCGCTGATGACGCTGAAATGACTGACCAAGTGCCCTCTGAACTTGTGCCCATGTGGAACGGAGTTGCTCGATATGCTCATCCAGAGCTGGAATCTGTTGCGTCTGAAATGAGTCTGGAAGCAAACAGGGCTGGAACCCATAATTAATCAGAAATGGAGAGCTCCCAGATGAAGAATTGACCGCACAGTTCCTGGCGAACTCTGCCCAAGGCAACAAGTCGGACCAATTATCATGATGATCAGTAACGAAACAACGGAGAAATTGTTCCAAGCCCTGATTAGCTCGTTCAGCGGCTCCATTGGTCTGGGGATGGTAGGCAGAGGAGAAGGACAGCTGTATGCCCATCTGTTGGCAAAATGCCCTCCAAAATCTAGACACAAACTGGCTCCCCCTGTCAGACACCAGTACCCTAGGCACTCCATGCAACCGGAATACTTCTCTGGCGAACACCATTGCCAATTCCTTCGCTGAAGGAAGACCACGGAGGGGCACGAAATGAGCCATTTTAGAAAACCTGTCCACCACCATGAATATAAAGGAGTACCCCTTGGACATAGGCAACTCTCCCATAAAATCAATGGAAACATGAGACCAGGGGCGTTCGCCATTAGGCACCGGTTGAAGCAAGCCCACAGGGAGATGTCTCGGGGTCTTAGCGCGGGCACAGGTGGCACAGGCATTCGTAAATTCGGCACAATTGTTTCTCATGGAGGGCCACCAAAATAACTGAGAAAGGGACCATAACAATTGGTCTCTACCAATATGTCCCGCAGCCTTAGAGGAATGGTAGGTTTCAAGCAGCCTAGTACGAAATGGTTCATCGACAAAACATTTGCCCACTGGAGTTTCATGGGGAGCGGACCCCTGAGAGGCCAGGATCTCCTCCCCTAAAGGAGAAGTGATACTCGTGCGTATAGTAGCCAGTATTCTATCAGGTTGGATGATGGGTGCTGGTGCTTCCACTCTGTCACTGTCGGCCTCAAATTGTCTTGACAGTGCATCCGCCCTGATATTCTTTGACCCCGGTAAGTATGATACAATGAAATTAAATCGAGACAGGAACAGTGCCCACCTGGCCTGACGGGAGGACAATCTCTTGGCCTCCGAGAGATAAGTCAGATTTTTATGATCTGTTAGGATTAATACGGGAGTCTTGGTACCTTCAAGCAAATGACGCCATTCCTTAAGAGCGAGGATAATGGCCAATAATTCTTTGTCACCTATCTCATAGTGGCCTTGAGTGACAGTCAACTTCTTAGAGAAAAACCCACAAGGTCTGAGAGTACCACCTTTCTTGTGTCGTTGCGAAAGTACTGCCCCAACCCCAATATCTGAGGCATCCACCTCTAACGTAAATGGAAGTAGAGGATTGGGTGGGATAACACAGGAGCCACAGCAAATGCCAGCTTCAAATTCTCAAAGGCATTATCAGCAGATACCGGCCAACAAGAAGGATTAGCGCCCTTGTGCGTAAGATCGGACAAAGGTTTAACAATGGAAGAAAAGTTCTTAATAAACCGCCTATAATAATTAGCGAAACCCAGGAAACGCTGTATGGCTTTAAGCCCCTTGGGTTTTGGCCATTGTAAGACAGCTGACAACTTATCCTTGTCCATGGCAATGCCATCATTGCCAATTATGAACCCCAAGAATGGCACACTGGTTCTATGAAAGTCACATTTTTCCAGTTTACAAAATAATTTGTTCTCACGGAGTCGTAGCAATACTGCGGATACATCTTTGATGTGCTGTGCCATGTCTTGAGAGTAAATCAATATATCGTCCAGATAAACCACAACACATGTCTGTAACATATCTCTCAGAACATCGTTTATCAGTTCCTGGAAAACTGCAGGGGCATTACATAGCCCAAATGGCATTACAAGATACTCGTAGTGCCCAGCTCGAGTATTAAAGGCAGTTTTCCACTCATCACCTGCTCGAATGCGCACCAGATTGTAAGCGGCCCGTAGGTCCAATTTGGTAAAAATCGAAGCGCCCTTAAGCCTGTCAAAAAGCTCGGTGATGAGTGGTATTGGGTATGCGTTTTTTGCCATCAGTTTATTCAAGCCCCGGTAGTCAATGCATGGTCTTAATTCGCCATTTTTCTTTTTTACAAAAAAGAACCCAGCCCCAGCCGGAGAGGTAGATTTTCGTATGATCCCTCTAGCAAGGGCATCAGAAATGTAATCCTCCATAGCCTTATTTTCCTCAAGAGAATAATGGATAAGTGCGTCCTTTCGGAGGTACTGCCCCAGGCTGCAATTCGATGCAACAATCATAAGGTCTATGCTGAGGTAGCAAACTGGCCTCTCCTTTGCTAAAAACATCGCCAAACTGTTGGTACACATCTGGTATAGCCGAGGAGGTGCACAGGACCTTAACAGGCTGGATGACGCACTTGTCCATACAAAACTGGGACCAAGCAGCAATTTCACACTTTTTCCAATCAAATTGTGGGTTATGTAACTGTAACCACGGAAAGCCCAATATTACCGCATGGTGTGGAGAATTAATCAGTTGAAACTGCTGCTCTTCTCTGTGAAGTGCCCCAATAGTCATAGACAGTGGCATAGTTTCAAACATAACCTGAGGCGGTTCTAAGGGTCTGCCATCAATCGCTTCAATAGTCAAGGGATTTTCTCTTTCAATGCGTGGAACTCCGTGCAATTCAGCAAAGGTAGTATCCATAAAATACCCTGCTGCACCAGAGTCAACCAAGGCCAAAACCTCCACAGAGCGTTGTGCCCAAGATAATACCACCTGTATGGTGGGTTTCATTGTGCCCGACACTGGGGACGATTGTACACCACCTAGGGCCTGTCCCCCAAGGTACCCTAGGTGTGTGCGTTTCCCGGACATAGTGGACAGGAATTTAGCAAATGCCCTTTTTTACCGCAGTATAAACACAACCCTTGTCTTCTGCGATAAAGTCTCTCAGCCTTGGTTAGTCTAGTGAAGCCTATTTGCATAGGTTCACTTGTCTCCCGTACAGATTCACTAGACTTCAATGCCAGGGGAGGGATGGGTGGGCAAAACATGCCACTAGGCTCATTATTCTTTGACCGTAACTTACGATCTCTGGCAAGTGATCTCTCACGTATTCTGGAGTCAATTATCATAACATATTCAATGTAGTCATCTAGATCTTTAGCAGCGATTTCGTCCTTAATGTGGTCATTCAGGCCTTGAGAAAAAGCTGCCAATAATGCCTCGTTATTCCAACCTACCTCTGCTGCCAATGTGCGGAATTCGATGGCGTAGTCACCTACTGTTTGCCTGCCCTGATGTATCTCCATAAGGCGTTTGGCAGCAGAGGTGTTTCTACCAGGAGGCTCAAACACTCTTCGAAAGGATTGCACAAATTCTCTAAAATCTTTAGTACAAGGTTTAGCATTCTCCCACAAGGGGTTAGCCCAAGCCAAAGCTCTGCCAGTGAGCAAAGATATTGTAAACCCCACCTTACTACGATCATTGGGAAATGCGTGTGCCGTCAATTCCATAAAAATCTCGAGTTGGTTGATGAACCCTCTGCAGAGACTAGGGTCACCATCGTATCTTAGCGGCAAGGGTGCAGAAGCCATTAACCCTTTAACAGTGCCCCCTAGGGGTCTGGTATCACTCTCCGGTGTCTGACTTGGCGAGACCACCGGGCTAGAGCTAGATTTGTCAGCAAGTACCGTGCGTTCAAGGATCGTTTGAATTGCAACTGCCAACTGATCCAAACGTTGCTCGTGCACATCCATCCTCCAATGGATATTCTGTGCATTACCTTCACCTTTGCTGTCTGAGGTCATGGCCCTTTCGTACTGTCACGGTTTATTATGACTCTCAGACACAAGTTTTAGGTAAAAATCAATTTTATTGAAATAATAAATTGATAACGTAGGATGGCAATCACATACATACAGATATATTCAGAATATAACAAGACAGAAGGCAGACTGTACCGGTCCTGTCAATATACCGGACAGGACAGTCTGAAGTAATAGAATGTTAGGCTCTACCGGCCTTGCCAATACCGGGTAAGGCAACCTGCAGATGGAATCGCATAACGGTTCTACCGGCCTTACCAAATTACCGGGCAAGGCAGCCTCAATAGATTCATAATGTAGGCTCTACCGGCCCTGCCATTACCGGGTAAGGCAACCTCAGATGGAATGTGGCAAAAGGTTCTACCGGCCTTACCAATACCGGGCAGGGCAGCCCAGAGATAGTAGTAGCAGTCAGATGGTAATGGCAAATTGACAGGATCGTAAGCAACCCAGTGTACACACACTGAGACTAACAGGGGAATCGTAAAGCCGCAAGGCTTTGGAGCAAACCAGCGTCCGCACGCTGGGACCAACACTGAATTGTATAGCCTTAAGGCTTAGGAGCGAACCAGTGACCGCACACTGGTGTAACAAGCGAGTTAGTATAGCCTTAAGGCTTAGGAGCAAACCAGCGTCCGCACGCTGGGACCAACACAGAATGGTATAGCTGATAGGCTTTGGAGCAAACCAGTGACCGCACACTGGTGTAACAAGCGAGTTTGTATAGCTGCAAGGCTTTGGAGCAAACCAGAGTCCGCATGCTGGGACCAACACAGAATTGTATAGCTGATAGGCTTTTGAGCAAACCAGTGACCGCACACTGGTGTAACAAGCGAGTCTGTATAGCCGCCAGGCTTTGGAGCAAACCAGCGTCCACACGCTGGGACCAACACAGAATTGTATAGCTGATAGGCTTTGGCGCAAACCAGTGACCGCACACTGGTGTAACAAGCGAGTTTTATAGCCGCAAGGCTTTGGAGCAAACCAGCGTCCGCACGCTGGGACCAACACAGGATAGTACAGCCGATAGGCTTTGGAGCAAACCAGTGACCGCACACTGGTGTAACAAGCGAGTTTGTCTAGCCGCAAGGCTTTGGAGTAAACCAGCGTCTGCACGCTGGGACCAACACAGGATAGTACAGCCGATAGGCTTTGGAGCAAACCAGTGACCGCACACTGGTGTAACAAGCGAGTTTGTCTAGCCGCAAGGCTTTGGAGTAAACCAGCGTCCGCATGCTGGGACCAACACAGGATTGTATAGCCGATAGGCTTTGGAGCAAACCAGTGACCGCACACTGGTGTAACAAGCGAGTTTGCCTAGCCGCAAGGCTTAGGAGCAAACCAGCGTCCGCACGCTGGGACCAACACAGAATTGTATAGCCGATAGGCTGTGGAGCAAACCAGTGACCGCACACTGGAGTAACAAGCAATGTCGCCGACGCGACCTGGCAGGAGGTCGCCAGGATACAGGAGACAGGCGATGCGATGACAGGAACCAGCAACGATCAGTCAGGTCAGAAAACAGCAGAGAAGAAGTTCAGCAGGAACTGCAACACCAGAGACTAGGCCGGAACCAGGACTGGAAGTACTTCAGCATGCAGGAAACACTGGAACAGTAGAGATTAGGAACTCAGGAACACATGAGATCAGGAACTCAGGAACACTGGAACAGAGGCCCAGCTATCACTGGCATAGTGATAGCAAGAAGGTCAGAAACAACACGAAAGGGCAACGAAAGGGTGCCCAATCCAGGTTTAAATAGGCAATGAAAGGCGGGCTATCTGCAGACAGCCAATAGCAGCCCCCTACTGGTGACAGACAAGGAACTGCAGCAATCACGGGCACCGTGATACTTATACAGTTTTTCAAAGCCACCAAAGTTGGCAGCTTCTTTTGGTGTGAAATATATATTTTTTAATAATTCACAGTTGTTTTTGCTTAGTACTTGAGTCATAATTAAGATATTCACTTTATTTCCTATTAAGATCCAAAGTATATCCTTTTAAGGTCTTTTAAGAAAATGAGCAATGTAGTGCCCTCAACAGTGTTTTTTCAGCTTTTACATTCAAGCCACATCTGCATTGTGTGAAATTATTTTTACGACACCACTTAATGAAGTCATCAAGATGAATTGATACCTGCTTCACAGCATAATCTTTTCTCCACAGAAAACACATTGTTAAGTCCATTGCATGAATGATATTCAGGATGCCCCATCCTAATGACCAAAAGTCAATAATAACATTGTGTAAACATTGTGTGAAATCATCTCCCCTCAAAGTGTCCTGAAAATATTTAGCTATGTATTTTCCAAGCTAGCTTCATGTTTTATTTTTTAGAAGTAATTTATAAAATGCTAAAGTGTTTGGTAGTTTTTGTCTCATACTATTCACTATGATCAAATCTTTTTTCTGTTTGTGTGCTGTTTTTTTATATGCACTGTATATTCAATATTTAAAGTGTTAGTAATGTCTAAAAAAAAAGCTTTTTTTGCATTTAGAAGAGCTTAAAAAGCTGATCTTAAAGCAAAAAAATGTATCTCTCAAACGGCTATGGTTTAAGAGATACGGGCGTTTAAAGTTTGATGTCTCCTACTGACAGCTGTAAAGCTGTCAGCAGGAGATTCGTGTCGGTCGACACACTGGCGCTTGAGAAGTGCCGATATCTCATTACTTACACAAAATCCCTTCATTGGAACGGTCTAAAACGTGTGCCTGCTGTTCAGGCACACGTTTTAGACCATTCCAATGAAGGGATTCCATGTAAGTAAGGAGATCTCGGCACTTCTCAAGCGCCAGCGTGTCGACCGACACGACTCTCCTGCTGACAGCTTTATAGCTGTCAGTAGGAGACATCAAACTTTAAACGCCCGTATCTCTTAAACCATAGCGGTTTGAGAGATACGTTTTTTTGCATTTAGATCAGCTTTTTAAGCTCTTCTAAATGCAAAAAAAAGTTGTTTTTACACATTACTAACACTTTAAGTTTAATGTGTCTGTTCTTTTGTAAATTTTACAATAACTTTATGACCTTTTGTTTCTCTTTTATTTCTGTAACTATAGCAATGTTTTTGCTCTAATAAACAATTGACAATGATTTAATCTCCGCCATTTTTTCCCTGGTCATGCGCACAAAAGCCTGGTGAAGTGTCATAGTTCTCACTCATAAACATGTTTGGACTTGTATGCATTCTTACATAAACATGTCTGGACATGTCTGCCTTTCTAAAACATGCCCGGACTTGTCCTGAACCCGCCTCCCTAATGTATGCACCAATCACAAAAATAATACACATATTAAAATGATGTAAGTACTATAATTCACTATAAACTCATGTTGTACACCTCAAGAGACCACATACATAAATACATGGGTATATCAATGACACAATAAAGCGCAATGGGCGTGGTAACACAAGCGCACAAGGCATGGTTTCATTAAATCACAATAAAGTGCAAGGGTCATGGTAAAACCGCATAGAAGGCATGGTTTCATTAAATTATATCATTAATAGCATTTAATATCAAGGGGTGTGGACATTAAGCGCAAGGGATGGGGTCATTATGCGCAGTAGGCATGGTTTACTTTAAAAGGGGGTGGGAAACCTGTCAAAATCAGTTTGTAGAGATATGTAGCTGTGGGCGTGGTTTATGAGGGGGAGGGGCTTAGTTAAAAAGGGTGCGGACACCTGTCAAAATTAGTTTAACATTATATGTAGCCTCTTACTACTGATGCTGTTCGCTATGCTATAGATGGTTTTCCTTCAATTTGCTCCACTTTTCACTTGCAGATACTTCATAGATTCACTTGCAAAACTTAACTGTAACATCCCCACACTTTGTTTATTTACAATTCACAAGAACGATAAAAAATAAGAGGATGCAAATCGTGAAGTCAAAAGTATAAATGCACTCACAAAAATAAAACAGACAAGCATATATATTTACACAGAACTGTTGACAGAACCGTCACACTTAAAATGGATGCCATTTTAAGTGTGTTTGAGAACCCTGTAGCACTGAGAGGGTTAAAAGCCCCATTTATTTATTTATTTTTAGTCTGTCCCCTATGGTGCAATTTGTTTTTCCAGAATTGCTCCACTTTTATATATACATAAAGAATAGGCCTCAATTCAATTGAGGCCAATGCCAAAAGAACACCTAACGGCATTGTTTCAAGCACAGTAAGCAATGCAATTACCTATGATAAGAAAAAATACAGATGAAAAATCAGCATCTTGGACACAATTTTGTGCCCATTGAAACACATTACAAAAACTGGTAAGATGCATCATTTCAAAAATATAAAGAATGTAATAAATTCTGCAAACAAGCAACTAAGCTAGCTAAAATTGAAAATGAGAGAAACATTGCAAATGAGAGTAAGAAAAATCCTGAATAATTCTGTATTTTAAGTACAGTATTTTAATAACAAAAAAGTTAAGGTTGATATTGGAACTCGTACTGAAACAAGTAAATTGATTAGTGAAGATAAGGCTATGGATGACACTCCAAATACATTCTTTGCTTCAGTATAAACAAACGAATCAACAATGACAGGATATGGGCAAGTAGAAAAAACACAAAGTTTCCTACATCATGTACATGGTTTACAGAGGACAAAGTCCAAAGGAGACTGTAAAAGGTTAATGTGAATAAAACACTTGGACCTAATAGTGTACACCCAAGAGTACTTAGTTCACTAATAACAAGACCTTTATACTGTTAGGGACCAAGAACCAGACAGACACAAAAACTGTAAAATGCACAACACGTTTATTAAAATAACAAAAGCAAACAAAGCAAAATCGTGATCCAGAAGAGTAAACGAAAAGACAAGTGGGGGTCAGGAACCAAGACAGGTACTCAGCCAAGCAGGGGTCAGGAATACGGAGATCAACGATGTCAGGAACAATCCAGAGTCAGAGGAAGCCAGGTCATGCACAGATATTCAACAGCTGAGGATAATATGCTTGCAGCAAGAATCAGACTGCTGATAGAAGTCAGGTGAGCAAACACAGAGAGGTCAGCTGATTCAGAAAAGGGAAGGCAGCAGTAATGGATAGCAGAGCACTGGATTAGCTCAGACAGTAGAATCAAGCAGCAGAGTTAGATCAGCTCAGCCAAACCTTGACAGTACCCCCCTCAATGATCCCCCCCAAGGGGCAGGACAAGGTTTATGGGGAAAGCGTGCATGGAAAGCACGGACGAGGGTGGGGGCTTGCACGTCTGCGGCTGGAACCCATGAGCGCTCTTATGGACCATACCACTTCCAATGGACCAAATATTGAAGCCTCCTTCGGAACCTATGAGAGTCAACTATGGAGTGGACCTCAAACTCCTCATGACCATCAACGGACACAAAATGGGGTCAAGGAGTGACCGTAGTGAAACGATTGCATACCATGGATTTCAGCAGAGAGACATGGAACCCATTGTGTATCCGCATATTGGGAGGGACGTCTAGGGCATAGGCCACAGGGTTCACACGTCGTAAGATACGATAAGGCCCCACAAAGCGGGGAGCCAGTTTTTGAGAGGGCACTTGGAGGTGGAGATTTCTGCAGGACAACCAGACCCTCTTCCCGACCTGGTTGGAAGGTACGGGTAAGCGTTTTTTACAATTGGCCTGGAGCTCCTGGGATTGTTGTGAGAGTCGCAACGACTCTTGGACCTGCACTCATGTGGAACACATTCGCTGGAGATGATCCTCCAATACCGGAATCCCCGGGGAGAGAACAAATCTGGAATCATGGAGGGTTGATACCCATAATTCACCATGAAGGGGGAGAGACGGGTAGAAGCCGAGACACCACTGTTATGAGCACTCTCCGCCCAAGGTAGCAGGTCCGACCAGTTATTCTGATGGTCTGAGATATAGCACCGCAGGAACTGCTCCAAGGCCTGATTAGTCCTTTTCACTGCCCCATTCGATTGCCGAGGAGAAGGAGAGTTGGATACCTAGTTGCGCACAGAAGGCCCTCCAGAACCATGAGACAAACTGGCTACCCCAGTCAGAAACTGTGTCTTTGGGAACCCCGTGCAGCCGATATAACTCTCTGACAAAGACCTTAGCCAACTCTCCAGCGGATGGGAGTTTAAAGGTATGCAGTGGATAATATTACAAAATCGGTCAACAACTATGATGATCACTGTGTTACCATTAGACAAAGGGAGGTAGACTATGAAGTCCATGGCAATGTGTGACCATGGCTTCTCCCCACTGGCTATGGGTTGGAGAAGGCCCACTGGAAGGTGATGAGGTGATTTGGTCTGCACACAGACTGGAAAGGAAGCGACAAAGGCAGCAATATCTTTGTTAAGTTCTGGCCACCAGAAAAGAAGGGAAACCAACCAGAGAATCTGGTTCTTAAGGTGTTGCCCTGCTGACTTCGTATTATAGTATGTTGAAAAGTACCTTGGTATGGAGGTTACTAGGTCCAGAAGGAGTCTCAGCAGCTGCATCTACTTGGGCAGCCCGTATTCTCTCCCCAACAGGGAGATGTAATGCTTGTACGTATGGTGGCTAGTACTCGGTCCGGAGGGATAATAGGACTAGAAGGGCTCTCCTCCTTAGCGCCCGAGAACTGTCGGGATAAGACATCAGCCCAAACATTTTTGGTACCTGGCAAGTACAAGACCTCATAATTAAAACGCGACAGAAATAAGGCCCATCGGGCCTGTCTTGGAGTCAAGCGCTTAGCTTCAGACAGGTATGTGAGGTTTTTATGAACAGTGGGGATTAGGATTGGCACTGAAGTTCCCTCGAGCAAATGCCTCCATTCTTTGAGAGTGAGTATTATTGCCAGCAACTCACGGTCACCAATTTCATAGTTGCACTCCGCAGGACTTCGCTTCTTCGAGAAATACCCACATGGGTGCAACTGGCTCTGAGGAGTAGGACGTTGAGACAGGAAGGCACCTACACCTGTCTCAGAAGCATCAACCTCAAGTATGAATGGAAGCTCTGGTTTCGGGTGTACCAATATGGGTGCTGCAGAAAAGGTGATTTTTTTATGCCTCAAATGCTTTCATATCCTCCGGAGACCAGTGCGTTGAGTTACCGTCTTTATTGGTAATTTTGATAAGGGGTTTTCCAATCCAGGAAAAATTTCAGATAAATTTCCTGTAGTAATTAGCGAACCCAAGGAAACGTTGAAGGGAGCGGACACCTATGGGTTGCGGCCACTCGAGAAGAGCCAAGAATTTCTCAGGGTCCATAGTGAAACCGACCTCTGAGATTATGTACCCCAAGAAGGTGAGCTGTTTGCGGTGGAAAATAGATTATTTTCTCTTAATTTTTGCAGAACTCAGACTACATCTGCGTGGTGGATTTCCATGGAGGTGGAACGGATCAGAATGTTGTCTATCACGGTGCCTGTGATTGCCTACAGTGTTTAATTGCCATAACTGCGACCTTGTTACTTCCTGGGTGTTGCTCTATACAAGTCACTGTTCTTATATGTCGCTGGTTTAGTGATGTCATCTCTCCGCCCATCTGCTAGGCCTTAAAAGCCTCAGCATGTCCAGTTACCAGTTGTAACGGTTTGTTCAACACTCAGACACAGTGGTTTAGGATAAAACACAGTCTTATTGAAACATAAATAAATGGTACCCTTCACAGGCACAGTAGTACTATAGCAGGAAAATACAGATATATAGACAGGATATATCCAATGCCTACACAGGTCCAGTATATTAGGGAGCAAAGAGAGAACTTATACTGACACAGGTCAGGCAGGAAAGGGTGTATACCCAGAGCAACAGTTCAGCATGAGTTAAAGTCCAAACAGATGTAATCAGTCTCTGTGATGATAAGTCTGTGGTGAGTTCACTGTGTAACACCCAGTATGAGGGAACAGTAACACATAGGAGACTGTAGTATGGAGTATGTAGAATGGAGACCAGAGCACTTGTAATCTGCCAGAGCAGAACTGAGACTAAGACCCACTGCCGTGGTAGTAACGGAGGCAACAATGATACTCTGCAAGAGCCAAACGGGAGTACAGCCAATGACACACTTCCGTAGTAGTAACGGAGGCAACACAGAGTTCTGAAAGAGTTAACGGAAGGCCCAACCAATAGCACACTGCTACGGCAGTAACGGAGGCAACACAGAAGCTCTGTAAGAGTTAACGGAAGGCCCAGCCAATGGCACACTGCCGTAGAAGTAACAGAGGCAACAATGGAGCTCTGCAAGAGTTAACGGAAGGCCCAGCCAGTGGCACACTGCTGTAGCAGTAACGGAGGCAACAATGGAGCTCTGCAAGAGTTAACGGAAGGCCCAGCCAGTGGCACACTGCCGTAGCAGTAACGGAGGCAACAATGAAGCTCTGCAAGAGTTAACGGAAGGCTGAGTCAATGGCACACTGCCGTAGCAGTAACAGAGGCAACACGGAGGCTCTGCAAGGGTTAACAGAGGACTGAGATTGTTGCATACTGCAGTAGCAGTAGCGGAGGCCACACAGATACTCTGCCAGACCCGCCTCAGGCACAGCGGAAGTCAGAATGTCGCCCAAGCGACACAGCGATGCAGGAACAGGACAGCCAGGTAGAATCACGGAGCAGGAACGTCAACAAGCCGGGTCAGGTCACGGAGCAGGAATGTCAGCCAGGTTGAGTCGAATCACAGAGCAGGAACGTAAGATAAGCCGGGTCAGGTCACGGAGCAGGAACGTCAGCCAGGCTGGGTCGAATCACGGAGCAGGAGACAAGAAGCAAAGTAGTCAGACGGGCCAAGTCGGTACACAGGAGTTCAAGCAACACAAGTAGGCACTGGAAAAGAAGGAACACCACGAAAGGGCACCGGATAGGTGCCAGAGCCCAGTCTATAAAGGCCATACTGGGCGGGCCAAGCATAGCTCAACCAATAGGAGCGCACCAGAACAGAGACTGACAGAGGGCAGCATAGAGAGCACGGGCACAGTGATACCAGTGCCCATTTGTGGTGTACCTGAGTCTAGTGCTGTGTTGGTCCATTGCTGTTCCTGTGTATTACTCCTGCTCCGTCTGACTACCCGATCCGGCTCTGACTCCTGGCTTCCTCTGACTACTCCCCTTTTGTTGCGTTCCGGTTAGGATTACCAGCCTCGGCTACCCAGCCCTGGATACTGAGATCCTTGCTGCCGGGGCTTACCTTATACAGTGCTCGCTACCCCAGTAGCGGTGCTTGTCGTCAGTCCGTGTCACTGACCTCCCGTGGTCTGTCTGGTTTGGTTGCTGCCTCAGTCAGTCCGTGTCACTGACCTCCTGTAGTCTGTCCGGTTTGGGTGTTGCCTTACCTAGCCTTCTAGGTGCCATTTTGCCTTGCCTATGGTATACCCTAGAGGTAGGGTATAGTTTCACCTGCCTGGTGTGACTGAGGAAGTGCCGTGCACTGTCCTCCTATCTAGTCTGTGAAGGTTACCAAGGGCCGTTCAGATACTAGCTACACCTGCTTAGTGAAAGGTTGAGGAAGTGTCTTGCACTGTCCTCACACCTGGCCTGCTACTGTGTTGCTACTGTGTTGCTCCAGTGTTCTGGAGATACTCGCTCCAGTTGCCTGGGTACTCTAGCATTAGGGTATTATTAGGGTCTAATCACACTTGCCTAGTGAAGGGTGAAGAAAGTGTGTGCACTGTTCTTCCCTGGCCTCGTCAAAGTGTATTATTCATTGCTGTTACAATTGTGTTTAAAATAAAGTTTATTTTAATTTTATCTGTACTTGTCAAGTGTTGTTATTTCCTAGTCACTCCGTGACAGTACGAAAGGGCCATGAACACTGACAGTACAGATACCAGTAGCGGGCAGTTGCTGAATATCATGTCCAGGATGGACATGCAGGAACAACATCTTGATCAGTTGTCGGTAGTGTTGCAGACACTCCTAGACCGAACTGTGCATCTTGACAAAGTTGGGCAACCACTGATGGCCTCCTCAGTATCGGTATCAGTAACAACCACTCCATGTTGAGACTCTACAATTTCAGGTTATTCAGTCTCCACACCATGCCGTCATTCTGGGTTTCCCATGGCTCTAGAAACATAATCCCAAAGTGGACTGGGAGACTTGTGACATATTATCGTGGTCTGACTATTGTAAAGGGGCCTGTCTACAGCAACCGATCAAGATATTGTGTATCTCCCCCTCTTTACCCTCAGAGTACCAGTCTTTCAGTGAGGTATTTAGTAAGGGGGGATGCTAGCACTTTGCCGGAACACAGACCGTATGATTGTGCTATTAATTTAAAGCCAGGCTCGATACCTCCCAAAGGCCGCACCTCTATCCTCTGTCGGTGGGGGAGAATTGGGCCATGGAGGAATACATTACTGATGCATTGTCCAGAGGCATAATTAGAAAATCTTCCTCGCCCGCGTGGGAAGGATTTTTTCTTGTCAAGAAAAAGAATGGGGAGCTTAGACCCTGCATCGACTATAGAGGTCTAAATTAACTGATGGTGAAAAACGCATACCCCATCCCATTAATTACGGAATTATTTGACCGCCTGAAGGGTTCCTCTGTGTTTCAGAAACTTGATTTGAGGGCGGCATATAACTTGATTAGAATCAAGGAGGGTGATGAGTGGAAGACCGCTTTTAACACTCATAGTGGCCATTATGAGTATTTAGTCATGCCATTTGGGCTATGCAATGCCCCAGAAGTCTTTCAGGAGTTCATAAACAATGTTTTGAGAAGTCTATTACAGTCCTGTGTAGTGGTTTACCTGGACGATATCTTGATACACTATCCTGATATCGAGACTCATAGGAGAGATGTTGCTACAGTATTGCAAAAACTGTGGGAAAACAAACTATATTGCAAACTTGAGAAGTGCGAATTTCATAAAGACCAGGTGCCCTTCCTGGGTTATGTTATCTCTGCTGGAGGTATTGCTACGGATACAGAAAAACTCTCGGCAGTTCTGCAATGGCCACGTCCTGTGGGCCTGAAGGCCATACAAAGATTCCTTGGATTTGCGAATTATTATAGAAAATTCATTAGAAATTTGTTAACTTTGGTCAAACCCTTGACTGATTTAACTCATAAGGGCGCTAACCCATCGGTTTGGTCCCTGAGGCCAACAATGCTTTTGAAGCCTTGAAATCTGCCTTTTCGGTGGCTCCAGTATTGGTACATCCTAACATTGCATTGCCTTTTACCCTGGAGGTGGATGCATCTGAGACAGGTATAGGGACAGTACTGTTTCAAAGATCCGAGCCTGTCAAGCCTCTGATGCCCTGTGGATTTTTCTAAAAAAAAATGACTAAGGCTCAAAGCCTATAGGAAATAGGGGACCGTAAACTGCTAGCCATTATCCTCACTCTTCGTGAATGGCGTCACCTCCTGGAGGGGATAAAGGCTCCTATTCTGATCTTAACGGATCATAAAAACTTGACATACTTCTCGGAGGCCAAGAGACTGTCACCAAGCCAGGCCAGATGGGCATTGTTTTTGTCTAGATTTAATTTTGTGGTTTCGTACCTCCCTGGTTCCAAGAATACTTGTGCAGAAGCCCTGTCTAGACAGTTTGGCCCACAGCATGAGACAGAAAGTAAACCCATTACGATCATTCATCCTGATCGCATTTTGGCCACAATACATTACTTCTTCCCTGGGCAAGGAGATTCTGGCTTCACAAGGTAATGCTCCAGTTGAGAAATCCAGTGGCAAATTGTCAAGCCCCCGGATTCATCTATTTATGGCATCTTACCCTTTCCTCCTCCGCCCGATTATTGTGGTTCCTGCCCTTGTTGCATCCGGATCCTGGCCTGTCGTCTCTTCCGTGGAGTTCCTGCGCCTCGTTCTGGTATCCAGTTTCAGAGCTCTTCCGTTTCCTCTGCTGGTTGGCGAGCGTCCGCCTCTCTTTCTCTGCCCTTGTGTGCTCTGCCGTACTCCGGCTGTTGTTTCTCCTAGCCAGTGGGGGTTGGCTATCCGGGTCCTTGTGGGGCCATCGGGTGTCATCCGTGGTCGGCCGCTAATTGGGCACTGCTCCAAGGTTCAGCCCGCACCTTGTTTGGTGTTTCGGGCTGGACGTGTGGCCCAGATGGTCCTGTGGCGGCACTCCCCTACCTCCGTGGGGTGGATTAGGATCCTGCGGCTGCCTCCTTGGTTGGCTGACGGGGGCAGCTGTAGGCCCCTCCCGCTGGCAAGTGTTGGAGTTGGTTATCTCTCTCCTGCTCTCCTGTCGCTCCCCCGGCGGGGAGTGGTGTCTCTGGCCTCCTATCCTCCGCAGTAGCCCTTATTCCTGCAGCCACCCAAGTTGCTCCTCATTGGCAGGACTTAGGGCCCAGTGGTGCTCCAGGACTTCGAGCCTGAGTCCCCCAGGTAAGTGGCTACTACCTGAGTTTCTTCATCCCTGGTGCTTGTTAGGCACATCCCTTTGTGGTTCCAATCAGTACGCCGTCTGACTTGGGGTCTTGACGGCTCCCCCGCATCCTATTACCGTCAGCCTTGACACAAATGTTTTGTAGCTGACAATCTACACACTAAGTGGCTCAAAACCTATCATTCGTCCAAGGCAACTGGACACATTGGTCGGGACCAATTAATTTGGTCAATTTCACAGCTCTTTTGGTGGCCAAGTTTAAGGGTGGATTGTGCAGCCTTTATGGAGGTTTTTTCCATGTGTGCTCGTGCCAAAGATCCTAGGCATCTTCCTCTAGGGCTGCTCCAGACAGTTCCTAATGGCGAGCACCCATGGTCACACATTTCCTTAGATTTTGTGGTGGAATTGCCTAGATCCAAGGGCTGTACAGTCATACTAATGATAGTGGATCGATCTCCAAAATGGCACATTTCATTCCGCTTCAGGGACTACCTGCTCTAAGGAATTGGCTATGGTATTTGCCAGGGAGGTACTCAGTCTCCACGGAGTACCCCGGGTTGTGGTTTCCGATAGTGGAAGTCAGTTTGTATCAAAGTTTTGGAGGGCCTTTTGTGACGAGATGGGCATCAAAATGTTATTTTATTCTGCCTACCACCCCCAGACTAATGGTGCTGAGGAAAGATACAATCAGGGGCTGGAACAATTCTTGCGCTGCTTCACTTCTGACCATCATGATAATTGGGTTAACTTGTTGCCGTGGGCGGAGATTGCCAGGAATTGTGCCATAAACTCCTCATCCAGGAGCTCTCCCTTCCTGATTAACTATGGGCCAACCATCTCTGCTCCCGGATTCATTTCAGGCACAGGAGATTCCGGCTCTGGATGAGCATATGCGGTAGCTCTGCTCCACATGGGCACAGGTTCATAATGCCTTACGAAGGTCCTCAGAGAGCTATCAGAGACACGCAGATCGCAGGAGGTGTCCTGCTCCTATCTTTCAGGTGGGGGATAGAGTCTGGTTGGCCACCAAAAATCTGCACATGCAAGTGCCCTGTCATAAGATGGCTCCACGTTTCATAGGACCCTTCTGGGTGCTCCGCAGAATAAACCCTGTGTCTTACGCTTTAGACCTTCCCAGGAATATGCGCATTCACAACATGTCTCTCTCCTGAAACCATTGGTCTGTAACCACTCCTGTAGTCCCAGGTCCAGTACGCATTCAAAATCAGGATGAGTATGAGATCCAAAGCATTCTGGACTCCCGCAAGGTCCGGCGGCACATCCGATATTTTGTCCATTGGAAAGGTTATGTTCCAGAGGAGCGTTCCTGGGTAAATCAGAATGATATTCACTCTCCTAGATTGCTGCGCAGATTTCATGTGAAATTTCCCAATAAGGTGTGGTCTCCTCTGCTGGGAGAAGATCGTTGAGTGGGGGGTACTATCACGGTGCCCGTGATTGCCTCCAGTGTTTAATTGCTGTAACAGTGACCTTGTTACTTCCTGGCTGTCATTCTATGCAAGTGTTCTTATAGGTCACTGGTTTAGTGATGTCATCTCTCCGCCCATCTGCTAGGCCTTAAAAGCCTCAGCATGTCCAGTTATACAACACAAACAGGAACAGCTGCTCAAACTCCCATTTGAACCAATAAATAATTGCCACGATGGTATCCACAATATAGAATGATAACTGACATTAACCAGCTTCCAATCTCAAATGGGTGCAAAAGGAGCATCCCCAAAAGCCCCATAATATTGCAAAACAGAACACAAAAGATTGATGCACCACCATTCATGAGAATATTCAAAGCTTAGAATAAAAACACTTTCTTTTATTGTAATGATATATCAAATACCTTCAAATAATTCATGCTGAATTTCCACTGGAGAAGATATAACTATACAGCAGCTTGATCCAAAAAAGCTTTACATATCAGATCAACGCGTTTCGCATACAAAACGCTTACTCATGATCTCTAGACATTAACGGAGTGAACCGATATGGATTTAAATCCTCATATCGTTGCCGTCACAGTGTCGGACCTGATAGGAAACTTGACTTCAAGAGCACATGACTGCCTCTGCCCAATCACCTTAACTAACACAGATGATCGTCATCGACAGCAAGTAATCCCCAAGAGCACGGTCAGAAAATCAGCCATCACCATCAACATGACAGCAAGACACCAACTCTCCCCAGCCGGAAGCAAAAAACGGCACCGGGACACAATACAAAGCCAGCCCCAATCAAACGCCGCAGCCCCCATCGCAAGCCAAGGCACCAACCCACGGCTCGTGACAGAGCAGCGGCGAGCGACCCGAACCGGCTCCAAAGCGCCTCCATGCCCGCATCCGGCACAGGGAACAAGAGCCAACACCCGGCAACTATAAAAACCACCAAAAACCCTAAGCTGTCCACTCCATCAAGATCCACTTTAAAATACAAACCAAATTAAATGAAATACGTTGTTAATAAAACAATAAAGCTCTCTAAGTGAGTCAAAAATCTATACAAATAATATAGACAATATCTTATTGAACAATGGCGAAAGGGAAACCATAAAAAGGCTAATGGACTAAAGATACGTTCAATTTTCTCTCTCTATATATATACACAGTCACAGGCTGAGGTATGTATAAATTATATAAATTACACAAATCATATACATAATAAAAATTATTATAGAGAGAGGTACATTTTAATGGATCAATAAAAATCTAGATATTAAACATTTAGATATTAAACATAACAGGTGACATCATAATCTTTATTTAACCCAAATGGGTGCCTAGTTTCTAATTTAAAGATCCAATATACCTCTCTCTTTAACAACTTATGATCTAAATTCCCTCCTCTTACGCCTATACTGACTTTTTCCAATCCTTGTACACAAAAATGGCTAATATCACATATGTCAGAATTAAAATGAAGAGCAACATTGGAGAGAAAATCCGCATTCCGAATGTTGCTTAGATGTTCATTAACCCTTTCCCTTAAACTCCTAATAGTCTTTCCTATGTACTGAATATTGCACCTTTTACACCTAATTAAATATATAACTCCTTTCGTGGATCAATTGATGTATTCTTTTGTCTCGTATTGAACTCCTGTAGTATTAGAGACAAAATACTGTGACATGTATATAATTACAACATTTGCAACGCATGCCACCACACCTAAAAGTGCATTTGGTACTCAACCAATTATGTCCAGTTGTAGCTTTTACAGGGTAAAATAAACTAGGAGATAACATATCTGATAGTGTTGGTGCTTTTTTAGAGATGAACTTACAACCACATTCAATCACTTTTCTTAGACCCTCATCACTATTCAAAATCGGTAAATGACGTTTCAAAATTCTCACTATGGCATTAAATTCCAAACTATAAGACGTTGAAAAAATAACCTTCTTCTGATTAGTCAATGTTGTATCAAACAACTTTTTATCTCTATTATAGTTTAGCAATTCCTTCCTATTGGTTGCTTTAGTTCTTTCCAATGCTTTATCAAGAATCCAAGATTTATACCCTCTCTGTAAAAACCTTTGATACAATTCCTCAGAGCGCATCTCAAAACTGTGATCATCAGTGCAATTTCTCCGTAAACGGAGAAACTGCACAACCGGTATACCTCGGATAGTGTGATTTGGCTGGTAACTATCCGCCCTCAAAAGAGAATTGCCAGCTATAGATTTACGATAAATATCTGTAGTCACACAACCTAAAGTAGCATTACCTGTAATAAGAAGATCCAGAAAAGAGATGGACTCCGTAGAAATTTCAGATGTAAAAACTAAGTTATAAGTATTATCATTAAGATAGGTCACAAATTTTTCAACCTCAGACTCGACCTCGCCAAATAAAAAGAAGGTGGTCAATATATCTTCCAAACCAAACTATACCATCTCTGTAGGGATTCCGTTCTCCAAAGACGTGGCACTCCTCCCCCCATCCCATAAAAAGGTTGGCATATGTGGGGGCAAATTTAGCCCCCATTGAAGTACCACGTCTCTGGAGAAAGAAATCCCCACAGAACATAAAAAAATAATGTGTAAGAAGATATTTAACGGAAGACAAAATAAATTCAACCAATACCTCTGAATAGGAACTATATCATGTGAGATTATATTCTAATGCCGCCAAACAGACAAAATTGGAGGCAGACAAAATGCCTCCAATCCCCCCCCCCTCCCACGTACCGTATCCCCATGCCTGGTTCCACAGCCAACTGGCAGTCCCATTCCCCAGCCTGTTTCCACTGCCTACTGGTAGACTCAAAGTACCAGTATGCACTAGATTCAGGCTGGGAATCAAATTTTGTATGAGGGGGACATACAGTGCACACTGGTAGTCACAGATCCCCCATACACACTTTCAGACACTGCCCCACCATCACCACCATCCTTGCTCCTCTGCTCATACCCATAAACTGCCTAATCCCTCACCCTCCCACACACTTTGTTACACTGGTAGTCACAGGTCCGCATGTACACCGGCTGACGCCCTAGCCTCTTTCATCTGTTAGCCATAAAATCACACATACACTGTTCACTTTCCCATTACTGTTTCACTGGTAGCTATGCTCCTGTCACCCAAATTGGTATGTCAAACCACAGCAGTGGGGTACCATTTTTCTTAGGCTGACAAGAAGTCCTCCTAGGAAATCCCACGCCATTGAACCATTTTAGTATCTTTGAAGTGACTGATGTGTAAAAAAAATGTTTTTTGTTTTTTTTTCCTGTAGCACCACATTCTGGAAATAGTTGTGCACACTAACTTAGGGGTAAAAAGGCAAGTGACCCCTCATTCAACGCGGAAGGTTATCTTCTTTCCAAAATGGTATTGTTTATCTACATTTTCTTCACTTCTGAAGAGGTTATAGCCATTTTCGTACAAGCAACTGCAAGTCACGTTTGAGAAAATGTTAGAAACATCAGAGGTTGTAGTAGGTGTAGTTTTCTACTTCTAGCACCCCCTAATGTAGGTCAGCTCATACCAATGGGGTGTCGTTTGACTCCTAAGAGCACTAGCTAATGAATGCAGTTGAAAATTCCATGGTTTTCACGGAGTTCCATACATTTGAAGGGGCAGAAATATAAAGAAATGCCATTTTTCCTGTATCCCTCCTTCTGGAAACATTTATGCACACCAGTATTAGGGTAAAAAGGCAACTGACCCCTCATTAGATGCGGCAGGTTGTCTTCTTTCCAAAATGGTATGGTTTATCTACCTTTTCTTCACTTCTGAAGGCGTTATAGCCATTTTTGTACAGGAAAGTCACGTTTGAGGAAAATGTTAGAAACATCAGAGGTTGTAGTAGGTGTAGTTTTCTACTTCTAGCACCCCCTAAGGTAGGTCAACTCATACCAGTTGGGTGTCATTTGATTCCTATGAGCACTAGATAATGAATGCAGTTGAAAATTTCATAGTTTTCACAGAGTTCCGTACATCTGAAGGGGCAGAAATGTAAGAAAATGCCTTTTTTCATTAGCGCCACCTCCTGGAAGCATTCGTGCATACCAGCCTTTGAGTAAGAAGGCAAGTGACCCCTCATTAGATGCGGCAGGTTGTTTTATTTCCAAAATGGCATGGTTTCTCTACCTTTCCTGCATATCTATTATGGTTATAACCATTTTATTGCAAGCAGATAATTTCAAAAACAAAAGTGTCTGGTTTACTTACGTGTTCCTAGCACCCACATACTGTATGTTAACTCACACACATGGGCTACCATTTTTCTCATGTTGGTAGCAGGTACTGAATACAGCAGGAAATGTTATGGTTTTCAAAGATTTTAGTATCTTTGAAGTGGTGGAAATGTAAAAAAACATGTATTTATTCCCATAGCGCCACATTTTGGAAATATTTGTGCACTTCAGCCCAGGGGGTAGAAAGGCAAGTTACCGCTCATTTGATGCGGGAGAATGTATACTTTCCAAAATGACATACCTTTTATACCTTTCCTTCATATCTCTAACAGTTATGAACATTTTAGTACAAACAGTCATTTTCGAAAAAGCAAACAGGTAGGTGTAATTATGTGCTTCTTGCACCCCTAAGGTAGGTCGACTCATTCCAATGGGGTGTCATTTTTCTCCTAAGAGCACTAGCTAATGAATACAGTTGGAAATCCCATGGTTTTCACAGATTTCCGTAAAGATGAAGGGGCAGAAATGTAAGAAAATGCCATTTTTTTTTCTATAGTGACACCTTCTGGAAGCATTTGGGCACAACAGGCTCGGGGTAAGAAGGCAATTCACCCCTCATTAGATGCAGCAGGTTGTCTTCTTTCCAAAATGGTATGGTTTGTGTAGCCTTTCTTCACTTCTCTAGTTGTTATAACCATTTTTGTACAGACAAGTAATGTTTGAGAAAATGTTAGAAAATTTAGAGGTTGTAGTAGGTGTCTTTTTGCACTTCTAGCGTCCACTGAGGTAGGTCAACCCATATCAGTGGGGTGTCATTTTTCTCCTAAAAGCACTAGCTAATGAATATAGTTGGAAATTCCATGGTTTTCACAGATTTCAGTACAGGTGAAGGGGCAGAAATGTAAGAAAATATCATTTTTTTACTATAGTGCTACCTTCTGGAAGCATTTGGGCACAACAGGCTTGTTGCAAGAAGGCAAGTTACCCCTCATTAGATGCGGCAGGTTGTCTACTTTTCAGAAATATATAGTTTTATATAGTTATTCCACTGTTTTAGGGTAGTTTTACCACAAGAACCCTAGAATGCGCATATTAGTTTATAAAGTTGAAAATGTCATTTTGCGCTGCTGGTGATTAGGGCTCTGCACTAGCCATGGACGTAGGTAAAACTGTAGAAATTTGGTATTTTTGACTCTGGGATTTTTCAGATAATTGAAGCTTTTTCAATCAAGGTAAATGTTTTTGATACATAGTATGTGATTTTAGCAAAATGAGTAAATTTTCACTTTTTTTGTTATTATGACATGATAGCTTTTTGCACGATGTAAAATTCTCTTCATGTAAGGTACCACAAGAAAGCTCAATTTGAGAGAGAGAGAGAGAGAGAGAGAGAGAGAGAGAGAGAGAGAGAGATAAAGTTGGTAGCACTCACTGTTAAATGATCTTCATGCCTGGGTGCACGTCGTAAAAATTGAATGTAGATACAAATCAATGAGGAATTGACAGCACACACAGGATCTTTTTCAAGTTCAAAGTGGAGAAGTTTATTAATATCGACGTTTCAAGATAAAGGCTGTGCAATATACCCGAAAAGTCGATATTAATAAACTGCTCCACTTTGAACTTGAAAAAGATACTGTGAGTGCTGTCAATTTCTCATTAAGATAGGCAGACAGAGAGAGAGAGATTATACTGAAAGGGTGATGTAGGGTATTTAAAGGGATAGTAATGTTTCACAGAAACAGCAGCTCCAATTAATCTTCCTAGTATTTGGGCCATGGAGAGTGTTATTTCAATACTGTCTCAACTGTAGTTCAATAGTAATTGAACTATAAAGTATAACCCTCCCACCCCCTTTTACCTAGTGTAAGCCACCTCCCCTCAGATGTGGAATCTGGTCACTTGACCAGACAGCTCGCAGTAAGGGACAATATTCATACTGTGTGCATATGGAAAAGCCTTCCCCCCTTGATAGGTTTTTCCTTATGCTTACTGAAGATTGTCCCTCTCTGCTGCCCTGAGGTGAGCAGTTTTGTATCAGTAAAAGGGGCGGGTGGGGGATACTTTATCATTCAATTACTTTTGAACTACAACTGTGACAGTATTGAAATAACACTCTCCATGGCCCAAATAATAGGGCAGTCTTTACCCTATGAGTACCAAAGAGAGAGAAATGCAATGCATTGTATTGTGTTTGATACCTTTCGAGCACTCAGAGGGGTAATCCAAGCAATCGTAACAATACAATTACTTTTTTATTTTATTTACATTGTGCATTTTCTGTCCTGTTTCTCGCAATACTTTAGCTATGCCACAGTCTATATTTGGGGCTGTCCACCAACACACTTGAGGCTTCAGCCCCCTTAGTCCACCCCTAGCGACACCCCTGGAGGTCACAGGTACAGATACAATGGCAAGATCACAAATGTAAAGACCTGTGTTAATCTAGGGTTAACCCAGATGTGGGCAATGTGAGGCCCTCCAGCTGTCCATTGGCTGGATGATGCGAGCTGTAGACCAATTACAGCTGGAGAGACTCATGTTGCCCACACTTGAACAGCCAATAAACAAGCAAACCTTGGTCAGTACACAGAAATTTGGAATAAGGGTCTGATATTTCTACTGAAATGTAAGCTTAAGTTACCATCAGGGTGCTCATAAGGAAGCCAATGATGTTTTGCATTCTGATATTCAAAGAATGGGTCCCATTGTCGACACTGTTCTTCCCGGAAGTCATCAAAATCTGTGCCACAATCTTGAGTGTTACAAAGCTGTATTTCATAGCTTGGCCCCACACATGAACGACCTCCATTAGCTGGGCTAAAAACAAGATAGGTAGAAAGTATTATCTACATGGCACATAATCTGAATAAAAATGAGAAGCCATTCTTATCCATGTAGTCTTTCATTCTTATATTAATCCCTAAACAACCCCTGATGTGCCAAGACTGTTACTCCAGTTTCGGCATTTAAGGACTGGCGACACCATGTCATTGGATTCCAGGGATGCTGCGCAGCTGCACACTGCTCAGCGACCCCAAGATCCATTAAGACAAAAAAATGACCCGTATGCCTTACCGGCTGTCCACACGCCTTGTCAGCTGGTTGTTAAGGGGTTAAAATAGACATGTGAACTAAAGACATGTTTAATTTGTTTTACAGAGTATTAACCTCTGCCTATATGTTGTACTTGCCATTTTTCAGCAAAATAAATTGCTTATTAAAAATAAATATTTATGTTTCAGTGGCACAGTATGAGACTTAATGCTAATTATTTCTAGAACATGCTAATTAGCTATATCTGAAGCCATACTTCTCTCTCTGTGCTACTAGAAATAGCAGTGAGTGGGGACTATATCTATACTATAGAGATAAGAAGATTTAGAATAAAGAATGCACCAACTATTGGACGCACAAGTGCAGACTTTTGCAAAAGGTGGATTGGGATTTTAAACCAGTGTTCCCTGGACTTAATGACACTAGTGGTAGAAGAAGTTGGAAAAGAACTGGCTGAGGTAAAATGATATTAATAATTTTGATACCAAACATCTAGAAACTCTTAAAGCTGACAAATATACTGACTGGCTTAATAAGCTACAGACTCAGACACCTATAAGTAGGCTGACCATACCTCACCTTTAAAAAAGGACACACATGAAAAATGCATACTATACAGTTGCTTTGATTTTGGTGCACTCCTGAAATATGCTGTTTCCTATGTCTCCCTTTTTAAAGGTGAGGTATGGTCAGCCTACCTATAAGGCTAAATTAGCGCAATATAAAAGAGGTAAGTTTAATGAAGTCATTGAAGATTATAAAGAACATAAAGTGTACAAGTGGCTCCTAGGAGGAATAATCACACCTAAAGTTTTTCCTAGAAGATACAACCCTAACAGACCCAAGATTCAGGGCCAAACTGACAGGGATTCTACCCAATCTTCTTCTGACAGATATAGCACAGCCTTCAACCTCTTCTAATTTTTTTAGGGGTGACCACAAGGGCACAGTGTCACGGTTTGTTTTGACTCTCAGACACAGAGTTAAGATAAAAACACAACTTTATTGAAAAGTTAATAAGAACCCTCACGGGTCCTGACATACACATATGATGCAGACACACAACTGGTTCAAAAGGAGTGGTGAACAATAGTACAATATATAGGCTCTACCGGCCTTGCCAAATACCGGGGGTAAGGCAGCCTGGAGACTGGCACGAGGAGATGAATTAGGCTCTACCGGCCTTGCCAAAACACCGGGCAAGGCAGCCTGGAGACTGGCATAACGAGAGGAAATAGGCTCTACCGGCCTTGCCAAAACACCGGGCAAGGCAGCCTGGAGACTGGCGTAACGAGAGGAAATAGGCTATACCAGCCTTGCCAAATAAAAAAAAAGCCAGCAATCACGGGCACCGTGATGCACAGGGACTAAGAAGAGGAGGCAGAGGACAAACACGAGGAGGACAGGGTAAAAACAGACGTAGTAACAAACAAACCACCTTTACCCAAAACACAGTGTATAATTTGTCATCTCACATACTAACTACACAGGAAACAAGTCTATTACAGAAAGGATTATCATTTTTCTCTACTAACCATTTCAGTTCATTTGACTGGAGAAGTTGATTTTTATAAATTTAACAGAATGCTACGGTTGAAGGACTTTAACAGTTCACGCTTGTTGCTGCAAATGTAGCTACACTAGTGATACCAGAGCTTACAATTGAAATGAAGCTACAATCCAAGTGAAGCTACACTAGTAACATAACCAGTTTCTCTTGTAAGCTGTATGTTATCACTAGTGTAGCTTTACTTAAATTGTATGCTCTGTAGTTGCACCAGTGTAACCCCATTTCAATTGTAAGATTTGTGGTATTGCCTTACTTCACAACACATTGCAATGCGTTGCATACCCCTCTGGCACTCAAAGGGTTAATGGCAATTTTAAAATTTAATAAAAGGTGGTGGGCTGGGACAGTGGGCTGGAATGATAGTAGAATTGGACCTCTTGCCCGGCCCACCCCCTTGTGGCCCTCCAGGCCACAAGTTGCCAGCCCTCCACTGACCCAGTATGTCATAACCCCTCGTTAAAAACCTTTTCAAGGATGGTTGAAACACAAATACCGAATGATGCTAAGACGCCACATAAGACATATAGTAATCTTTCTAAGGAAGAAAAGAGAGCCATTAAATCTCTACAAAATGACACCAGTATTGTGATTCAACCAGCAGACTAGGGGGTGCCATAGTGGAACTCAGTTATGAGGATTACAAATCAGAAATCCTCTCACAACTGTCTGATACAAGTACGTACAAAAAATTGTCTTTTGATCCTACCATTAAATTTAAAAAATAAATTGATAAGATCATTGAATATGGTCACACATCTGGATGGCTGGATGATCAGACAAAGAATTTTCTATTGCAAGAATATCTGATACGCCCCATTCTGTACACCCTCCCCAAAATACATAAATGCCTCACCCACCCCCCAAGGAGACCTATTATTTCAGCTATGGGGTCTCTCTTTCATCCTACTGGTAAATATATTGATTGGTACCTGCAACCTTGCATACAGGAAATACCATATTTTCTAAAGGATACAACAGCCTTCTTACATCTGATCAAAGATTTTGGTCCCATGGAAGAAGGAATACTAGCGACTATGGACGTTAAGTCCTTATACACTGTTATTTCACATACATCAGGTATTGCTGCGTTATACAGATTGCTAGTTTGCAATTCTCTATACATAGGCCCCCCTATCGAATACTTCATGACTCTTTTGGAATTGTACCTCACCAGAAATTACTTTACATTTGAAAATTATTTTTACCTACAATGCACTGGCACAGCTATGGGGACATGTATGGCCCCCTCCTATGCCAATGCATTCATGTCAGTCTATGAAGAGGAGATACTCACAGCCCACCCATCCTTTAGGAAACATGTTGCCTTGTATACTCGGTACATAGATGACATGTTCCTACTGTGGCAGGGCAGTGAAGAATTGCTTGTAGGCATGGATGATGACCTCCAACCATGTGGACACCAGTTTCCCTCACATTGAACTATAGCTCTACCTCAATAGCCTTTCTTGACGTCTTAGTGACTTTAGATAATTGACAACTATCCACTAGTGTTTATCAGAAACCTACAGAGAGAAACAACTTACTTCATGCCACCAGTCATCATCCAGAACACCTTAAAAAAGGACTCCCTTTCTCACAAATCTAGACATTGGATCATGTATTTTGTTTCAGACTGTCGGCTTTCAACAATAACCTGCTTATTCAAAGAACGGTTTCTTTGCTCACTGCTGCAGTATTTTTTGTGCTTAAATATGCATCTTAGTAATAACACATTTTTGGTAGTTTAATCATTTATATTTTTTATCACAAAACCGTATCACTGTATATATCAATTGTGACGTCATTAAGACTAGCCACAGTATTAGCGTTTTTTCATGTGCACGTGGTTATTAGGGTATCTAGCATCTAGCCACCCCTCTCCAGAAAGATTTGAGACACTAACTAGTGACTAGGTAGTAAGAAGGGAAAAGAAGACTCCTGTGAACATGAACCCGATAGGACTCCCACGTTCAATCATAGGAAAGCCAAGCATGGTCCCTTGACAGGGTGGGAGACCAGTAACCTATATGGACTAAGAGAAAAGGATTTAACAGGTAAGACTAAAATCCTCTTTTCTCTGTCATCCAATATAGGTTACTGGTAACTTTGGGATGTCCAACTATTGCGTTTCCCAGAGGTGGGAAGCAAGGCAAGGACCAGGTGCATGGCCAAAGTCACCAGAGCTGATATGAACCATCAGATCATAGACAGCCCAACAATAACAATGAAGTGTCAACGGACACAAAACCAGTGCTAACCACACCAGGAACGTAGCACAGCACACAAACATGAGCCAACTGGGCCAAAAGTGAAGGAACACTGAAGAGACAAAAGGAGAACCTAGACAGGCAAAACAGCTTCTAGGATCTTCCTAGTGCTTGGAAAATGTGTGCACAGATGGCCAAGTGGCAGCCTTGCACAGCTGATCAGCTAAGGCTTGATTATTGTATGCCCAAGATGTCCCAATGGATCTAGTAGAATGAGCTAAAACCCTAAATGGAACAGGCTTCTTTCACAATTCGTAAACCTTACAAATAGTAGACTTAATCCAAGACACTATGGTCACCTTGGATGCCAGTCTTCCTGCCCTGGGACCCTCAGGGATGACGAACAAGGCTTCAGACTGGTGAATAGACTCAGTGCAGTGCACACAGAACTTTAGACATTACACCACATCCAACAAGTGAATATCCCTTTCCTTGTCGGATGCAGGGTCAGGACAGAAAAAAGACACCATGATTTACTGATTAATGTGGAATTCCGAGAACACCTTCAGGAGAAACTCCTGAGAAGTGTGAAGAACCGCCTTGTCTTTGTGACACACCAAAAAAAAATGGTTTACAAGACAGGGCATGCAATTCCGCGACACGGCAAACAGACAATTGTCAGGAGAAGCGCCATTTTCCAAGTTAGCATGTGCAGAGGAATAGTAACCAAGGACTCAAATGGAGGGCGCTGAAGAACGCCGAAAACCAAGTTAAGATCCCACTGAGGAGTAGGGTTCTTAAAGGTAGGATGAGTATGAGCAACACCCTGAAAGAAAACCTTGACATCTGGAAGGGTAGCGATGCGTCTCTGAAAAAAGACAGAGAGTGCAGAAGTCTGGGCTTTAAGGGAACTCAAACTGAGGCCCTTATCCACGCCGTCCTGCAGGAAGGACAGAACATATGAAGATCAAAGTCCTGGGAAAAATCCTTATCAGTGCACCATGTCAGAAAAGTGGACCAAACTCTATGGTAGGTCGTAGAGGAAACAAGCTTGCGGGCACTTAGCATAGTAGCCACCACATCAGAAGAGAAACCCTTCTTCTTCAGTACTGAGGATACATTTCCATGCCATCAAACCCAGATGGTCCTCATCCTCCTTCCACAGATAACACTGCAGAAGAAGATCTGGACGACAGGAAAGCCGAAAGGCCTCCACCACGTAGAGATCCAGGATCTCCGGAAACCAAGCTTGATGAGGTTAGTACGGAGCAATCAGAACAACTGGAGAACCCTCCAGACGCAATTTCCGCAATACCCTGTGTAGCATAGGAATGGGAGGAAAGATGAACCCCAGAGTGCCATGGGATTGACATGGAATCCACCACCAGAGCTAGAGGGTCCCTCCAGCGAGAGCAGAACAACGGAACCTTCCGATTGTGCCTCGTTGCCATCAGATCGATGCAAGGAAGTCTCCACTTCTGAACAATGAGGTTGAACACTTCTTGATTCAGTTCCCACTTTCCTCTGTCCACTGTGTATAGACTTAGGAAGTCCGCCAGCATATTGTCAACACCGCGTCCAGTGGTGAAGAGCATGAAATATCGCCCGAAGTTCCAACACATTGATGGGAAGGAGAGATTCCTCCAGAGACCACCGACCCTGGGCATTGCTGTGACCAAGGACCGCTCCTCAGCCGGAGAGGCTGGCATCCATCATCACGGTAGTCCAGAAGGATATCAGGAAGGGAAAACCCTTCTTTAGACTGGAGAAGTTGAGCCACCACGACAGGCTCAGCTCGACGTAAAGGGTAAGAGACACTGACATCTTCAACAGATTCTGCTGACCCCTGCACACGTGGATCACAAACCTCTGAAGTTCCCTGGTGTGAGCCATGGCAAACGGAACCACTTCTGTGGTGGAGATAAACTTCCCCGCTAGGGAGGTCAGCTTTTTGTCCGGAACTGGATCGTGAGCCAAAACAGCAGACACCTTGCAAACGATCTAATGAGCCACCTTGTCTGTGAGAAACACCATGCCCTTTTCGGTGTCAAAGAGGAGACGCAGGAAGACTAATCTCTGAGATAGCACAAGGTCTGACTTGTCCATGTTGAGGATCCATCCGTAGTGTGTCAGAGCGTGAATGCAGTCTTTGACCTGCTGATGAAGGAGTTCCGGAGAGGGGGCCTTCAGAAGCAAGTCGCCCATGTATGGAGTGACCCTGATACTGTCCCTGTGGAGGGTGGCTACCAACACCCCCAAGACCTGGGGAGCTGTAGTCAGACCAAAGGGAAGAGCAGAAAACTGAAAATGCCCTTGGTCGCAAGCAAACCAGAGGTACTACCGGCTCTCTGGATGGATAGCAATATGCAGGTATGCATACTGAAGGTCCAGAGAAGCGAGGAATTCTCCAGGAGACATGACCGCAATCACTGTCTGTAATGACTCCTGGTGGTAATGAGTCTTGACCACAAAGGAATTGAGGTCTTTGAGGTTTAAAATAGGACGACAGCCACCGTCATTCTTGGAAACCACAAACAGGTTGGAGTAAAAACCAAAGCCCATTTCCAGGATTGGAACTGGTTCCAGAACCTCCTTGTCCAAAAGGGTCTGGATAGCACCGTGGAATAGCCCGCCCTTCTCTGCTCCCTGAGGAGTGTGAGAAGGAAAAAAACCTCAACGGGGGAAGAGATGCGAAAGGAATCCTGTACCCTTCTGACACAACCTGCAAAACACACAGATCTACCACGGTGTCTGTCCAGACACTGAGGAAGTGGCACAGATGACCACACCCACTGGCGATAGGGGCCCAGGGTTCGGCGAGTCATGTTTGGAAGCCTTGGTGTCACGGAGTCAATAATGAGAATGGACCAGTACTTAGGTAACACAATCTTTATTTAGCAACACAACAGGACAATGGAAACAGCAAAAAACACAGGCCAAGAGAGGACTTCAGGATGGATCAAACAGGTACTATGGTACTGACGGAATCCAGCGGGCAGAGAAGGGAAGACTCAGGTCCACACCTGAGGACACACTACAGGTACGCACCTGTACGGACAACGGATCCAGAGACCAAATACGCACGGAGGATATGCAGGTTCGCACCTGTACAGACCATGTACCAATAAGACCGACTGTGCTACAGGTCTGCACCTGGAAGCCGCAGAGGTCCAAAGGCTAAAGGAAGTCCGCCAAGCCACCAAGGACAACTCTAGGTTATCCCCTGGAGCGTTTGTATGCTGGTTGTGCAGTTGACAATCACAGGCTATGTCAAGGTGGTGGTCAGATACACCAAAGTAAATAAGGAATGCTTGGTCAACCAGAGCCGCAGGTTTGCACCAGATTGGATCTCAGACAGGCCAAGGGGTCATACACAGAGCGGGTAGTCGGACAGAGCCACAAGTCAACACCAGAATGGATAGTCAGCCAAGCCATAGGTCATACACAGTAAGGTTCGTCAGCTAGAGCTGCAGGTTTGCACCAGATTGGATGTCAGACAGGCCAAGGGGTCATACACAGAGCGGGTAGTCGGACAGAGCCACAGGTCAACACCAGAACGGATAGTCAGCCAAGCCAGAGGTCATACACGGTAAGGTTTGTCAGCTAGAGCCGAAGGTTTGCACCAGATTGGATGTCAGACAGGCCAAGGGGTCATACACAGAGCGGGTAGTTGGACAGAGCCACAGGTCAACACCAGAACAGATAGTCAGACAAAACCGGATCGCACACAGAGCCCAAAAGCACAACTGCACTGGAACAACACGAATGGGCAACTGAAGTGGTGTCCAGGCAGTTTTTAACCTGATTGCTCCACCCCTAGAGGTGGAGCATAACGTGTGCTGTAACTTTAAGAATCAGGGTGCGACGTCATCAGGGAATCCCTGAGACGTGCGCCTGGTTCGGATGCGGATGGAGCCGCCAGAGGGAGCAACGAGGAGGACGGTCACCTGGAACAACGCCAGAGCGCACCGGTCCTCCATCAAAGAGAGCCGCACGAACCGGCTGCCCACACATCAGCGGTCGGTGAGGTAAGCAACGCTTACACTTGGGCTTGGTGGAGGACTGCTTGGCCCTCCATTGTTGTTTGTACTTGGAGGAGGAGTGCAGAACCTGGGAATTCGCCTGGCTCACGGCACGCTCCTCAGCCTGAAAGGGGCAAAAAAGCAGATTCCTCTTCACTAGAGGCTTCTTCTTAGGTACCAAATGCAGTAAGGTACTCTTACTCCATGTGGCCTCACTAATGAGGTCCTTAAGCACTGGCCCATACAGAGAGGTACCCTTAAAAGGTAATTAAAGCAAGGCTTTCTTTGAGGTAGTGTCTGCAGACCAGATCTTGAGCCGAAGAGCCCACCTGGTTACCTCAGACGTGGCAGAAATCCTGGCCACTAAGTGGATGGTGTCAAAAATAGCAGCAGAAATATAATGCTGAGCCTCAGAAATGTTGGCAAGGAGATGGAACATATCAGCAGAAGGAGCATCCTGACAGACAGCTACAGTGATCTGTTCAGTCCAAACTGCAATGGCCCTATTCACCCAAGCTGCAGCAAATGCCGGGCGCAAGGAAGTTCCAGCTGTAGCAAATATGGTCTTCAGCAAGGTCTCAAGCTTCCTGTCAGTCCAGTCCTTAAGGACAGAAGTGTCCGCCACAGGCAGAGCAGTAGACTTAGAAAGCCTAGAAACTGGGGCATCCACCTTAGGTGGATGAGCCCACTGAGATAAAGCCGCTTCAGAAAAAGGGTATAACTTCGCAAACTTCTTAGAAACAGAAGGCTTTTTGTCAGGAGCTTTCCACTCTTCAGACACCAGACGGTCAAGAGTGGGGTAGGTGGAAAGCAGGTAGACTGGCTCTTAGAACACATCAGAAGGGTCCAAGGGAGCCTCTGGGACCAAGGGAATGTTTAGCATGTTTAACACTGCTCTCATCAGGTCCTCAGCTAAAGGATCAGGATGAGCCTCAAAGGGGTCCCCAAATAATTGGGACGAGACCACCGCAGAACATTCCCCCTCATCATAATACACCAGTAGGTCCTCTTCAGAGGGCTCAGAAACATCAGGCACACCCTGCGGTTTTGGTAGGGAAGACCCAATAGGAGTAGGGGGCTGCCAAGACTGGAAGACCCCCTGCAATGGAAGGAGTTGTAAGATAAACCTTAGGTCTCTAGTAGTGGCCTTAAACTCTTGCATCCAAACTGGCTCTTATGCATGGCTGGAGGTCCCTGGGGGGAGATGCAGGGGCAGCAGTGCATGCTGGGCATAAAGTGAGATTCATTGACACAAGTGTATATATAAAATAAATATTGATGTACTTATTGTACACACAGAAGTGTATATACAATGTATATTAATGTACACACTGTGTAGATTAATATACATTATATATACAGTCCTGTGTGTACAATAAGTACATCAATATTTATTTTATATATACACTTGTGTCAATGAATCTCACTTTAACCCTTTGAGTGTTAGAGGGGTACACAATGTATTGCAATGCCCTGCATACCCCTCTGCCACTCAAAGGGTTAAGCATTGCTTACAAAACAAAAAAACAAACAGACGGGCAACACCATCCCACACTGCTAGCAAATGGAGAACGGCATTGCCGTTTAATATCAGTCACTCTCACACTCATACAGAGTGACACTCACAATGAGTAAGACACAAATAGCGTATTGAGTGAGTTGAGTGTGACACAGTGACATTCACAGTCACTCACACATATACACACACACTGGTGACACAAATACACAGTGTCACACAAGACACACACACATGAAGAGTGTGCTTTATGCAGGCAAAGTTGCTTGTACAGCCTCTATCTCATACAGTGTAATGACTGAGTTGAGAGTGAGACAAACACAGTGTGTGTGTGTGTGTGTGTGTGTGTGTGTGTGTGTGTGTGTGTGTGTGTGTTTGTGTGTGTTCGTGGGCAGGTGTCATTCAAAGGAATAGTATTACTTACAAAATTACTAATCCCAGTATTATAGTACTAAAAAAAATAAATTAATTGCCCCCAGTGACATCTCTCAAACCTTTATGGTTTGAGAGATATTCACTTGCAAAGTTCCCCCTCCCTCCACTTTCCCTGAAGTCAGCGTTGTAGCTGACTGCAGGGGAAGCCTGTCTTACGACCATCTGCGGCTCTGCTGCAGAGCCAAGATTGTGTTAATCAAAAAGAAATCATTCACTTAAAAGGTCTTCTACGTGCAAGCACACATAGAAAACCTTTTAAGTGAATGATTTCTTCTTAATTAATGCGATCTCAGCTCTGTTGCAGAGCCACCGGATGATCATAGGACAGGCTTCCCCTGCCTTCAGGTACAAAGCTGACTTCAGGGAAAGGGGAGGGAGGGGGGAACTTTAAAGGTTTGAGAGATGTCAATTAATTTATTTTTTTTAGTATTATAATACTGGGAACATTGCAACACAGTATGGTGGATACCTCTCTGGCCCTCATTGGGTTAAAGGGGATGTATCACCTTCTAAAATATTTTAACATAGGTTTTGTTAATAAAGTAGTATTAGGAAAGCTGGGGGGGGTTCTAAATGTAAGTACTTTTACAGATATTTAATCTTCTGTGCTGTGCACTTTTGCATAATGGTCACTCTGAAACTTCAGCACAGCTCTTCTTCTCCTTCCACCTCCCTCCCAGCTGCCCCAGGGAGAGAGTTCACGCTTCCCTTCAGTAAGCTGTGAATGACTTTTATTGTTATAACAAGCTCTGGTTAACATTATACCGAGGTTGCGAACTCAGTATAATGCTAATTGGACCTTAATATAACAATAGAAGCCATTCATAGCACACCGAAGGGAAGCGTGAACACGCTCCCTGGGGAACCTGGGAGGGAGGTGGGAGGAGAATTAGGCAGTCAAGAAGAGCTATGCCAAAGAATCAGCGTGCTGCATTATGCCTACCGGCACAGCTTTAAGATTAAAAGAATCATTCATCACGTGTTGAATCATTTTTTTGCTTAGTCCATATAGCTTACAGGTAACTCCGGGAAGGTGACAGCCCCTTTAAATAGGCAGGAACAATTCTGGGAAAGAATGCAGGATGGAGCCTTCCTCTCCTCCTTAGCTGGTTGCTAGCTAGCCCCCTCCCAGTTAGATCTGAGACACTAACCTATCTAGCTAGAGAGCAAGAAGGAAATGAGAAAAGACTCCTGTGAGCATGAACCTGAAAGCACTCCCACAGCCAGCCACAGGAGAAACAAGCATGGTCCCTTGACAGGGTGGGAGACCTATAAGCTATATGGCCTAAGAAAAAAGGATTTAACAGGTAAGACTAAAATCCTATTTTCTCTATCGTCCAATATAGCTTACAGGTAACTCTGGGATGTACCAACATTGAGTTCCCAGTGGTGGGAAATAAGGCAAAGACCAGGCGCTGGTCCCCATGATACCAGAACTACATGGACTAATCAGGACATAGAATAGCCCAACAGACGAAGTGTCAATGGACACTAATCCATAACACAGCACACCAGTAACTGTAAACACAGCACAGTGAACAAGAGCCAGCAGGGCTTAACAAGTAAAGATCTCTATGACACAGGAAACAAAGTCCTAGACGGGCAGAGCTACCTCCAGGACCTTCCTGCCAAAGTTGGCCTCAGCCGAAGCCAGAACGTCAACACGGTAGTGTTTGGCAAAAGTGTGCACAGACAACCAAGTGGCCGCCTTGCACAGCTGATCAGCAGAAGCCTGATCCTTATTAGGCCCAGCAGGCCCCAATACACCTGGTAGAATGAGCTGTAACACGAAAAAGAACAGGTTTCTTCATGAGTTCATAGGCCTTGCGAATGGTAGACTTGATCCAAGATGCAATAGTCACCTTGGACGCATCCTTACCTGCCCTGGAACCCTCAGGGATGACAAAAAGTGCATCAGTCTGACAGACAGACTCAATGTGGTGCATACAGAACTTCAGGCAGCGCACCACATCCAACAAGTGGCGATCCCCCTCCTTGTCAGATTTGGGGTCAGGACAAAAGTACAGCTCAACAATCTCCTGATTGATATGGAACTCAGAAACCACCTTAGGAAGAAATTCCTGAGAGGTACGAACAACTGCCTTGTCCTTTTGAAACTCTAGGAAAGGCAGTTTGCAGGACAAGGCCTGTAGTTCAGTGACTCTGTAAACAGAGACCATTGCCAAGAGAAATGCCATCTTTCAAGTCAGGAGAAGAAGAGGAATGGTGGCCAGAGACTCAAAAGGAGTCCAGAACCAAATTAAGGTCCCACTGAGGAGTGGGATACTTAAAGGCAGGGAAAGCATGAGCGACACCCTAAAAGAAAACCTTGACATCCGGAAGAACAGCAATATGCCTCTGAAAAAGAAAGAAAGCCGATGTCTGAACCTTCAAAGAACTCAGGCCAAGGCCTTTGTTCACACCATCCTGTAAAAAGGACAGGACAGTCGACAGATCAAACTCATGTGGTCTCTTTGAGACTACTTTTTCAAGTGACTGCTTTCAAGTGAAGAGTTAGAAGGAATTATCACGGTGCCCGTGATTGCTGGCTTTTTCTGTCAGGTACCTGTGAGGGCTCTCCATTGGTTGCCTGTGTTTAGTCCGCCCAGTATTGCCTATATAGACTGGGTTCCGGCACCCTTTGGTTGCCCTTTCGTGGTGTCTCTATGTCAGTGGTCACCTGCCTATGGATTCTTGTGTTAACTGGGCCTTGCTTGAATCCTCTACACCGGTTGCTTGCTGCCTCCGTTACAGCACCGGTAGGGCCTCCGTGTTGTCCAGTACGCGGTACTGGTTTGCTACAATATTACACCGGTTGCTTGCTGCCTCCGTTACAGCACCGGTAGGGCCTCCGTGTTGTCCAGTATGCGGTACTGGTTTGCTCCAATATTACACCGGTTGCTTGCTGTCTCCGTTACAGCACCGGTAGGGCCTCCGTGTTGTCCAGTACGCGGTACTGGTTTACTCCAATATTACACCTGTTGCTTGCTGCCTCAATTACAGCACTGGTAGGGACTCCGTGTTGTCCAGTACGCGGTACTGGTTTGCTCCACTGTTACACTGGTTGCTTGCTGCCTTCATTAGAGCACCGGTAGGGCCTCCGTGTTGTCCAGTATGCGGTACTTGTTTACTCCAATATTACACCGGTTGCTTGCTGCCTCCGTTACAGCACCGGTAGGGCCTCCGTGTTGTCCAGTACGCGGTACTGGTTTACTCCAATATTACACCGGTTGCTTGCTGCCTCCATTACAGCACCGGTAGGGCCTCCGTGTTGTCCAGTACACAGTACTGGTTTGCTCCACCTTTACACCGGTTGCTTGTCTTAACAACTCTTTAGCACCAGTAGGGCCTCTCCGGTTGTCCAGTACATGGTACTGGTTTGCTCCAAATTTACACCGGTTGCTAGCTGCCTCCCTTACAGCACCGGTAGGGTCTCCGTGTTGACCAGTACGTGGTACTGGTTTGCTCTACTGTTACACCGGTTGCTTGCTGCCTCTGTTTCTGAACCGGTAGGGCCTCTGTGTTCTCCAGTACGTGGTACTGGTTTGCTCCACCTCTACTCTGGTTGCTTGTTTTACCAACCTTACAGCACCGGCAGGGCCTCCCTGTTAGTCCAGTACAGGTTACTGGTTCGCTCCACTCTATCACCGGTTGCTGAGGCTACCTCCATCACCAGTGCGGTTTCCATACTCTGTGTCACCTTGTAAGGCTGCCTTACCTGGTATTTTGGTAAGGCCGGTAGAGCCTACTACAATCCTGTTGTGCCAGTCTCTAGGCTGCCTTGCCTGGTATATTGGCAAGGCCGGTAGAGCCCACTTCCTCTCGTATGCCAGTCTCCAGGCTGCCTTGCCCGGTATTTTGGCAAGGCCGGTAGAGCCTACTACATCCTGTTGTGCCAGTCTCTAGGCCGCCTTGCCCGGTATATTGGCAAGGCCGGTAGAGCCTACTTCCTCTCGTATGCCAGTCTCCAGGCTGCCTTGCCCGGTATTTTTGCAAGGCCGGTAGAGCCAAATTCCTCTCGTATGCCAGTCTCCAGGCTGCCTTGCCGGGTATTTTGGCAAGGCCGGTAGAGCCTACTTCATCTTGTTATGCCAGTCTCCAGGCTGCCTTTCCCGGTATATTAGTAAGGCCGGTAGAGCCTAATTCATCTCCTCGTGCCAGTCTCCAGGCTGCCTTACCCGGTATATGGTAAGGCCGGTAGAGCCTATATATATTGTACTATTGTTCTCTACTCCTTTTGAACCAGTTGTGTGTCTGTATCATATGTGTATGTCAGGACCCATTAGAGTTCTTATTAACTTTTCAATAAAGTTGTGTTTTTATCTTAACTCTGTGTCTGAGAGTCAAAACAAACCGTGACAGTACGAAAAGGCCATGACCTCAGACAATAAGAGTGAGGGTAATGCACAAAACATCCATTGGAGGATGGATGTACATGAGCAGCGCCTGGATCAGCTAGCATTGGTGATCCAAACCATTCTTGAGCATACAGTACTCACAGACAAGTCTGTCCTGAGTCCGGTGGTCTCCCCAGGTTCGACACCGGAGAATGGTACCATTCCCTCAGTGGCTGCAGTTAAAGGGCTAACCGCTTCCACACCATTGCCACTCAGATATGATGGCGAACCCAGTCTGTGCAGAGGGTTTATCAACCAACTTGAGATATTTCTAGAATTAACCTCTCATGCCTTTCCTAATGATCGCAGTAAAGTTGGGTTTATGATATCCTTACTGACTGGCAGAGCCCTGGCATGGGCCAATTCCTTATAGGAGAGTGCGAAACATTGCACAAAAAATGTTAGGGAATTTGTGCAAACATTTCGGAGAGTATTTGAGATCCCTGTCAGAACTGCCTCTGCTGCTGATACAACAGGCCAAGCGTACTGTGGGCAATTATGCCATAGAATTCCGCACACTACCAGCAGAGTTAGGTTGGAATAATGAGGCATTGCTGGCAGCCTTTGCTCAAGGTCTGGGCGATCATATTAAAGATGAAACCGCAGCTAGAGAGTTGCCTAATGATCTGGACGAATATATTGATTATGCAATTCTAATTGACACTCGGATCCGAGAGAGACTTATGGCTAAGGACCGTAGGCTACGGTCAAAAAACAGTGGATCTAGCATTTCATTTTGCCCACCCACCCCTCCCTCGTTGCCTAAACCCAATGACCATTTATGGGAACCTGGTGAACCTATGCAATTAGGCGTTACTAGGTTAACCAAGGAGGAAAGAGCACACCGCAGGAGGCAGGGGTTGTGCTTATACTGTGGCAAAACTGGGCACTTGCTAAGAACCTGTCCCGTACGTCTGGGAAACGAACGCACCTAGGGTACCCTTGGGGGACAGGCCCTAGGTAGTGTTCAACCGTCCCCAGGTTTGGTCATACAGAAACCCACCATACAGGTGGTACTCTCATGGGCAGATCGCTCAGTGGAGGTTCTGGCCCTGATTGATTCCGGCGCAGCCGGCTATTTTATGGATAATGCCTTTGCTGAATGGCACAAGATTCCGCTGGTTGAAAGAGAATCCCCTCTTGCTATTGAAGCCATTAACGGCAGACCACTAGAACCAGCCCAGGTTACTTTTGAAACGATGCCACTACCTATGACGATTGGGGCACTTCATAAAGAGGAACAGCAGTTCCAGATAATCAATTCTCCACACTACACAGTCATTCTGGGATTTCCTTGGTTGCAATTGCATAATCCTCAGTTTGATTGGCAAAAGTGTGAAATTTCTGCTTGGTCTCAATATTGTATGGAACATTGTGTGTCTCACCCGGGTAAGATTCTGTGCACCTCTCTTTCATTGCCAGACGAGTACCAACAATTCAGCGATGTTTTCAGTAAAGGAGAGGCTGGCACCCTGCGCCCCAGCACAGGTCCTGTGATTGTGCTATTGAGTTCCCCCCAGGGGTGGTGCCCCCTAGGGGACGCACACATCCATTGTCATGTGATGAGAACCAAGCTATGGAGGAATATATTGCAGATGCCCTCAAGAGAGGGATCATCAGGAAATCCACCTCGCCGGCTGGGGCTGGATTCTTTTTTGTGAAAAAAAAAGAATGGCGAGCTGAGACCGTGTATTGATTACCGTGGCCTAAATAAATTAATGCCTAAAAATGCTTATCCGATACCACTCATCACCGAATTATTTGACAGGTTAAAAGGTTCCTCAATTTTTACGAACCTGGACCTAAGTACAGCTTATAACCTGATTCGGATCAGAGCTGGTGATGAGTGGAAAACTGCCTTTAACACTAGATCCGGGCACTATGAATATCTAGTTATGTCGTTTGGCCTCTGTAATGCACCCGCAGTGTTCCAAAAACTGATTAATGATATCCTCAGGGATATGCTGCAGTCCTGTGTTGTTGTCTACCTGGACGATATACTTATTCATTCGGATAATCTGTCACAACACATCAAGGACGTGTAAGAAGTGTTGCTCCGCTTACGAAAAAACAAATTGTATTGCAAATTGGAAAAATGTGAGTTTCATAGATCCAGTGTGCCCTTCATGGGGTTCGTGATTGCCAAGGAAGGGATTGCCATGGATCAGGAGAAACTTGCGGCAGTTTTGCAATGGCCACTGCCTAAGGGCTTAAAAGCAATTCAGTGATTTCTGGGGTTTGCTAATTATTACAGAAAGTTTATTAAAAACTTTTCCACGATTGTTAAACCATTGTCTGACCTTACTCACAAGGGCGCCAATCCTTCCCAATGGTCTGAGGCAGCTGAAGATGCTTTTGAGACATTGAAATCCGTTTTTGCAGCTGCTCCGGTGTTATCCCACCCCAACCCATCTCTCCCGTTTACATTGGAGGTTGATGCCTCAGAGATTGGGGTTGGGGCAGTACTTTCTCAACGACCAGTAAAAGGGGAACTCTCAGACCATGTGGGTTTTTCTCTAAGAAATTGTCTGTTGCCCAAAGCCACTATGAGATAGGTGACAGAGAACTACTGGCTATCATTCTCGCTCTGAAAGAATGGTATCATTTATTGGAGGGCACCAAAAATCCAGTATTAATTCTTACTGACCACAAAAACCTGACTTATCTATCAGAGGCTAAAAGATTGTCCTCTCGCCAGGCCAGATGGGCGTTGTTCCTTTCCCGATTTAATTTTATTGTATCCTATTTGCCGGGTTCCAAGAACGTTAGGGCTAATGCCCTGTCTAGACAATTCGAGCCTGAAACTGACAGGGATGAGGTCCCAGCACCCATTATACAGCCTGATCATATATTGGCAACTTTACGTACGAGTATCACTTTGCCACTGGGGGAAGAGATTCTGGCCTCCCAGTATAGATGTCAAGCATTTTTTTTATTTCTCTCCTGTGTTGCCGTTTGTTCACAACAGAATGTCTCAATTTTTCTTTTTAACCCTTTGAATGCCAGAGTGGTATGCAACGTATTGCTTTGCAATGCATTGCGTACCACTCTGGCACTCAAAGGGTTAACACATTATATCTATCACATTACAATCATTGATGTTTATTCTTGATGTAGTATGAAACTCTACAATGTATATACACATAGAGTTATCTGATATGAGGGGAAATCAGGATAGGAAAACGAGAGAGAGGAATTTGGGTACTAAAGAGGGACAGTAGGGTAGGAGGCTGGTACCAGAAAATGAAACCTTAATCTTTACCCATGTACTAACATAGAATGTGACATGTAGTTTGTCCATATTCGAGTCGACCACTTATGTTGAGTAGGATGTGACAGGCATGGGTTTTCGATGTCGAGCATATGCTAAATTGAATGACAGGCATGAGGTTTCGATGTTCGAACATATGCTAGATTGAAGGACAGGCATGGGGTTTCGATGTTCGAACATGCTAAATTGAATGACAGGCATGGGGTTTCGATGTTCGAACATGCTAAATTGAATGACAGGCATGGGTTTTCGATGTTCGACGTTTGCATTGTGACTGGCATCCCATGCTAGAGTAGAGGCATGCACAGACTTTCAATGTATGACAATGTCCGTTTTGGGTCTCTTATGCCTTGGATATCCCTGCATCTATGCCCCCTACCCCCTCTCATCCTACCAGTCAATAAGAAAGCAAGCCTCCATCTGTCCCCTCCTTCTTCCATAAGGCAAAGACTCATCCCCACTCTTCTTCCCACCCATTCTCTTTCCTTCACTTCCATCCACACCTTCTCTCAAGTCTTGTTTTCCCACCTCTTTGCTGGGCCAAACTGTCTACCGCTCATTTTCTTGCCTTGCCAACTGTACCTTCATCTCACTTGCTGCTTTCCCTCAAACCCTCCTCTCCCATTGCTGCCCCTCTCCCTTCAGCCCTTCAGTTACCTTGCCAGCCTACTTGCCCTCCTGCTTATCTAACTGCATTTTCTCACTCTTATTAGTTGCTTCTCTCCCTAATCTCTGCTGACTCTTAATCCACCAAGTCAACACGTCACAGTGAAAAGCTGGAGGCTGTGAAAAGTGAGTCCTCTCTCAGCTCTCCACCCCCTCTTTGTGACCCCAGTTCTTTCCCACAGACCCCCACCCCCCCTCTCTATCTCTGACCCCCACCTGGGACGTATAACCCTTTGAGGGCTAGAGGTGGTATGCAACGCATTGCTTTGAAATGCTTTGCGTACCTCTGTCACTCAAAAGGTTAAACTAACAAACACACTTTCTCTGTCTCATTATGACCAACATAATGCTTTTTGGATATCAAATACATATTCATTATCCCCTTGGATGCTAGAGACATTCTAAGTACATTTACAAATGAAAACTTGGTATCAGATGTAGCTGTAGGAGAGATTTTGGGCTCCAGTGGTCATCAATCTATGTGGTTTAATATAAAGACAGAGGCTGAGTTGCACCACACTCAAACAAAGGTTCTAGATTTAAGAGAGGCTGATTTTTCTTAAATGGAAACATAATTATGTCAGTATTTAACAACTTGGAGATCTTTAGCTGGAGGCCAGGAGAAGTGGGATCATCTAAAATGTGTTTTATTAAAGGCAACAGAGCATTGTATGGGACGTCAGTAAGCATAAAAGAAAAAGCTGTGGTACTCTGCAGAAGTGTCAAATATAATTAAGGAGAAAAAAGAAACATTTAGGAAATATACAAAGACACAGAAGTAGGAAGATAGGTATCGGTATAAGACTAAGCTGAAGGAGGTTAAATGCATTCTTAGGTGTGCCAAAAGTACACAGAGAGGAAAAAAAATTATAAAAGGGGGATCCATTTTTTTGATAGATATAAGCGAAAGGAGGAAAATGAAACAAGGAATAGTTAGACTGTAAACTCTTAGATCTGTCTCTTAAAGTTTAAAAGTAAAAAAATAAATTAGAGTTTTGTCCCACAGGGCCTCAAAATTCTGTTCCAACTATATTTAGATATTCTTATATAGCATAACACCTGATCTCTACAGATAATTCTAGCTATTAAATATTAATGACGTAATGAAGCTCCACTATGTACAAGTCCATTTTAAGCTATTTGTTTTGTACACTTACCATGTTCAACTGTATATAAGCCTGCCACAGGCATGGTAAGGGAAAAGTTCAATACAGCTTGTATCATCATCATGCTGAATTAAACGGATAGTAATGTTTCATAATAAAAGCAGCTCTAATTAATCATCATAGTGTTTGGACTTTGGAGAGTGTTATTTCAATTCTGTCAGAGTTGTAGTTCCAGAGTAATTCAATGACAAAGTGCCCCCCTTCCGCCCCTTTTACTGATGTCACACTGTTCAGCCACATCAGAAGGGAGGTGCCCAGGTAGACTGCAGAGAGGAACAATCTTCAATTAAGATAAGGGAAAAACCTGAAAAGCTTGTCAAGGGGGGCAGGGATTTAATTGTTTTCATAGGAATAAGAGTGTCCCCTTCTGTTTTATGTCTGGTCTATAGACTGCATTCCACATCTGAGAAGAGATAGCTTACACTAGTTAAAAGGGGCGGGAGGGGGAAACTTTGCTTGTGAATATCTCATAAACCATAAAGATTTGAGAGATAAGACTTCTATCGTTTTTTTAATGCCTACAAAATAAAATAAAGTTAAAACAAAGTATTACTATCCCTTTAAAGAAAATCTCTTCAACCAAAAACCGTAGTTGTTCCATCTCTACAACAAAGAATTCACTATCACCAGATTAATTTCTAACACTGGCACAGCCAGCCCATGATGGCAGATTCCTGTAAGACATCTGCACCATGCTGGTCTTACCAAGGAGCTGCATGAGTCTCCAATCCCAGACAGAGGGTCATGTGCTCAACATTTGGTTGCAAGACAGCAGTAAGCAGTGAATGAAAAGAAAATCTCCATAGTATGGATTTTATTTTTAAACTTGCTGAGGAAAGCAGTGTAGAATTTAAGTCTTTGTCTTATACGTCTACAAACGCAGAACTTTGGTGTAGTTTGTGGGAACAATGTCAGATAGCTATTAGTCAGATAAGAAATTTATGACTATGGGAAGAAAGAATAAAAAGCTTAAGAATGTGATGAAAAGTGTGAAAATGTTTAATTCAATGTTTTTAAAGGATGAACATACACATACTGTTTGTACTAACATTATAAGTGACAATTGAACTGACTACAAATTGTGATGCTTTATGCCAATGCATAACTGAATTAGAGGTTAACATACGCAGTGACATAATAACACAACTGCATGACAATACTAAACATGCGGGCAGACGTAGCAGGGGACCATCCATCACATCTAACCCTGACTCTAGCATATATGATACCAAGGAAGAGGAAACCGAGACAGAGGTGTTAAGAAAAATGTTTCATGACAAAGTGGCCAAGCTTAATTTATAAATTCATGATCAGTTAATGAAGCTGGCCAAATATATCTCTGTCTATAACTCCAATTAAGATGCCTTTCATAATGCAGATGTTTTTGAATCCAATACCAAGAAATATAACCTGGGGATAACAGCTGCGTAACATAGTAAATTAGGTTGAAAAAACACAAGTTCATCAAGTTCAAACTTTGCCTCATGCCCTAGTGACATGAGGGTTGATGTTTGTGCTAACTCCCCTCCCTTCCCCTGGAGATTCCTACAGAAGGAGAGCAGAGTCTTACTCTTGTCTCCACCTTCCCCCTTTAAGAATCCTTTCTCTGATGCTAACCCCAGCATGTCATGTTTGTCTACGTGGTGGCTGCCCCTTTTCTCTCAACTGTTTAAAATGCTGTGTTGGTTAAAAATAAAGCAGTTTTGTGATTTACCAAGAAGGAAATGGTGTGTCTCTCCCTGAAGTATCCAGGCATATTGCTGTTTGTCGTCCACTATAGAGCAGTTACTCATAGAGAAGTGCCAGGGGACTAGATAGATAGAATATCCTATACAAACCGAAGCTATCAGTGCAGTATATCCTGCATTGCCAGTGGATACGCGGCTTAAAGTGCTGGGTATTAGTGCTTAGTATAGCGGTTAACTGTGCAGGTTAGCGAAAGAAACACACGGACAATAACGTGCCTGAAATGCTATACTTTCCGTGGCAGAGACGCCAGCATCGTATTGTCATACCCCCTCCTTCACTCTTAACACTAAGAAGCTGATGGACCTTCTTAGTAGTAGTACTAGCACTTGTTTGAACTGCTTGGGGATGGCAAGTGTAACTTAGGGTCCCCTGCTGTCAAACATGACATCATCTTCTCCTTCCCCCACTCCTGAGTATTACAAGATACACTGGCAGTAGGTTTAGCACTGGAAGCAGGCACAGCACTGGTGGCAGCAGGGGCAGCATGTCTGACAGCAGGAACAGTACTGCTGGCAGCAGGTTCAGCACTGACAGCAGGCACAGCACTGGTAGCAGCAGGAGTAGTACTGGCAGAAGGCACAGCACTGGTGGCAACAGGGGAGGTACTGGCAGCAGGTACAGCACTGCTGGCAACAGGGGCAGTACTGGCAGCAGGCACAGCACAGCACTGGTGGCAACAGGGGCAGTACTGGCAGCAGGCACAGCACTGGTGGCAGCACTTCTGACAGCAGTCACAGAATTAGTTTCAGCAGGGGCAGCACATCTGGCTGCAGGAACACCAATGGTGGTAGCAGTAGCAGGGGCAGCATGTCTGACAGCAGGCACAGCAATGCTGGTAGCAGTAGTGGGTCAGCCTGTCTGGAAGCAGGCACAGCAATGGTGGCAGCAGGGGCAGCACATCTGGCAGCAGGCACAGGAAGCTGACCTGTCCTGCTCTCATTACTACCCTCTTTTTCTCCCTTGAAATGATTCCCCAAGATCCCTAGGGGTGATTTGTCAGAGACTTTGTCCTGGTGAAGCGTAGAGGGTTAATTTTAAAAACAAAATTAACTGAAATTCTGTTTTAAGATGGGTGTAAATGATCTCATGTTAAAACAATGGCCCGTTGGTTCAAGGTAGGGTGAAAAATAACTCAGTGTCAGTTATGGAGATAAATGTTTAAGTTGGAGACAAAAAGTCTAAAACAGAGACAGACGACTCTATGGGAAAGCCTAGCAAAATGACAAGTTTATGGGATCTCTGATAAACTTATGATCTTTCCCTGTTGAGATAATGCCAGGCCAGATGCCATTTGTAAAATTCTAATGTGGAGAGAGAGGGCCATCGTGTAGATGTACATAACATTATTACCAGTGTTTTGAGACATTCTCAAAAATTATGATAATAATATGCATGATGTCACTGTATATGAGATGATCCTTTAACCAATCAGAGCAGATTCTGATAAGAAAATCTTTTACTTTAAAAAGTGTTTTGAGAGAGAGAGGGGCTGTTTTTTTCTCTTGAGTATTGGCTGGCTTTTTCTTCTCGGTTCCTGGCTTTTTCCTCTTGGTTCCTGGCTATTCAAGTCCTGCTCTGGGTACCTAGCTGAGAGATACAAACAAACACACTTGGACTGGTAACTATATATTTTCTTCATTTAAATTCTGCCAAAGTCCAGAATCAAATATTTTTCTTCTATAATTGAAGAAACTTAATTTGTCTTATTGTCTTAAGTGGACTGGCCAACCATTTGGGATCAATTATAATAAGCTATATTAACTCTAGAGTTCTGGAATTAAGCAGGCTTTATCTATTATTTATTGGTAAATTGTTATATTTTGCCAGATAAGTGAAAAATAGTTATATAGCATGGTTTATATATTAGTTAATATAATTCTTGGTATTTCTAGAATAATATTTTGTGGTTCTGGGAAGATTATAATAGCTAATATTTGATCTGGGGAATTCTTTGAATTCAATTATTAACTCTTTAACTGCTATTTGTCTATTAGTGGTGTTTCTTTGGAGTTCTGTGTATGTGCTAGGCCTAACTTTTCTAAATTGAAGGTTTATTTTTTTTTTACTTTCACTAGACAAAAGAAGCTGCCAACCTGGGTGTGGCATCCTATCCTTATATGTGGATTAACCCTTCAAGTATCCTATTGGTTTTACAATATATTGCTATAGTCATATTTAGGATATATGTTACATGAAGTTGGTATACTGTCTAGATATATATTATTGGATTGATTCTAAGTATATTCTTGGTATAATCTATGATTGACTATATTAATTGCAATTTATACCTTTATTCAGAAGATATGCAATATTTGAAATCAGTACATAATTAAATTATAGTGATATAAATCTGGGATTCTATTACAGTTAGTCTCTAAATTTGATCATTATATATATGGTATAAGGGAATTGTCAGAAGACCTAGCTTAATATTTAAGCTAATTCACCAGCAATATACCTTAAACCTCATTTAGCATAGTTTATACAGTTTCTGGGGCAGGGGTATTCATATACACTGATGCTAACTGTATTTTTTTAATTGTAAGGATCAATTATCCTTTTCTATGCTGATGAGTGCAATTATTGTGATCTAATACCTCTGGCTATACCTATGTGTTGTTAACCCTATAAGTGCTGGTAATCCTCATGGTGATAATTGTGGTTTGGTTTACTATATATCTATGGTAATTGCTGGTCACTCATTTATGTCATTGTTGTTTACACATTATATATATATATATATATATATATATATATAAATTATATTGTACTTTAATAAATTATATATATTTTTGCACAAATATGCAGGATTGATTATTTCTATCAATTCTTTACTGTGAAGTAGTGTGTCAATACCTAATATAGTGTAAAGTTCTCAAAATTATTTAATATTGTCATTTATCTATTTAAGTAAAGATATCCAACCTGACTGGTTCTCTTGTTTTAACCCTTTGGATACCTTCATAATAGTTTGACAGATTTAGGGGGAATGGCCATCATTGGTTCTTTAGTGCTCATTTGCTCCTCCACATCAGACTCAGGGGACACATAAGGGTCCTTCCAGTTCCTCCTTTTGTTTGTTTTAAACTTTCTCATAGTGATAGCAGTCACCATGAGCTTCTCCTGCCTCAATTTTACCTCAAATCACATCAGAACAGCACATTACTCCTATCTCGCTCTGTAGCTGCTTATACTTTGTTTCACTTCCTGGATTATATCACATTTTTATAGGGAATAGGCAAAAAACTCAAATCAATGGGCATAAACTTTCTAGCCATTGAAAAAATGGTGAAGAATGTTTGACAATGGGCGAAAAATGCTAAGATTTTAATCTCTGGCTTTAAAGCAGATTTTCCTGAGAAAAAAATTACATTTGTTTCACCAATTTTTTCGAGGGGAACACGACTGGACCTTTCGCCTACCCCTACTTGGTGACATGTACACCTGCCAGCCCTGCAGAAGAAGTGGCATTGGGTTCGAAAAGACCAGACCTTTCTGTGACTCAGTGAACCTTCTCATCACTCCCCCCCTGTTAGATGTCCGCGATCCAGTAGTGAGTATGCCCAAGCACTGTACTGGTGCTCCCTGGATTCTTGTATAGTTTTCTGCATATTCTCCTGCATCACTGTGTTTTGTTTTGCTGATCCCAGGATGGAGGGAGGGGGATCAGAGGACACAACAACTGGAGGACAATCAATGCTTAACACCATCATATTATACCAGACCGTTAAAGGGCAGACAGTTTGTAGTTAATAGTGACCAGGAGGTTTACATGTACATTTGCAAAAGTGGCCTGGCGATTGTTTTGTATCCTGTGTGCATTTCATTTTGTATAAATAGTACTTTTAGATGGTGCTATTTTGTGCTCCTTATTCCAGATTGTGTATCGTATGAGAGGTAATGTCCCTAATTTGAATTTGGCAGTGGAACACGTCTACAAGTTTATACAAGCTATAAAGGAATAATAAGGTATGATAATATCCCTACATCTTCATTCTTCATCTATATCATCATTCTCATCATCATCATACTCATTGCCATCATCAATAGATAAGTACTATAGTTTTCCTTTTCCAGTTTTGGAGAACTGCCTGCTGTCTCATCCATTTATCTACTGTAATATTTTTATGGTCACAACTTATTCTTACTTTATTTTATTTATTATTAACCCCTTTAGGACCGGCGCACATGCACAAGGGGGTACTTAAGGACCACGGAGCATTTTTTTTTAATCTGATTCAGGGCTCCCCGAATGGTGTGCTGCTCGTGGAGCCCTGAAATTGATGACGTACATGTACGTCCTGCGTCATTAAGCTGTTAAATAGGTACTTTTTTATTCACTCCCACTGTTCTCCGTGTGGAGTATTATAACTCTTTATCATTTTTTGCTTATATATTTGTACAAATAGTTTTTAATACATGTTTGAATATATTCCCAGACAGTTTTATTATTTCTCTTATTAGGATTGTGATAGGAATTGGGTATTTTCCACTTATTTCGGAATATATATTTATATAATGTTGTTCCATTCCTATTTATTTGTATAGTGTACAGGTTTGTCTTATCTTTGGGTGGGTCTAGGGGACCACTCACTCCCTTTTCCTTGTTTATCAGTGTGACCATGTTCCCTAGTGGACCCTCACACAGATAATAACAAGTATATTTTTTGCATAATTTAAGTTTAGGTTGCAAAAATATATTCAACAGTATATTCTCCTAGGGAACAAATGAAAAAGTGGTAGATCATAACTATTGTGTTTAAATGCAAATGTAAAGAAGGAAATGGTAAGGTAAAAAGGGCATTTAAACTAATTAACCCTTTGAATGCCAGAAGGGTACGAAACGCATTGCTTTGCAATGAGTTCCTTACCCCTCTGGCACTCAAAGTGTTAAATATACTTTTCTAGTTGAAAGGATACTATGTCTATGAACAGAAGCCCCCAAACCGGGTCTTGAGTACCCTTCTGAAGTTACCTGCAAAACCCATTGATCTGTCATTGTCTCAATGAGACAGAGATAACCCCCTCAAAGTACAGATACATATCAGAACTCCACAAGTCATGCACAGATGGACTTTTCAACCTTAGGTTTCTGAGTTATTTTCCTGTCTGACCAAGCTTGTTTGGGCTCTGGGATGTGGAGAGCTTGGAAAGTATGGGAAGATATTGGTGGGGGTAATGGAAACCACACATCATCTTAGTGAAAAAAATACATTTTAGAAGAATTTGAGTCAACAGGGTGTGTTTGTTTCTGCAGCATGAATGTTTAACTTGTCTAGGTCAGGGCCAAAAAGTTGTTTAAGAAGAAAACAAAAAAAAAGGTGCAAACCCTCTGAGAGAGTATCTGATAACAATAATCGTAATATATTGCCCCCTTGCAATTACTGCTCACCAGAGCTGGTTTAGTTCCTCTGATTATCCTCTTTTCTTCCACGAATCAGATAACCACCAATACTCTAAAACAGGTTTTATTTTAAAAATACATTAAAAGACTGTAAGCGTTCACGCTTACTTTTACTAGGGAGCCGGCTGCCCTAGTGCTCCATTTGGCAGCCAGTACCCTTGGAATCCCGGATGCTGTTCCTCTGGGCTGTGCGTGTGGGCTCCTGCCGCATCGCTTTGGCTCCCTCTGCTGGCCGTCTGAGTCAGGCGCGCGTCACTGGGATTCCATAGTGACGTAATGCCGGCTCTTAAAGAGACAGTGCTCCACCTTCCAGGGGTGGATCTAAGAATATTTAAACTGCCTGGACACTAACTCATTTGCCCTTTTGCGGTGTCCAGTGCAGCTGGCTTGCGTTTGTGCATTACTTGGTTCATCTGACTACCCGTTCTGGTGCCTACCTTTGGTTTGTCTGACTACCCGCTCTGTGTATGGCCTCGGCTTGGCTGACATTCCTTCTGGTGTGGACCTGCGGCTCTGGTAGACTATCCGTCTTGGTGCTGACCTGTGGCTCTGTCTGCCTACCCACTCTGTGTATGACCCTGGCTAGTCCGATAACCAATCTGGTGCGACCTGCGGCTCTGGTTTATGAATTGCTCCTGGTGGCTCTGGCAGATGTCTCCTTGTATCTGTCCATATACTGCTGTGTTCAGGTGCTGACCTGTAGCGCAGTAGCCTTTCTCAGGAACCTTGTCCATACAGGTGCAGACTTGTAGCGCAGTAGCCTCTCTCAGGAACCTTGTCTATACAGGTGCGGACCTGTAGCGCAGTAGCCTTTTTCAGGAACCTTGTCTGTACACGTGCAGACCTGTAGTAGATCCTCAGGTGCGGACCTGAGGCGGCTTATCTCCAGCCTGCCTTCTGGAGCTCAGCTTGGTATCTCCACAGCAGCACCTTCCTTCCTGACGTCTGCTATATTGTAGTGTGTTCCTGCTGTTGCCGTTCATTCTGTACGTGTATATTTTAGTAAAGATTGTGTGACCTACAGTACTGGTCCACTTCTCTTTCTTGAGTCCGTGACAAAGACAAGTGCTCAAACACACACAAACAGTGTTTAAAATCACCCAACACGTTTCGTATCCCTTAATATGGACACTTCTTCAGGGGCACATGTATAAAAATTCCTTCAATAGCTTAATATATAAATACAGTGAAATATCATTAAAAAACTTTTTTTATACCTTAGAAAGTCCCATACTGCATCCTCGTGCCTCTCCCATTGCGTAGTCAGAAGCATCCGCTTCCGGTGATTCACAGACTGACTCTGATGACCTCACTTCCTGTACCACGACATACAGAGGTCTCAGGCATCTGCATTTCACTAATGGAATGCATGCATCGGCTTAGGCAAGAAAATAGGATTTTAGTCTAACCTGTTAAATCCTTTTCTCTTAGTCCGTACAGGTTACTGGTAACTCTGGGTAGGCGATCCACCCCTTTGAGTAGGCAGGAACAATTCTAGAAGTGTATGCAGGGGGTGGAGCCTACCTTCCTTCCTTGACTGCAGCTAGCCAACCAGCTCCAGAAAGATTTGAGACACTATGACTAGATAGTAGAAGGGAAAGAAGACTCCAGTGAGCATGACCCCGAAGGACCCCCACTATCTGCCACAAGAGAGCCAAGCATGGTCCCTTGACAGGGTGGGAGACCAGTAACCTGTATGGACTAAGAGAAAAGGATTTAACAGGTAAGACTAAAATCCTATTTTCTCTGTTGTATAATACAGGTTACTGGTTACTCTGGGATGTCAAACCATTAACTTTCCCAGAGGCGGGGAGAAGGCAAGGACCAGGTGCAAGGCCACCACAGTCACCAGTGCAGATATGAACCATCAGATCAGAGATAGATCAACAAAACAACTGAAGTGTCAACAGACACTGAACAGGAGTAACAACACCCTAGGAACTGTTACACAGAACACTGAACTAGAACCAACAGGGCTCAAAAGTGAAGGAAGCACCAAGAACCAAAAGGAAATCCTAGACAGGCAAGACTGCCTCCAGGATTTTCCTCCCAAAGCTGGCATCAGCCGATGCCAGAGCATCAACACAGTAGTGCTTCGAAAAGGTGTGCATAGACGACCAAGTGGCAGCCTTGTACAACTGATCAGCAGAGGCCTGATTCTTGTAAGCCCAAGACGCCCCAGTAGAATGAGCCGTGACCCTGAAAGTGACAGGCTTATTCTTCAGCTCATAAGTCTTACGAATAGTGGACTTGATCCAAGAAGCAATAGTCTTCCTGCCCTAGGGCCCTCAGGAATGACGAATAGCGCGTCTGATTGCCTGTCTTAATACATAAGACAACGCACCACGTCTAACAAGTGGATATCCTTTTCCTTGTCAGAGGTGGGGTCCGGGCAGAAAGAGGGCACCACAATCTCCTAATTGATGTGGAACTCAGAGACCACCTTCGGTAGAAACTCCTTAGAAGAGCGAAGCACTGCCTTGTCCTTGTGAAACACCAAATAGGGTGGTTTACAGGACAGAGCATGTAACTACACTCTACATGGCGAACTGACACAATCTCCAGGAGAAAGGCCATTTTCCATATCAGCATGCGTAGAGGAATAGTAGCCAAAGATTCAAAGGGAGGGCGCTGAAGGACGCCCAAAACCAAGTTACGATCCCACTGAGGAGTGGGAGTCTTGAAAACAGGATGAGTATGAGTAACGCCCTGGAAGAAAACCTTGACATCAGGAAGGATGGCAATGCACCTGTGAAAGAAAACAGAAAGTGCAGAAGTCTGAACCTTAAGGGAACTCAAACTGAGGCCCTTATCCACACTGTCCTGCAAAAAGGCCAGGACCATAGGCAGATCAAATTCCTGAGAAAGGTCCCTGTCAGCACACCAAGACAAAAAAAGTCGACCAAACACAATGGTAGATCTTGGAAGAAATAGGCTTGCCGGCACTGAGCATAGTAGCCACCACACCAGAAGAGAAGCCTTTCTTCTTCAATATTGAAGATTCAATTTCCAAGCCATCAAAGCCAGCCGGTGAACATCCTCCTTCCACAGGTAACCCTGTAGAAGAAGATACGGATGGTAAGGAGCCAAAATGGCTCCACCACTGACAGATCCAAAAGCTCCAGAAACCAAGACAGACGAGGCCAGTACGGAGCAATCAGAATAACTGGACAACGTTCCAGCCGTAATTTCCGTAACACCCTGTGCAACATGGGGAGGGAAGGAAAGATGTAAGACAGAGGAAACCAGCAAGGAATGAACATCACATCTACTGCTAGAGCCAGAGGGTCTGTCCACCAAGAGCAGAACCTCGGTAACTTCCTGTTGTGTCTTGTCGCCAACAGGTCGATGCAAGGAGTACCCCATCTCTGAACAATGAGGTGGAACATCTCTGGGTGCAACTCCCACTCTCCGCTGTCCACTGTGTGTCAACTGAGGAAGTCCACCATGACGTTGTCTACATCTGGAATGTGTACTGCAGATATGGCAGGAACGTGTTCTTCTGCCCAGGACAAAATAGCCTTGACCTCTAACCAAGCAGCGAGACTTCTTGTTCCACCTTGCTTGTTGATGTAAGCCACGACCGTGGCGTTGTCAGACTCTACTCAGACCGGACAGTCTTGCAACTGAGATGTCCAATGTGGAAGGGCATGAAATATCTCCCGAAGCTCCAATATGTTGATCGGAAGGAGGGACTCCTCCGGAGACCACCAGCCCTGAGCGCTCAAGCACCCCAGGACTGCTCCCCAGCCGGAGAGGCTTGCATCTGTCATCACCTTGGTCCAGAAGGGTACCAGGAAGGACTTGCCCTTCAGCAGGTTAGAAAGGTTGAGCCACCAGGACAAGCTCAGTTCCACATGAAGAGGAAGAGAAGCAAACTTCTTCAGAAGATCCGGTTGACCCCTGCACACCTGGATCACGAACCTCTAGAGCTCCCTGGTGTGCGCTGTGGCAAACGGAGCCGCTTCTATGGTAGATATGAATTTCCCCACCAGAGAGGATAGCTTCTGGACTGGAACTGGATCCTGAGACAGAATCACAGAAACCCTGTGGGCCATCAAGTGAGCCACCTTGTCCGTGAGGAACACCATGCTCTTCTGAGTGTCGAAGAGAAGCCCAGGAAGACCAGATGCTGGGATGGGACAAAATCTGACTCGTCCAAGTTGATGATCCACCCGTGATGGGTGAGAGCCTGAATGCAGTGCTGAACTTACTGATGAAGAAATTCCGCAAAGGGGGCTTTCAGAAGCAAGTCGACCATGTATGGAGTAACTCTGATGCCGTTCCAGTGGAGGACGGATATCAAGGCACCCAGGAGGAGCTGTCATCAGACCAAATGGAAGAGCTGAGAATTGAAAATGTCCCCTGTCGCAGGCAAACCAGGGTACTGCTGACTCTCTGGATGAATGGCAATGTGTAAGTATGCATCCTGAAGATCCAGAGAAGCAAGGAATTCCCCCGGGGACATGGCAGCAATCACTGTCCGTAGAGAGACTCCTGGTGATAATGAGTCCGGGTCACGAAGGAATTGAGATCCTTCAAGTCCAAAATAGGAGACAACCGCCATCCCTTTTGGCGACCACAAAGAGGTTTGAGTAAAAAAACAAAGCCCTGCCCTGGATAGGCACTGGCTCTAGAACATCCTTGTCCAGAAGAGCCTGAACAGTGCCATCGAACAGACTGCGCTTCTCTGCACTCTGAGGCGTGTGAGAAGGACGAAAACGAAAGGGAGGAAGAGAAATGAAAGGGATCTTGTACCCTTCCGTCACTACCTGTAAAACCCATGGGTCCACCACTGAGCCCTCCCAAATGCTGTGATAGTGTCGTAGACGACCACCCACAGCAGAATGCAGACCCGGGTTTGGTGAGTCATGCTGAAGAAGTCTTGAAAGCCTTGGGTTGGAGGAGACCTTGGGCTTCCTTTGCTGCTTGGGCTTGGAGGAGGTCCGCAGAGCTGAGGGAACCGTCTGGTTCGCCGGACGTGTCTCATTCTGAAAGGAACAAAAATACTGGTTACGCTTAAGCGGCAATTTTTTCCTAGGAACCAAGGGTAGAAGAGTACTCTTACCCCTAGTAGCCTCATTGATCAGATCCTTACGATCCAGGCCAAACAAGGAGGTACCCTGAAAGGGTAAGGAAAGTAAAGCTTTCTTAGAAGCAATGTCAGCAGACCAGATCTTGAGCCAAAGAGCTCGTCTGGCCACCACAGACATGGTGGAAACCTTAGCCACCAAACGTATGGCAGCAGAAACATAGTACTGTGCCTCAGAAATGTTGGCAAGAAGGCGCAACTTGTAGGTGCATCCTGACGGACAGCCAGGGTGAGCTGTTCACTCCAGACCACAATGGCCCGGCTCATCCATGCTACGGCAAACGCTGGACGCATAGCAGAACCAGCAGTGGCAAAAATGGACTTGAGGGAAACCTCAAGTTTCTTGTCTGTCCAGTCCTTCAGAGCGGAGGCATCAGAGACTGGCAAGGCAGTGGATTTAGATAGCCTGGATACAGGAGCATTCACTTTGGGGGGATGAACCCACTGAGCAAATGCAGCTTCAGAAAAAGGATAAAGCTTGCCGAATTTCTTGGACACAAAGGGTTTCTTGTTCAGTAATTTCCACTCCTCAGACACAAAGCGGTCAAGAGTGGGATTAGGTGGAAAGTAAGTAAGGGGCTTTGCAGGCTCCTGGAACACATCAGAGGGATCAGAAGGAACCTCCTGAACTAGGGGAATGTTAAGAGTAGTTAAGACAGCCCTCATCAGGCCCTCAGCGGAGGGTTCAGGATCAGCCTCAAAAGGGTCCCCAAAAAACTGAGAGGACCCCAACACAGAGCACTCCTCAACATCCGGATCCACCAGCAGTTCCTCCTCAGAGGAATCTGACATGTCAGGTACTCCCTGAGGTTTGGGCAGGGAAGACTTGACTGAGGAGGGGGTCTGCCAAGACTGAAAGGCCCCCTGTAACTGGGATGCAATGTGGACCTAAGTTCCCTAGTCGCAGCCTTGAACTCTTGCACCCAAGCTGGCTCTATTGAATGGCTGGAGGTCCCTGGAATACTGTCAGGGACATCAGAACATGCTGGGCATAAATGACCTGAGAATTCTCTAGGCAGCCCTGAGTGACAGGAAGAGCAATGCACAATGGGGGATACAGAGACCCAAGCCTCCTTAGTCTTAGGTCTAGCCCCAAGCTCCAGCGATATAGACATTCTCACAGTGTCAAATAACCTTACTGTACAATAAATCACCCAATTATAGTGTGTAGGATTAAAGTTTCACCCTAGAAATCACTAAAATAAACTTATCTGGCAGATGAAGGTTTAATCTACAGAGGAGAGAAGGAGAATCCAAGCCCTGCCTAAGATCCTCGCCCAGAAATGCTCACATAATGGCTGCCGCGGCAGGAGCCAATCAGAAAGAAGGGCGCAAAGCAAGTGCTCATGGGAAATGTTTTTCCCAAAAAGTACCCCAAACAGTGCTCAAAGCCCACTGAGCCCCCAACACACTAGAAACATGAACAGGATGATAGAGCAAGGGCAGACAAGTAAAATGAGCGATCTCTGAAGTCACTAGGTTAAATGGTTGCAGACATACGTCCCAAACAATATAGTCCCATAGAAGTGAATGGAGCAATGGAGTCTATGCGGTAAAGCACTCCTTAAAGGCGCAGTACTCAAATTTTACAAATTTCAAATTAAAACAGTAAAATGTGCAAAAACATCAATAGAACATGTGAGGATACCCAAAAAACAGTAAACCAGTAGGAAAACAGACATACAGATAGACCCAATGAGTGCAGGAGTGTGCAATAGGAACTGCAGGAATACACCCCTGTGCGGAGGGGCACTGTGGGACAAGTGGACCTGCAGCACTCAAAGGGTTACTCACCTTTCCTGCAGATCTTCTGTCTTCAGATTACCATGTAGTAAGAAGTACCTCAGTGGTAACTCCTGGGGAAGCACTTGAAATCAAGATTTTCCCTCTCAGGGCTTAAGGTCCACAAAACAAGCACTTGGATACTGAGCTAGCCACATCTAAGGACATTGTCAGTCATGGTAATCCACCTAATGATGGTATTCCATATCTATCACTATAAAACTATAGCAGAACTGTTCTCAGCCTCGTGTGGTCTTCACCAAGGAACAAAACTTTCTGGAGCTGGTTTGCTAGCTGCAACCAAGGAGGGAAGGTAGGCTACACCCCCTGCATACACTTCTAGAATTGTTCCTGCCTACTTAAAGGGGCGTATTGCCTACCCAGAGTTACCAGTAACCTGTATTGGACGACAGAGAAAATGGGCTTACATTATGATGCACAGTCCTAATGCTCTCGATAATCTAAAATGCATCTTAAAAATCTGACATCTCAACTGTTTCTCTAAACTGGAGAGGAGTGCTGACAGATATATAAAATGATCCTGGTATAACATGATTAAAAATCTTATGCTATATAATAAATGTATTTGTACATGTTTATGTAAAATACATGCCTCTCTTACTTCCTACTTCATTTAGGCATATATATATATTATACACATATTGTCATAAATAAATCAACATAAATAAAACTTTAAACATAATAATATCCAGTGGGACACTTTATATAACCTATTTTATATCAACCAGGATATCAGAATGGATATCAAGTGGTATTGTCTTAAAGTGGGCCAGAAAATAGATAAGAAAAGATAAATAATAATAACAATAATACAAAATAAATAAAAAATAATAAAAAACAGAAAACTGATATTATTGTCTCCTAACTCAAATGCCACAGATCTAGATCCTCCTTCAAACCATTGGGTGTTAAAGAGTTGAGTGTGTATATCCAGAATGTTTCTTTTTTACATAATATCTGGAACCTATTGGGAGGGCAACGAGGTATAAAATCGATCCCTTTCACTACCATATTCTCCATGTCTAACGCGGTATTCAGAGGCCCTACCAGCGAACATCACAAAGGACATTAAGCCAAGGTCTTGAGGCTAAACATCAGTTTTGTGAGTTAAGTTCCCAAAACGCCGCCAAGAGCAGCAATATTGGGAACTTAACATTAAAAAACAATTATCTATCGGTGGAGGGGGAGAGAAGCGCAAAAGCTTCCTGAGAGTAGCATCTGTGATTGTGTTCTCAGAATAAATAAAATAAATATATATACAAGATAAATTCTTGTTAGGAATGCCCACAGAAATCTAATCAAGTTTTGATTGTAGGGACTGTTACCTCTACAGTCAGTAGATCACACTAATAACTGCGGTCTTCTTTGAAGTCCTCTATACGGTATCCTAAAAGATACACAGAGCATCCTCTAAGGGTAACACTGTAATCACGGGAAGAGCTATCACCCAAAAAGACCCCCCAGGAGGAAATCACACTCGCTGGAAAGTTTCCTTGGGAAAAGTATCCCCTGACGAAGTGAGATCAACTCACGAAACGCGTAGGGAAATAAAGGATTTTTTTATATATATATATACCGCTAGTTGATGTTTGTCTGTTGAGCCAGGTCGGGCTTTACATAAATTTCCCCAAGAAACATCCATTGTATGAAAATCCTCATCATCTTTGAATTCTTCGATCTGTATATATTTTTTTTTTATTTTTTCCTCTATTTTGGATAACTCTTCTTATCTATAATTTATGATGTGTTTAATAAGATTGAATGAACAATCCTCTAAAATTGAATTCCAACGTTCGTTGAAATTCCTATCTTGAAAAGAGGAAGGTTTATTTAGTCTTAGACCCCTGGGTATGATTTACTTGTCTAAATGATTCTCTGGTCTAAACAATGTTAATAAAGTGGAAAAGGATTTAAAATAAAGGAAACAGAAGAAATTCAAGAGATGAAGGTGATTACAAGGGAACATCTAGTCTCCAAAATAATAATCACTACTACTCAAATAGGTCATTAAGAAATGGTGATTGTTATAGTAAGAATAACCATCATAACTCCCATTTTAAACTAAATAGGACTTGTTATAGTACAAAAAAATCAGGAACCGTCTAGCAATCGTATTCGTAGTGGGGAGGATCTAGGAACAAGGAGAGAGGCTGGACAAAATGAATCCAATACATACGGGATATTAGAAACAGAGCCCCTTCTGGATAGTTTGGTCTAGGAGATAAACAGTGAAACTCCCAAGGCTCAAGGAGGAAAAAAAGGTGGAGAAACTAAAGAATATCTCTCCTCCTAAGGTTGTCTGCAGTAAAGAGTGTGTGCAGTCGAAAGTAGAAATGGTAAATAACTCTCCAACTATCACGGTGCCCGTGCTATTTGGCGACATTCTGTCAGTTTCCACTCTGCCTGTTGCCTATTGGCTAGCTGTGATTGTCCCGCCCCAGTATTTTCCTTAAATACTGGGTTCTGGCACATCTCCGGTGCCCTTTCATGGTGTTTCAGTACCAGCGCTTGTTCCTGATTATTGTGTGCTCTCAGTGTATTGACCCGGCCTGCCTGACTACTCTGCATCTCTTTTCCTGCCTGTGCACCGACCCAGACTGCCTGACCATTCTGATTCTCCTCTACTGTGTACCGACCCGACTTGGCTAACGCACCAGCTCCGTGTATCGACCCGGCTTGGCTGACGTTCCTGCTCCGTGTACCGACCCGGCTTGGCTGATGTTCCTGCTCCGTGTACCGACTTGGATTGGCTGACATTCCTGCTCCGTGTACCGACCCGGCTTGGATGACGTCCCTGCTCCATGTACAGACTTGGATTGGCTGACGTTCCTGCTCCGTGTGATCCCGCCCGGTTGGGCTGTTGCCTCCTCTGCACGCCCTGACAGGTCTCCGGTTTAGGGTAGTGCTTCTCTCTTGCTGTCTGTGAACAGTCTGTGTCGACCCGGCGACATTCCTATTGATCTGCCTTACGTTCCGTCCCAGGTTGGGTGCCTCTCAGGGCGAGTTGCTCAGATTCCGTTACTGTTACGGCAGTGCCCAGTTGTTCAGTCTCCGTTACTGCTACGGCAGAGCTCAAGTGGCTTAGTCTCCGCTACTGCTACGGCAGTGCCCCTGTGGCTCAGGTTCCGTTATTGCCACGACAGCTCCTCAGTTGCTCAGTCTCCGTTTATGCCACAGCAGTATCCAGTTGCCTAGTATCCGCTACTGCTACGGTAGCGCTCTCGTGGCTTGGTCTCCGTTACTGCTACGGCAGTGCTCAAGTTGCCTAGCCTCCGTTACTGCTCCGGCAGTGCTCAAGTTGCTAAGCCTCCGTTACTGCTAAGACAGTCCTCAATTGCCTGGTATACTTATTCTTGGGCGTTACTCGTACTTAAGCTCTCACCCCTATGTGAGCTCCTTAAAAGGCCTTACCACACATGGGACTGTTTACATTCTCTGTCTGCTATTAACCCATGCAGTACCGATACACTGGGACTCATACAAGATCTGCCTGACCTGTGTCAGTATAATGTGTTATGGACTCTTTACTTATACTGGACCTGTGTGGGCTTACCTCTATATAACCTGTCTTGTGGCTGTACTATATTAAGTGTATATTACAGAACCTGTGAGGGTTATTGTGATCCTAATTGTTTAATAAAACTGTGTTTTATCCAAACCTACTGTGTCTGTGTGTCGAACAAACCGTTACACCAACACCATCTACTTCAGTGTCTTTTTTGGAACAAAACACACTAATAACATCAAAAATTAAGAATCCCATTTAAATACTTTAGGAGAAGTCAAACAAACAGAACAAGAGAAAAAAAAGAGATGGGCGAAGGTACAGAGGGTGCAGAGGAGGCCAAAAGAAAAAAAGGAAACAATAACGAACCAATTGAACCAGTCAGTACAAAAAAGGTATAATTAATTTGTCATCTATCACTATTTCTAGTAGCCTAGTATCACTTTTACAAAAAGGTCTGGCTTTTGCCCCCAATCAGTATCCCAATAAATGTAATTTCCTTGTAGACTTAAACCAATTCCAACAAAAATTGACCTTAAAACGTTTCTTTAATAGTACGAAAGATGAAGTTTCTCTAGATGATAAGTTTACGAAAGTACCATACAAATTAAATGAAGATAAAAGAGAGAATCTTATGGATGAGGCTGAAACTGGGGATAGTACTTATGTACATACCAACCTAAAAGGTCATGAGATTCTACCCCTCTAACTTTAAGGGTCCTTTTGTGGAAACCTTCTATAAGAGAGTTTTACAAGATTTTAACAATCTTATAGGGAAGAAAACAAGGAGAGGGAGGGACAACTTGACAGGAAGAGAGAGAAAGTCTTTGCAAGAGCTTAAGTCAATGGATATAATCACACTGCGTGAAGCGGATAAAGGTGGAGCACTGGTAGTCCAGAATACAACAGGAGACCACAACTCAGATCCCACAAATACATATCTTAAATCAATTAAGTCTTTATTACAAGAAGCTTTGTTGAAAAATATTATAAGTAAACATGAACACAACTTCATACTTTCTTTTATCATCTACCCAAAGTGCACAAGAGTCTGGAGAATGCTTTGGGACAACCAATAATCTCAAGTATGAACAGCCTTACCTCAAACCAGTCTGCTTTTTTGGATAATTTTTTGCAAAAATATGTTACCCAATTACAACCACACATTAGAAATACTCAACATGTCCTCCATCAACTATCAAATATTACTTGGTGCTCTAAAAACTATATATGGGTGACTTTAGATGTTACGTCTCTGTATACATCTATTAAACATCATCTGGGTTTGAAATCAGTGGCTTATGTTTTAGATATGGATAGTAAGTTACCATAGTTATAGAAAGAATTTATCCTATAAGGGGTCCAGTTTATACTTAGCCATAATTATTTCACCTTCCAAAGCAAATTCTATCTACAAACCCAGAGTATGGCTATGGGGATCAGGTTCACCCCTAGTTATGCCAACTTGTTCATGGGTTACTGGGAAGAGGAACAAATGTGGAATAATAACCCATGGGGGCGAACCTGGTCTACTATGGCTGATATATAGATGATGTTCTTATTGTCTAGAAAGGGACCAAGGATGAATTGAAATCTATGATAGATTTTTTTTTTTTTTTTAACACCAACACAAGAGGAATCCAATTTACATCGGAGGTGGATATTTTTTTTTTTTTAACACCAACACAAGAGGAATCAATTTACATCGGAGGTGGATAAAGAGGGGATTAAGGGTTCGATCCAAATGTTGGCGTCGGCAGAAAAAACTGGCGACTGTGGTTTTGAAAGTCAAGTATGCGATGCAAATGATCCCACAATAAAGAACTAACGACAGTTTTGAAAACACAACGGTCGTCGTCAAAATATTTAAATGTCACCCATTGAGGCCAATGTGAAAGATAACCCCAGAGCCATTCAAATGTTTGTGGTAGGGCTAACGAGAGTTAAACTGCAACATTTACCGCCAGAAATCTAATACGCATTTTTGTAGCCTCACAACACACAACTCAGAGTAGAAAACAACTGTAGAGGAAAACAAAACAGAGAAGCAGGTCATCCAAGTGCATAACCCAAGCATACAGAGGTCAAATATTAACCTCTGCAATGCCAAGCATATACACCAACAAGGCCCAGACCAGTGGTTCACAATCCCTCCAACCAAGACACCCCTACCATGCAAGCTGGATGCTCCAAGGAACCCCTTGAAGTCACAAGGAGATTCCCAACAAGAAATGAAAATATAGTTACCATTAGCTCTCACAGTGCCAATGACAATGAGGAGAATATAGTGCATAGTATATCCCATAAACACATATTCCCAAAAATGTGTAAAATGAATGTTAGTTTTGCAGAAAATAGCATTGTGGGACAAGTAAGGCACCCTGAGCTGGTGCACATGGCAAACCAACATGCTATGACACACCCTGGTTGCGAACCACTGGCCTACACCATACAAACAAGTCACAGACAAACAAGAACCCAGCAACCGCACAAAGACAGGGGGGACACAAAAGCAGCACAATGTAAGCCATCACAACACACCCTTGAACAAAACAACACAACAATCACACATGTCATGCACAAAACAAAGCAGGCTCACATAGGCTACCAAACCAGCCATAGGAGACACAACATGCACTCCACAACATCACACACACACACACACACACACACACACACCTGACAAAAACATACCAGGTACAAGAAACCACACCAACAACCACAGACACACCAACAAACACTGACCTGATGTACATCATCCCATATTCCCATGTCAGCATGCCACTCACTGTCCACAGGAGGTGCCGGCTACGGGTGAAAGTTGTGGCTGCTCACACCAATAGGCAATCCCCATGCAGCAGTGCAGGAGCGCTGTAACAAGGCACACATCAGGACCAGGAATGCCACACAGCACCCCTGTGGCCTGCTCTAAGCCAGCTTGCATTGACTGGATCAGTCAGGGGCCACTCAAAAAAATATGCACCTGGTAAAGCATATGACATGATAATGGCGTGTGACCATGACACATATTGCTGAACACATAAGTCAAGTTGATGATGGGAAGCTGTAACAGACCATGGGGGTCTCTGTCACCATTGATGAAGATGTGCATACCTGCGTTGAGATGCAGATGTGAACCGGCTCATCTGGGACTACGTCACCTGTGTGCAAAAATCATGTGTGTCCATGTCGATGGGACACCAAATTGGCCATGTACAACATAACCCAACCTGAATTGACACAAGCATTCAATTAAGTGGACCATTCCTATAAGCATCCTGCAACCCTTGGAGTTATAGAGGATATTCAATACAATGACATGCTATGCATTGGATACCACTCTCAAATATCAGGGGTTAACCCTGTGAGTGCTAGAAGGGTAAGCAACACATTGAAAAGCAATGTGTTGCGTACCCCTCTGGCACCCAAAGGGTTGAATGGCTTATGGAATCAACATACTGTGAGTCAGACTGCAAACACAAACATGAGGACCTGTTCATGTGTGTTTAGCACAGTAACAATGTCACTCCAGTGTTTGGCAATGTGTTGTCTAGCACTCATGATGAAAAGAGGTTATAAACAAGGGGATGGCAAGCAGAAATATGTACATGTGACATGAACCCAACCACACACCACCGCAGTATGTGAACCAAGACCCATGAAACAGAGGATCCATCTCATGTGTCTTGATTTGCATACTGAGGAGGTGTGTGTGCCCAGTGCACAAGTCACACATACATATGTCCATTTGCTATCCCCTTGATTAGAACCCCCTGGCTACATGATAGCTAGACAAAACATAGGCAAGCAATGTATGGTGTACTACTCGTACGATACCAGCTGTTAACCCGTTGAGTGCTAGAGAGATCATCAACGCATTGATGAGCTATGTTTTGTGTACACCTCTGGCACCAATGGTTCACCAATACCATGACTGTTGTGTTTGTAGTGCTGTTTCAAGTCTTGTCTTCAGGTATGTCCTGGGCACACATTGATTCCACGTCCGTGGCGATAACCTGTTGACCATATATGGGAATCCCAAACATTGAGCATCTGTAATTGCCATGCTCAATTCATTACCATTCCAGCATCAATGTTGTCATTCAGATCATGTGCTGGATTCAAATGCAGGTGCTAACTGTATCTCTGCTTCTATCATCTCCATGTATCCACATTTACCTGAAAAGGCATTCACTAATGTGATGGACAGCAGCATCCATCTCCTGCATTTGGAACCAGCCACATGTCTTGGATTCCATGATCTATTCATCAGATGTATGTTGTTCAAGTTCAAATCACATCATGGAACACCACACCCTGATGTCGTGTGGCTGTACCGTGTGGTCTGTGATTTGAATCTGGACAAAATTGTCTGCATGAGATGTGAATGCTCACCCATGCTGCGACACCCTTACACACACTTCGTAATGCATTGGAGACAACTTGGCCACAGTGTATGTTGTGTGTGTGGCCTCCTATTGTTCAATACCTTACACCCAAGTTAGATGTGCATGAGTTGTGTTCGCTGCATAGCTGCATAGCTCTGCCACTAACCAGTTTGGATTACAAACAGACATGGACATGAGTGGAATAAACAAGTGCCCATTTATTTTGGGACAAATAGAATTAGGGGGTTATTGTCACAGGCACCCAGGAATGCTCAGAACTCAGTACGGTAATATAATGCAAAATATTTATTAGAATAAATCACAGCAATAAATAAGAGGTACACCAAGAAAAGGGTTACTAGCTGGCGACATTACTACATCTCTTGATCCGTCGACTGGAACACTGTGAACACTGGCTCCTCAATCTTGATCCAATGAACAGGAACAGAAGGACTGCTGGACTGGAGAACTGACCCACGCCTGCAATCAGTCAAACCAGCAACACCACAAATTTGCAGCAACCCGGTGACCCATGCCTGCAGTCACCGCTAAGAGACCCTGTGACTCTGCCTGCAGTCACTATATCAGACCCCTGTGACTCATTCCTGCAGTCACATATTAAGACCCTGTGGCTCATGCCTGCAGCCACCACACGAGACCCTGTGACTCACGCCTGCAGTCACTACACCAGACCCTGTGACTCTGTCTGCAGTCACTATATCGAGACCCTGTGACTCACGTCTACAGTCACCAATTAGACCCTCTGTCCACAACAGTGGTCTGTCTTAAGCCAATAGCACAAATTGATCACGGTAAGGGATACTCATGATCACTGGGTCATACACAGAGAGGGTTCTTGTACTTAGCTGGGTCATGCACAGAGAGGGTTCTCGTACTTATCTGGGTCATACACAGAAAGGGTTCTCTTAATTAGCCGGGTCATACACAGTGCGGGTTCTCATAAATAGCCAGATCATACACAGAGTAGGTTTTTGTAGATAGCCAGGTCACACACAGAGCCCAAGTACTTCACCTAATAATAACAACGCAAGGGAGACCGAGTCAGGAATCAGTCTGCCTTTTAAACCCCTCCACAGGAAGTAGGAGGAGCAGCTCAGTGGGAGGAAGTGGGAAGTAGGTAGGAGAAGACTACAGGAAACAAACAGATAAAACAGAGGCCTGCTGCATGCTAGAAGCCTCACGCCTGTAGATGATGCTGCAAACAAGGTAAGCTGTAAACTGTAACAGTTCGTTTTCTTTCTTGGGTGGTGCTTTGGGTGGGGCTGCAGGGGTGGCCTCCCACACGCTACAGCGTGAGGCCCTAGTGGGTCTGAAGGCTGTGGGTGGCGGAGGGGATGGAGGAGTACTGGCAGGGGTTGTGGCATTGGAACCCCTGTTGCAGGTCTGGGCCTGGTGCAAGGTCTCCAGCCTGATGGACTCCCGCATTTCGACTACCACCTGGCCCATCACATCTGCCATCCGGTTGGTATATGTGACCAGGTGGTTAGTCATGGTCAACTGCTGGGCCTCCATTGACTTCATGCAGGCCAGCATGTGGGCTATTTTGTTCTACAGCCTGTTCAGGGACCAAGCGCACCTCCTGGCCACTCGGAGTTGCCTCCTCTGAAGTGCCACACACTCCTGATCCAGGATCACAGTATTTACAGGAGTGTGTGGTGTTGAGGGAGTAGAGGACGGTGGTGGGGATACTCTGTGTGTGGCATTTGACTCTCCCTCAGGCAACCCTGGAGGGACTGTGGGGATATCTCCAGGTCTGGAATTGCCCCTTCACTTCCCTGGGATCCCCCAGAGTGCACTGGTGGTGTGGGTGGTGGTGGGGTGAAAACCTCTTTTGCCTGTGGGCGTTGTGGCTCCCCGGTAAGCCCCACATGTTCATACTCTATTGAAACGTGGACCCCTGGGTATCCTCCTGCCACATGTGTTCCCATGGGTGTTGGCCCATATCGTTCATGCTGTGGCATGGCCACTACCTGTTGGTGGTGGTGCCTGGTAGGCCGGCTGCTGGTGCAAAAGAGGTGGTGGTGCCTGGTAGGCTGGCTGCTGCAGAGGAGGTGGTGGTGGTGCCTGGTAGGCCGGCTGCTGTTGCAGACAAAGGTTGTGGTGGTAGAGCCCGGGATGTGGTTCCTTCATCAGAGAAGCTTGTCCCAGGGTCCCCCGCATATGCAGGCATGTATGCTGTGTGGGGAAATGACATGATATGATTAGTGATGTGAGCTATGATAGAAGTGCTGCAAGACTATGACATTAACATGTGAACCCTTGAGTGGCAGGATGGTATCCACTGCATTGTTTTGCAATGCATTGGTTACCATCCTGACACACACTGATTGATGAACCTGACAGGATCTAATACATTGATTCATATGACGTACAGTGGTGTAGCTTTAGTCATCATGTGTATCCTGAGGTGTGAGTATGGCAAGGCATCCCCATACATCTGGATACATGTGGTGAACAAAAATGAACCAACACACCTTGAGTGATACAAGTCCATTGCATGTACATCACCTAAGCCTCAACAGCAAACACACACACACTAGGACCTCTGGAAACATCAATGCACCAGTGATGACCAATGACCACTGAGTCCAAACAATGATGTCAGCAACACTAACAGACACAGCAAGAACACCAACATGAACTGTGGAACCCAACAACCCCATCAGCTGGAGGACACATCAAACAGACCCCAAGACAGCTAGAATACAAACACACAGCAAACATGGGAGGGGTTATGCAATATGACTGGAGATTACTTCTACAATTTCCTATGTTATGCTATGGAGCCTAAGCACTGATATTTCCCAGGTTGTTTAAATCTCAGTGCATTGGCTCCACAGACTAACAGAGGGATTGCAGAAGTGATGACACTGCAGTTGTCATGTACACATTGTCACTTCTTTCTTCCCCCCTAGTGAATGTCCCCCCCGGCGTGGTTGAGCCTTGGGAAGCACATATGTCCTGCGGAGTGGTAATGGCAGTTAATGCCCCCTGGCCATCCACACCCTTCAGGCTACATATGATGCGAACAGCTGAACCTTGACTATTCCACTTGGACTAACTACCTATATGTACAACGCCTAGGCCTGACATGCAGTAGCAATACTCCAGAACACACGTCATTTCCCCTCCTTACTATCTTCCATAACCCTTTGATTGCCAGGGGACTAGCCAATGTATTTTCAAACAATACATTGCTTATCCCTTTGGCACTGAAGGGGTTGTGTGATGACCTCTTTGTCACTTTATATATGACATTGTGATACACATACCAGTTAGATCTTTGACTGTCACTTGACGGTGTGCATTGTTTTTGTGCTGTGCATGATGTTATTGTAGACAGCATGAAGGGGGTTCAACAGGGACTTGACCATTACCATCCAGGCTGGGTCTGTCAAGTATTCTGTCCTTGATTGAAGTCCCTCCAAGCTGTGTTGCTGAATTTGTGGTGTGGAATACTGTCCATGTGTTCAGGTGTCAATGTGTTGGCCTATGTATGGTAAGTGTCAAGTTTGGTGTGATATGTATGTAGGCCTTGATGCACTTACCGGTGGCCTGGAGGCTCCTTTGATCCCCGGTGTCACTCCATCCCGGTATCCCCTGCACCACTGTTGCAGATAGGATCCTGCACACTGCCTCCTCCCACTCGGTGTAACATGCAGAGCCTCCTATCCCATTTTCTTTTTGACATTGGCCTTGCAGTACGCCCACCTCTTCTTGACAGCTTCCAGTGACCAGTTGCAGCTGGACACTGCGCTCACAGCAGCCAGGACCTCCCCTCCATGCTGCTTTCTTCTTGGCCCCCATGCCAACAACCTTCCCCCTGGGGAACAGGATCCTCTCCCTTGCGATGACGGTCACCACCAGAATGAGGTTCTTCTCCTCTGTAAATATGGGGTCTCTTGCCCTGTCCTCCTCCTCACCCCAGAGGTTCTTTGGGAGCCTCGACTTTGGCTCTCCAGCCCTGTCTGTGAAGGCCCTGCCTGTGTTGGGTGCTTCCCCAGATGTACCCCACTGCCATCTCAGGCCCTGCACTTTGTGTGCCTCTTCTTGTGTGGCTCCCCCTCCCCTACTCTGATCAGGGATGCCCACCTGCTCTTCTTCCTCCTCTCCTCCTACTCTCCACATTCCTCTCTCCTCTTCATTTCTCTCACCCACTCACACACAGGCACTCACTCAGGCCCTCACACACATACACACACACTCACTCACTCTCTGTCACTCTCTTGCACTCAGACTCACACTGTCAAAAAAATATAAAAGTGTATGTGTGATATCAAAAAATAGCTGTGTGTTTATGTGTGTTTGTGTTTGAATGCATGTATTGGGTACGTGCAAAAGTTCATTATGTGCCGCAAAGTGTGCTATAACTCGCTCCAACTCCTTCTACCTGTATGAAATGCACCTATCTCCCTTTTTCTCACCCTAGCCTCCGCTCCTGGGTCCTGTGATCTAGCTCTTGGAACTCGAAACACAGACAAAGGTGCATCGGTTATTTTGGGTCTATTTATAATTTATTCGACTGAACTTGATACTTTGGGGTCCTGTGATTGGCTGGGGCACCAGGTAGCGTCGGACGTCCGCTTCTTTCTTTGATTGGGGCGTATCGCATGTTATTTATTGTGTGTTTTGCGACAGCAATGATGTCATATCTTAGGCGACGCAGGTTTTGTAGTTTCTGTGTGTTTTGTAGGTGTCACCCGTTAGCCTTTCTGGGTAACAGAGATTTGAATCTCACTTTACCCAGTCTTGGTTAACTCGCAAAGGCTTTTTTTTCTTCACCTTGGATTTAACTCCAACATTTGGATCAAGGCCTAAATTCCTGGATCTTCAAACGTATACAGAACACACCAAAATTATGAGTACAGCGTATGTGAAAGCGGTGTTCAAGAATAATTATCTACATGCTCAAATTTTCCATTTGGATAAATGGAAAAGACACATCCCATTTGGGCAGTTTAGCAGACTACGGAGGAACTTTATCAATTTGGATGAATTTAAGAACCAGTGTGTAATAATGAAACAGACATTTATAAAAAGAGGATACAAAGAGGAGCTTGTGGATAATACGATTTTAGTCTTACCTGTTAAATCCTTTTCTCTTAGTCCATACAGGTTACTGGTAACATCGGGTAGGCGATCAGCCCCTTTAAGTAGGCAGGAACAATTCTAAGAAGTGACTGCCGGGTGGAGCCTACCTCCTCTCCTTAGCTTGCAGCTAGCTAATCCCCAGCCAGTAAGATTTGCAGACTAACTATTGACTAGGTAGTAAGAAGATAAAGGAAGACTCCTGTGAGCATGAACCCGAAATGAGCATGGTCTCTTAACAGGGTGAGAGACCAGTAACCTGTATGGACTAAGAGAAAAGGATTTAACAGGTAAGACTAAAATCCTCTTTTCTCTGTCGTCCAATACAGGTTACTGATAACATTGGGATGTCCAACCATTAAGTTCCCCAAGGCGGGAAGAAAGGCAAGGACCAGATGCAGGCCCCCAAAGTCACCAGAGCACCAATGAACCTACACATCATGAATAGCTCAACAATAACCACAAAGTGTCAACAGACACTGAACAGGGGTCAAACAAACCCCAGGAACTGTTACACAGCACACAGAACTAGAGCCAACAGGGCTCAAAAGTGAAAGAGTACTGGAAGGCTGCCTCCAGGATCTTCCTCCCAAAACTGGCAAAAGCCGATGCCAGCACATCCACACGACAGTGTTTAGCAAAAGTATGCACAGATGACCAAGTGGCCACCTTGTACAGCTGATCAGCTGAGGCCTGGTTCTTGTAGGCCTAAGAAGCCCCAATAGACCTCGCAGAATGAGCAGTGACCCTGAAGGGAACAGGCTTCTTCCGAAGTAACAATTCTAAGAAGTGACTGCTGGGTGGAGCCTACCTCCTCTCCTTAGCTTGCAGATAGCTAATCCCCAGCCAGTAAGATTTGCAAACTAACTATTGACTAGGTAGTAAGAAGATAAAGGAAGACTCCTGTGAGCATGAACCCGAAAGGAGCATGATCCCTTAACAGGGTGAGAGACCAGTAACCTGTATGGACTAAGAGAAAAGGATTTAACAGGTAAGACTAAAATCCTCTTTTCTCTGTCGTCCAATACAGGTTACTGGTAACATTGGGATGTCCAACCATTAAGTTCCCCAGGGCGGGAAGAAAGGCAAGGACCAGATGCAGGCCCCCAAAGTCACCAGAGCACCAATGAACCTACACATCATGAATAGCTCAACAATAACCACAAAGTGTCAACAGACACTGAACAGGGGTCAAACAAACCCCAGGAACTGTTACACAGCACACAGAACTAGAGCCAACAGGGCTCAAAAGTGAAAGAGTACTGGAAGGCTGCCTCCAGGATCTTCCTCCCAAAACTGGCAAAAGCCGATGCCAGCACATCCACACGACAGTGTTTAGCAAAAGTATGCACAGATGACCAAGTGGCCACCTTGCACAGCTGATCAGCTGAGGCCTGGTTCTTGTAGGCCTAAGAAGCCCCAATAGACCTCGCAGAATAAGCAGTGACCCTGAAGGGAACAGGCTTCTTCCGAAGTAACAATTCTAAGAAGTGACTGCTGGGTGGAGCCTACCTCCTCTCCTTAGCTTGCAGCTAGCTAATCCCCAGCCAGTACGATTTGCAGACTAACTATTGACTAGGTAGTAAGAAGATAAAGGAAGACTCCTGTGAGCATGAACCCGAAAGGAGCATGATCCCTTAACAGGGTGAGAGACCAGTAACCTGTATGGACTAAGAGAAAAGGATTTAACAGGTAAGACTGAAATCCTCTTTTCTCTGTCGTCCAATACAGGTTACTGGTAACATTGGGATGTCCAACCATTAAGTTCCCCAGGGCGGGAAGAAAGGCAAGGACCAGATGCAGGCCCCCAAAGTCACCAGAGCACCAATGAACCTACACATCATGAATAGCTCAACAATAACCACAAAGTGTCAACAGACACTGAACAGGGGTCAAACAAACCCCAGGAACTGTTACACAGCACACAGAACTAGAGCCAACAGGGCTCAAAAGTGAAAGAGTACTGGAAGGCTGCCTCCAGGATCTTCCTCCCAAAACTGGCAAAAGCCGATGCCAGCACATCCACACGACAGTGTTTAGCAAAAGTATGCACAGATGACCAAGTGGCCACCTTGCACAGCTGATCAGCTGAGGCCTGGTTCTTGTAGGCCTAAGAAGCCCCAATAGACCTCGCAGAATGAGCAGTGACCCTGAAGGGAACAGGCTTCTTCCGAAGTTCGTAAGCCTTATGAATTGTGGACTTGATCCAAGAAGCAATGGTTACCTTGGAAGCAGGCTTCCCTGCCCTAAGACCCTCAGGAATGACAAAAAGAGTGTCAGAGTGCCGCAAGGACTCAGTGCGATGCACACAGAACTTGAGACAACGAACAACATCCAACAGATGAAGATCCCTCTCTTTGTCAGAAGTACGGTTAGGACAGAAGGAAGGAACCACAATCTTGTGATTAATGTGGAACTCAGACACCATCTTCGGGAAAAACTCTTGTGAGGTGCGAAGCACCGCCTTGTCCTTGTTAAAGACCAAAAAGGGTGATATGCAAGACAGGGCATGCAGCTCCGCAAATCGGCGAACAGAAACAATCACCAGGAGAAAGGCCATTTTACACGTCGGCATACGAAGAGGAATAGTAGCCAAAGACTTAAAAGGAGGACGCTAAATAACTCCTAAAACCAAGTTAAAGTCCCACTGAGGAGCAGGGGACTTAAACACCGGACGGGTATGCGCAAACCCCTGGAAGAAAATCTTGACTTCAGGAATGATAGCAAGACACTTCTGAAAAAAAAGACAGAGAGAGAGAGAACTCAGACGGAGACCTTTTTCCACATCATCCTGGAGGAAGGAAAGAACTGTTGAAAGGTCAAAATCCTGAGACAGGTCTTTGACAGCACACCAAGATAGACCAAATATGATGGTGGGCCTTAGAGGAAACAGGCTTACGGGCACTAAGCATAGTAGCCACCACACCAGAAGAAAAACCTTCCTTCTTCAAAATTGAGGATTCAATCTCCATGCCGTCAAAGCCACACAATGAATGTCTTCTTTCCAGAGGTAAGCTCGTAGAAGAAGATCCGGACGGGGGTGAAGTCGAAGAGGTTACTCCGCTGAGAGGTCCAGAAGTTCCAGAAAACCAAGCCTGTTGAGGCCAGTACGGAACAATCAGAATGACTGGGCAGCGCTCCAGTCTCAGCTTCCATAGCACCCTGTCAGGCCCGGACTGGCCATCAGGTATACCGGGCATTTGCCCGGTGGGCCGGTCCGGGCAGTGCTGGCCCTTACATGCCCTCCGCATTAATTTTAACTTTTCTGGGACTCCCTGCCAAAATGCCGTGCTCCCCACTCACCGCTTGCAGCCCAAGTCGGGGAGCAGCGAGCACACAAACGTATTGGCCAGCCCTGCAGCCCAAGACTTTGACAGCGGCCAGGACCATGTTGTGATACGCAGCTACGCAGACATGATGCATGCTGGGGTTTTGTTTCATCTATCTGTATGCCACTTTTAAACTTGCACTGTACTCAGAACAAGTTTGAAAAGTGGCACCCAGAAAGATGAAGAAACCCCAAGCATACACAACGTCTGTGTTGCGCGTGTCACATGGTTCCGGCTGCTGTCAATGTGGGCCATGGGAGAAAAAACATTGGACTTAAGTTACAAGTCACTGCAAGACTCAGGAGGACTTCACAAGTGACCAGCTCCCTTCCTCCTCGCATAAAGAGGTAAGGGGAGGGGAAATGAGGCACTTGGGGGAAGAGGCAAAAGAGGAGTCAAGACTAGAAGGGGGGAGAAAGAAAAGGGGAGAGACTATGTGATAAAGGGTAGAGACTATGTGATAAAGGGGAGAGACTGTGTGAAAAAGGGAAAAGACTATGTTAAAAGGGGAGAGACTATGTGAAAAAGGGGACTGTGTGAAAAGGGGGAGAGACTGAGTGAAAAAGGGGAGAGACTGTGTGAAAAAGGGGAAGACTGAGTGAAAAGGGGAGAGACTGAGTGAAAAGGGGAGAGACTGAGTGTAAAGGGGAGAGACTGAGTGTAAAGGGAGAAGACTGAATGAAAAGGGGAGAAGACTGAGTGAAAAAGGGGAGAGACTGTGTGGAAAAGGGGAGAGACTGTGTGGAAAAGGGGAGGAGACTGTGAAAAGGGGAGGAGACTGAGTGAAAAGGGGGAAGACTGAGTGAAAAGGGGAGAAGACTGAATGAAAAGGGGAGAAGACTGAGTGAAAAGGGGGGAAACTGAGCGAAAAGGGGAGAAGACTGAATGAAAAGGGGAGAAGACTGAATGAAAAGGGGAGAAGACTGAGTGAAAAGGGGGGAAACTGAGCAAAAAGGGAAGAAAATCTAAAGGGGGGACAAGACCAGGGGCGGATTGTGGTCAGATACTTTTTTGTGTAAGAGAGCTACATAAGGGGCAATTCAAAAAGCCAGAGAGTAAAACACCTGCTTTATAGGGGACAAATCAGAATTTCCAGATGATTTAACCCTTTGAATGCCTTGCAAAGGGTTAAATGGGGCTTTTAATTATATATATATATATATATATATATATATATATATATATATATATATATGTGTATATATATATATATATATATGTGTATATATAAACGAACGTCCGCCGCGCCCCCCCCCCCCACGAGGGCTGCTCAAAAAATAAAAATGGGCTGCTCAGCCTTAAATGCCCGGGCCTATTTTTTGTCCCAGTCCGGGCCTGCACCCTGTGCAACAGAGGAATGGGATGAAAGATGTACGCCAGGGGAAATGTCCATAGGATCGACAAGGCATACACTGCCAGAGCCAGGGGATCCACCCAGAAAGAGCAGAACGTTGGAACCTTCCTGTTGTGCCTGGTTGCCATCAGGTCGATCCATGGAAGACCCCACCTCGGGATGATGAGGTTGAACACCTCTGGATGCAGCTCCCACTCTCCGCTGTCCACCGTGTGCCGACTGAGGAAGTCTGCCAGAACGTTGTCTACTCCAGGAATATGAACTGTGGAAATGGCAGGTACATGCTCCTCTGCCCAGGATAAAATAGCCTTGACCTCTAGCCAAGCTGCGAGGCTTCTTGTGCCGCCTTGCTTGTTGATGTAGGCTACAGCTGTGGAGTTGTCCCATTGTACCCTTACCGGGCAATCTTCCAGCTGCCATGTCCAGTGATGTAGTGCATTAAATATTGCCCGGAGCTCCAATACATTGATGGGAACAAGTGCCCCAGTACCACTACCCATCCAGAGAGGCTGGCATCCGTTGTGACTGTTGTCTAGAAGGGCACCAGGAGGGGTCTGCCTTTCAGGAGATTGGTCAGGTTGAGCCACCACGAGAGGCTCTGCTCCACGTGAAGAGGGAACGATAGGGATCTTCCCAGGAGATCTGGTCGACCCCTGCATGCCAGGATCAGAAACCTCTGAAGGGCAGAAAACTGGAAATGCCCTTGGTCGCAAGCAAAGCGGAGATATTGCCGACTCTCTGGATGAATGGTGATGTGCAGATAGGCATTCTGAAGATCCAGAGAGGCCAGAAATTCCCCAGGGGACATGGCCGCTATCACTGTGCGCAGAGACTCCTGGCGGTATTGGGACCGAACCACAAAGGAGTTGAGATCTTTCAGATCCAAAATGGGACAACAGCCGCCATCCTTCTTGGAAACCACAAAGAGGTTGGAGTAGAATCCCAAGCCCCTCTCCTGAGGAGGAACTGATTCCAGGACTGACTTGTCCAGAAGGGCCTGAATAGCTTCCTCGAAAAGGCGGCACTTCTCCGCTCCCAAGGGAGAACGAGAAGAGAAGGTCCTGGGAGGAGGAAGGGAGGTAAAGGGAATCCGGTACCCTGTAGCCACCACCTGTAAAACCCACGGGTCCGCCACAGAGGCCTGCCAAGCCGAGAAGTAGTGACGTAAGTGGCCACCTACCTGCGGAGGTGTTATGTTTTTCTGGGAGTGTGAGTAGTTAATTAAGGGTGGGGTTTGTGAACAATCACCTGTGTAGACCTGTATAAATCTAGGTACAGGACTCACAGAGCTTGCTCACAAATAGATTGTGCTCTTTCCTAAGTGCTCTGGAATAAGTGCACAGTTTGTGAAACACAGCAGTTAGTGCAACACAGGAGTTACAGAAACACAGGTAAATTAATTAATTGTTTACATTTTTAAGAACTCACATTTGCACCATACATGATGAGCAAGTTTGGAGATCTCACTCAGTGCACATCTTGCCATATGTATGAATGCTTGGAACAGCAGTTCCAGGGTCCATACCACTGTGGCAAATGTAAGCAAGTGGCCCTTCTAGAAGCTCAGATTGGAGCTCTAGAGAGTCATATTGTAACACTGAGAGATATTGACAACCTTTAGAGGAGTCTCTTGCTAACTGAGCAGAGTCTAGCTGGGTCACCTAGCAAAGAGGGAGGAGATCAGCTAGAAGGGAACCAGGCACATAGCTGGGTGACAGTTAGAAGTGGTTGCAGTGGGGGAGGGAAGAGGAAGAGGGCAGCCAGTCCTGAGTTTTTCCATCCCAACAAATTTGCTCATTTAAGTGAAGATGTTGGGGAGGCAAACCCAGAAGTGGAATTGCTGGAGAAGACTGTTCTCCCTAACAGCTGGGAGAACAGCTCCTCTAGCACAGAGGGGATCCAGAGGAAAGTGAAGCCTAGGCAGGTTGTGGTGGTAGGGGACTCCATTATTAGGAGAACAGATAGGGTAATCTGTGACTCTGATAGCAGCAACAGAATGGTTTACTGTCTCCCGGGTGCCCGGGTTCGGCATGTTGCAGACAGGGTGGACAGATTATTGGGAGGGGCTGGAGAGGATCCAGCTGTCTTGGTGCATATTGGTACCAATGACAAAGTAAGAGGAAGGTGGAGAGTCCTAAAAGGTAATTTTAGGGATTTAGGCAGTAAGATTAGGAACTGGACCTCCAAGGTAGTATTCTGAGAGATACTACCTGTGCCATGCGATATGCCAGAGAGACAGCGGGAGATTAGGGAGCTCAATGCATGGCTGAAGTCTTGGTGTAAGAAGGAGGGCTTTGGGTTTTTAGAGCACTGGGCTGATTTTGCTTTGGGGTACAATCTCTATAGCAGGGATGGATTGCACCTGAATGCAAGAGGGTCTCAAGTGCTTGGGGAGAGGATGACTAGACGGTTGGAGGAGATTTTAAACTAGGAAGGGGGGGAGGGACCAATAAGTACTGGGATAGATAGTATAGAAAGGGAAGGCGATATAGTTAATAACCAGGTGGGAGGATCTGGGGGCGGGGTTAGTACAGATGATAGGGAGAAACCTATAAACCACATCAAAATTAAATCACAAATGGAACATAGCAGTGGCATAAATTGTATGCTTGCAAATGCCAGAAGTTTAACTGGTAAAATAGGGGAACTGGAGCTGGTAGCTGAAATTGAAAACTATGACTTGATAGGCATAACAGAAAGATGGTGGGATGACACACATGATTGGTCAATCAATTTGGAGGGCTACATGTTATTTAGAAAAGATAGGTCAAACAAAAGAGGTGGTGGGGTCTGTCTGTATGTCAAACCAGCATTATTGCCTCAATTGCGGGAAGATATATGTGATGACAGTAGTGAACATGTGGAATCCCTGTGGGTTGAAATAGTCACTGGGGGTAAAACTGCCCAGAAAATATTAGTGGGTATTTGTTAGAAACCACCAAACATTGGTGACCTTGAAGAATCAAAGCTATTAATGCAAATAGAAAAGGCTTCTCAAATAGGGAGAACTATAATTATGGGGGATTTTAATTATCCAGAAATAGACTGGAAAAATGGAACAGCTAATTCTGCTAAAAGCAGCAAGTTTCTGAACTTGTTGAATGACAATTTTTTGTCTCAACTAGTGCAGACCTCAACCAGAGGGAATGCATGTCTGAATCTGGTAATAACTGACAATGAAGAACTTATCTCTAACATCCAAGTTAGGGAGCACTTGGGGAATAGTGACCATAACATGGTGTGGTTTGAGATTAATTCAAAAAAGCAATTTGGTATGGGTTCCGCCAAAACACTGAATTTTAAAAAGGCCAACTTTAGCAGGTTTAATTCATCCCTTGGTCTCGTTGACTGGGATAAAATATTTTCAGGAAAAACACAGAACGTAAGTGGAATGCCTTCAAAGTAACATTGCAAAAAAACACACATTAATTTATCCCTGTTGGAAACAAATACAAAAGAAGCAAAATAAAACCAATGTGGCTAAGCATTAAAGTAATTCATGAAATAAATAACAAGAAAGCTGCATTTAAACATTACAAAGCTGAGGGATCAGCAGAGGCCTTTGAAGAATACAAAAATGTCAACAAAACCTGTAAAAAGGCTATTAAATTAGCTGAACTGGAGAATGAAAAAAATTTTGCTAAGGAGAGCAAGAGTAACCCAAAAAAATTCTTTAAATACATTAATGGCAAAAAATTAAAGTCTGATAATGTTGGGTCCTTGTTATCTGAAACAGGTGAGATGGTCAAGGGGGACAGAGAAATGGCAGATATTTTAAATAATTTCTTTTCTTCTGTTTTTACCAAGGAAGACCAAATGGACAAGAATCTGCAAACTACTTTAACAGGACAGTCACAGCAAGCATGGGACTGGCTAACACAAGAAAAAGTGTTGAAACAATTGAATGGCGTTAAGGTAGACAAAGCTCCGGGGTCAGATGGTATACACCCATGGGTACTTAAAGAGCTAAGCCAGACCCTGGCCAGACCGTTATATTTGATTTTCAGGGATTCTTTTATTTCAGGTATGGTGCCCATGGATTGGCGTAAAGCAGATGTGGTGCCCATATTTAAAAAGGGATCAAAGTCACAGCCAGGAAATTACAGACCTGTAAGCTTGACATCTGTGGTAGGGAAGCTGTTTGAAAGGTTGCTAAGGAAATATATTCAATAATTCTGCTGGAACAGGAATATCATTAGCAATAGCCAACATGGCTTTGTGAAAGACAGGTCTTGTCAAACTAACTTAATCTCATTTTATGAAAAAGTGAGTAATAATATAGATGCGGGAGCGGCTGTTGATGTGATCGATTTAAACTTTGCCAAGGCATTTGATACGGTTCCACACAAGAGGTTACTATACAAATTGAATGAAATAGGCCTAGGGGAAAATGTTTGTGCGTGGATTGGAAATTGGCTGAAAGATAGAATGCAAAGAGTGGTAGTAAATGGCAAGTTCTCCAGTTGGATAAATGTGATAAGTGGAGTACCTCAGGGATCTGTCCTGGGTCCTCTTCTTTTTAATTTGTTTATTAATGACCTCCCAGAGGGCATAGGTAGCCATGTATCAGTGTTTGCCGATGACACAAAATTAAGTAAGGTAATAACGTCTGAACTGGATGTGTCTTCATTACAAGAGGATTTGGACAAATTGAGTAACTGGGCAGGCAAATGAGATTCAAAATAGACAAGTGTATTTTGGGTATAATAATAAAAATGCAACATATAGTTTAAATGGTGTTTCTCTGGGGAATTCTACTAATGAAAAGGATTTGGGAGTAATGGTAGACAATAGACTTAGCAGTAGCATGCAGTGCCAGCTGGCAGCTGCAAAGGCCAATAAGATATTGGCATGTATTAAAAGGGATATTGACTCAAGGGAGGAAGATATAATTATGCCTCTTTACAGGTCCATGGTAAGACCCCACCTAGAATATGCTGTTCAATTCTGGGCACCCTTTCTGAAAAAGGACATTATGGAACTAGAAAGAGTGCAGAGGAGGGCTACAAAACTAGTAAGGGGAATGGAAAGTTTTAGTTATAAAGAAAGGCTAGAAAAGTTAAACTTGTACACACTAGAGAAACGGCGTCTTAGAGGGGATATGATAACACTATATAAATATGTTCAGGGCCCATACAAAGGGCTCTCCAAAGACCTGTTCATTAACAGAACAGTACACAGGACAAGGGGCCACCCGCTTAGACTTGAGGAAAGGAGATCTAATCTACAACAGCGGAAGGGTTTCTTTACAGTAAGGACAATAAAGGTATGGAATTCACTGCCTGAGGAGGTGGTGCTATCGAATATATTAGATGCCTTTAAAAGGGGCCTGGATACTTATTTAAAAGAGCGTAACATAGAGGGCTATGCACGGTAGTACTGGGATTCATATTTAGTTAGGGCTTGTTGATCCAGGGAGAAATCTGATTGCCATTTGGAATCAAGAAGGAAATTTTCCCCCCATTCAAGGCAGAATTTGAAATTGCTATATTGATGGGGGGTTTTTTGCCTTCTTTTGGATCAACGATGGTAAATAGGAATAGGAAAAGGGTTGAACTAGATGGACGCAAGTCTTTATTCAACCTAAATTACTATGTTAGTATGGATGGGGACCTGGGTTCGGCGAGTCATGAAGAAGGAGGTTTGGATGCCTTGGGCTTCGTGGAGGACTTGGATCTCCATTGCTGCTTAGGCTTGGATGAGGAGTGCTGAGGGACGAAAAAGCCGATTCCTTTTGATAGGCACCTTCTTCCTCAGGACCACTGGCAGGTGAGTACTCTTCCCTCCAATGGCCTCGCTCATGAGATCCTTGAGCTCAGGCCCAAACAGGGAGGATACCTGAAAAAGGCAAAGACAGGAAAGCCTTCATGAAGGCCATGTCGGCAGAGCCAAAAAGCACATCTGGCTCATGAAGCAAGCTCTCGTGAGAACAGTGCCTGAAGCTCCCTAAGGCCCCCAACATGCCCAGAACATTGACCGGATGACAGAGCAAGGGCAAACCAACAAAATGAGCCATCTCTGACCTCGTTACGTGGAGCGGTTGCAGAGATATGTCCCAACTGTTAAGTCCCATAGAAGTGAATGGAGCAATGGCGTCATTGCGGTAAACACGCGGCTTAAAGGCGCGGAACATAAAGTAAATAAGGTGAATGCCAAAACGTAAAACCACTCAAAAGTTCACTAGAATTATACAGTAGACCCAATAAGCACCGGTCCCAGTAGGGAAAGTGCCCAAACCCCCCCCCCCCAAAAGGTGCTAACCAGCAGCAAAAGCGTTAAGTTACCAGAGAAACTTGCTCCAAACACCTCACAGACATACAGGTAAACCCAATGAGTGCATGAGTATGTAATAGGAACTCCAAATGAGACCCCTGTGTGGAGGGGAAGCATGGGACATGTGAACCTCAGCACTCAAAGGGTGCTCACCTTTTTCAGCAGATCTTCTGTCTTCAGATTACCATATATCAAGAAGATGCCTCAGTGGCCAACTCCTGTGGAAAGAACTTGCAGTCAAGATCTTCCCCCAGGGCTTAGGTCCACAAAAGCACCTGGTAAACTGAGCCATCCACATTGGGTGATGGGAATTGTCAGTGACGGTAATCCGTCTAATGGTGGCATTCCATACCTAACAGAAAAATAATAAAAAAGCTAAAACTATAGCAGAACTGTTCTCTTGCCTTGTGTCTTGACCAAGGAACAAATCTTACTGGTTGGGGATTGGCTAGCTGCAAGCTAAGGAGAGGAGGTAGGCTCCAATCAGAAGTCACTTCTCAGAATTGTTCCTGCCTACTTAAAGGGGCTGATCGCCTACCCAATGTTACCAGTAACCTGAATTGGACGACAAAGAAAACTCTTTCCTTAAAGCGGAAAATTTGGATAGGGACCAATTATTGGTGCACAAGCCAAAGAAGAAGAAAGATCAAAAACTATCCTTTGTGACTCAATACAACTCAATGGCAAAACAGATACAACATATCTTGGACCAGAATTGAGAGATACTAAAGGAAAATCCACTCTTAGTGGATGAACTACTGGAAAGGAGTAAAAGGAGTAAAATTATATTTTGTAAAGCTCGCAATATTAAAAATATACCACAGTGTTCCTAGGTATTTTAACATATGTTCGGGGGGGGAGGTCTGGAGAATATGGTAGTGAAAGGGATTGATTTTATGCCTCGTTGCACTCTCAATAGGTTCCAGATATTATGTAAAAAATAAACGTTCTGGATATACACACTCAACTCTTTAACACCCAATGGTCTGAATGAGGATCTAGATCTGTGGCATTTGAGTTAGGAGACAATAATATCAGTTTTCTGTTTTTTATTAATTTTGATTTATTTAGTATTATTATTATTTATCTTTTCATATTTATTTTCTGGCCCACTTTAAGACAATACCACTTGATGCTTAATATCAATCCATTCTGATATCCTGGTTGATATAAGATAGGTTATATAAAGTGTCCCACTGGATATTATGTTTAAAGTTTTACTTCTATTGATTTATTTATGACAATATATGTATAATATATATATGCATAACTGATGTAGGAAGTAAGAGAGACACGTATTTTATATAAACATGTTCAAATACATTTATCATACAGCATAAGATTTTTAATCATGTTATACCAGGATAATTTTATATATATCTGTGAGCACTCTTCTCCAGTTTAGCAAAACGGTTGAGATGTCAGATTTTTAAGATGCATTTTAGATTATCTAGAGCATTAGGACTGTGCATCATAATGTAAGCCCATTTTTTTGCCTAAGCCGATGCATGCATTCCATTAGTGAAACGCAGATGCCTGAGACCTCTGTATGTCATGGTACAGGAAGGGAGGTCATCGGAGTCAGTCTGTGAATCACCGGAAGCAGATGCGTCTGACGGCGCAATAGGAGAGGCACGATGATGCAGTAAGGGACTGCAGGTATAAAAAGTTTTTTAATGATATTTCACTGTATTTATATATTAAGCTATTGAAGACATATTTATATATGTGCCCCTGAAGAAGTGTCCATATTAAGGGATACGAAATGTGTTGGGCGATTTTAAACACTTTTTGTCTGTGTTCGAGCACTTGTCTTTTAATGTATTTTTAAAATAAAACCTGTTTTGGAGTATTGGTGGTTATCTGATTCATGGAGGAAAAGAGGATAATCAGAGGAAAGAAACCAGCCACTCTATATATGAAAGCTCATATTGATCCTCGGTCTGGTGAGCAGTAATTGGAAGGGGGCAATATATTACAATCATTGTTATCAGATACTCTCTCAGAGGGTTTGCGACTTTTTGTTTTGTGTTTTCTTCTAGAACATTTACATTATGCACCAACGTTATAGAGGGCAGCATCCCCAGGCAGAGATATCTGGAAGAAATCCCTAACTGAGAAGGCCTCAATTGTTTATGAATAAGACTTGGAAAACTGAACTCAAAAGATGCCGTACAATTACTGTGTGTTTGGAGCTAAGCTTTTGGGACTAATTCACTTCTCATTATATATGTGTATATATATATATATATATATTCATATATATTTTTTTTTTTAAGCCATTTTTTGATTTTATCATTTTGTGGTACACAGTTTTCTCTGACAGAAGATTTATTTATGTATGTGTATGTTTTTATATAAACATACATTGAGGTAAATAGTCATTGCAGTCTATGAGATCGAGCGCCCAAGCACCCTTACCATTGGGTAGAATTGTGTGGTTATTCCAAAAAGTTGTTTCCCCAACAAAAGGAATACACACCAACTACTTTTAGGAAGAATGGTCAGGCACCCAAATCTTGACCCACAACATGCAATGCGCAGTTACAGAAAAAGCCAAGGCTTTTCCAGAAAATCTGAGAGAATGGTCAAGGGTATTTGAACTTTATTTTGATTGTAACATAGTAACATGGTAAATTAGGCTGAAAAAAGACATGTCCATCAAGTTCAACCTTTGCCTCATACCCTAGTGATATGAGAATTATATAGCTTTCCTGCTACCAAATAAGTTAGTCCTTATCAGACCTTCCTGATTTGCCTGCTAAAACACTGTATAACACTGTGTGTTCCCTTTTGAAAGAAATGTATCTTATATTTTCTTAAATGTATCAATTACATCTGCCATAAGCACATCACTGGGCAAGGAATTCCATAATTTAACAAAACTTACTGTAAAAAAACCTTTCCTCTGCTGAAGTCTAAACCTCCTTTCCTCTACTCTCAAGGGGAGTCCCCTGGTCATTTGATCAGGACTTGGAATAAATAGCACACCAGAGAGTGTTAGAGGGTCCTTGTGTACTGTTAGGGACCAGGAACCAGACAGGACACAAAAAGGTAAAATGCAATACACCTTTATTAGTGCAACAAAAACAGAAGCATGATCCAAGAGCATAAACCAAAAGACACGCCAGGGTCAGGAACCAAGACCGGTATTCAGCCGAGCCAAGTCAGGAATCCAGATGTCTGCGATGTCAGGAACAAGCCAAGGGTCAGCAGCACAGAAGTCAGCGAAGTCTTGAACAAGCGATGGGTCAGAGGGTTGGCGGACAACAGTCAGGTGAGTAATCAGAGAGGTCAGCTGATTCAGCCTGAGCCAGAAAGTCAGAAGACAGCAGTGGATAGTAGAGCACTAGATTAGCTCAGACAGCAGAATCAATAGGCAGAATGGGAGCAGCTCAGCAAAACCTTGACATTACCCACTCAATGACCCCCCCCAAGGTGCAGGACCAGGTTTATGGGGAAAGCTTGCATGGAAAGCACGGAGGAGGGTGGGGGCATGCACGTCTGCGGCTGGAACCCATGAGCACTCTTCTGGACCGTAACCCTTCCAATGGACCAAATATTGAAGACTCCCTCGGAACCTACGAGAGTCAACTATGGATCGGACCTCATACTCCTCATGGCCGTCAACGGGCACCAAATAAGGTCGAGGAGTGACCGTAGTAAAACGATTACATACCAGAGGTTTCAGCAGCAAGACATGGAACACATTGTGTATCCGCATATTGGGAAGAAGGTCTTAGGGCATAGGCCACAGGGTTCACACATCAGAGGATACGAAAAGGCCCCACAAAACGGGAAGCCAGTTTGTGAGAGGGCACTCAGAGGTGAAGATTTCTGGAGGACAACCAGACCCTCTCCCCGTCCTGGTAGGAGGGTGTGGTTAGGTGTTTACGATTAGCCTGGAGCTCCTGGAATTGTTGTGAGAGTCGCAACAACTCTTGGACCTGCACCCATGTGGAACGCATTCGCTGGAGATGATCCTCCAATGCCGGAATCCCCTGGGGAGTGAAGGATTCTGGACTCATGGAGGGTTGATACCCATAATTCACCATGAAAGGGAGAACCGGGAAGAATCTGAGACAGCACTGTTATGAGCAAACTCCGCCCAAGGTAGCAGGTCCGACCAATTGTTCTGATGGTCTGAGATGTAACACCGCAGGAATTGCTCCAAGGCCTGATTAGCCCTTTCCGCTGCCCCATTCGATTGTGAGTGATAGGCCGAGGAGAAGGAAAGTTGGATACTTAGTTGCACAAAGAAAGCCCTCCAGAATCTCAAGACAAATTGGCTACCCTGGTCGGAAACTATGACTTTGGGAACCCCATGTAGCCGATAGACCTCTTTGACAAAGACCGTAGCCAACTCTTTAGAGGATGGAAGTTTTTTGAATGGTATGCAATGAATCATCTTAGAAAATCGGTCAACGGCCATAAAGATGACAGTGTGACCATTTGACAAAGGGAGGTCGATTATGAAGTCCATGGCAAGGTGTGACCATGGCTTCTCCCCATTGGGTATGGGTTGCAGAAGGCCCAATGGAAGGTGATGGGGTGATTTGACCTGTGCACAGACTGGACAGGCAGCAACAAAGGCAGCAACATCTTTGCTAAGTTCTGGCCACCATAAGAGACGGGAAACCGACCAGAGGAGCTGGTTCTTTCCGGGATGACCTGCTGATTTAGTATTATGGTAGGTTGCAAGTAACTTGGCACGGAGGTCAGTAGGTACAAAACAGCACCCAGAGGGAGTCTCAGCAGGTGCATCTACTTGGACGGCCTATAATTTTTCCCCAATAGGAGATATTATGCTGGTACGTACGGTGGCCAGTACTTTGTCCTGAGGAATAATAGGACAAGGAGGACTCTCCTCTTTAGCGCCCGAGAACTGTCTGGATAGGGCATCAGCCTGGACAATTTTAGTACCTGGCAGGTACGAGACCACATAATTAAAACGAGACAAAAATAGCGTGGTGGCTTTCCATGGAGGAGGAGGAATGGATCAGAATGTTGTCTAAATATACCACCACACACTGTGGTTTTTGGAAAACCACAGGAGCACTGCAGAGACCAAAGGGCATTACAAGGTATTCATAATGCCCGCTCCTGGTGTTAAATGCGGTTTTCCATTCATGGCCCTCTGTTATCCGTACCAAATTATACGCCTCTCGCAGGTCGAGCTTAGAGAATACCTTAGACCCTTTCAATCGATCAAATAGCTCGGTAACCAGTGGAATAGGGTAGGCGTTCTTAACAGTGACGTGATTGACCTCCCTGTAGTCAATACAGGGTCTCAGTTCACCACTCTTTCTTCACAAAGAAGAATCCGGCCCCGGCAGGAGAGGAGGACTTGCGGATGAACCCCTGGGACAGCGCATCCACAACATACTCCACCATGGCCTTATTCTTGATCACAGAAAGAGGGTAGACTCGACCTCGAGGAGGTATGGCACCCGGGTGTAGTTCAATGGTACAATCTTATTGGCGGTGAGGAGGAAGCTCACCAGCCCGGCACTTATCGAATACATCACGGAACTCTTGGTACTTGTCAGGCAGCAAAGAGACCGAGGATGTGGTTAGAACCCTCCTCACTTTTACTAGTTATGGCATGACTTCAGCCCTTGCCCAATCGACCGTGGAATTGTGTTTGTGCAGCCATGGATAACCCAGGATCACAGGATAGTGAGGAGAGTGGATCACCTGGAATTGTAAGGTTTCGTGATGGAGATGCCCTACAGCCATAGCCAAAGGAACGGTTTTGTGGGTGACCTGTGGTGGCTGTAGGGGTCTACCATCAATCACCTCGAGGGAAAGTGGAGTGGTACGGAGCTGCAATGGAATGGAGTGCTTCTGGGCGAAGTCACTGTCAACAAAGAGGCCAGCTGCACCGGAGTCAATAAGTGCCTCTGAAGTAATGGAACTTTTGCCCCAAGAAAGCCCAATGGAGACTACTGGTTTATCAGTATGAATGTCCGGGGATGCTGAGACCGCACCTAAGGTCTGTCCCCTATAAGACCTTAGGTGCGGTCGTCCTGGACATGTGGAACAATTTTGCAATAGATGCCCTGCCTTACCACAGTAAAGGCACAGGCCCTCCCTCCTCCTCAAGGCCCTTTCTGCAACTGAAAGATGGGCTCCACATCACCTGAGGTGTCGAGACTAGGAGGTGCGGGAGGAGAGAAAGGCACGGGTGGGGACGAAAGGCTTGGAGTTAAATGGATGGGATGCCTCGACAGGCGCTCAGCAGCACAGAAGTCAGCGAAGTCTGGAGAAAACCAAGGGTCTGGAGCACAGAAGTTAGCAAAGTCTGGAACAAGCGATGGGTCTGGAACACAGCAAATAGGAGCTCAGGAAAATGCACAGCAGCCAGCAGAAACAGGTCAGCAAACACAAGGACAATGGAGAAGTGAGCCAAGCTGCTATAAATACCCTGAGAGGGTTGGCTGAGAACAGTCAAGTGAGTAATCAGAGAAGTCAGCAGATTCAGCCTGAGCCAGACAGTTAGAAGACAGCAGAAGTGGATAGCTGAGCACTAGATTAGCTCAGACAGCAGAATCAATAGACAGAATGGGAGCAACTCAGCAAAATCTTGAGAGAGAGATCCTTATATTGACCTCTCATATACTTGTACATTGTGATAAGATCTCCTCTTAGTCTTCTTTTCTCTAGAGTAAATAAACCAAGTTTGTCTAGTTGTTCCTCATACTTTAAATCCTCCATTCCCTAAGTTTAATTTTATTGCTCTTTGCTGTACACTCTCCAGTTCTAGAATATCCATTTTCAGAACTGGTGGCCAAAACTGCACTGCATATTTGAGATGAAGTCTTACCACTGATTTGTACAATGGCAAAATGATGTTATCCACTCTTGCTTCAATACCCATTTTCATGCAAGACAGGATTTTGCTTTTGTAACTGCTATTTGACACTGGTAACGGTTTCCAGGATTGTAGTTTACAAGGGTTCTCAGGTCTTTCTCCAGCAACAAGTCCCCTAAAATGATTTCATTAAGTTCATAAGAAGCATTGGGAATTTTTCTTCCCAAATGCCTTACTTTACACTTTCCCACATTAAACTTCATATTCCATTTGGTTGCCCAACCTGGCATTCTATGTAAATCCCTCTGTAAAGAGCAAATATCCTGTTCTGGATTAATTACCCTGCATTATTTAGTGTCATCTGCAAATATTGGTATTTTACTTTCTATATCTATTTCCAGGTCATTTATAAACATGTTAAAAAGCAGTGGACCTAGTAGTGAACCCTGGGGTACTCCACTCTCAACTTTAACTCTATTGGAGAATTGTCCATTTACAACCCTATCCTTCAACCAGTTTTCTATCCAATTGCAAAGGTTATCCCCTAGCCCCATTTTCCTTATTTTATACCCCAGCCTCAAAAGTGGCACTGTATCAAATGCCTTTGCAAAATCTAGATATACTACCTCAGTTGCCTTACCATTATCTAGGTTGCTACTTACTTCTTCATAGAAGCTGAAAAGATTAGTTTGGCATTATCTATTCCTCATAAAACCACGTTGATCCCTGCTAATAACCTTATTGTTGGTGGTGTAATCCTGAATATTATCCCTTATTATCCCTTCTAGCAGTTTTCCCACTACAGAGGTCAAACTCACAGGTCTATAATTCCCAGGTTCTGTTTTAGTTTTCTTCTTAAAGGGATAGTAATGTTTCAAAATAAAAGCAGCTCCAATTAATCTTCATAGTATTTGGGCCATGGAGAGTGTTATTTCAATACTGTCAGAGTTGTAGTTCAAGAGTAATTGCATGATAAATTATCCCCCTCCCACTCCTTTTGCTGGTGTAACACTGCTCACCTCAGAGCAGCAAGAATGTCCAGAGGGCTTGCAGAGAGGGACACTCTTCAATTAACATAAAGAATATTATTCTCACATTAAGAAGATTGTCCCTTGCTGTGAGCTGTCTGGCCTTAAGACCAGATTTCACATATGAGGGAAGGTGGCTTACACTAGGTAAAAGGGGTGGGAGGGGATATTTTATCATTCAATTACTCTTGAAGTACAACTCTGACAGTACTGAAATAACACTCTCCATGTCCCAAATACTATGAAGATTAATTGGAGCTGCTTTTATTTTAAAACATTACTATCTCTTTAAATAGAGGCACTACATTGGCTGTCTGCCAATCTTGTGGCTCAGTGCCTGTGGTGAGAGAATCTTTAAATAATAAACATAGGGTTCTTGCTGACATTGCACTGAGTTCCTGAAGAACTCTTGGATGTATACCATCAGGACCCAGTGCTTTGTTAGTCCTAATTTTGTTCAGACTTCCCATGACCACATCTTATGTTAACCCAATATCTGGAAACTGTATTGTTTTATTTGTTGCTAGCTGAGGCTCTTCTACCATTCCTTGTTCCCTTGTATAAACTGTTGCAAAGAAAGTGTTTAGAATATCGACCTTTTCCTTATTCTCTCTAATTAATTCACCCATCTCATTTTTTAAAGGTCCAATGAACTCCCTCTTACGTTTTTTATCTTTTATATATTTGAAAAACATTTTTGGATTAGTCTTGCTCTCCCTTGCAATTTGAGTTTCATTATCTGTTTTTGCTAACCTAATTGCCTTTTTACATTCTTTGTTGCACTCCCTGTATGTTAAGAAAGTTCAGTTCATTCAGACAAATAGTTTAAATGTTTTTTTTCCCTTGCCATTTCCTTCTTTACATTTGAAGTTATCCACATTGGCTGTGAATTACTTCTTTTTTAGTTGCTCCCCATTGGTGTATATACTGTTGGGTACATTTCTGCAACCTAAATTTGAATTCTGACCATTTTTCATCAATACGTTTGCCTTTAACTATTTTATCCCAATCTGTGTGTTGCATTGAAGCTCTTAACATTTTGAAGTTAGCTTTTTTAAAATTAAGAGTTTGGGTCGAACATACAGTTTTGCTTTGCTAAACTGATCTCAAATGTAACCATGTTGAGATCACAGTTTCCCATATGTTCACGTACCTTAATATTGGATACCATTTCTTTGTTATTAGTTATCACTAGGTCCAATACATTGTTATTTCTTGCCAGCACTTCCACCGTTTGTGATATGTAGCTTTCCCGAAGCATGCTCACAAACCTGCTTCCTTTAGCCCTCTGACAGGTCTCATATTTCTAGTTAATATCTGGATAGTTAAAATCTCCCATAATTATAGTATGCCCAAGCTGCACAGCTTTCCTCATTTGCAATAGCAGTTGGGCCTCAACATTCTCACCAACACTTGGTGGTTTGACGCATATATCCACTAATACCGTTTTTTTACCTTTTACACCACATATTACAAGGAATCCACATTATAGAAAGTTTCCTCACTAATATCACCCCTCAAAACTGGATTTAGCTCTGGTTTCAAATATATGCACACACCTCCCCCTTTTCTATTACTCATGTCTCTCCTAAACAGGAAATAGTCCTCTATATTTATAGCCCAGTCATGTGTACCAATCCACCATGTTTCAGTTATACCAGTTATGTCCAAATGCTCATTAACTACCAGCAATTCTAGTTCTCATATTTTATCTGCCATACTTCTTGCATTTGCTAGCATACAATTAATTTTTGAAGTCTTTAAATATTTTACCCCCCTACATCTTCATTTAGTAGGAGTTCCTCCCTATTGACTATATTTATCCCCACCCCTTCTTCACCCCCATGATCATTTACTTGAACCAAGTTCCTATCTACTCTATCTAACCACTTTTTGCTATCTATACCCTCCCTAATTTCCTAGTTTAAAAGCTCCTCCAACCTTCTTAGCATTCTCTCACCTAGCACGGTGGCTCCCCTACCATTTAGGTGCACCAATGCTTGAGCTATGCATAAAGCTCCCTGAGCTCCCTCTGCCTACCTGAAATGGCAAATGGCACAGGTAGTATTTTCAGAAAACACTACCCCAGAGGTCCTTGACTTGAGCTTGCACCCTAAACCCCTGAAATCCTTCTTTAGGGATCTCCATCTTCCTCCTACTTTTTCACTGGTACCAAGACAGATGGATCACTTACTGCCCCTCCCAATAATTTGTCTGCCCTGTCCGCAATATGCCGAACCAGACCACCCGGGAGAAAACATACTGTTCGGCATTCACTTTTCTGGCGGCATATTACCCTATCTACCCTCCTATTAACAGAGCCCCCTATTACCACCAACTGCCTTGGCTTCTGCATCCCATCTAAACTGGAAGGAGGACTGTTCCCCTGGCTGCGAGAGGAATGAGCCCTCTCCAGTATTGCCAATTCTGAGCTATCAACATCAACATTGTCACACAATCTTGCAAATCTGTTGGACTGAGTCAACTCTGAAGTGGCCTTCCTCGTCAGCTGCCCATTACCTCCCCTCCTTACTGTTACTCAGCTGCGTACCTGTCGCTCCTCAACTCCACCTTCTTCACCACTAACTCCACATGAATGAATGCATGAATTAATGTTTATTTATACAGTGCAACAAGTTTATGCAGCACTTCACAACTTAAGGCTTTAGACAATACAGGGTTATAAGTGCATTATAGAGTGAAATACTGGGCGCGAGGTCCCTGCCCAAAAGCTTACAATCTAAAATCCAAATTCTAAAGTACATACTACCTGTTCTGTGATTTTATGCTTCTTTCCAGGTTTCCAATGTTGCAATATTTCTTTCCAAATCCAATATCTTAGATTCTAAAAAGAAAATGTGCTCACAATTGGCACAGAGGTATGACCCCTGGAACGATTGCTCCAAGTGTTCAAACACATGACAAGATGTGCACTGCTTGAGATTGTCTAACCTGCTATCACTCATGCTTGGTTTTACAATTCAAATTGTCCTCTAATGCTCACTCTAAAGTAAATCAGATTTATATTGTCCTCTAGTGCACACTCTAAAGTAGTAGATCTCTTGAAATTACCTTCACCATAGAGTTCTGCTGATTTCCTACTACTGTTTCTGTTCTAACTCCATTTTCTTTCAAACTCCACTTGTTTGCAGTCCACTTAGATGCAGCCACAAAGAGAAAGCTCAAATGAGCCTAGAGGCTATATATAAAGTAGGACTTCAGCCAGGGGAATCCTCTCAGAAATCACTCAGAAGAAGAGAAGAACACAGTAAACACAATAATTATATTTTTAACCCTTGAAATACCCACACAAAATGAAAAAAGAATATACCTTTTTAACCCTTAACAAACACACTTGCACGTACTTTTTACCATTTGTTTTTATTTCTAGGACAACTCCAGACCTCGTATAGGTTACTACAATAAGTCCAATACATCCTCATCGTACATCAGACGGCACAGGTGAATATACCGCTGATACATATGACTGCAATATGGAGAACCAAAGCTGTTCCAGCCCACAACTTGGGACAGCGTGAAGGTACCTAGCGGATATCAAGTCGATTGGTAAGAATACACTTTTCCTATATGAACGCTCTTCTCATATGCTGTTCATATACAGGTGTATACCTGAGGACTATACCATTATATGCTCAGTATATATATCTACTACAATTTTAAATTGAGGAGTGAAAGTCTCAGTTGTATCAATACAGATCTGGAGTTTATTTCCTATTTTTTGACTGTGGCTCTACAAGGATTACACAGAGTATATTTCCAGAAAATCTGGCGGCATGAAACGTCGCTTCTGAAAAGTATGTGTTTGCCTCCAGAATTTTGCCAAGCAAAACCAACCGTTCCCCTTGGGGAACATCCCCTTGGACGATAGATGCAAGCTCTAGTAATCCAAGCTTTAGCAAAAAACAGGCAGAGAGGTACCAATGGCCACAAAATTTGCCCTTAGTAAGGAATCCAAGAGCTGATCTGCCTGATATTTAAACGCCACAGCATCTACCAGAGGCAAGGCAGTGTTCTTGGCAAGGTGGGATGTAGGGGGATCCACTGCAGGTGGGGTAACCCACTGCATTAAAGCCTATGCCAAAAAAGAATAGAGATTAGAGATGTGCCTGTTAAGAAACAGTCTTCTATCAGGTGGCTTCCTTTCTTCCAAGAAAACCTGATTCAGAACACTGATGGAAGATATCTGGAGAAGAAGCGCTAGAATCAGAGGCCTAATATACCTGAAGCTTCTCCAGGACCGCACTAATGAGTCCCTCAGCTGAAGGGAATAAAATCCTCTTAATAGTAAGAAAAGTACAGCGAGGTCTCTAGTTCATCCCAATCAGTCACACCTTCCTTCTCAGAGGAATCTACAAACAATTGTGAATGGCCTCCAGAAATAGGGTGAAAGGGTGCCCAGACTAAGAGTATAGGATTCCCTAAACAGATGAGGGGATATAGGCGACCGAAGAAATCAGTCTTAACCTTAACTGACTCCAGTTCCATAATGGAAGGCCCCTGAGTTGGAGTGGGGGCCACAGAGCAAGAAGGACATAAGGTACCAGAATACTCTCAAGGAAGCCCAATCTGGCATGAGGAAGAATGAGGTAAAGGGGTTAGGGGATGCTTTCGGTTTGTATTTACCCATGAATCCATTGGGATCTGACATGTCCAATTGAACCCCCCCAAAAGTAAGACAAAATAGTTCAAGCAGGGCGAAAGCAAGATAAAATTAATTATAGAGATCAAAAAGTACTTATCTGACTACAAGGGGTTAAATGGCAATAAAAGAGGAAAGTCCAGCCTCTGCTTTGCTCATGTAATAGGAAAAGCAAGATGTCAGCCAAAGATCCACTCTTATCCATCCTGTAAAACCCAAGAAACAAGGTGATTCTGGTGGATGTAGTTTGTAAGACAAGGAAACAATGGATCTAAAGCCATTAAAAAAAGTTGCTCTTCTAAACTCTGGTCAGAGTCCCCAGGATGACCAATCAAAATAGTAGGTCATCTGATTCAATATGAGCCAATTCTGACCCCCAGGAAGCAAATGGGGGCAGAGATATGTCCGTGTGATGAATTGTTTGAAACAAAGATGGCCACCCAGTTCTTAACAGGGCTGCATGAAATTTAAAAATGTATATATAAAATAAAAAATTAAGCTGAAAAGAGGAGAAAGTCCCAAAAAAAGATATCAACAGACTGAGGAACAGAATGGGCTAAGGAACCCTTACAGTGAATGCAGCCACCATTGATAAACACATAGCAATCAAGAGAAACAAAACAGAATGCAATACATACAAAGTACCAGATAACAGTGAGAAGAAGGACCATGACACTCAAGGTTAATTCAGTTTTCTGACTCCTATTATCTGAAATGAAGAACCCAACAGTGAGGTAGAGACTTAGAGAAAAAGTCTCAACCTCCACAGATAAAGGTCCTACTATACACCTGTGAACCAGACAACCCATGATCAAGCAGCATACCTAATGGGGAATTATGCAGCTCCATATAACTAGAAATATAAGAATAATAAAGGAGTATAACTAAGGGAAGTGGCAGAACACACTTTAATGTGGCAGGTCACTTGAAACTGGGAACAGAAGGTGTGGTAAAGTGGAAGAAAGAGGGGAGTCTCTGCCTTACCTTTTTTGTAGTGCCCTGACCTCCAGGAGGTAATTTAACCCAAATTAATTTTATTTTGAGTGCCAGAAGGCACTAGGCACCCCTCTGGCACTCAAAGGGTTAATGGAATGGAGGATATGAAGTATGAAGATGGTTTAGAGAAAGAAGAGGGGATCCTGTTACATTGTATAATTATATGAGGGGGTCAATACAAGGGTATCTCTAACAACATTTTTCATTACAAGACTATATCAAATAATTAGGGGACATCCCTTACGATTAGAGGAAAGGAGGTTTCAGATTCAGCAGAGGAAGGGTTTTTTTTGGTTTAAAAATGAGGCAATGGCAGACACAATGGATACATTTAAGACACTATTACATATACTTCTAACAGAAGGGAACATACAGGGTTATACTGTGTAGTAGTAGATAAACAGGATGTTCTGGTAAACAGAATAATACCCATTTTTCAGTCAGGAAGTCTTAAATAATTCTCATTTTCTGGGTTATAATGAGGCAAAAGTTGAAGTTGATGGACTTGTGTCTTTTGTCAACCTCATTTACTATGTAGGGGAGGGGGGTAGCACAATCTCCACTCACTCAAGTGAAGTTGTCCCAGCACTTAATTAAACCTATCTTCTGCTATGATGCATTGCAATTCACTTAGGTAGGTGGAGCTCAGATTATTGAGACTGCACTAAGCATCAGTCTCACTGATCTCGGCTTTATTGCCTGAAGCACATTTGAGTTGAAGATACATGATTTGCTGGTTGACAGTGGGAGAGGGACTTTGGGAAAGAGAGAGACTGTGTGGAGGTTGTATTTGTGTGTGTGTGTGTTTGTGTGTATGAGTGGAGAGAAAAAATTGGTGGGTACCATTTTGTCTGTGTTCCTATATTTGTGCCTGTGTGTGAATATAAGGCAATCAGGCACCGTCATAAGATGTTCCAGAACTCTTGAGTAATGCTGAATATGTTGTCCTTGACGTAGGGCATTTTTATACTTTATTAACCCCTTAAGGACCGGCCGTGCACACACAGTGCAGTCACTTAAGGACCAGGGACCATTTTTTTTTTCACTATCCGCAGGGAGCCCAGAATTCCATGACGGTCCAGGACCGTCATCGATGCTTAACTGAAAACAAGCCATGATGGTCCTGGACCGTCATGGGTCCTTAAGGGGTTAACAGGGGAAAAAGGAGACTTTTTCTGCTTGGACATAAAATTTACTAAATGTTTCAATATCAAATGGGATAGTTACTTTTTAAGTATATGATTGAACTATGGACTAGTTATATATTATGTCTTGAAAGTTAAACATATTTCCTCCTGTTTAATGTATTCTCAAGCACATATCCATATATGTGTGTGTTTGTATGCATGAGAGTACTGGCAGGTGTGTGTGGGTGTGCATGGGTTTGTGCATACTCTTGCGTGTATGTGAATGAATGTTCGTGTGTGTGTGTGTGTTTGTGTGTATGTGTGTACATACATGTAGGTATAATGCTGTGTGTGTGCACTTGTGTGGATGAAATTATTTAAAAAAAAACAAAAAAAAAAAAAAACTTAACTGTCAACTTTTATAATATTCCACTGCTGCACTGTGCTTGCTTACTTCGCTCCACGTATCTTTTAGAAAACATTTTGCATTTAAACGTTCCTGTCAGTGCTGTTACTCAGACCATTGTTTATATATGTGGATCCAAATGCAAATATATAAATTAAATGTAAAAGATTTCTTACTGTGGATTGTCACAGCTCCGTGTCCTATATTTCACTCCTGTGCCACAACTCCGTGAGCAAGAACCAAATTTACTCCATTGTCCCCAGTTTCCATCTTGCCTAAGGATATCTGAAGTTAACCAGATGCAGTGACCTTTGAAGCAGTGCTTATATAAAAAAAGAAAATATATTATAAATTATTGACATCTTATAAAATTACATTCAAAACATTTTTGGATGTATATTTTTTATTTTTCTGTTGTACCAGAAATTTGTTAAGTTGAGTTTACAGTACACTGAAAGGAGATATATAGGAAAAGTATATATAAAAAACACCACAAAATATGGAAATGTTGTCCTACAATTGCCTTAGACAATATCTATCCACAGAATCCCTATTACCAGAAACAGAATATAAAGCACAGCTTGTGCTTGTGTTAGTGTATGCATGCACAAATACAATGCTTAGACCACCACAGTAGTAATACAAAGAGAAAAAATATGTTGCTTGAAAGCCTTTTAGAATATCCTTAGGCCCTGATGATCTTCAAAATCACTGCTTTAACTGATCTTTTAGCACACTGGAACTGAATTCGTATTTCTATCCCTACAATTACTACAATACAAGGGCAGGACAATAAAGCAGTCTAAAGCTTTTTTTGGGACATTCATTAACACCATACTTAGGTCACTCTACAATGTAAGGAGTAAATAAAATGGCTCAAGGACTCATGACGTGCCAGGAACATCATTGGTAAACTTGCATTAAGGACAAATAACAGTTCTGACATGTTATGCAATTCTGGGGTCCCCACATGGTTGCACGCTGCTCGGGGATCCTTGAGTCAATTGCGCGATTAAAAAAAAAAGGTCCTTGGTCCTTAAAGGTCAGCCGCGTGGTAGTTAAGGGGTTAAACGTACAACACTGTACGCATGGGACTATATATAATGTATATTATTGTAAACACTGTACACACAGGAGTGTATACAAAATGTATATTAATCTACACAGTGCATACATTAATATACATTATATATCCACTCCTGTGTGTACAATAATATACATTATATGTGTCACTGAGGTTAATATGAACCCTTGTTTAGTGGGAAACACAATGCATTCCAATGCCTTGCATACCCCTGTGCAACTAAAAGGGTTAAGCATTGTTTAAAAAACAAAGAACAGAGAATGAAGGAATCCTACTGAAATGTCACCCTCTATGTTGTGAGCATGAAAATGGTGAGATGATAATGTCACATAGGTCAAAACAGCGACTTCAGAATGCGGCCTGTATGAAAAGGCTAACATAATGATGTCGCAAGCTTAATTGTCGCAAAAAGAAAATAGCGCACAATACCAAATAAAATAGGGCAAGTCTGTGGCTTAACCCCTTCAGTACAGAAATAGGGAAAAGAAAGGTTCCCCAAACAAGAAACCCGGTTTCTTGTTTAGGGAACCTTTCTTTTCCCTATTTCTGTACATGTTGTTGTCCCGTAGGTACCACTGACACAGGCTACCTCAAATAATAAGTATCCCCAAATACGGTTAGTGCAGACTATCTCATTTCTTTTAACATTTTCAGTGCCAAAGGGTTATTGTGCAAGTCTTTGTCTTAACCCTTTGAATGCCAAAAGGTTATTTCTTATCCATGAACCTAATTATCGATAATGATAAAAACAAAAAAATACTGTTTTGCGGTTTTGTTTTCCAAAGAAAAAAACACAAGTCTCCTCACTGGAGGAGCTTGGGGCAGCCTCTCATGATGTTCTTGTAGAGTGATGGATTAGCCACAGCGGGTTCCAGCATACTGATGGGTTTAATAGATACTGGCATTGCATCTTTGGGGTTAATTATAATAAAGTTTTGTGTAACCATTTGAGCGCCAGAGTAGTATGCAACAAATTGGTTTTCAATGCGTTGCTTTGACCTCTGGGAGTCAAAGGGTTAACGTGATGGCTTCAGCTGCTTTGGTCTTAGTTCATAAGGCTAGTATGGGTGGTGCGTTTAGGGCGCATCTTGCATTTAGCCAATTATTTTTTCTTGCATTCATTAACCTTTTGCAAAGCCTTTTGTAGATAAGTGGAATAGCCTACCAGCAGAAGTGGTAGAAGTTAATACAGTGACAGAATTTAAGCATGCATGGGATAGGCATAAGGCGGTCCTTAACATATGAAAAGACCAAGGACCAAAAAAGGTTTGAGGTTGTGTTTTACAGTAGGAAAATGGGCAGACTAGATGGGCCGAATGGTTCTTATCTGCCGTCAAATTCTATGTTTCTATGTGGCCTTCTGGCACTGAACTGGTTAATGAATCCATCCCTTTGGTGCAGAAGATCCCTCTCAGGTGGCGCTCAGAATGTTAATGAGGTGTCCACTTTCCAGTATGGGGCAGCTAATCAGTCCAAATGCCTGTTTCTGCTAATCCTTTGAATGGCAGGTGTGTAAGCAAAGCATTGCTTTGCATACCCGTCTGACACTGAAGGGGGGGTTGACTGTTGGAAGTGATTGGGGTCATTGTGAGCCAAAGCTAAGCTTGCAGAGGCAGAGATAGGGGTCAGCTATGAGCAGCTGGAGAAGCAGTGTGAGTGCATGGGGAACCTGGCCTATACAGGGAAGGTGATGTGGGCGCCACTGCTGTTTGTCCCCCTTTCTTGTTGTTTGCTAATGGCCCCATCTTTGCATCCTCAGGGGGGCAATGGTTGGGCATAATGGAGGTAGGAAGAGAAGTGTGAAATGTCTAGGTTGTATAGTGATGATGCTTCCAGAAAGTGAATGCAGAGGGGAGGAAAAAAAAAGAAGAAAGGACTGAAGTTGCAAAGTGTATGTGTATGCTGTGGACCTCTTTGACATTCAAAGGTTAGGGCACAGATGGATGGTATGCATCTTAAGTGTGTCCATTAGCGTGACACGCTCCGGTCAGACATTGAAACGCATCTGTTGCTGTGCTATGCAGCTCTGATGAGAGTGAGAGCAGGTACAAGTAGGAAGCTGAGTGGAGTGTGTTCAATGCTCTCCATGACATTGTGGTGGCTGGTGTACAGAACACAGTGCCGTTTGGAGCAAAAAGAGAATCTGATGGTGGGTTCCATTTCAGAGCAACAGTGTGAGGCTTTTTGGAAAGGTGAGAGTCAGCCATGCTTTTGGTTTTCATCAGGGGATAGTGAGGGGTGTGGAAAATGACATCCCTGTGTATTTTCGGCTCAGGCAGTGTGGAGGACATATGCAGATCTCCACCTACCTGCCTCCCTGCGTTGTGTGAGGCATGGATGCAGAATTTATGGTCACATGACCATTTCTTCTTTTATAGTATAGACAGGACAATGTTGTCAAACACAGTAAGCCATTCAGTTATCTGTGCTATGAAAAAATACCGGATGAAAAAACACACAAGACAAAGGATAACCGAAAAGTCACAGTATTTCTACATCTGAATATACTTATATTTTGCATATTTTTTTATTTTAATGCAGGAACATTTTGTCAGGCACGATAAACCATTCAATTAACTGTGCTATGAAAAAATACCGGATGAAAAAACTCACTTTGGGCAATGAAGTTATTGTCCATTGGAATCCATTAAAAAAAGGTCCAATATTCCAATTCAATCCCATGCATTAGTCATAGAGTACCCTAATGCACGTTTAAACCTGCCGACACAGGAATTGAAGGGGGAAAAAAGCCTAAAATAAACCTAAGTGCCCATAGAACAGAGGACCCTAAGCCCCATATCAATGCATCCAAAGTGTGTGAAATGTGGAGTATGCAATGCATTGGACACTGTTGCATACACCACTGGCACTCACAGGGTTAATCCAACTGAAGTTAACAACATCACATGAAAATAAACACTTACCTGTAATACTGATGTCCAGTAGGGTCTTAAGCACCCTGGCCAGCTATTGTCCGTCTTCTTCTGTTATCTTCTATTTTCCGTCATCATCATTCTCTTCACATTCTTCCTGTATTCTTCTTTTGTCTCCCAAGTATGTGACTGAAAAGAAGAAGAAAGTCAAAATTATATCTGCTCCAAAAAAGTATGAATCAAAGCTGGGCTAAACCCTTTGAGTGCCAGAGGGGTACACATTTTTCTAGTCCAATTCGAATAAATATTTTTCTATTCCAATTCACTAATATATATAGTGGCAGTCCAAACAGATAATGTGTTGTGGCAGTGAATCGGTTAAAGTATGCTGTCGCCGGCGATGGTGGCAGGAATGCAGGTGAAACATACCCCCCCCCCCTTGAGTTACCTTTCAGGAAGTTGCCCGAGCCTTTCTGTGGGAAAATTGAACAGAGACTGGCTTTTATATGGCCAGTCACTGTTCAAAATGGTTCCCAGCCTTCCATTGTCTAGGATGTGTGCTTACGCAACCTCCCAGCCAATCATCATTTAGCGGGGGGATGGCGATAACTTGGGGGGGGTCCTGCATTCCTGCCGCCACCACCGGCGGCAAAGGCGGCAGGGTAAGCATACTTTTACCCTTTCAATACCACAATAGATTATCTATCTATTTGGACTTTATTATCTACATAGAATACAAACATACAGTAGCAAGCTAGAATAGAAATATATTTATTCAATTTTGACTGGAAAAAAAAAAAAAAATTCAAATTGGACTGCCTGCAAAAATCGAACCCTAGGGGTGCCACACAAGTATGCAACGGATTGCTCTGCAATGCTGTGTGTACCACTCAAAGGGTTTAGCCCAGCATAACTTTGATTCATACTTTTTTGAAGCAGATTTAATTTTGACTCTTTCTTCTTCTTGGCAGGGATATCTTTGGGACACGAAAGAAGAAAAGAAGACAGGAGACAGGAAGAATGAAGATGAAGAGAAAGAAGATGATGAAAGATAGAAGATTACAGAAGACAACGGACTGTGGATGACAGAGATGTGTTATACAGCTCTGGGTTCTGGGAGTTAGCATAGTGTTAGAGCTAGTATTGTTGCACTTTACTGTTAGGGGTAGTGTAAGGTTAGTTTTTTGGAGGGTGACTGTGTTTGGTCTCACACTCGGTGCTTGATGGCGTGTCAAGCATTGAGCTTGAGCCATTTTCCTTTGATGCTCCCATTTCTCACTCTACTTAGCGTGAGTTTTGGGAACTTAAAACACACAGCGAACTTTTGGCCAAAAGTCAGGTTCTCTGGCACAGTGCTCATTTTGGTTTCTGTTGGTAGGGCAATAGAATACCTCAGGTGACACAGTGTGTTTACTGGTCGGTAGCCATTTTTGCCCTGCTGGCTGTTTTACCATCCACAATTGAATTGAGACCTAAGAAGAAATATAGGTCATTATCTAACTTATTGAAAGTAAAGGAACTGCAACACTTCCTAATAATATACTCCCACTTACCTAAATCGGGGCATGAAAGTTCTTATGGCCACTATAAATCAATTCTGCATGGATTAGTTCTCAAAATTATCTTTAATTATGTCATGTACATAAAGGAAGACAATTCTTTATTGCAGGACTCAAGGACTCCAAAATGATCTCACGGAAATCTACTGAGGAAATTTTCAGGAGGAGGAGCTTGGAGTCCTTGAGCCCTGTACCCAATGCAGAGAATGCACCTCACTGGATGCCATGCAGCAGGGAACACCAGGTACAATAGTATTTGATAGGTGCAGCATTAGTGTCATTTTCAAAGAAGACATCTTAGCTGTCTATCTCAGCTAAAACAGAGAGTCTCCCCTTTGCAAAAATAACAAGAAAAAACTTGAACTATGAAAGTACATATTATAGAGGAGTGAGGTAGGAGTTTATCAGAGTGCACACCTTACTCCAAAATGCATAGTATAACTGGAAAATGAAATACTTCTGGGGATCAATTTGAGAAGGGGAAGTGAAGATTTCTGCACTAAAAATGGGGCCCACTGGACCTTCAGGGGGACATGCTGGGTGAAGCAGCAGGCCAAGGGACCACTAGTAGGGAGTCAGAGAGAGAGACTAACTGGGGTTAAAGGTTTTTAAATATAGTTTATCTTATTGTTGCTGTCATGCTGTATTTTTGGCACAGATTGTAAGTTATTTTGCATCACGTGGGTTATCCTCATGGAACCAGAAAGCATACACTCTAAAATAAATTGCCCATAATAGTACACTTACCAAGAGGGGCAAGTTCTGTTGTGTCATGAGGGTCACCCAAATGACAACACAGAGATCACAATCTACAGTCTGTGACCCACAAGGTATCAGAGAGCTTTTGCTTCACAGGATATGATCCACAGTGGGTAATTCCTGTTAGATTTTTAGTTCTGTGGTGCCATAAGGGTCATATATTGAAAGCTTTGTGGTATCATGAGATTCATAGATTGTAAGCTCTGCAGTGCCATGTTGATGACCCTCATGGCAACATAAAACTCACACTTCACAGAACATAATACACTGTGGGTTATCCTTTTTAAATTGTAAACTCTGTGGTGTCATATTGGTCATACATTGTAGATTATAATCTCTGTGGTAATGAATAGTTGACCCTCATGACACCACAGAGCTTGTACTTCACAGGAACCCACAGTGGATAATTCCTTTTACATTGTAAACTCTGCTGAGTCATACATTGTGGATTGTAAACTGTAATTTCATGTGAGCCGAACCTTGGAGATTGAAAGCTCTGAGGTGTTATGTGGTTGTCCACTGCTTGTCACAGAACCATACACTGTTTGCTTTGTTTTCCACTACATATCTTTACTTACATGCAATACATGTAACACCTTGCATTTCTTCAGGGAACTATGTGATTCCATGGAACACAGTTTAAGAACCACTGATCAAAACCATCCCTCCTGCCTGCCTCCCTGTCTCTACCCAAAGACATCAGACTAGTAGTCATGGGAATCTGGGGTGCTGTAGATTACTGCAGGGTATAGTTCTAGACTAAACTTTTAATTGTTTGCCATCTGTATTAATGTGTACCTAGAACTTTTTGTTTTGAGGTACCAGGAGCTGTGTGGATTAGTGTTGATGTGCTTGAAACTGTATGTCTTTTCTTGGTGCTTCCTAAGGACCTTCTGTGCAGCAGCTGGAAGCTAGAGTGTGAAGAGCAGGGAGCAAAGGTGGAGAGTGCAGACAGTCTCTGATAGTATTTTGCTGTAGAAGAGGCCAGAGAAAAGTTGTTGGCCAGGACCAAGATGGGAACACCAGAGTACTGAGAAATACTGCACAGAGTGAGTCCAGAGAAGAGAAATCCAAAGGTGAAGGCAGGATCTGAGGGAGAGAAAAGGAACTGGTGGAGAACAGAAGAGAAACAAAATATGAGTCTCAGGCAATATGGCAAAGCTACACACTCTGACAAGTAGGATAGTTCTGATGTCAAATGAGCAGGGCTTGGCAGATGTCTCAGTTGATTCGGCAAATGAGCAGGGCTTGGCGGATGTGCACCATCTGGTGAGTGGGAGGAATCTCAGGCAGTCTCAGAATTGCTTGGTGGATGTGCAGAGTCTGGTGAATGGAAGGAATTGCTAGTGGATTTCCAGAACTTGGTAAATGTGCAAACTCTGGTGAATTAAGTGAATCTGTGGCAAACTTGCAGAGCTTGGCAGATGTGCACAGACTGGTGAATGGTAAAGGAATCTTCAGCAAACTTGCAGAGCTTGGTGAATGTGCTCACTCTGGTAAACGGAGGGAACCTCTGGTGAACTTGAGGAGCAGGGTAGAGAAGAAGGCTTGGAGATCATGGTTCCGACATTTGGAATACAGTCTGAAGGATGAGGCGAAAGCAAGTTCAAGTTGAGCCGAGGTTAAAGCAAGAAGAGTCAGTCGGATATGTGGTACAATGGAGAAGGAAGGGTGAAGTCGACAATACAGGTTGGGTTAAACACCAGAAGCAGAAGAACATGGTACCAAGGGAAAACAGATGAGGAGTGAGGTAAATAACAAGCCAGATCGATAACAGGATCTGTACACTGAGCTCAGAAAATTGTCTTAACACAGGAAGCTTGAAGAACGATGATGTGACTAGATGCAGAGTAGACTAATACGAGAGGGAAGGGTGGAGAGAGGACTGGTAAAGCAGGTAAATCTGAATAACACTGCCCCCACCTCAAAGGCCAGCCTCCGGGTGGCCAGGTTTCGACGGTTGGAATGATGTATGGAGCGAACCATTGCGGGAGCATGTCTTTAGCTGAAATCCATGAATGTTTCTCTGTTCCATAACCTTTACAATCAATTAGATTTTGAGGAAACCCAACCAAGGTAGAGAGTGGAAGGGACTGAGGATGTTAGATTGTTGAACAATAGTGAAATGTCATAGGTAGATTTACAAGCATTAATTTGTCTTTTCAGTTTGCCCATTGTTCTGTGGGTGATAGGCTAAAGAAGAATGGAGTTCTATGCCCAGGCACGTACAAAACACTTTCTAGAAGTGGGGAACAAACTGTAAACCCCTGTCTGAGACAATCTGTTCCAGAAGGCCACGGCAGCGAAAAAAATACCTTTAATGAAACTCTCAGTCAATTCTTGAGTGGTAGGGAGTTTTTTTGTAGGGAATGAAGTGGGACTGCCTGAAGAAACTATCCACCACCAATATAATTATACATTGGTTGGAAAGAGGGAGATCAACAATGAAATTGAGAACAATATGAGTCCATGGAAGAGCAGAACTGCCAAAGGATGTATGAATCAAATGGTCGGGTATGTGAGGGCTTGTTCTGCGTGCTAGTTGTACAGGCCTGAACATAAGCCACAACATTGCATCAAAAGGAGGGCAACCAAAAGGGTCTAATCAGAAGTTCCAAGGTTAGTGGCACACCAGGGTGTCCAGTCATGGGAGAACAATGGGGCCAATGTAACAGTTTGGTTCTAAATTCCCAAGGAATAAATAGTGATGATCTAATCCAAAAAGAAACAAGACAACGCACCAGAACTACTAAGTGTACATGTTATTTGACACTTAAAAAAATTCGCAACAATTGTGTGCCAAGTGTGAGCAGGCAAAAAACTGGAAAAATGCAGAAAAGTTTTAGTTATATGGATGGTGAAAAAAACTGATAATACATTTTGGTTCAGAGGTGCGGTGAGGGATGTGATTCAGACTCAGAGTGGTATCGGACTATAATGGATAAATGGGAGTAACTTGTGGATAAGGGAATATATACTGGATCAATGACCAAGACCAACACCTAATTGCAAAAACAATAGAAACAGAAATGTTACATGACACTTCCCTTGTGTTGTTGTTTTCCTAGCAGTTCTGTTACCTTGGGCTCCGTGTATGACCTGGCTAGTCTTCCATCCATTCTAGTGCTGACCTGTGGCTCTGTCTGACTATTCTTTTGCCTAACCCCTAATAGTGGACATTCAGTCTGGTGCAGACTTGTGGCTCTGGCTGACTACCTGAACTGTGTATGACCCGGTTTGTCTGGCTACCCACTCTGGTGCTGACTTGTGGCTCTGTTTGACTATTCTTTTGTCTTTTCCCCTGGTGATCAGACACTCTATGCAAGTCTGCAGAATTGCATAGCTGACTGCAGACGTGAGTCAGTTTTTCACCTTACGTCTACTGACTACAGACGTGGGTCAGTATTCGCTCCTACTGACTGCAGGCGTGAGTCAGTATTCACCTTTACTGGCTCCAGGTGGGAGTCAGTGATATTTACTTCTGACTGCAGGCTGAGTCAGACCTCATTCCTCATTGGATCACAATCCTGGGTTCCTGGTCCAGTTCCTGTTTTCAGCTGAGACTTCCAGTGGCTAAGGCCTAGTCTCCAGCACAGTGGTTTAGGATTGCAACCTATTATTTCTGGTAGCAGGCTTGCTGGCTATTACCCTGTGCTTATTCCTATTGTATATATTGTATATATCCTCTTTATGTCATTTGTTAATAAACTGCATTAACTAAACCGTACTGACTCCTGAACCTCTCTGGGTATCCGTGACAGTTGGGTGATAATCTAAACATGTTGTAATGAGATGAAGCTGTCCTCCTTTCTAAACAAAAAACCCTGGTGATCCGAAATATATTATTGAAATAATATAAAATCTTCCATCTATTTATTGATTTTGCAAGGTTCATAAATGATGTCTTATGTGATAGACACCACAAATCCAGTTCTTAATTAAGTCCCCATAGGCATAGAGTGTTTAGTTTAAATAGCCAAAAAACTCTCGGTGGTATAATTTTTCAAAACGGTTTCCTCCTCTCATAGTAGGGCTTATATATTCAGTTCACAGAATTGTTAAATCTGAAATGGATAGAAAATCTGCTCATGCAGTGTCTGGATACACTATGTTTTGGATTTCCCTTCAGGATGTTGTTTCAATGTTCGAGAAATCTCTTTTTAAGTGTTCTTGAAGTTCTTCCCACATACTGGTTGCTGCATTTACATTCTAAAAAGTATATTACGTATTCAGTTGTACAGTTCACATATTCTTTCAAAACTTCTGTTGTTTTAGAGGTCCATTTGTGAGTTTTATTTTTCATAAAGTTTTCCCCATTGATGGTTCTTTGGAAGGTTTTTTTCTCCTTTATTATAGATGGTGGCAATTTTGTTTTTACATCTGGGGCTTTATGAAACATGAATTTAGGCTTGTGTGGGATTGTTTTTTGTAAAACCTTATCTACCTCCAAAATGTGCCAATGCTTGCAAATTATACTCTGTACTTTTCCTGTAGCTTCAGAGTATTCTGTAATAAATGGGATTTGTGGATTTTTTTTTGGTATTATTTGTTGCTGAAATCCTGTTGTGAAGGTTCTTTTTTAATCTTCAAGAGATGATCTCTTGGGATTTTTTCTGCTCTTGAATTCACTCTTTCAACCATGGCTGGATCATATCCTTTTTCCACAAATCTTTGTGAGTTTTTCTGCCTGTTCTTGAAAATCACTTTGTAAGGAATAGTTTCATTTAATTAGTTGAAACTGGCCGTATGGCACATTTTGGAGCCACTTTTGGTGGTGTCCACTGCTTGCATCGATGTAGCCATTCACATCTACTGGTTTGTAATGTGTTGTTGTTGTAATAGTACCTTCCCTGTTGCTGGTAATTACTAGATCCAGGAATACCTCCTCTTGTCTGTAAGAATGGGTGAATTGGAGTCCATAATCATTTTGATTGATTTCTGCCAGGAAAGTGATTAGGCTAACTTCTTTGCCTCTCCAAATAATCAGGATATCATCGATGTAGCTGAAATATAGAACAAGGTTTGCACCATACCTTCCCCGAACATGGATCTATTCCCAGAAACCCATGAACAGGTTGGCATAGCCCAGGGCAAACCTTGCTCCCATAGTGGAACCACGTATTTGTCTGAAATGTTGGTTTTCAAAAACGAAGTAGTTATGTTTTAGAATAAATGAGATTCCATCCAGCACGAAGTTTTTCTGTTTCTGATGCAATTCATTATCCAGACTCAGATGGTGTCTCACTGCCTCAATACCTTGCTGGTGGTAAATGACAGTATATAATGCTGTCACATCACATCTAACTAAAATATAATCCTCATGCCATGTAATAGACTGTAATTGATTGATAATATGGGTGGAATCTCTAGTATATGAACCTAGATTTTTAACGTATGGTTGAAGAAAACAATCTAAGTGAGTTGATGCCGGATATAATGGGACTCCACAATGCTTTTGACAGATTTTTTGTGTATTTTAGGAATGTGATAATATATAGCTGTAGTGGGATGTTTAATGTCCAAAAATGAAAAAACTCATTTTATTTAAGAATTTCTTCTTTATATGCCAGATGAATCATAATTTCATTTTCCTTTTGAAATTTGGGTCCTGGGTTGTATTTAAGTTTTTCATAAAAAACTGTATCTCCCAGGATCCTGTAGGCCTCTTGTAAATAATCATTGCAATCCTGGATTACTATGCCATCTCCTTTATCCGCCTCCCTGATTATGATCTCTTCATTTTTCATTAATTGTTGTGAACTTTGTTTTTCTTTTTGGGTTAGACTTTGTTTTGTATGAGTTCTTTAACATTTGTCGAAAATCTCTTATAACCACTTCTTGGAATGTTTCAATGAAGGATCCCTGTGTGTGTGTGTGTGTGTGTAGGATTAACCTTTGAATTAGGTTTAAAGATGGTATGAGTGAGAGCCTCTATCTGTTATGTTCATACTCTCGTTTGTTTCTGATTCGTTTCTTAACTCTTCCAATAATCCCAAGATTTCGGAATTGATGGTATTTTCCATATTTGTTGGTATTTTCCATATTTGTTATTGGAGGAAGGGTTTTATAGCACTTTTTTTCCAATTGTTTTGCATAATATCTTTTTAGCGACAATTTTCTGATAAATTTATGTGTGTCCACAAACAATTGGAACTCATTTTTTTTTGATGGGGCAAACTTCAAGCCCTTTTTGAGTAATGATATTTCATCCGTAGTTAGTTGGTATTTTGATAAATGAAAGATTCCATTGTTGGTGGGGTATTCTTGCCTAGATTCCTTGTTATTTTGTTTATTCTTTCCTCCCCTGATTTCTCTTCTGATTCCTCCTCTCTTTCTTCACATAGGTTGTCTTGGGGTTTTGTAACATAGTAAATTAGGTTGACTAAAGACACAAGTCCATCAAGTTCAACCTTCCCCTCATACCCCAGTAACTGAGAATTTTATAGCTTTCCTGCTACCTTTATCAGACCTTCCTGATCAGTATAGCTCTGTATGTTCCCTTTTGAAAGAAATGTATCTAATCTTCTCTTAAATGTATCCATTGTATCTGCCATTACCACCTCCCTGGGCAATGAATTCCACAATTTAACAGACCTCACCAAAAAAAAATCTTTCCTCTGCTGAAGTTTAAAACTCATTTCCTCTAATCTCTAATCTGTACCCTCTCTAGTTCTAGTATATCCTTTTTCAGAACCGGTGCCCAAAATTGCACTGCATACTCAAGGTGAGGTCTTACCAATGATTTGTATAATGGCAAAATAATGATATCCACCCTTGCTTCAATATCTCTTTTTATGCAAGACAGGATTTTGTTTGTGAAAGGGAAAATATTTGCTTCTGCAAGGCCTACAGATGCGCATTGGCTATACTCTGCTAAAATATAATATTTCTAGCTATGGTTTGTTCTAACAGTTATAGTTTGATAAGAGCTAATTAAGTAAATGATATCAACTTGTGACATTTGAATTTGTGAACAACATGTCCGGAACAATTCTTTTTATAACTTGTTTTGTCTTATTGCGGTAAGGGGCTTTCTGCCAAATGATTAAGTAATTTGCAGGTGTGAATGTGTCTGAACCTTTTAACTCTAAAGTTCCCTCTGTATTCCCATTGGTTAAATGACAGACAATGTCCATATCTGTTCATGTATCCTGGGAGGGGAAATCTCTCCCCTTAATTAACATGCCTACCACCCACTGATTTTGCATTATATAAACTGGTGAATTTCACTTAATAAATTGGATAAGAGGTTATAGCACAAGATTCGTGTCTGCGTGTATTCATTTCTTATCCCCAGGCCTGCGACTTAGGATATCTCGGAGGAACAGTGTGGGAGTCCAAGGTCCCCGGGGAAAATATTAAACAGAGTATACAGAAGATAGAGACAGTTATCTACAACAATTTTGGCTGTAGTCGGCAGCATCTTCACAGACCGTGAGTTGACTATATTTTTTTATATATATATGTGTTTTCATATATGTGCTGTTATACATATGGTCTGCTCACTTGTCTCTGAAGATATTATTATTATTTGTGGATGACTGGTCTGTATTGAAGTTGGGTAACCAGGCCCAACTTAATCAGGTGACACACATGATTTTAGGATTTTTTTTAGTGTTTTAAAGTGTCATGTGTGGGGTGATAGGGTAGTTTTAGGCACCTGATTGGTCTGTATTGGAGTTGGGTAACCAGGCCCAACATAACCAGGTGATTTAGGCACCTGGTTGGGAGGCAGGTTCGAGTCCTGGCCTCAGTAAATATTGGAGTTGGGTAACCAGGCCCAACATAACCAGGTGGTTTAGGCACCTGGTTGGGAGGCAGGTTCGAGTCCTGACCTCAGTATAGTGAAATATTGATTACAGGGTAACCAGGCTCCTGTAAAGTACGGACACACACCCCTCCTCGAGATTGAATAAGTCATATTGTTATACTAACAGAATTATATGTATTTTAGTCCTTGTTTGTTATATGACTGTTACTAACCATTTTTCATGTTATGTATATGGCATTACATTTCCCTGTATTTTCATATAACACTTATTAATGTAACTTGAATGCATGTGTTTAAGTAATAATGTTTGGATACTATGCTGTTATAATAATTGTTATTCACCAATAATTCTTATGTACAGAATGTACCTAATACTTTGTCCATAAGTAAATTGTTTGTTTCACAAAAATAATAATAACAATACTTTGTCTCTAGATGATTTACGGGGTTAGACCACATAGTTCACTCAAATTTGTCCCACTGATATATGTACGGGTCAGAGTAGATAATCTGTCCAGGTCTATCCCCGAGAGATTTATATACATGGGCATGAGTAGATAATCTGCCCTATGGAGACATGAATTGAATATTTTACCCCGTGATTTTTAGGGGCAGCGTATATGAACACCCTATTGACCAGAAGGAAAATGAGTTAATCTAAAAGGAAAAGCAAAAAAACGCAAATACACAAACAAGGGACTTGTAATGCCTGAATATGTGATATTGTTCTGTTGTCTGTCCTTGTATTTTTGTCTGTTACGACTAAACATTTGCATGATATTATTTTTATTGCTCTGTTGACCTTGGTAAGTGGTCTCACTGATACCATTTAAACTTAAAATTATAATTGTGTTGTTCATGTGTATATGTATGTGTATGTATATGTATGTATGTATTTGTATATCACTCTATACTGACCTGACGGACATTGTTTATTTTGGACCGAGACTTTGATATTATTACTATGAGAATTAATCAATCTAAGCCTAGAAATTCTATAATAACCATTAAGAAGTGTAATACTGGTAAGACAATAAAGAGTTAAATACTGCGTGCAACATAATATGTATATAACATTACTAGAGTCCAAATAGGTAAGCGAGTAAGAAATAGGTTTACTTTTAAAAGGAGTTAGAAGAGAAATTGTTGAATTTGAGACAAAAGGTAAGACTGAGAAAAAAAAAAAAATTTTTTTGACCTGGTCCTAGAAATGCCGCTCATGACTGTGGGAGACCAGGTTGTTAATAAGTCCCCAGATATGTTAGTAATGACTGTATGGACTAAATATTGTCTTAATCCCATTTAAATCCCCTAAAATCACAATATTGATTACAAAAATATATATAATAAGAGACAGCAATTGACTACTTCTGATTACAGATTTTTGTTAGTATAATTACAAAACACATGGGTGCTAGATGACCTTTTAATTGTGATAATTTGAGTGAGAAAGATGATTTCCCTTTTTGACTGACGTAGGAGGTGATATATATTACGAAAAAAAGAAAAAAAAGTGAGAGACAGCATTCAGATAGAAGGAACTGGAAAGTGAATGTTTGTGGAAAAGTTTTGATAATGGTTGGGAAAATGCACGTGGACTTATTGAGGTAGACGATTTGGGACCACTTTGTTATGAAGTGGCTCAAGTAGTCAGAATGTGTATTGATAATTTGCATAGCTGAGAAAGTGAAGCTTTGGAAATGGCAATAAGAATAATGGGAGTGACGGGTTGTTTTAAGAAAGATACGGAGAATGTGGAAATATAATTTCAGTGTGAGGCAGAGGGAAATGCAGAGGTAGATGGAATCAGGGTGCTAGAGAACCAGAAATAGGGTTCCAGTGATATTGATATACTTTATTCACATGATGATGGCAGAGAAGAGGTTAAGGACGCCATACTTGTAAAATTTTAGCTCTATGAGAAGTCAGTGTTTCTGTCTCCGCAGCTGCTACCCCTCCCTCACTCCTTTCCCTATCTCTTTGTTCATAGTGTACTGCTGTGTTAAATATTTGTTGTTTTGTGAACTGAGAAACTGGATGAAAAATGACTGGATGTGGTTGAGGGAAATGTAGATAGGCACAGATGCCGAGGGGTGTAAATGTAGTAAAGTTGTTTTGTTTTTGGACTTCAAATGAATCATGCTTATAGTTTTAGATTGTGTTACAGACTGTAATTTTTTCTAAATTAATCACACTTGTCCAGTTAACTTGCTGCTTATCAACACATAACTACCTAAATGACTAACCCTATAATACCTGTATGTTCTTTATAATTTAACTTGGATGTTAACATATTATTGACGAGAATATTTTCTTGTAATGAGCCCTCACCGCTAAGGTTGGTGGTTTGTTTTAGATCTCAGTGTATATGCATTGTATCAGCATTGTATGGAATAATGTTTTAATTTAAGGTATATGGTTGACCCCTACTCATTGTCCCATTGTTGCAAATGCTGGAATGTTTTTATGGATCTGTGGGGAAAATCTGGTTCAGGCATCAGTGTTCATATCCTTAGACTCAATTTACACTATGGTATCTATAACACATTTTACCTGACACATTGCACACACTTCCCAATTATTTGCTGGTTGAAAGTTCTACATACAAGGGCAGTGAAATGAGTTAATTCAGCACTCTGCACTCTTAGTGCCTGATGCAAACTATATGTTGTTTGCAGTACCATCATTTGCCACTTGTTTTTCTTTGTGCAGCACTGTTTTTAGCATTCCAGGGTGCCCTGACATGCAACCGCTGTTTGCTTTCACGTATAAAGGGAATCAGTATGCGTGAAACAGATTGTGTGATCGATTCCCCCACTGTCTATTTTGCTGTAGTCAGGAAAATCCTAGCGTCTTGGTCACCTGATTGTGGCTCCACATTGTTTCCGTATGTGGATGATTTGTGGTTGATGTGTAGCCCAGATGAAGAGTCCTGTGTGAAAGATACATCATCTTTGTTGTAACATCTGGTCATAAGGTATCACCTGCTAAACTACAGTATTGTCAAGAGACTGTGAACTACCTAGGATTCGTACTGTCACATGGACAGTGGCTGCTGGCTCCTGAATGAGTAAAAGTCATTATCTTGCTCCCAAAGCCAAAGACTAAGTCTGCAAATGTTATTTTTCCTAGACATGGTATTTACTGTAGACAATGGATTTCAGACTGTTCTCACCACGACTACACATTGAGACAGGATACCTTGAGAGATGCTCATGATGTAATACAATGGATTATGGACATGGCATATAAAGTGCCAAAAGTCTACAGCCTTATGTTTTGTTTCTGTTCTGGGACTGCCCAACTACTCTCTCCAGTTCATCTGTACTGTAAGGAGGGAGGTCCCACTGTTTCAGGATGTCCTTACAAAGGAAAATAAATGACTACACTGTAGATTGGTGGTTTATTATTTAAAGCAATATCATCATTGGTTCGGGGCCTGTCTGAATGCTTAGGAGCAGTAGCAGTCTGATGGTAGGGGCGGTTCAGACACATGAGTGCACAGAAGGGATTTGGTTATGACACTATTTATATATGCAATATTACCTTTCACACTCAGTACTCTTTGTGACCTTACATACATTACTTTTATATTCTCCCTCTGACATATCAGAGGTTGAGGCACATGATTAATTATAGATTATTCATACCCTATTGTACAAGCACTGAGGAATTACTTGGCGCTATATATATATATATGTGTATATATATATGTATATATGAAGAAGAAGAATAATGGATACCTCATTATGACCTGACCTGTAGTCTGTTCCCTTTGAATGCAGTGAGACAATATATGTGGATGGGTCATGCGCAAAACCAGCTGATGGGGTGTATATACTTGGCAGTATTTTCTGTAGTCTAATTACCTGATAAGGTATTAATGGCTAACCCTTTCCCTTTTCTATCTGTCCAAGCTGCTAACTAACAGCTGTAACACAAGCATGCTCATTATTAGTAAACAGAGATGTGCCTATAGTGACAGATTTCAGGTATGCTTTTGGTGTGGTGCATAGTGTTGGAATTATATAGAAAAATAGAGGATTTGTGACAGCTGACAGAAATTATTTTTTTTACATCATCAAGTGGTAAATGATCTGTTGGATTTTATATTATTGCCATAAACCATATCTGTAATCACATGCAAGGGCCATGGTACAGTTGACAACAGTGACCCTAGTGTGAATGCGTTTGTAAATGACATTGCTAAAGACCCAGCCTTACATGGTCCACCCCACCCAGTTTATAATACTACCACAGACATTCAGTTCCACATGGTAATGATACCTCCATTTCCATACCCAATATATACTCATTGCGAGTATTAGTCTCTAAGGATGACTACAGTTTTGGTAAAAGGAGGGTCTGACACTAGGCCATAATGGTCTATGGTCAGACAAGGAGGGTAGAATGGGGATACCTTAAAAGACCTGATAAGAAACAGACGTATAACTCCATACAGACTAGGTTTGTAATTATGAATTTGATAGAACTAGTAGAGAATTAAATATATAGATGTCTCATATACATAATAAATAATGTACAAAAATAGAACTAGTAGAGAATTAAATATATAGATGTCTCAGATACATAATAAATAATTTACAAAAATAAATAAATAAATAAAATAAATAATAATGCATAGTGCTCATGACCAGTTGCCACCCCCTGAGGGACCAATGCAACAGTTACAAATAGATTTTACACACATGCCCAAATCAGGATGCATCCAATACTTGTTGGTTATATGTGATTGGATTTTCAAATGGGTCAAAGCCTTTTCCTGTGGCCAGGGAAAACGCCAAAACCATTGCAAAAATACTGTGTACAGAAATAATTCCCAGATTTGGATGCCATCTGATGATCAATAGGACAATAGTTTAATTAAGGATAAATTGAGTAAAGGTACTAGGCAAAGCCACATAAGTGCCCCAAGTCTTTAGGTGACTTGGAACATATTAAATATGACTATGTATCACAATCTATTGATAAACTGAATGGCATCTATGGTGATGTTAGTCTTTTCTCTTCCCTTACCTACAGACAAGTCAGTGCACCCATTCCAACCAAGCGACTCCGTATTAGTCAAATAACTCGTCTGAAACAAGACTTTGGACCCCCCATTTGGTGAACGAACTACCGTCCTCGTAGGAACCCTAACAGCTGTATTGACTGAGAATAGCCCAACATGGATACACACATGTAGCGTCAAGAAGGCTCCCCTGATGAAATAACACCCTCTCTTGATGAACAGTTCGTTGATCAATTTCTTACTCTTTATCTGCCACTAACCCATCAAGAACAATCTCCCCAAGAATACTCTGACAATTACTCTATTGGTGGGAGGAGCTACATCCGATTTGGGTTACGTACCCCAGATCCACCATATCGAAACTTTGAACGTGTTTATATGATAATTTTGAGTGCTGTAATGCTCATCACTATGATTACTATGCTTTACTACATGCATCATTCTGAAACTATGCTGATTCGTAATGAGACTAGATCCGTCCTCCTTAGGGCCCGCAGACATTTTGGGGAAATAGAGACTCCAAATGCATGGTCATATATGGATTTAGACATAATGCAGACCCCCAGTTTTTGTCAGATTTGGATCAACTTTATCCCTGCTAACAGTTTGTGGCCAAATATGACATCCATAAGTACCATATATATTGCCCCAGCAGACTATTGTGTGTATTTTTCCAGGTTCCCTAGTCATTTTTTCGGTCCAGGAGGACAGATAACTGGTAGGTGGCATCAAGCCCCTACCACAGGTGCCCTGCAATAGAATGACCTGTAATTTTACGGTTACCACTCAAACTGCCTATTACTCTGTCAAGCTATCCAAAGGATGGTTTCTTTCATGTGGGAATACTTCGTACTTCTATATTCCAGGGAACAACACAGGTGGCCCATGTGCTATTAGTAGGATTGCCATATCACTACCCTCTAGATCTGACCCACAAACAAGAACACCCATCCCAGTTATAGGGCGGGTCAAACGGCAGGCCTTACAATTGCCAGAGGATTGTGATTCCAGTATCAGGCTAATGAGTGATGCAGAAATTTTAACTCTAGGCATTTCAGTCATTGGGGTCCCTGGTTTGGCAGTGGGCACTGCAAAGACCGTTAGAAAACTCACCTGTGCTATGGTCAAGGCTATTAACCACACCTCTATTGCTATGGAATAACTCTTGGCTGATGTCAAGAGCTTGAGGGGCATGACACTCCAAAACAGGGCTGCCATTGACAATTTGTTATTGAAGCATAACCATGGGTGCGAGGAATTTGAGGGAATGTGTTGCTTCAATTTGTCTGACCATTCTAAGTCAATACATGATCATATCCAGGGATTGCATGACATAGTTAACAATATTAAACAGAGTACAATAGGAGATGAGTGGTGGGATTGGTTGTGGTCATGGCTTCCTAATTTTGCCTGGCTCAAGACACTGGTGATAGGTTTTCTCCTTTGTGTTTCCATCCTTCTCATGACCTGCTGTTTCGCCCAGTGCTGCCCATTCCTTATTAGTTGTGCCCACCTCACTATGCCCTCAGTTGGTAAAGTCAGTTTCCCTTTTGTTCACGCTCCCACAAACCGGTCAAGCAAAGAGTGTAGCTGTGAAGAAATTCCCCTCAAAAGTTAGACCCCACTTATGATGTTCCTTTCCAAGCACTAGTACTGAGTGATGTCTATGAAAAGGCACGCCCCCTTCCACCATTACCAGTACCCCCCTCCTACTAAGATGATTGACAGAATAATTACCAAACAACCTGGGGGGGCCTTTGTGTAACAATTAAGGGTTGTTTTATTGTTCTTTTAATAAGAACAAAAGAGGGGACTGAAAGGGAAAATATTTGCTTCTGCAAGGCCTACAGATGCGCATTGGCTATACTCTGCTAAAATATAATATTTCTAGCTATGGTTTGTTCTAACAGTTATAGTTTGATAAGAGCTAATTAAGTAAATGATATCAACTTGTGACATTTGAATTTGTGAACAACATGTCCGGAACAATTCTTTTTATAACTTGTTTTGTCTTATTGCGGTAAGGGGCATTCTGCCAAATGATTAAGTAATTTGCAGGTGTGAATGTGTCCGAACCTTTTAACTCTAACGTTCCCTCTGTATTCCCATTGGTTAAATGACCGACAATGTCCATATCTGTTCATGTATCCTGGGAAGGGAAATCTCTCCCCTTAATTAACATGCCTACCACCCACTGATTTTGCATTATATAAACTGGTGAATTTCGCTTAATAAATTGGATAAGAGGTTATAGCACAAGATTCGTGTCTGCGTGTATTCATTTCTTATCCTCAGGCCTGCGACTTAGGATATCTCGGAGGAACAGTGTGGGAGTCCAAGGTCCCCGGGGAAAATATTAAACAGAATATTAAACAGAGTATTAAACAGAAGATAGAGACAGTTATCTACAACAGTTTGCCTTTGCTACTGCTGTTTGACACTGGTCACTGTTTCCAAGTTTGTAAGGATACCCAGGTCTTTCTCTAGCAATGAGTCCCCTAAAATAATTCCATTAAGTTCACATGTAGCCTTGGGATTGTTTCCTCCCAAATGCACGACTTTACACTTCCCCACATTAAACTTCATATTCCATATGTTTGCCAAATCTGACATTGTATGTAAGTCCCTCTGTAGAGAGAAAATATCCTGTTCTGAATTAATGACCTTGCATAATTTAGTATAATCTGCAAATATTGATATTTTGCTTTCTATATCTATTTCCAGGTAATTTATAAACATGTTAAAAAGCAGCAGACCCAATACTGAACCCTGAGGTACTCCACTCTCCACTTTAACTGTATTGGAGAATTTTCCATTTACAACCACACACTGTTCCCTATCCTTCAACCAGTTTTGTATCCAATTGCAAAGGTTATCTCCTAGCCCCAATTTCCTTATTTTATATACCAGCCTTCTGTGTGGCACTGTATCAAATGCCTTTGCAAAGTCTAAATATACTACATCTACTGCCTTGCCATTGTCAAGGTTGCTGCTTACCTCCTCATAGAAGCTGAAAAGATTAGTTTGGCATGATCTATTCTTCATAAAACCATGTTGATTTGTGCTAATGATTTTATTTTTTGTGTTGTAATCCTGAATATATAGTCCTTTATTATCCCTTTTAGCAGTTTTCCCACTACAGAGGTCAAACTCACTGGTCTATAATTCCCAGGTTCTGTTTTAGTTCCCTTCTTAAATACAGGCACTATGTTGGCTCTTCACCAATCCTGTGGCACTGAGCCTGTGGTAATAGAATCTTTAAAGAGTAAGTATAGGGGTTTTGCTAACACTGCACTAAGTTCCTGAAGAACCCTTGGATGTATACCATCAGGACCCGGTGCTTTGTCGGTCTTAATTTTGTTCAGTCTTCCCATGACGTCTTCTTGAGTTAACCCAATATCTGTTAATTGTATTGTTTTATTTATTACTTGCGGAGGCTCATCTACCATTCCTTGCTCCCTTGTATATACTGATGCAAAGAAAGTGTTTAAAACATCGGCCTTTTCCTTATCCTCACTAACCAACTCACCCATCTCATTTTTGAATGGTCCAATGCACTCCCTCTTACGTTTTTTGCTATTTATATATTTGAAAAACTTTTTTGGCTTAGTCTTGCTTGCCCTTGCAATTCGAGTTTCATTATCTATTTTTGCTACCCTAATTGCCTTTTTGCAATCTTTGTTGCACTCCCTGTATTTTAAGAAAGATTGTTTAGTTCCTTCAAACTTTAATAATTTAAATGCATTTTTTTTCCTTGCCATTTCCTTCTTTACATGTGCAGTTAACCCCATTGGCTGTGACTTACTTCTTTTGCATTTGTTCCCCATTGGTATATGCTGTTGGTACATTTCTGCAACCTAAATTTGAATTCTGATCATTTTTCCTCAGTATTTTTGCCTTTAAATAAAATGTCCCAGTCTATGTGTTGCATTGAAGCACTTAATTTCAAGTTAGCTTTTATAAAATTAAGAGTTTTGGTTGAACTTATACAGTTTTGCTTTGCCAGACTGATCTCAAATGTAACCATGTTGTGATCACTGTTTCCCAAATGTTCTCTTACCTTAATATTGGATACCATTTCTGTGTTATTAGTTATCACTAGGTCAATACATTGTTATTTCTTGTCGGCACTTCCACCATTTCTGACATGTAGCTTTCACGAAGTGTGTTCACAAACCTGCCTCCCTTAGCACTCTGATAGGTCTTTTTTCCAGTTGATATCTGGATAATTAAAATCCCCCATAATTATAGTATGCCCAAACTGGGCAGCTTTCCTCATTTGCAATAGCAGTTGGGCCTCAACATTGTCATCGATATTTGGTGGTTTGTAGCATATGCCCACCAACACCTTTTTTTTTTTTTTACCTTTTACACCACATTTAGTCTCAATTTGTACTCACATGGACTCCACAATTTGGCCAGTTTCTTCACTGATATCACCCCGCAAAACTGGATTTAGCTCTGTTTTCAAATATAAGCACACACCTCCCACTTTTCTATTAATCCTGTCTCTTCTAAACAGGGAATAGCCCTCTATATTTACAGCCCAGTCATGTGCACCATTCCACCATGTTTCTGTTATTCCAATTATGTCCAATTGCTCATTAACTGACAGCGATTCTAGTTCTCCTATTTTATCTACCATACTTCTTGCATTTGCTAGCATACAATTAATTCAATTTAATCCCTACATGCCTTTTTTCTACACCTTCATTTACTAGGAGTTCCTCCCTATTGACTAAATTTATCCACACCCTTTCTCCACTCCCCTGGTCATTTACTTGGACCCGGTTCCTATCTGCTCTTTCTACCCCATTTTTGCTATCTATACCCTAAAAGCTCCTCCAGGCTTCCTAGCATTCTCTCCCCTAGCACAGAGGCTCCTCTACCATTTAGGTGCAATCCATCAATTACATATAGATTGCACCCAAGAGCAAAGTCTGCCCAGTGTTCTAAAAACACAAAACCCTCCTTCCTACACCATTGCTTGAGCCATGCATTAAGCTCCCTGAGCTCTCTCTGCCTACCTGCACTGGCGCATGACACAGGTAATATTTCGGAAAATACTACCTTAGAGGTCCTTGCCTTAAGCTTGCACCTTAAATCCCTGAAATCATTCTTTAGGGACCTCCATCTTCCTCCTACTTTGTCATTGGTTCCAATATGTACCAAGACAGCTGGATCACTTCCAGCCCCTCCCAATAATCTGTCAGCCCTGTCCACAATATGCCGAACCTGAGCACCCTGGAGACAGCATACTGTTCGACATTCACGTTCCTGGCGGCAGATTACTCTATCTACCCTCCTAATAATAGAGTCCCCTATTACCACCACCTGCCTTGGTTTCTGCCTGCTCTGCATCCCATCTAGCCTGGAAGGATAACTATTCCCCTGGCTGCTAGAGGAATTAGCCCTTTCCAGTGTTGCCAATTCTGAGCAATTCTCATCAACAACTTCACACAATCTTGCAAATCTGTTGGGCTGAGTCAACTCAGAACTGGCCTTCCTCTTCCTCTGCCCACTACCTCCCCTCCTTACTGTTACCCAGCTGCCTACCTGTCGCTCCTCATCTACAATGTTGCAATATTTCTTTCCAAATCCAATATCTTAGACTCTAAAAAGAAAATATGCTCACACTTGGCACAGTGATATGACCCCTGGAACGATTGCTCCAAGTGTTCAAACATGTGACAAGATGTGCACTGCGTGAGATTGGCTAACCTGCATTCACTCATGCTTGGTTTTACAATTCAAATAGCTTTATATTATCCTCTAATGATCACTCTAAGGTAAGTAACCAACTCTAAATATGAATACAATAAATTCTTTGAAATTATAGTCACCTTAGAGCTCTGCTGATTTCCAACTCCTTCTTCTATTGTAACTCCAGATTCCTTCTAACTCTTCACTTGAAAGCAGTCACTTGAAAAAGCAGTCTCAAAGAGCCAGCTCCACAGAGCTTATGGACTGTATTTATAGTAACCTGCAGCCAGGTGAATTCCCTTAATCACATAGGCCAAAGAAACCCAGTAAACAGTTTATTTTAACTCTTGTAATACCCACACAAAATTAATATATATATTGTTTTTTTTAAACCTTAATAAAATACCAATAAAACACCAAACACACTCTCATGTACTTAACCAGATTCCTTCTAACTCTTCACTTGAAAGTAGTCACTTGAGAAAGCAGTCTCGATCCTTGTTCCACTCCTGTCTCACCCAGGTCTCCATTAGTGTGAGTTTGCCCTCCTCTAAAAAAGACTGTTTGAGGTTACGTTTTTCTTTTGGTTTTGCTCCTAACTCCACGTGTTGGATAGTATTGGTTGACATTATCTTATCCTTAGATATCAAATGCTGGCATATTTGTGGAATCTTCTGTTTCTTCTTTTTATTATTTGTTGTCAATGTGTTATTTTGTTGATTTCCATGGCTGTTTATTATGATTGATTGTGAAGTTGTATCTGATGTGGAAAGTGGGATAGGTGTGTTTCGATTTTTTGTGACACTCTCTTTTTAGGTGTTTAGTTCTTTATTCTCGCTTTTATCACTTGGTTTTCCATGGGGAAAATTTTGATTAGTGGACAAGGGCGGTAAATTGCTTACATCTGTAACACATATTAAGTCTACACTTGTTTTTAATGGACAATTTTTATATTATTAATGGCTGATGTGGGTGGAATAGGTAGATCATTTAGAGACTTATCTGGTGTTTTATTTTTCTTATTTGTTTTCTTATTGGAGTTTTGTGTTATTTTTGCTGTGTCAACTGTACAAGTGTGTTGTAAAATATCAACATCTTCTTGATTTTTTGTATCCAGTTTTATTTTTTTTTCTTTTGTTTTGGATACTGTTGTAATAGTTGGTCTTTTTTATTTTCCTTATCATCCCTGCATGCATAACATGATGCAGGATATAGTATGGCCTTTGTTGTTTGTATTTCGGTTTATAGTGATATTGAGATTGGTTTCTTACTTTCCAATTCCTTTATGGTCCATTCTGATAACCTTCCACATCTCGTTTCATTTTTTTTTTTGTTTTCTTTCAATTACTTCCTTTTCATCTTTTTCTACTCTTGAATTTGTTGCGGTATCCAGTAATTTAAATTCTGCAGATTTATAATGTTCAAGAACTATTTTTAAGTCCTCTATGTCCTTAATAGTTGCATCCATCTGGTCAGTTCTCAGGAATGAGAGACAGACGATCCTTGTTTTTGAAAATTATCTTGTTCAGGCCATGGTAATCAACACATGGCCTTAAGATCTCATGATTTTTAAAACAAAAAGCCCCATCTCCAGCTGAAGATTTAGAATGTCTAATAAAACCTTTGTCCAGGTTTGTCTCAATTTAGGAAAAGGAGAGCTTTATTCTCGGGTTCACATAAGAAGAAAGTCTTGCCTCTAGCGGGCAGGGTACTGGGCATCAGGTCAATAAGAGGATCTAAGTATCAATGGGGGAAATGCTGACAGCTTCTTCCTTAGAAAAACATTTAGGAACTTCCAGTAAGGTTCAGGAACAAGGGATCAAAGTGCTGGGGTATTCTTCAGAGTACTCACCACATAACGTACTGGAGAAACACAGGAGGAAAAAACAGTAGAGCTCCAAGATTCAGTTTGTCACATTCACCAGTTGATGACAGGATTGTGGGAATGGAGCCAAGGGAGAACCAGGATAACCAGTGAGGTAGATGATGCAATGATGTCAAGGCAGATAGTCTCAGAATGCAGGTCTCCAGTGGTGAGACAGAGAGAACATATTTCTTGAGAAATAATTCCATTTCCCAGTGGCTGCCCTTCTACAGTGGAAATCCTGAGGAGAGTAACCTTACCCTGTAAAGGAATCCTATGGATGGCAGCAAACACTGAATTCTACAAACAGTCCAGAATCAACAAATGCTAGAGTGGAGACTGACCCCCAGGACAACTGGACGGGCACCAGTTGTGGGAGGAGCAACACTCATGCTAGTCCCACCACCAGCTACTTCACAACTACCATCACCACCGCCCCCTCCCTCACCCCCAACTCTCTAGCTGCTACGTGGTAGTAGTGGGACTGCTTTTGGATGATGTGTGACTTGGGATCGCCTGCTGTCACACTTGCCACCATCTCCTCCTCCTATGTATCACAAGGCACACTGGCAGCAGTAGTAGCATGCAGCAGACCTGTTCTGCTCACACTGCTACCCACGTTCTGCCTTCATCACAATTTTCCCCCAAATCCCAAGGGAACATGTAGGGGGACTGGGCATCTTTGGGTCTGGGGAATTAGGGCTCCAAGACCCTTCCATGCTGGTGGTGTGGTCTCTTCCACCTCCTCCTCTGATTCACTGGACGCATCATGGTCCTTCCAGCTCATCTGCTGTCTTCATTTCACTCACTGACTAGCTACACCCTCTCTAGCTGCCTCGTTTTCTGTTTTACTTCATGGAAACATCACATTTTTGGTGAAAAAATGTGAAGTACACATAGTAAACGGGCGGTAAGTTTGTAGCCAATGAAAGACATAGTGAAAAATGTTTTGGTGTATGAGAACATTTTAAGGGATTTGTTGAGGGTAAATTTTCAAGAGAAAAAGCAGACAACCCTGTGGCAAACAGTAACAGGCAGTCAGGAGGAGATGAGCGTAGACCAGGTTTGGATGAAGGTGAAGGTGGAGAAGAATTCGAATGATCCAGGTAGACCAGAGAATGAACTGAGGAAGAGCAGAGACAAAGGTGCTAGGTACTAGCAAACTGCTAGAGGGCAGTCAAGAGAAAGCATCAGGGAAAGACAAAGCTGGAAGGGAAGATGTGAATGGCATAGATGGACCTGAGAGGATACTGAGACTGGAGGTGAAGAAGAAGAAGATAGACGGTGAACCACAGAAGCAGATAAGAGTCCAGAGATTCCTCTAGGCAGTACCTTGTGGAAAGTAGAAGATGAGATGGAGTTGAAAAAGCAAAGAGGTCAAACTAGATAACATAGGTTGAGGTACCAAATCAAGAGCCAGGAGAGGTAGTCAGGAGTGAAGCCAAGGGTAACAGGAACAACTGAACAGATTCAGGAAACTAGCTCTTATAATGGGTGCCAATGACAGCTAAAGGTCAGACTATAAAGGACTAATAGCTAATAGGAAGAAGGGGCAGAAAATGAGGGCAGATGGCCAGAGCAAATAGGGACGGACTGTGACAATTGCATGGACCTTGTCCCTACAGGGATATCCACTGAGATCAGGTATAAATAGAATAGGATGAGCCCAGTTGCCAAGCTCCATAGAAATATAATAGGAAAAGTCCTGTAGCTGAGCTCCATGACTGTACAACACCTCCCACTGAGACTAATGCGAATGGAGACGAATACCATGAAGAGCAATTACTTTGAAATTCTAAGGTATATGAAGAGATGTATTATACGACTTTGCCCACTGTATCCATATCACATCATAATTGGTCCTGAGAGGAACCTGCTAGTGGGTATAGGAATTGTCTGGACAGGTGTCACGTCCGCCCTCTGTTCGGCGGTTCTTGTCTGCCGTCGTCTTCTCTGGCGGCGGCTCCGTTCTCGACGGATGCGACGGGCTCCCTAGCAACGGGTTGTGTATTCCGTTGCCGGGTGCTTGCGTCACTTCTGGTTTTGCGGCATTTAGCTGGCTAGTGCCCGGCGCTCAGACGCGTTAGTATAGCGTCTAGTTAGGTAGGGTTCAGTGTTCAGTGGTGATTCTGTGTTTGACCTGATCTAGTTTCCTGACAATTCTCTTGCTCTTAGTCCTTGAAATATCCTGAAACTGTGTATGACCTGGCTTGCTTCCTGACTACTCTCCTGCTCAAGTCCTGCAATTATCCATAAACTGTGTATGACCTGGCTTGCTTCCTGACTACTCTCCTGCTCAACTCCTGAAATTATCCTGAAACTGTGTATGACCTGGCTTGCTTCCTGACTACTCTCCTAGCATCTTGAGTATCCAGATACTTTTCCTGCTCTACGGGGAATTTCTTCTGGTCTGAGGAGACCCGCGATGACCCCGTGTAGCCAAACAACTACTACCCCAGTTCCCAGGGAGGATAATACTCCAAAATAAAAGGGGTACTCACTCAGACCAGAAGAAATTCCCCGTACAGCAGGAAAAGTATCTGGATACTCAAGATGATAGGAGAGTAGTCAGGAAGCAAGCCAGGTCATACACAGTTTCAGGATAATTTCAGGGCTTGAGCAGGAGAGTAGTCAGGAAGAAAGCCAGGTCATACAGTTTCAGGATAATTTCAGGACTTGAGCAGGAGAGTAGTCAGGAAGCAAGCCAGGTCATACACAGTTTCTGGATAATTTCAGGACTTGAGCAGGAGAGTAGTCAGGAAGCAAGCCAGGTCATACACAGTTTAAGTATAATTGCAGGACTTGAGCAGGAAAGTAGTCAGGAAGCAAGCCAGGTCATACACAGTTTCAGGATATTTCAAGGACTAAGAGCAAGAGAATTGTCAGGAAACTAGATCAGGTCAAACACAGAATCACCATTGAACACTGAACCCTACCTAACTAGACGCTATACTAACGCGTCTGAGCGCCGGGCACTAGCCAGCTAAATGCCACAAAACCGGAAGTGACGCAAGCACCCGGCAACGGAATACACAACCCGTTGCTAGGGAGCCCGTCGCATCTGGCGAGAACGGAGCCGCCGCCAGAGAAGACGACGGCAGACAAGAACCGCCGAACAGAGGGCGGACGTGACAACAGGCGAGTATATGATTGTATCCAAGGGATATAGTCAAGGATCTCAGATTATGCAAGTGGCAGAGCTCTGTGTAGTTTATAAGACATTCCTAGCAGCATCAAGCATATAGTAAAAAAACGTGTTATCATAACGGATTCCAAATATGTTCGGAATAACTTTGTAGAATACCTCTATCACCCGCATCCCTGACCTCTCTTCTGGAGCCTGCCATCACACGCCATCTCGCTGCTCGGCGCGCTTCGTCCCCGCCTCCATCGCGTCTGCAGTCCCTGGCGTCTCCTCTCCGATCCTCCTCCTGACCGATGCCGCTGTGCACTGGCGCGAGGCACCGCCGGCTCGGTCTTTTCACCAGCAGTATCAGACGTTGTGTGTGGATGACGCTACGCGCGACACCTTTATCCTTCCCCCAGTACCTGGCTGCAGCGCACTATTATAGTGTACTGTAGCCAGGTAGATGCTGCTTTCTGAGCTCCTGTTTAGAGCAGCTTCTTGCCCAGTCCTAACTCCTCTTGTTCAGTCCAGAGTTCTCTTGTCCAGTCCTGCTATCCATGTATGACCCTACCTGACTTTTGACCAATCTCTTGCCTAGTGATCCCAGTCCAGCTCCTGTGTATGACCCTGCCTGGTATTAGATCATTCTCCTGCCGTGTGTCTCCTGTGCTTGCAGGTCCAGTGTGGGTCACAGCAAATTCCTCTGACCTGTCCTCAGAGCCTATTCCTGTATTTCTTGCTCTTACTACCTGATGGAGAGTTTCAGCTACTATAGTGGCCTACACTCTCCATCCATTCACTCTACTCTTCACTCTCTAGCCTGCACTCTCCCCTGCAGAAGAGTTTGTGCTGTTTGTCAGGCCATCCTGGACTTACTTCCAGCTTCTCTGGCGTCTGTCATCCAGCCTTGCGGTTGGCACCTCTAAACGGCCGTAGCAAGACCTGACAATAGGCAGCCAATGCACGACCAGCTTCGCACCCAAGCGATGCACCCCAGCACTCCCTCTCTTGCAGGTTTCCTGCAATTGGATGACAACCTCCCAGACTGGAAAACAGGATTTTAGTCTTACCTGTTAAATCCTTTTCTCTTAGTCCATACAAGTTACTGGTAACTTTGGGTAGGCGATCAGCACCTTTAATAGGCAGGAACAATTCTGAGAAGTGACTTCTGTGTGGGGTCTACCTCCTCTCCTTAGCTTGAGCTAGTCAATCCCCAACCAATAAGATTTACAGACTAACTATTGACTAATTAGTAAGAAGGTAAAGGAAGATTCCTGTGAGCATGAACCCGAAATGACTCCTATGTTCTGTCGCAGGAGAGCCAATCATGGTCCCTTGACAGGGTGGGAGACCAGTAACCTGTATGGACTAAGAGAAAAGGATTTAACAGGTAAGACTAAAATCCTCTTTTCTCTGTCGTCCAATACAGGTTACTGGTAACTTTGGGATGTCCAACCATTAAGTTCCCAGGGAGGGAAGAAAGGCAAGGACCAGGTGCAGGCCCCCAAAGTCACCAGAGCACCAATGAACCTACAGATCATGAATAGCTCAACACTAACCGCAAAGTGTCAACGGACACTGAACAGTGGTAAAACAAACCCCATGAACTGTTGCACAGCACACTGAACTAGAGCCAACAGGGCTCAAAAGTGAAAGAGTACTGAGAGACTAAAGAGATCCTAGTCAGGCAAGGCTGCCTCCAGGTTCTTCCTCCAAAAACTGGCATCAGCCGATGCCAGCTCATCCCCACGACATTGTTTAGAAAAAGTGTGCACAGATGACCAAGGGGCCGCCTTGCACGAAGCCCCAATAGACCTCGCAGAATGAGCCGTGACCCTGAAGGGAACAGGCTTCTTCCGAAGTTCGTAAGCCTTACAAATCGTGGACTTGATCCACGAAGCAATGGTAACCTTGGAAGCAGGCTTCCCTGCCCTAGGAAAACAAAAAGGATAAAAGACAGCGCACAGAGATCTCTGAGTGTAGTATAATTAATATTATTTATTAGTAATATATAATAAAAAACATCCTTTAAAGATAAAATCTTTGGACCTTATTGAGAACAAGTGGGGTATATGCCTCAGTGATATACACGCGAGACTGAGGATGTAAAGGAGTTAAAGTGATTGAATGGACGGGACCTATTATGGGGTATGCGCATATGGGACTACATAGATCCGACTATGTAATATAATATCTTGAATAGTACATAAGTTTTTACACAGTACTTAATATCTGCTCACCAGATTTATTCTTGTAACTGGGCCCGTAATAATATCTTTGGTGGCCGTTCTCGGATCTCTCGGTACTCCCGCGTTCCCCTGGTTCTCCGTCCGCCAATGAATTAAAGAATGAATCCACCCATTCGCTTCAGCAGATCGTCGTTAGTTCGAAGAATTATTCCACTTATTCACTCCTTTGTTGTTATGCCCCAATGTCTTTCAAGGTTCAATTAGATTATTTGTTCAATATCGACGCGTTTCGGGAAACTCCTTCCCTTTCTCAAGATACAATGTTTGTAAAATTGTTCTATACAGCTTGATACAAACTTTTAACGGCTTGACAAACCTATCTGGCCAATCACTTAGGGGTTCAACGTGGCAGAGTTCAGAGGTTATGAACTCTGTCTTCAAACTCATTTTAAAATCATTTTGTTTTAGATTGTGACCTCATATTTTCAACCTTACGTTTATATATCCGAGTGATTGTGCAGATAGTACCCATGTACAAGTATATATCATTCAAAAACTTAGTATATTAAAATCATCACTGCAAGTGTGTTCCCAAGGATATAAGAAAAATTAAAATAATATATTTAATAACATTCATAATACATTTATCCTAAAGTGCTGTTACTTTCCATCTATATCTTTTTTCCTCCTATCTTATACATGCTTCGCGATGTGATGGAGACCACAAGATGTTCCAGACATCGCGGAGCTCTTATGTTGAACCGGGAGATATAGCTTCAAACCTCTACGTTAATTTAGTGTGTCTGACCTCATATTGGTCTATTAATGTTTCAACATGGTAAAATAACCGAGACTATCCTTGCTTACAATTTGTTATATAGTATATAGTTGCATATATCTATATCTACGGCTATCGGCTTTGAGGAATAGGAGTAAGAGGATCAGAAAATTCCGGAATATTAGTCAAATTGACTCCTATTGCACTTTTAGGGTGTCCTCCATCTCAATTAGCACAAGACCTTTATATATGTGGAGAGACATAGTTCCATATAATAAAAGGCAATGTACACCAATTCATACTGATCTACTTGCTGGTTTTTTAACTATATCTTTTAATTTAAAAACTGTTCCTGTGTGTGTATTTATTTGGAAAATATTGGATAATTTTTCTATCTTAAATCCCTATTATAAAAAATATTTTTTTAGGGGGAATAATTATATCTTATAGACACCATAGGTCTAGTTCCTCATTAAGACCCATAGGTGTTAGTGTTTGCAGTTTATAAATCCAATAGGTTTCTTGTCTAGATAATTTCATGAATCTGTTTCCTCCCCTTCCTGTTGTTGGAATATGTTCAATCCCTAGAACCCTTATATCTGTGATATTCTTAAATAAAGTGCAACCTAAGCAATGTTTTGGGACTGTATGTTGTTTGTTTTTCTTAAGAATGTTATTTCGATGTTCCAAAAATCTAGTTTTTAGAGGTCTTGTTGTTCGTCCAACATATTGGAATCCGCATATACATTCTAAAAGGTAAACCACATGGTCTGTTGTGCAATTGATAAACTGTTTGATTTGGAAAGATTCCCCTGTGCTATTTGAGGTGAAGGATTTACATCTATTTTTTATATGTTTACAGGTTATACATCTAGTATGGCCACATTTGAATGTGCCAATTGTTGGTAGTCCTGTAAGGTCTTTCTGTGGTATTTCCATTTTTTGTGTTCCTGCTATCATCGATGGAGCCAGCCTCTTTTTTAAGTCTGATGATTTTTTGTATATGAAATTGGGTCTTTTCGGGAGTATTTTCTTGAGATACTTATCATTCTCTAATATATTCCAATGTTTACGTATAATTCTTTCAATTTTCTTTGTTGAAGATGTATATCTTGTTATGAAAGGCAATTCTGGTCTTTTAGATTTTTGAGTTGTGGTCACATTCGGGGTTTCTTCTTTTTATCTCTTAGTAGATGTTCTCTTGGTTTATCCAGAGCCTTTTTCAGTGCCTCCTGAATATCATTTTCCTTATAGCCTTTTTCCAGAAACCTGATCTTAAGTGCTTCAGCTTCTTTTAAGAAGTTTTGTGTTTTTGAACAATTTCTTCTTAATCTAAGGAACTGGCTGTACGGTACACTTTGGAGCCACTTTTTGTGATGGTTACTTGTAGCCTCTATAAATCCATTGACATCTACTAATTTGTGGTGAGTGTGCGTGCAAATATTTTCATTAAGTTCTGTTATTATCTGTAAATCCAAAAAAGTTGCTGTATGAGGACTACTTGTATGGGTGAAATGTAAGCCTAATTGATTTTGATTGATAGAATTAATGAAATCATTCAACTTTTGTTTGCCTCCCTTCCAGATAAAGATGATATCATCAATATATCGTCCGTACATTGCCATATTTGTACTGTGATCTTTCCATATATGTTCTTCCTCCCATACACTCAAAAATAGATTCGCGAAACTGGGCGCAAAGCGAGTTCCCATCGATGGAGAAGTCGGAACCTGAAGAGAACTGAGAACCTTATCCACACCATCCTGTTGGAAGGTCAAAATCCTGAGACAGGTGTTTGTCAGCACACCAAGATAGAAAGGTAGACCATACACAAGGGTAGGCCTTAGAGGAAACAGGCTTACGGGCACTAAGCATAGTAGCCACCACACCAGAAGAAAATCCCTTCTTTTTCAAAACTGAGGATTCAATCTTCATGCTGTCAAAGCCAGAGGATGAACGTCTTCCTTCCAAAGGTAACCCTGTAAAAGGAGGTCCAGACCGGGGGGGTCAGTCGAAGAGGTTCTGCCACTGAGAGGTCCAGAAGCTCCAGAAACCAAGCCTGTTAGGGCCAACATGGAACAACAGAATGACTGGGCAGTGCTCCAGTCTCAGCTTCCGTAGCACCCTGTGCAACAGAGGAATGGGATGAAAGATGTACGCCAGGGGAAATGTCCACGGGATCGACAAGGCATCCACCGTCAGAACAAGGGGATCCGCCCAGAGAGAGCGGAACATTGGCACCTTCCTGTTGTGCCTGGTTCCCATCAGGTTGATGCAAGAAAGACCCCACTGCTGGATGATGAGGTTGAAGACCTCTGGATGTAGCTCCCACTCTCCACTGTCCAGCATGTGCCGACTGAGGAAGTCTGCCAGAATGTTGTCTACACCAGGAATATGAACTGTGGAAGTGGCAGGGACATGCTCCTCTGCCCATGACAACATACCCTTGACCTCTAACCAAGCCTTGAACACTCAAGTACCCCAGCACGGCTCCCCATCCGGAGAGGCTGGCATCCGTCATCACTGTGGTCCAGAAGGGCACTAGGAAGGGCCCAGCTTCAGGAGCTTGTTCAGGTTGAGCCACCATGAGAGGCTCTGCTCCACTTGAAGAGGGAGAGATAAGGATCTTTCCAGGAGATCTGGACGGCCCCTGCATGCCAGGATTAGAAACCTCTGAAGATCCCTTGTGTGAGCCATGGCAAATGGGACTGCTTCTATGATGGAAATGAACTTCCCCACAAAGGATGACAACTTCTTGGCTGGAACCGAATCCTGACACAGGATCGCCTGGACCTTCAGTGCTATCTGATGAGCCACTTTGTCCGTGAGAAACACCATCCCCCTCTGATTGTCGAAGAGGAGGACCAGAAAGACCATCCTCTGGGACGGAACAAGGTCTGACTTGTCCAAGTTGATGATCCCCCCATGATGGAAGAGAGAATGAATGCAGTCCAGCACCTGCTGGTGAAGGAGTTCCGGAGAAGAGGCCTTCAGAAGGAGGTGGTCCATATATGGAGTCACCCTGATGCCGTTCTGATGTAGGATGGAGGTCAATGCTCCCAGGACTCTGTTGAAGATTTGAGAAGCTATGGTCAAGCCAAAGGGGAGGGCATAAAACTGGAAATGCCCCCGGTCGCAGGCCAAGCAGAGATACTGCCGACTCTCTGGATGAGTGGTGATGTGCAAATAGGAATCTTGAAGATCCAGAGAGGCTAGAAATTCCCCAGGAGACATAGCCGCTATCACTGTGCACAGAGACTCCTGGCGGTATTGGGACCTCACCACAAAGGAGTTGAGATCCTTCAGATCCAAAATGGGACGACAGCCACCATCCTTCTTGGAAACCACAAAGAGGTTGGAGTAGAATACTTGTCCAGAACGGCCTCTATAGCTTCCTTGAAAAGGCAGCGCTTTTCTGCTCCCAAGGGAGAATGAGAAACAAAGGTCCTGGGAGGAGGATGGGAGGTGAAGGGAATCCTGTATCCCGCAGAGGCCTGCCAAGCTGAACGGTAGTGGCGTAGGCAGCCACTTACCTGGGGGTGGGGACCCGGGTTCGGTGAGTCATGCAGAAGAAGGTTTGGAAGCCTTGGGCTTCGTGGAGGACTTGGATCTCCATTGCTGTTTAGGCTTGGATGAGGAGCGCGGAGCCTGTGGGACCGCCTGGGTCGCTTGGCAAGAGTCTGCCTGAAAGGGACGAAAAAGCTGATTCCTTTTGACAGGTGCCTTCTTCTCAGGACCACCGGTAGGTGAGTACTCTTCCCTCCAGTGGCCCAAACAGGGAGGATCCCTGAAAAGGCAAAGACAGGAAAGCCTTCTTGGAGGTCGTGTCAGTGGACCAGATCTTGTGCCAAAGAGCCCGTCTGGCTACCACAGACATGGTAGATGCCCTGGCTACCATACACACAGCGTCAAACAGGGCAGCAGAGACATAATGCTGAGACTCAGCAATGTTAGTGAGAAGTCGCAACATGTCAGAAGTAGGAGCCCCTTTACGGACAGCAGAATTGAGCTGTTCAGTCCAAAAAGCCACAGCCCTATTTACCCATGCAGCAGCAAAGGTTGGGCGAAGGGCAGAGCTCACAGTCACAAAAAAAGCCTTGAGAGAAATCTCAAGCTTCTTATCAGTCCAGTGTTTGAGAGCAAGGCAGTGGACTTAGAAAGCCTGGAAACCGGGGCATCCACTTTGGGGGGGATGAACCCACTGCATGAGGGCCGTTTCAGAAAATGGGTAAAGTTTAGCAAACTTCCTAGACACAGATGGTTTCTTGTCTGGAAATTTCCACTCCTTTGACACCAAGCAGTCAAGAGTTGGGTTAGGTAGAAAACAAGCATGGGGCCTAACAAACTCCTAAAACACATCAGAGGGGTCAGAAGACGCCTCCTGCACCAAGGGAATGTTCAGGGTGGACAACACAGCCCTGATCAGGCCCTCAGCTGAGGGAATGGGGTCTGCCTCAAAGGGGTTCCCAAAAAACTGAGATGAAGGAACAGCTGAACAGTCATCATCACAGAATCCACCAACAATTCCTCCTCAGAGGAGTCAGACACATCAGGTGAACCTGGAAGTTTAGGCAGGGAAGATCTGACGGGGTGGGGGTCTGCCACGAGTGGAAGACCCCCTGTAAAGTGGATGGAAGGAGTTGTAAGGTGGACCGGAGGTTCCTGGTAGTAGCCTTAAACTCTTGCATCCATGGCTCTAGTGCATGGCTGGAGGCCCCTGCAGGGGTTTCAGGGGCAGAAGCGCATGCTGGGAATACATGACCTGAGTATTTTCTAGGTAACCCTGAGTGACATGAGGAGCAATGAGCAATGGGGGACACAGACACACCAGTATCTTTAGTCTTAGGTTTAGCCCCAGAGTCTACCGGAGTAGATATTCTCAAGTGGTCAAAGTATCAAAACACCCACAAAACAGTGTGTATGATAAATAAATGCACCCCAGAAATGCTATATAAGACTTATCTGGTAGGTGAAGGGTTAAACTGCGGAGAAGAGAAGGAGAGTCCAAGCCTTGCGTAGGATACTCGATCTGTGAATACACAAAATGGCTGCCGCGACGGGAGCCAATTGGAAACGAGCGTGCGAAGCGGGCACTCATGGGAAACGCAGTTTCTCTGACAGAGTACCCCAACAGTGCCCGAAGCCCCCTAAAGCCCCCAACATCCCCAGAACATTGACCAGATGACAGAGCAAGGGCAAACCCACAAAATGAGCCATCTCTAGCCTCGCTACGTGGAGAGGTTGCAGAGATATGTCCCAAACTGTAAAGTCCCATAGAAGTGAATGGAGCAATGGCGTCAATGTGGTAAACGCGCGCCATAAAGGCGCAGAACATAAAGTTAACGATGTGAAAATCAAAACGTAAAACCACTCAAAAGCCCACTAGAATTAAGCAGTAGACCCAATAAACACTGGTCCCAGTAGGGAAAGTGCCCAAAGCCCCTCAAAAACGTGCTAACCAGCAACAAAAGGGTTACATTACCACGGAAACTTGTTCCAAACACCTCACAGACATACAGAATAAACCCATTGAGTGCGTGAGTATGTAATAGGAACTCCAAATGAGACCCCTGTGTGGAGGGGAAGCATGGAACATGTGGACCTCAGCACTCAAAGGGTGCTCTCCTTTTTCAGCAGATCCTCTGTCTTCAGATTACCATATATCAAGAAGAAGCCCCAGTGGGCAACTCCTGGGGAAAGAACTCGCAGCCAAGATTTTCCCCCCAGGGCTTAGGTCCACAAAAGCACCTGGTAAACTGAGCTATCCACATTTGGGTGATGGGAATTGTCAGTGATGGGAATCCGTCTAATGGTGGTATTCCATATCTAACAGAAAAATAATAAAACGAAAACTATAGCAGAACTGTTCTCTTGCTTGTGTCTTGACCAAGGAACAAATCTTGCTGGTTGGGAATTGGCTAGCTGCAAGCTAAGGAGAGGAGGTAGGCTCCACCCAGCAGTCACTTCTCAGAATTGTTCCTTCCTTTTAAAAGGGCTGATCGCCTACCCAAAGTTACCAGTAACCTGTATTGGACGACAATGAAAAAAGAGTTAGATACATGCTCTGGTCCAATATTAAACCAATCAAGCATGGCAAGTTGTTTCTTGAGACTGAGATTATGTAACCCCCTCCCTCTTCTCCTAAGTGAAGATGCTAACATTCAGTTGAACCTATTAACCTACTTTGGGAGTGAAATCCTTCACCAGTTTCTCAACAACTGTCCTCTCTTCCAGTTTCAAAACTAGATTAAAAAATATTCACAACAAAATAAAAAAACAATGACCCATTGACTCTAGTTTCCTTGCATCCTATTGGCTGGGCATCTCTGTTTCCTCTTTGGTTTTATTATATGTATTTCTTTTTTGTCTTTTTTATTTTTTTTTTATTTTTTTTTTGCTTTTTTTAAATTATTTTCAAAGCCAAAAAAAGAGGATCAGTGTTGAGGTGTTGTTGCTCCCTGGGCACATTTAAATTAATATGTGCCCTTCAGGCCCCATATTAGTTATTTCAATTACTTCCTTTCCCAGTGGGAGAGTAGAGGAACCATTTTGTGGGAATGTAATTTATTAAGATGGCATCTTCAGCATAATTCTGAATACATTTTTTCTTCTCTGTAGGATTTCAGACCTTCTGTTTGGGCAATGTATTTTTTCTTTTTTTTCAACTTGTACTTTTTATTGAATTTTGAAGGGATACAGAAGGGAAAAAGGTAATGCAGTACAGTCAGAATATGTCAATAGTGTTTAAAAAGACAACATAAAACAGCAAGAATAGCTGAAATAATCGACAATGATTATAATCATCAAAGCAGAAAATATATGGCATCAGTAGAGGGAAGAGGGAGCAAAGTGAAGAGAGAAATGAGAAGGGGGCATTCTGCCAGAAGCCAATCCAGGCAGTGTTGCTTACTTACAGACCCAGAGGGCAGGGCATGCAGAGGATCAGCTGCAAAAACTGTAGATGCAGAGGGAGGGGAGTAGGAGAGAGGAAAGCAAAGATTACCATGATAATACAGCCAGTATGAGCCCACTATAAGTAGTAGTGGGGCTGTGAGGTGGCGAGCGGATTAAGGGACAGAAAAAGGAATCCAAAAAAAAATGCAGCAAAGGAGAGGTAGAAAAAGGAAAAAGAAGAAAGACTGAAAGGAGGGGAAAAGAAGGAGAACAGAGGGAAGAGAAAGGAGAGAAAGGAAAAAAGGAGGCGAAAGGAGGGAAGAAGGGGAAGAAGAGAGGGGAAGGACAGGTCATGCTGCCTCTGCGGGAAGTGAGAGGATGGAGCCACACTGCAGGAGCACTGACCTGCATAGGTAGTGAGTGAACTCAGAATCACAATGGACAAGCCAGGTGATCCAGAGATTCAGTATATTCAATCCAGGGAGCCCAGATTGAGCCAAATCTATCTAAAGATGAAGAGAGTTGGGCTGTTAAGTTTTCCATAGTGTAAATGAACCAAATGTTGCGTATTAGGACACACCTATTTCAGAGGAAGCCAATAGATTTCTAGCTGCCAGAAGTATGTGTGATAGCAAAATGGCATTGTGTCTGGATGTGTGCTCCAGAGATTGCCCCAAAACCAGTAACCAGGGGTCCAGGGCGAGTCTAACCCCAAGGACATCAGCTATAAGGCACAGCACCATGGACCAGAAGTGCTGGGCGACTGGGCAAGACCATCAAACAAAGCATGTCTCCAGGAATTTGACAGCCCCGGAAGCAACACGAGGAGGAGAAGGAGTAGATTCTGTATAACCGGTCAGGTACCAACTGTATAGGATCTTATATGCCCTCTACTTATTGGTGATACACAAGGAGCTCCTGGCTGCTGCTGCATGTATCCTGTCCCATGACTCAGTTGGAAGCTCTGAGCCCAGATCTCTTTCCAAGTCTAACATGTATTTTGTCTTAGTGTCAGTGGGGGGAAGAGTGAATGCCTGTGTAGATCCATTATATGAGTCCAGTAGTGAAGGTCTTGTGTAGGTAGAGACATTCAAACCAAGTTAGGTTATGTAAAGGGAATGCATGTTGGAAGGATCTAATGAAATGAGAAACCTGCAGGTACCTGTATTGTTCTCACAGGAGGGAGATTGAATTGGTCAGCTAAAGTCTTGAATGAGAGGATCCTCTAGCGGCCAAAAAGGTCGCCCAAAGAGGGGAAGTCAGGTCCCGTATCGGAAATCCATAGGAGAGACACCAGAGGGAAACTCTTGATTACCCAGGATTGGTCTGATCTTGGAGACTACAGTACTAAGAGATAGTCGGAGCCGGTGTTGGTTCCATAATTTCAGGGAGAAAGAGACAGTAGGGGACGAATGATAGGAGGATGGGCGCAACAGTCTGGCAATCCGTACAGCGGAGGCAAAAAGATACTCAATGGCTACCCAGACAGGCGGAGTATCAGTGATGTGCCACTGAAGAAGCTGGGCTAGTTGGGCTGACAGGAAGATGTGGGAGACCCCAAACCCACTTGGTGCTTCGGGCAAGTGAGGATATGTAAAGAAACCCTTGGGATGCCTCCTGCCCACACAAAACGGCAGATCTGAGCCTGGAGGGCATCGGCAGCTGATCGAAGAAAGGGAACAGAGAGGACTCTAAAATAATAAAGCAAGCAATAGCAAGTTCATCTTAACCACGTTGACCTGTCCCAAACAGGATATATTGTAGGCATGCCATCTCACGAAATCGCTTTCAGGGCCAGGAGGAGAGGGGTATAGATAGTGGGGTACAGAGAGCCATGTGTCTTAGTCAGTTGTATGCCAAGATAGGAAATCTGAGAAATGGACCACTTGAAGTCAAAGTTCAATTCAAGCAGTTTCCTAGCTTTGCGGGGAAGGGAAAGGCTATGGGCTTTAGATTTCTCAGTATTGATTTTGAAACCAGAAATAGTAGGATAAGTGAAAGAGTCACAGTTGGATTGGGCAGGGAGGTAAGAGGTCTGGAGATAGTAATCAAGATGCCATCTTCAAAAAGAAATTGATTGAAAGACGTGTCTCCCACAGAAACACTGGAAATGTCTGGATTAGAGCGAATGTGAGCTTTCAGAGGTTCCATACTTAAAACAAAGAGGAGAGGGAAAAGAGGTACCGCAATAGGAAAAGAGGAGACTTACGACCAACACTCTGGCAGAAGGGGAGGAGAAAAGAGCCCGCAGGGCTTGCAGAACGTAGGGAGGGAAGCCAAACTCTCATAGAGTAGAGAACAATCCTCGATTTCAATCTTTAAAAAGCCTATTGAGAGTTGAGCGACAAGAGGAGAGACAGCAATTTGGTGGCCTGAGCATGAGAAATAAGGGAGATGGTGCTCCTGATGCTATCGGAGGCCTGCCTGTTTCTCACAAAGCCAACTTGCTCTGGCTGAACCAAGGAGGGCAAAAGAGGGGGGAGTCTGTTAGCCAGGACTTTGTCAAATAATTTGATATCAGTGTTGAAAAGTGATATTGGCCGATATGAACTACAATTGAGGGGGAAGAAGTGTGATGTGAGCTTGCAACATGGAACTAGGGGGAGAGTGACCTGCCCTGAGATGGTTAAACAATCTAGTGAGATGGGGAGGAAGTAAGGAGTGACGTTTTATAATATTTATTAGAAAAACCGTCAGGACCAGGGGCCTTGGAAAGTTTCAGACACTTGAGTGCAAGTGATATCTCTTGGGGTCTATAGTGGCATCTAGGAGCTCTTTCTTTCGTAAACTGCGGAAAGGTGCTGTAGGCAAGGTAGGATGAGATCTTGGAGGGGGTAGCCTCCTGGGTGTGAAAGACAGAGTATAGTTCTGAGAAGTGGTGCATGAAGGTAGAAATAATGTCCTCAGTATTATGCGTAGGAAGCCTGGATTGAGTTTGAATAGCATAAAATGTTGTGCAATTGCATGGTGGGCAATTTATTTAATAATATGCGGCCTTTGGACTCAATATTAACTATTTTGCACACTTACTCTCCCAGAAGGACAAAGTAGAGGAAAGTGTCCTTAGATCCTTTCCTTGGGCAATGTATTTTTTTTATATTAAGTCTTCTGCACCCATGTTAAATATATTCTGAATGTCATATCCCAGGAGGACAATAGACAGAGGGAGTCAGAGGGTCTCTCCCATGCATTATTTAATTTGTATGAGTTCTCTGCCCCCAAATTATTAATATTAATAAAGGTTTTTTAACAATTGCTATTATACTCCCAGCCTTCCTGTTTTATTTTAATTATACCAATAAAGGTATTTGTTTTTATATATTATTTTTTATTATTTTACTCAATCTTACTTTCTGTGTTTATGCCATAATTGTCCATAGCATTAATTCATGGGGCATGTAAGAGTAGCTAAGTAGTTTTCTTTCTTCTTTGTTTCTTCGATATTGTATTATATATTTTATCTTGCTCCTTTAATGTTTTAGACATTGCTCTTATATAAATAAATGTAATTTATTGAGTTATTACATTTGAATTTCTACTCAATATCTCGGTTACACCAAACAGGAATTTACCTTATATATACACAAGTTGGTTGGAGGTTTTCAATTCCCCCATTACCCCAGAAGGCCCAAGGTAATTTCTTTGAGTGAGGGAGAAGCGAGAGCTTGAGAGAGAGACCAGGACTGAGGATCTGACTCAGTCAAGGGGAGAAAAACGAGAGGCAGGATTAGCCTTTGAGAAGTGTGAGTACCCTGGTAAAAGGGAAGATTTTATGCTTGGAACATAATGTTTACTAAACTTAGAGGAGATGGGTCTTCACTATCTTCTTTTTCTTGCCCCAGAGGTGTAGTAGGGTCTACAGTACATGAGCGACATAGCGATCCAGAATATTCCCTTGGATGCCCAGCGTGGCATGAGTAATAGTAAGTGAGGGTAGGTAAGGGAAGCCACTGAATCCTTAGTCTTGGATTTCTCCACATGACCCTTAGGATCAGACATGTCCAGAAGAAAAAGTCTAAGACTAGATAAAACTAGTTGAAAGTATGGCCAGTTTAAGGCAAAGACACCAGAAAGACCTAAAAAAGTACTTATCTGGTATTCAAAGGGTTAAACTGGTGAAGAGAGCAGGAGAGTCAGCCTCTGTGTAGGATAAGTAAGGGAGAAATAATATGGCCACTAGAAAGCATTCTAGCCAATCAGAAAAAAACACAGGAACCATGGGATTATGGCTTATGTAGTTTTCCTCTTTACTTGTTGCCTAGCAACATGTGGCTCTCAAGCTGCAGGCTGCAGTGAGCTCTGTGGACACTAATAAAATAGATCATACAATAGAGCATGAGGAGACAAGAAGAAATAGCCCTCTTTGACATGATCATGAATGGTTGCAGAGATTGGTCTCATTACAATCTATGGACCAAAGATGGCTGCAGGCGAGCTCCAGTTCTTAAATGAGCCATGGACTAAAAAACAAACATTGAAATAAAAGTATCTAAAATTCCCCAAAACTCCTATTGTACAAGGCCTCAATGGTTTTAGTCACCTGGATGCCTAAGTGTTTAATGGATTTGTCAGTCCAACAGAATTGGTGGAGTGAAGGTGGAATGGGGTGGCTATAACCAAACCATAAACCTTATGATTTATTAAAATTTTTAGACCGGAAATTATGTGGAAGCGTTCGAGTGTGTACAAGATGTCGGGAGTGTCTGTCGGGTTTATGATATAGAGCAGCATATCATAAGAGAATGCAGCAATCTCAATCTCTCTGTCACCCACCCTTAGGCCTTGGAATGAACTCGGTTAAAGTAGAGGATAAGGAGGGACTTTAACATTTTTAACCCTACTAGTGCCAGACACAAATCCAATGCACTGGGTTGCAAAGAGGTGGCTAACACACATAAATGCTACTCCTGTGTAGTATGTCTTCTGTACTGTCTGTCTTCATAGCACATTTCCTTTATAAAACATTCTATGTGTATTTAGTGCTACAAATGTGTATTTAGCATACATACTTTTTTATCGTTTTATTAACTGCATGGGCAATAATGTGTGTGTGAATATAACTGATTGGAGTTGCATTAGCCAACATTTTGTAAATCAATAATTGACTGATCAGAACATTTGCAAAGCAGATATGCAATTTAGGCCTTAGTAATTGTTATTTAACATTGATAATGCTGGATAGCTGTGCTTGAGGTACATGGGTTTAAACATATATCAAATGAAAAAAAATGACAGAAAGACCCATTTAATACTGTATAATTCTGGATTAATAAACAAACAACTTTGTTATTAATGTGTTAGAACACACTGGTGACACGGAATAAGAGATACACCCCTTTGGTGAGGCATGTTGTTAACTGTCACAATTCCGATACTACAGATATCAAGTGCTGTGGCATTCAAAAAGTATCTCTGTCATCAAGTAAAGGTGATTTGTTTAAAATATATTTTTACCATTATATGTTTTTTGTGTATAAACTGGTTCCATTACAATATCTGTCTATCTATGGAGAATATTTGACATTTATTATATCAACCATGATTCACACGTAGAGGATATATATCAATATCAACCATGATCATGACTGACTCTATACTTTACCATATATTTTATTCTCGCATGATCATATCCCTATATTACTAACAGACTTTAATTGTAGTTCCATCATACTGGTAAATAACTATGGGGTGATGTTTGTAAACCTTTCATTTTGTCTACAAAATTGCAGTAGTTAGGCCACAAAAGTAATGTTGTCCGCTGAATGATTGTATATAGTTCACCCGAATACATTGTTGTTTACAAAATCGTTTAGCTATTCCACAAAATGCAATGTGTTGACCAAAGTTTAGTACCAAATACATTTGGTACAAATTATATATCAGTCATTCACTGAATGATTAAAATTGTCACCAAATGCCCAAAATCGTCTCCTCTTCGGGAGCTGTAGTGCAGGATTCTATTGCAATTGTTGAGTCATTTCGTCAATACTACTCTACGCTTTACAATTTAAAGACGGGTCAACCACACTCTCTCTCTCCATCTGTTGACGCTATGCGTCACTACCTAGCGGAAGCTCGTCTACCTCGGCTCCCGGCGGACTTTTGTTCCCTTCTAGAATCCCCGTTCACGGAGGATGAGATCTCTAAAGCTATTGACGCATTACCCGCTGGTAAATCCCCGGGTCCAGACAGGTTCTCACAGGCATATTACAAGACATACAAGCAGTTATTGTACTCCCCATCCAATTATTTCTCAGGTCTTATTGGTGGGAGAAAATTATAATTGCTCTGGGACGCTAAAGCCGGTGCAAAAAATTCATTTTGTTACAATCAGTCATAATTTGATGAATGTATTAATATGGTGCACTGAATTTCTTTAGTGACAAACTTTAATTATTTGGTCATACATTCACCAATTTAGTAAAATTAGTGACCTTTTCCTTGCACCAAATTCATTTGGTGACAATCTTTTAGTCATTCAGTGAATTGACTGACATATAATGTGTACCTAATGTATTTGGTACTAAACTTTGGTCAACACGTTGCATTTTGTGGAATAGCTAAGCAATTTGGTACTAAACTATGGTCAATACGTTGCATTTTGTGGAATAGCTAAGCAATTTTGTAAACAACAATGTATTTGGTGAAATATATACAAACATTCAGAGGACAATATTACTTTTCTGGCAAAACTGCTGCAATTTTGTGGACAAAATGAAAGGTTTACAAACCGCACCCCATAAATAACGTGCCTTTGTTGACTAGTTACCATGGTGAGAAGAATCAGTTCACTAAACACTTCTGAGGATCTGTAGTTAAATCTCAGTATCCAATGGGAATATCCAATGGGAATACAGGGTGGGCATTTCAAACTATCCGGTAAGAAATCAACAACTGCTATAAAAGGAGGAAGCCAGTTTGAATCACTTCTATATAGTGCACCTGAAGAAGTCAGATGATGACGAAACTCATAGGGCTTGTGTTCTTATAGAGGTTAAAAATCTTATCAGCAGCATGGTCTGGTCATTACCTGGGCTTTGCATTGATGTGGGACTTTCATCTCCCAATCTATGTGAATAGAGCCCCATATAACTCTTTTTGGATAACTAGCAATTTAGATAGTCAGCATTGGTAACGTCAGTGATATGCAGCACTGACTACTATGTGTGGGTTTCAGCTATATGTATGATATTAGAGGGAGAAATCCACCTGTATAGAGCTCATATTTTACTTTTATTTTTCTAGCGCAGTACATCTTCATATTTTGTTAGTGCTAGGACTGTTCTATGTTTAGTGACATTTGTTATCATCTAACAGTTATTTATGTATCAAGAGAAGTTGTCCAGTCTGCAGGATTCAGACATTCCAGCCAGTATTGTAACACTTTACACATCGTCTGCAGATAACAACCATACATCAGTGGCATTTAAATGGTAGTTTGTCTCCTTGGGGGGGGGTCTCCAATCTAAAAATTCTACAAGGTTATGGTGCAGGGTGTGGATAAGGCTATGGCTGGCACCCTAGATACATTCTTTGTTTCAGTATATACAAAGGAAGCAGCAATGACAGGCTATGGGCAAACAGACAAAACCACAGAGTTTCCTCCATCATGTACATGGCTTACTGTGGACAAGGTCTAAAAGTGTCTGGAAAGGGTTATGGTGAATAAAGCACTTGGACCTGACGGTATACATCCAAGGGTACTTAAGGAACTTAGTTCAGTAATCGCAAGAACATTATACTTAATATTTATTGATTCATTTTCATCAGCCATAATGCCCTGTGATTGGAGGAAAGATGATCTAGTCCCATTGTTTAAAAAGGGAGCAAGTTCCAAACCAGGAAATTATAGACCTGTTGAGCTTGACTTCCATAGTGGGTAAGATACTAGAAGGGTTACTAACTGACATTATTCAGAACAATGTAGAGACAAACAATATTATTAGTAGGAATCAGCAAGGTTTCTTGAATAATAGATCATGTTAGACTAATTTACTTGCATTTTATGAAAGAGTAAGTAGCAATTTGGACAGGGGAATTGCTGTAGATGTAGTATACTTGGATTTTGCAAAAGACTGACACAGTGCCTCACAACAGGTTATTGAATAAATTAAAAGTCTTCAGTTTGGGCGGTGTTATCTGTACATGGATTCAGAACTGGTTAAATGATAGATGGCAGAGAGTTGTTGTAAATGGAACCTTTTCAAATTGGTCTAAAGTTATAAGTGGGGTTCCGCAGGGTTCAGTCCTGTGCCCAATGCTTTTTGATTTGTTTATTAATGATCTAGACGTGGGAATTGAAAGTAGCATCTCAATCTTTGCTGATGACACTAAGCTATGTAAGGAAATACATATAGAGCTGGATGTTTTTTTCCCTACAGAAGGATTTAGATAAACTAAGTGAATGGGCAGAAAAGTGGCAGATGTCATTTAATGTAGATAAATGTAAGGTTATGCATTTGGGCTGTAGAAACAAACTTGCTACAAATGGGAAACAACTTGGGGAATCCTCATTAAAGAAAGATTTAGGAGTACTGATAGACTATAAACTTCCCAGCAATGTGCAGAGTCACTCAGCTGCTGCAAGAGCAAATAGGGTACTAGACTGCATAAAAAGATGAGTAGATGCAAGGGATGCTAATATTATCCTACCTCTGTATAAACCCACGGTTAGGCATCATCAAGAACATGGAGTACAATTTTGGGTGCCAGTTCTTAAAAAACACATTGTTGAACTTGAAAAGGTGCAGACGCGTGCAACAAAACTGATAAATGGATTGGAGTTATAAAGAGGGACTAGCCAAAATGGGTTTGTTTACATTAGAGAAGAGATGTCTAAGGGATGATATGATTACCATTTACAAATACATTCAAGCTCAATACAAAGAACTAGCCAATGAATTATTTACACAAATAGGTCATCCATTAAGACTAGAGGAAATGCACTTTCGACTAAAACAAAGGCAGGAATTCTTTACAGTAAGGGCTGTAAAGGTATGGAATTCTTTGCCTCTGCATGTTGTACTTGCAGATAATGGAACTGTTTTCAAAAAAGCAATGGATGCCTATCTAGCAAAGAACAATATTGAAAAGTATGACAGATGGTTACAAAGCAGATAGAATGTTGATCCAGGGAACTATCTGACTGTCATTTGGAGTCAGGAAGGAATTTTTTTTACCCATGTGGGGCTAAATTAGAAATTGCTCCAGGGCGCTTTTTTTGCCTTCCTCTGGATCAACAGGGGTGTTTTTGGCATGGGCTGGACTTGATGGACACATGTCTTTTTTCAGCCTCATCAACTATGTATGTTACAACTATGTATAATGTGAGATTTGAGGTCTCGACTAGTGTGAATAAAGCCTATTACTGACTATCAAATTTAGAGACAAATACCAGACCCAAGCAAACCAGTGCTCCAGCTAGCAGGATAGCATCACTAGGTTTTTTCCTTTGTAGCTATCACGGTGCCCGTGATCTTCCTCTGTCACTCTTTGTTGTGTTGCACTCCCATTGGCTGAGCTTGTTTGGCCCGCCCAGTATGGCCTATTTATACCTGGCCTTTGGCACCTGTCAGGTGCCCTTTCGTGGCGTTCCTGAACCAGTGTTGCTGTGTAGCTGTGTTCCAGTGTTCCTGCTTCCCGTGTACCGACTTGGCCCGTCTGTCTGACTACGCTCCTTAGTTCCTGCTCCGTGATTTGACCCGGCCTGGCTGACGTTCCTGCTCTGTGATTTGACCCGGCCTGGCTGACGTTCCTGCTCCGTGATCTGACCCGGCTATGTTGCTGATACTGCCTGTGTTCCTGATGTTCCGGTGTCACCTGGGTGACATTCTGACTTCCGCTGTGCTTGTGGCAGGGCTGACGGTGTCGTTGCCTCCTGTGTCCTGTGCCTTTCCGTTTACTCTTGCAGAGCACTGTGCCTTCCGTTTAACCCTTGCAGAGCCGTGCCTCTGTTCACTGAGCCTCCGTTAACACTTGCAGAGCAGTTACCTCCGTTCACTGAGCCTCCGTTTACACTTGCAGAGCAGTTGCCTCCGTTCACTGAGCCTCCGTTAACACTTGCAGAGCAGTTGTCTCCATTCACTCAGCCTCCGTTAACACTTGCAGAGCCGTTGCTTCCGCTACCCTGAGCCTTCCTCTACACTTGCTGAGCCGTAGGTCTCTGTACAACACCCGTGGGGGTGTCACCGGCTCTATTCAGTTAAGCACTATAAGTGTAATTGGCCTCCATTACAGTGCCCGTGGGGGTGCCATTGGCTCCATACCGCTAAGCTCTTGCAGTGTAATTGGTTTCCATTACTACGCCCGTGGGGGCTATTGGCTCTATTATCCTCAGCTCTCGCAGTGCACTTGCTCTCTGTTCACGCACCGGTGGGGTGCTACTGGCTCTAGCTCATTTAGCTCTTGCAGAGTATTTTGGCCTCAGTCCCTGCGCAGCACAAGCAGTAGTCTCTGTCCTACTCAATACTGGTGTTTTCTCATCTAACACCACTTATCGCTCCTTTACCACCTTATGGGCGTGTCAAACACACCACAACAGAGACTGATTGATTTCTAAGTACTTTAACCATTGAGTACCCTGTATGTTTCCTATGCCTGTCCTGTGACAGTATATATTTATTCTCTGTATACTGGGCCTGAGAAGGCATCTGTGCTTTACTGTTCATTTCAGTTATGCTGTATTGCCTATAGAGGGCGTCTTCCTTGTCTTTTAACAAAACTGTGTTTTATCCTAACCTACTGGTCTGAGTGCCCTACTAAAACGTTACAGTAGCGTTATTTCAGATTTCTTATAAGTATCTATACTCTATTTGGAGTTATCCTGATTTAATAAGAGCTATTGTACAAACACTCAACGTTACATTTGATCACTATATTTAGCACCACGGTACTGTTCCCCTTTGACACAGTCAGGGTTAACCACTGAATTGCCATTTGGTTTGGAACAGAGAAGGGTGTTAGAATCAAAACCCCTCAATATTCATACTTACTGTTCAATGTCTTTCAAAAGTTGAATCAATCAACAGAGAAGCATTAATGTGTTGTTGATAAACACATATACAGATCTGCATGTTGCTATGTCACTGAATTTTTGACAGTTTTACAACCATTATATGAACTGCATAAATGGTTGACATTGTTTTTCCTCTATTACTACAGTTAATCAAGCATTATATAGTATTGAACAGGTTTTTCTGGACTATCTGTCATTTATTTTTTCTGTCTTTTTTTTCCATTTGATATATTTTTTGAATTGATTATAAGACCTTTGATATGTCCTATCACTGCTCCCATTCATTTATTATTTGGTACACGGATTTACAATGAGAGGCAAAAATTTGAATTTATAAACAATACAAGGTGTGTGTGCATTTGTTTGTGTCTTTCAAGTGATTATACCAACAGGTTTTATTCTGTCTGTATATTATGATCTTATAACACTGTTTAAAGATATATTTGGTCTTACCTTTCCATATGAACACATTGTCCCATCCAAAGGAGGACCCTTTTTTGTTTTACAGAAGTAAGGGTTATCAGAATGGCTACACCAAAGCTGTTTGCAGGGGTCAAATGTTCGAAACTGAAAGATTAGACAAACAATTTGCAAACATGACTGGATATTAGAATATAACTATTTTGACTGAATAAATAAATAATGAATTGATTTATACAAACTTGCTGGTATGTTTCCAATATTTTCTTGAAAGTGAATCAAAAGAACAAATCTGGAAGATGTAACACATACATTTTCCATTTATATTTCTGTGTGACAACATAGTTTAATAAAATCACATTAAGGAATATATTACTTTGTAGGCGATAACTATCTATTGTTTTATCTACAATTTTCTCTATAAACTTTGATGGAAACCTTGAGAACATTTACCAATTGCAGAAATTCTGGCCTATGTTTGCTTTCATAGGTTAAAAAATCCAACATATTCATATATAGTACTTAAAATAATCTGCAGAAATTGATGTGGTGTGCTTTACAAAATAAAAAACAAAAAAAAAAGAACATTATTTTCCAATGAAACAGTGGGATTTTACCTGCAATGATTATGATATTTACTGGCAGCCATGACTAACTTCACATATATTTTAACATCTCCTCATATACCATCTACATAAAAGAGCAATAAAATAACAAAGTGAACACATTATAAAAGCTGCAGTGCAAGATGAAAGGTATATAACAACATAGTTGATGAGACTGAAAAAAATACATTTATCCATCAAGTTCTGACCATGCCATATCACCCCTGTTGAAGCAGCGAAAGGCAAATAAACCCCATTGAAGCCATTTCCAATTAAGCCCCAAGTGGGTAAAAAAATCCTTTCTAGGGCAGTAATGGTAGCTGTAGTGACAGGATGGATTTTTGCAGACTTTCTGGTCTAGAGATATAATATTGCCCCATCCGCTACAAATACCTGTGTAGTTTGCTGGACATTTAGATATTTGACTTCCTCGTGTCTCAGGCTACCAGCTCATGCCAGTTTGACTTTGCAAGACCTGGTTCCTATGGCCTAAAAACAAACTGAAGCCATGACCTCCATTATAACTCCAGTCCAGCGGCCTGCCAATTCCAGCCAGACTGCATCACTGGAACTCCTACATTCCTCTTACTAAGGCAGCTGGCTTATACAAGATCTTAAACTACTCACTGTACTGCAACTCTATTCTCTCACAGAGACTGTGGAAGAGGCATCTCGCTACTGCAAATTCTTAGTCATTAGGCCTACCTAGATGGATGTAAAGAAACCCACCAGCTACCAGATACTGGATTACTTGAAATTCCTCTGGAATACAAATTAAAATTATAGGCCTCTAAACACTGCTATACTTCAGCCTACATAATCAAAGCACTGCAACCAGGGATATTAGCTACCCCTTTGTACGGTACGTGTGTAAATATATATTTTAATTTTTTATTTTAAAAAGTTTAATTTTATTTATTTTTTTTTGTGTGACCATGGCTCTTTAACACCACAGTGCTAATTACCTTTACTGGCTGACATATGCACAACTTAACTATAGGCTAAAACCTAATCTATACAGGTTTCATATCCCACCATTAGTAGGCAATGAAGTCACAGAAAACCAGAAAAATACATGGAGAATTTATTCCCAACATTAGAAACCTCCAACACAGTGTCTGTTGCCTCTCCCAACTCATCTGACACCTCATAAAACGCCCTCTACCTGGAGGGGCTCCCTAAGGCTGAATGTCCATGCACTAAGGCTGACACTGCATATCTACAAGCATGCATGCATGCTATCCATTAAGCAAAACATTCAGTAGGAAGTCAGAGAGGTAGTGAGAAATCTCCAGACTGATATACAGAGTTTGGGAAAGAAAGTGAATACTCTGGAATACAAACAAGTGGCGCTATCTGAAGTTCAGGGTACCATTTTCTCTGGGACACAAGATAAGAGAGGTGAATGCAATTCATTAGTGGAGTAGCTGGACTATCTAGACAACAGATCCAGGAGAAATATGCATCCGAGAGACATTCTTGAATCACTACTTGATCTAGAATCCTTTGTAACCTATATTTGCACTTTAATGTTGTCAGAAGACCACAGAGATGATATCCGATTAGCAAGGATACACAGAGCTCTTCGACTGAAACCTGGCCCTAGTGAAAGTCCTGGGGATGCAATTCTTAATATGTAATCCTTCTGGACCAAGGAAGCCCTTATGTCAATAGCACATCTCCAGACACCAACATGGAATAGAGTGACCCCTGAATTCTTCACTGATGTAGACCTGAGCACCTTTTCTAAATGCCAAGAGTGGAGACTGATCGCAGAAGACCTGAAACTTCAGGGAATCCGCTACAAGTGGGGTTTCCCTTTTCGCCTAATTTTTAATGTGAATAACAGATATTTTCCATATATTTCCAGTAGGAAAGACTTATTGGAAATTATTCAGATCACTTGCACTGATCCTGCTACATCTCCCTCTAGAAGATTGCATATGAGGAACCTTCCAAGGCTGGAAGCTGAGCCGTCAGGCTAAAGAGTGTATATAAGCTGGTTAGTCGCTCTAAAACCTGGTATTCCTTGCTCCAGTTAACTTCTTGATATTGTTCTTGTCTGCCTAGCTGATTGATATCCAAATTTTATGTGATTGAACATATCCTAAAGTATAAAGTGGTTGGTATGGTTCTATGCAATTTATGATGATGGAGAAGTTACCTACAATCTAGCTATTTAGCTAGTAAAATTTTTAAGCAGCTATTTTCTTTTCTCATTCTTGCTCACCCCTGTGAAGTTTCTCTTCTTCAAATTGACCATGACTTATTCTGTATTGTTTTCGCTTCTTCCAGGCTTGACCCAGATTTGTGGGATTGGAGCTGGGTGAAACCACAGGGTAGCTTCCCCACAAACCTGCTAAGTGCCTAGCTGCTCAGAGACACATGCAACAGCACTTCAGAAGTATAGCGATTCTTCATATCATGGCTAATGTCCCTACACCCATGCTTTCCCATAACTGCAATGGTTTGAAGTTCCCAGCTAAAATATGAATGGCTTTCTTGTGGTACTCCAAATTAGAGGCAGATTTTCTATTTTTGCAGCTGACACATTTTTCCCACAAGTCAATTTCCACCTATTTTTCGAAAATGACCCTACTTATTTTTTATTCTCCTCCACTACCAAATCTAAAGGCATGGCAATATTTGTCCACCAAAGACTTTCCTTTTCACTCAGCAATTCCCATACCAACCCAAATGGTAGATTTGTTATAACCCAGGGCACGCTGAATACATACTGGGTAACCCTATCTATGCTCGTACCACCCCCCAAAAAAACAGTGTTTACTTCTCCGTCACCGGTAAACTACAATCTCTTCAGTTCAGCACCACCATCATAGGAGGCACTTTTAATACAATACTTTAAACCACCTGGAAAATTCCAGGGATATTATCTCCAAACCACAGCCTCCTTTACAGTCTTCAGATACCAAAGTGCTCCAAAAAATGTTACATGCCCTCTCCCAACAAAGTCTAACTATACATTTTATTCTATACCACACAATTCCTATTCCAGGATAGACTTTATTTTTACTAACCGATTTTTCATTCATGGTCTTATAGTTTCACGACCACTCTTTTATTCTTTCCACTTTCCAGGGCTTGGGACCTCCCGGTGGTTCCAGGGAATGGAGATTAAATGATTCTCTTCTAACAGACCCATTGACATGGAGCATAATCACTGACTCAATTTCAGTGAGGGGACAGCTAAATGCCCTTGTTGTTTCAGACACAAAAAAAGCCATGAGTTGGACTAACCAGTGTTACTTTCAGTATGCAAAAGAGGAGTCACACTATTTGAACACCAGGAGGAACTTTATCCCAAGACTGCTTTCTTAAGGAGCTTTATTCTCTCATGCCCCTGCCGAAATTCACTCAAAAGTTCTGCCCTATCTTCAGGCCAGCAGTTTACCCCACCTTACTAATGACCTGAGAGAAGTTCTTCACGACCAACCACTATTGAACCAAGATAGTTTTCATAGCGGATATTTTAAAGAGGCAAACAAATTGAGCAAAATGCATGCACACCTTTTAAAATTGAAACGGGGCTCCATGTATATTCCATCACTTCAAACAGGATCACATAGCGTAGTTACTAGCCAAAATGACAGAGGAGGAATTCCAGACACATTATAAACATCTATACAGCCCTGACCCGGATGATGACATCTTAGCTTTCATTAGAAACAATGACCCTCAAAAACTTTCTAGGAAAAAAACATGATATGCTAAAAAGGCACATGTCAGAGATAAAACAAGTTATTAAGGAATGCTAAAATGGAAAGTCACCAGGTATTGATGGTTTGCCAGAGAAATATTATACAATTCTGGCAGAATCTATTAAATCCACCTGAACTGACCTTTTTCACCATATCTTACACATGCAGGAACTTTCTCCTGACTTTTCAACCGTTAAACTCATTGTCCTCCCGAAGCCTGGTAGGGATCAATTGAATGTGACATCTTATTGACCCATTTCACTGTTAAATTGTGATTTTAAACTACTATTTAAAATCACTGCTAACAGGCTCAAGGTCATTCTCCTGCACATTACAGATGAGGCACAAACGGGTTTCACAAGAGGTAGGTCCTCTATTACGAACATATGAAAGGCCTTCTCGGTGATCAACTTATCTAGAAAGAGACCAACTAACAATTCTATTACTGTAAATCTAGACACCGAGAAGACCCTCAACAAGATATCATGGGTCAATTTATTTCGATTGCTTGAGTATCAAGGCTTCGGGGAACAATTCACAATTTTTCTTGCAGTGAATGGCATACATAGAAACACATTTTCTCTTGCTAAGGAGATGAGGCAGGGATACCCTTTATCTCCCTTACTTTTTAAAACAGCCTTAGACCCCTTGATTAGGAGATTAAAAAACCTGGACAATTTCAAAGGCATCACCATTGGTACTCAGGAGATAAAAATCACTGCCTTCTGCAGAAGACATGTTGCTCTTCATAGATAACCATCAACGAGTGTTAGCTACACATTATTGTTGAAGTCATAGACGCTTTCAGCAATAATCTCAGGCCTGACAGTTGTGATAAATCTCAAGCCTTGTCCCTGTCTCTGAAACCCAGCAGCCGCATTGTACCAAATTTTCCCTTCCAATGGGCCGAGGTGGAGTTAAAATTTTTAGGTATTGTCTTATCAAAAGATCATTATACCGCAGAAACATCACCCCAAAACTACATAAAATCTTTTTTAGAACTGCAGACCTGGAACTTCCTTCCTTTGGCATTCATTGGGCGATGCAACCTCATTAAAATGGTTAGCTTCCTAGATTACTGTACCTAATTCAAATGTTGCTCATTATTATTTCAAGAAAAGATTGTAAAAGCCTTGACAAGGCATCCCAGAGCTTTATATGAAGGCATAAGAAACCTTGCATTAGTTTGATGAAGTTCTGTCGCCCAAAATAAGAGGGGGGGGCTGAATGTCCTCAATACACATTTATACAACATGGATAGTTTGATTAGGGTGGCAATAGATTGGATTCATGGCACTAGTATATATGTCACATTGACAGAGAGTCACCCTTTTCGGAACTTCCGCTCCATGAAGGATAACCCGCTGCTCCTGAGTATCTCTATAGCATGGCAGACTATGCATCAGTCCTCCTTTAAAAAAGTATAAATCCATTTACTTGACATTCCTTGACAAAGTGAAGTTTCAGGATGGGAATCCAGACTGTAGATTCAGGGTATGGGCAAATAAAGATTTGGAGTGGGTGGTAGATTTGACAGATCCAAAGACACAGGGGTAAATTTAAAGCAGCTGTTAACATAGTTGGTAGGGCTAAAGTGAATACCGGCTGTTAAACTAGCATGTTTAACGTGGTATTTAAAGGCCCTACCAGCTAGAACTCCAAAGGACTCCAGCTGAACGTCCATTTTGTGCCTTTAGTTCCCAAAACGCCACTAAAAACAACTGTATTGGGAACTAAACAGTGAAAAACAATTAACTATCGGTGCTTGACATGCTGCCAAGCACCAATCGTTAACTGATCCATGTTACACTTACCTCTCATCCACTGTCCTTCTGTCTTCTCTTCTTACTTCTGCCTTCTCTTCAGTCTTGTCTCCTCCCTGTAAAATAAAATAAATGTATTAAAATCAAGCATGAATGAATACATTCCAGAACCCTTTGAGTGGCACACAACACACTGCAAAGCAATGTGTTGCGTACCTCACTGTCACTCAAAGGGTTCAATATTAGTGCTTTATAAATATATGCATATATGCCTCCATGTAATGGCCTGAAGAATAAATGCCAATGAATAAAAAAGCTCCACATATACATAAATCAATGAAATTCATTAATGCCCAAAATTTAACTTGGCTTTTAACTATGTGTCTCTGCCACTTGGAGCGGCCGCGAGTGCGGTGGTGGCGGAGACACAAATGTCCCACGATGCTCCTCTTCAGCTGTGTACGGGCTGATGCCCGTAAAACACTGAGGGCATTTGAAGTTAGCCTGCCTTTATATATGGGCAGGCTCACTTGAATTGCTCTCACTGCCATTGGCTGAGATGTTCTTCACATACCAGCCAAGCAGATTTGAGCAGCTGTTCTTGAAAATGATTGCCTGGGATGTGAAGAACATCCCAGCCAATGGCAATGAGGGCAATTGAAGTGAGCCTTCATATATAAAGGCAGGCTCACTTCAAATGCCCTCAGTGTGTTACGGGCATCGGCCTGTACACAGCTGAAGAGGAGCGTCGTGGGACATTTGTGTCTCCGCCGCCGCCCTTGTGGCCGCTCCAAGCGGCGGAGACACATAGTTAAAAGCTAAGTTAAATTTTGGGCATTTATTAATCGCATTGATTTATGTATATTTGGAGCTTTTTTATTCATTAGCATTTATTCTGCGGGCCATTACATGGAGGCATATATGGGTATATTTATGGAGCACTAATATTGAACCCTTTGAGTGACAGTGAGGTACGCAACGCATTGCCACTCTAAGGGTTCTGGAATGTATTCGTTCATGCTTGATTTTAATACATTTATTTTATTTTACAGGGAGAAGGAGGAAGATAGAAGAAAGAAGACAGAACAGAAGGACCAGAAAGCTGAGGACTCCACTGGACATCAGGATTAATGGTGTTAATGCAATGGAGCGTTTTTGTTTTTTTTCTTATTTTTTACTGGAAAAAACACACGTTAGTGTTGCAGCCTACATACTGGATGACCTGCCATTAGCTGTTCATTCCATGGCCCTTTGTATGGCTTCCTACATGTTAAAACACCCTTTGGTGTTTTTTTTTTTTTTACTTAACCCCACAGAGTCTTCAATTTTCAGGAACTTAAAATGAAGATGATCCTCCCTAACAACCAGCTGTTTCTTTTTTTTTTTTTTACAAGCCAGACATTACACTACAGATATTTTAAAATCTATACCAAAGGATTTCCTGCCCTCTAGTCTTAACATTTATATCAATTCTGCTAGCCACACTAGACCTAAAACATTACATTTATATTGATTATTTACTCAGGAGCTGCAGAGGACTGCCTCCCTAAAACCAGGTGACATTACGAATTGGGTTGACCTTTCTGCAGACATCGGGGTGGAAGATATGCATGAGGCTTTGCATAAGAGGTTACAACACAACTCTTCTGCTTATTTTCTTGAAATTCTGTTGAGACTTACACACCATATTTACATCTTCCATCATCAAGCCAGAGTGATGAAGCTTTCTTCTTTTGGTGCCTGTTTTAAGTGCAACAAGCCTGAGGCCATGCGATTCCACAATCACTAAATAATTCTGGAACAGAGTGGTGGAGGAGCGGTCAGTGATTTTTGGGAGAAGGATCAAACAGTGCCCAAAAGAGTTTGTGTTGGGTACTGACCAAACTCATAACAACTTCAATAGAACCCAAAGTGAAGTTATTCCATATATTGATTCTAACGGCTGTTAAAACAACCCTAACTCAGTGGATTTCTAAGCATCCCCCAACCGTCAAACAATGGTTGATTAAGACTAATACAGTTCTTCAGGCAGAATGGATGGCTTCACTTAGCAATAAGGAAACCTTGGATCTCAAGTTTTGGCAGAGGAACCTTACATAAATGACATACCCCCTGATAAAAAAAGATGCTTACACCCTCAGTTTCCAACATAATTCCTGGCATATTCTTCATGACATACGGCTCAACTCATAACCACGAACATACACTTCACAAGGCCGGCTGTTTACAACACAGTGCATGGACATGTCATATCTGGTTGGACCTGTTACTGAACGTGAGTCAAAACTGAGATGGAGACCGCTGAGGAGTTCTTACTTCCCCCACCACCGCCCTTATTTATTTATTTTTTTCCACTACCCCCTTCCTTTTTCTTCCCATCCTTTTGGAGTATATGGCCTGCTTCATCCTCTAATCTTTTAGTTCCCCAACCTACCACACTTTCTTTTACATCCGCTTCATTTGTTTTGATTGGCACTTGGCCACTGGAAATCATGATGGTTACAGCATTGGGCCTGGATGGTCAATATCCTGGGGTCGCTCCCTTCCAGTGCCCCTCTGCAGGGGGGTGCGAGGCTGTGGCTCATCTCCACTATATCCTTTGTTGGGTTTGGCCTGCAAGGTTTGCCGGGGCCCTCTGGCTGACTTGAGCAATCTGGGAATGGGTTGGGTCCCAATGTGGACCATTTTGTATACTGTTGTATACGGTTATGTACGGACACCCTATGGGCTAGATTTAAAGGTTCACGTTAACCCAGCCGCTAAGTAAAAAAGGCACATTGGCCGCAAACAACACATGATTTACGTTGGATTTAAAAATAAGTGTACGAGAATAGCTAACGAGCGTAGGCACAACAAAAACACGTAACACAAAAACCTGCATTGCACCTGTTTTCGTATTACCGTGTGTCCCAAACCCCCGTTAAAACACAACTTAAGTCAAAATGTAACATTACGGCTAGCGTTGGCTAGCAACCCTGATAGATGCACAAACAAAATTCAAACCTACAGCCAATCCCAAGGCCCCAAAGTAGAAAAATGTTCAAATACACCTATATATACCCCAAAATAATGGTCACACCCTGTTTGTGTTTCGAGTTTTGGCGAGGTAGATCAAAGGACCCAGGAGCAGAGGATAGTGATTACAGTGAGGGAGAGAGGAGCTGACATTGGCGGTAGGAGTTCTTTGGAGTTTGGAGAGAGGTGCACTAATTCGACAAATATCACACTTTTGCACATATTACATACACCCATACAAACATTAACAAATACACATACACACACAGTCTTTTTTTTTTTTTTTTACAACACCTAACACATTTTTTAAACTTTATTTTCTCATTGTGAATCTGTGAGTGAAAGAGTGTGACAGAGAGTGAGTGGGATTGAGTGTGTCTGTGAGGACCTGTGCGAGTGCCTCGGTGTGAGTAGGTGAGTGATGGCTAGGAGTGGAGGACAGGAGAGAGGGATGGGGAGAGTAGTTGAGGAGGAGGAAGGAGAGCAAGACATCCCTATGGAGAGTAGGGGTGGGAGAGGGAGATCCGCAGGGCAGAGGGGGAGCCGGCCCAGAAGAGCAGGCACACAAAGGACAGGAACAGAACCTACAGTGGGACGAGGAGTACATGGTGGGGACCACCATACACAGGCAGGGGCAGTGCAGGCAGGGCAGTCTGGTTCTGACTCCTTGCAGGCCAGAGGTGAGGAGGAGAGGATCAAAGATCCACGTTATACTGAGGAGGAGAACAGGGCCCTCGTGGAGGCTGTGCTGGAGAGGGAGACCATCCTATTCCTGAGGAAGAGGGTCCCTGGCCTGGCTGTGAGGAGGAAGGCTGCTTGGAATTTTGGAGCCAGGTCAATGTGGTGTCCAGCTGCAGATGGGACGTGTACTCAGTCAAAAAGAGATGAGGCAGGTTAAGAAGAAGATGGGGGATGCCGACCTGCACGCCCGAGGCACTGGAGGTGGTCCTCCTGTCCCTATCACCTTCAGCGGATGGGAGGAGAAGCTGCGGCAGACCTTGCCATCCACGCTGATTGAGGGGGACCCTGGAGGAGCGAACACTGGGGATGAGAGGAGACTCCACACTACCGGTAGTTCATCATCACATAACCACACCCCACATCAAACCACACAACCATCACACAAAAACAGTCACATCCCAACACATGCACATCATTCATCCACACAACTGCACCAACACAGCACCCTGAGGGTTAAAACAGGACGCAAGACAAGGACAAATGTCAAGGTTCAACAAGGCCCAAACCTGTCCAACTCCCTGGTTAACCCTCATGTTGCTGTGCTGATCACATACAATACACACAAACCATGCTCAGAAAAGTGTTGTATGTTAAACATCCAACACAATGTCACTCATGTCCCAACAGGGAAACCAGGACATAACCCCTTGAGTGCTAGAGGATTATCAATGCATCGATCAACAATGCTTTGGCAACCCCTCCGGTACTCAAAGGTTTAACCAGACAACAAACACAAGTCGATAGGCGGACGATTACATGCCACACAGGGGACATTCACTAAGCGGTGAAAAATAGATGATGGAGAGAAATTTACAGTTACATACCCTCACTTCACCAATCCCAGTGTTAGTGTGTGGAGAATATTCAATAACATCAATCAAGTTGCAAAGGTCCCATTGTATAGACTCCATAGAAAACACTGCAAATGGGAAATGGGATCACTGGAGAAGTCAGCATCATATTGTATTGTATATTTTTATTTATATAGTGCCAAAAGGTGTACTTGGTACTTTACAGATTACATTTAATATAGAAGGGGTACAATAAGTGCGGTGATTAAGTGCTTATATAGGCAGTCATAAGGGGAACCAGTGGTGAGTATACATTAGGATAAGAGGTCCCTGCCCCATAGAGCTTACAATCTAAGTATAGGATGGGTGACATACAGATACAAGCTGGTAGAGGAAGAAGTGCTGTGTTTGGCTTATGATAATAATGATAATGTTTCCATATTGTGCTGTTGCTAGAGATAAAAGGTGCTCTTTTAGTTTAGATTTAAAATTGTTGAGGGTTGAGGCTTGACAAATACTGGGTGGTAGGGAGTTCCAGATGTAGGGGACAGTATGTGAGAAAGCTTTAAATTGTGAAACAGCGATAGTGGTTAAAGGGGCAGCGAGTCGTCCAGCATGTGTGCTGCGTAGTGGACGTGCAGGAATATGGCGGGATATCAAAGATGAGATATAAGGCGGGGACAAGTGATGGAGAGCCTTGAAAGTAATGAGGAGGATTTTGAATGTGATACGCTGCTTTATGGGACGCCATGACAGTGATTTTAAGAGTGGTGGGGTGAGTACTGTTCTGGAGGAGGGGAAGAGTATTCTGGTGGCTGAATTAAGAACTGATTGAAGAGGAGTGATATGGTTAGTAGGAAGACCAGCAAGTAAAGAGTTGCAGTAGTCCAGGCGAGAAAAGATAAGAGCATGCATGAGGGTTTCTGTTGTAGAGTGATAGAGGAATGGCCAGATTTTTGCTATATTCCAAAGAAAGAAGCGACAGGTTTTGGCAACGTTGTTAATGTGGGTGGAGAAGGAAAGAGTCCAAAGTTAACCCGAGGCAGCAGGCCTTGTCTACAGGGTAAATTGTGGAACCTTCGACAGTTATAGAAAATGGAGGTTTTGTGCAGGATTTAGGAGGGAAGATAAGGAGCTCAGTCTTGGACAAGTTAAGTTTTAAGTGACGATGAGCCATCCAGGAAGAGACAGCGTTAAGTCAATCTGAGACCACCTGCTGTATTTCAGGTGATATTGAGGGTGCAGGGAGATATATCTGTGTATCGTCTGCATAGAGATGGTAGTTAAAGCCAAAGGATTTTATCAGTTGCCCCAGGGAGAGTGTATACAGAGAAAAGAGAAGAGGTCCCAGAACAGAGCCTTGGGGTACACCTACTGAGAGGGGGATCGGAGGTGAGGAGGTGTTAGTGTATGTCACAGAGAAAGACCGTTGAGAAAGATAGGATAGAAGCCAGGAATGTGCCAGGCCACAGACACCAAGTGATTTGAGAATCTGGGATAGAAGGGTATGGTCGACTGTGTAGAATGCTGCCGAAAGGTCTAGGAGGATAAGAAGAGAGAAATAGCCTTTGGTTTTTGCAGTGTGGAGATCATTTGTTACTTTGAGAACGGCGGTTTCTGTAGAGAAAGTGGGCCGAAAGCCAGACTGCAGGGGTTCCAGAGTGTTATGGGAGTTGAGGAAGGTAAGTAGACGAGAGTAGGCTAGGCGTTCAAGGAGCTTAAAAGCAAAGGGCAAGAGGGATATGGGGCAGTAGTTGGATGGGGAGGTGGGGTCTAATTAACTTTTCTTGAGGATTGGATACACTTTTGAATGTTTGAATGAGGAGGGGAAGATGCCAGAGGATAGGGAGGAGTTGAATACCCAAGTTAGCATGGGTACTAATGTGCGTTGCAGAGGAATGAGGAGGTGGGATGGTATAGGATCAAGGGAGCAGGTGGTGAGTGGTGATGTGGACAGCAGAAGGGAGACCTCTGCTTCTGTGACTGAAGTAAAGGAATCAAATAAGTGGATAAAGTCTGCGTGAGAGCGGGACTTCCTCCACAGGCATTCAGAGGTACGGGTACAGGAGCGGAGAAAGCGTGTTTGTGAGTTGAGCCAAGGGCGTGGGTTTGAGGGGCGTTTGTGACGTGCCTGGACGGGGGAATACAGATTAAGTGATGATGAGAGGAGGTTGTTGTAGTATTCTACAAGTCTGTCCGATTCAGAAAGAGTGTTGAAGGTGGAGAGGTTTGAGTGCAATGCAGAAGATAAGGCAGACATGTCTAGTGAGCGAAGGTTGTGGGTATAATGCGAGGCCGAAGTTAGTGGGGGAATGAGGGAAATGGTTGTATAGAAGGTTATGAGATGGTGGTCAGTGAGTGGGAAAGGAGATATGGAGAAATCTAGTAAGGAGCAGTTCTTTGACCAGTTCACCAGGTCTACTTCACTGCTTACTGAATCACAAAAAGGATGGAGCAGATCACAAATTACAGTGCCACTGAGAATAACTGGTTGCATGTGCAACACACAGGCCTAAAACAATTACACAGAATTAAAGGTGAAAAAGTAGGCTTTGGTGTTGTGTATGCAATCATTTACTCTAACTTGAAATTATATATCTCACATTTGATTCACACATGGATCCTCAGGAGTGTTGAAGCCATGGATAGATGGTACACCAGCCACTATTTGCAGGATACATATGTGAACCATTGTAGTTTGGTCAACAACAGGTCATGAATGATGGATATTGGAACGGAAGCTAAGAAGGGACCTCGTTGCCTTCCGCCGTCGTTCCCGGGTCTCTCCCTCTCGACACCAGATAAGCGCCGTCGGATGCACCAGTTGAAGTATGGACTGTCACTGAAATAGTTGAAGGATCGATGGAAGCAGGGAAACACGGGCAGTAGAGAGTGAGGCCTCTACTCCCGGTCAAAGGATCGCTGGAAGATGTCGCAGGAACACAAGGATGAGAAGATGGAGTCCACATCACCGACTGACAGTGTACGAAGTTGAGTCGCAGGAAGCTGGCAGCAGGCGGTCGATGATTCAGGATACTTGTCGCAGATGAGTATCAGAGTGGACACTTTAGACCATAAGCAATACAAGACTCCAGGACTCCTTGTTCACTCCAAAACATAACTCACTTTATTGGCAAAGACCACAGATATTTATACACAAATCTTGCATTGACTCTTATGGGGAAACCAGATACAATAGGGCTTAATACAATCATATCACATTAGACAAAAGGCCAACAGCAGATTGCCTAACAAACACAATAACTCAGACATGATTACATTTCAGATACAAAAGAGTTTGATGAACAAAGACTTGAGGGTTTGAACTAATTACCACACGGCAGGGGGTCGGACTGCAGTTCACAATGGCTTAATTAACACACAGCAGTGGGTCTAGCTACAGTACACATAGTCAAATGGCTGGAGTGGCTTCAATACACATCTTAGGGACAGTGGCCCAAGGTTGAAGCCTTTGTTTGACTACTGTGAATGCCCCAACCTTGACCAATACCTGAGCTGCCTACCATTCCCCATGTTAGGCGATGGAAGATATTTGCATACCTGGTAGTTGGTGATTGCACAAACCTTTGAATTGGACAAGTACAATTAAACACATACAATATTTGACAAAAAAAAAAAAAAAACTTAACACACTTGTACATGAACGTAACCCAGGGCAGCTCTGTGTATCAAGCTGCCCATTCACCCAGTGTCTATTTTAGTGTATGACTCTGGTTTGAAGAGTCATACAATCAGTCTCAGAATAGGGTCCCAATACGGCAAAATGTCCCTGGTTTGTAGGATGGTTTGGGTACCCAGTCTCTAGCCCAGACAAGGGCTCAAGTAACGGATAGGATCCGTTACAGATATCTATGACTGAGTACGGCTGCCTCAGTCAGAAGGATGGATGGGCTTATCCCAAAAACAAAACAAAAAAAAACAGGCCTCAATCAAAGATATCCTTCAGTCCTGGCTTGATTGTTGCCCTTCAGGATTCAACTGGAACAGACCTCATGGACAGGATCCTGTCAAGTACATCAATCTCTGATTGCCAGGGTGGTATCCCATGCATCACAATACAATGCATAGGATACCATCATGACAACCAAAGTGTGACATGTAAAATCAGACAAAATCTTACATTGTATGTGATAAACTGATAACATAGGGATGAATACCACTTGAATCCCACTGCAGATCTGTTCAAAAAGATATGTACACAAAGAGAAACAGTCAGATATGTATGTGGATAGGTACCTTTCAAATGGGTACAAATATGTCCCAACAAGATATGAACCCAGAGATCAGTTCAGTACTTGTGATTGCCTTACTGCCCATATATGTGCACCCATCACAAATTAACTTTTATTGATATCATCAGAATACATATACCTAGTATATTCCACCATACTTAGATGGGATATACGAGGTATGTTTGTATTCATGATATGATATCAATAAAAGTTAGTTTGTGATGAGTGCACATATATAGGCAGTTAGACAATCACATGTACTGAAGGGATCTCTGGGTTCATATCTAGTAAGGATATGTTTGTACCCATCTGTAAGGTACATATCCACATACAAATCAGACCATATTACTTTCTGAGTCTCTTGCACGGGATGGCAATGGTTAATTTCACCTCAATGAAATATTGTAGGCATTGTAAAAAGATGTGTATCGATGTTAGTCCTATCCCTCCTAACCTCATGGTTAGACAGATATTGCTCTGTGTGACAGCAGGAGGTATCAGTCATTTGACCACATGGAGGCTCTTCAGCAGAGCCAAAATTGACCCATTTGGAGATAAATACTTCATTGGAATGGTCCACAGAGTGTGCTTGCAAACCAAGCACATTTTGTAGACCATTCTACTGGGATATTGCACCAAAGGAATTCAATACCCTTCCAGCAGTGGGAGTACCATTGTTTTACTCAGGGGGATAATCCCTACAGCATATATTTTTGTTTTCACATTTTAAGTATTGATATCACTTTCATCCTATCATGGCTACGTTTACTAATCACACTATCATCTCATTTATAAACAAAGCTTACAGGCCTCCACAACAGCAGAAGCCCGTGGAAGAGGCTACCTCACCACCCAGTGAGGAGTATACAGAAGAGGGGACCAGCCGCTGGCCACCATACTCACCACCCACACCTCCTCCACAGCTGTCTGCTACCCAACTGGCTACACCTCCACCGGCTATGACCCAACTGGCTGCACCTCCACCCGCTCTGACCAAACTGGCTGCACCTCCACCGGATGCGGCCCAACTGGCTGCTCTACCCCAGTACCCCTGCTGGATGCAAGAGGAGGAGAGGTGGATGAATCCCACCACCTCCAGGAGCTACTACCCTCCAGCAGCAGCACCACCAGCACCACCAGGGAGGCAATGGCTGCCAGGGACTGTGTCCACCACCCAATATGTGCCTTATTCCACACAGATGGACCTACCCTCCTGGACGGCTCCCCAGCATTGCCCCAGGTATGATCCCAGGTGGGGGCCTAGCACATACCAGTGGTCAGGATATGACCCTTGGCCACTCGACTACAAACCCCTGGGCCTGATTAGGGAGCCCCAGCGCCCTCTACAGAGGGAAATATTCACTCCACCACCAGGACAGACATCATTGGGCAGCAGTGAGTCACTTGATGTGGTGGGCATATGCCCATCATCTGCACCAGCCACTACATCAGCTGTCACAGCAGCAGCAGCCACATCACACACAGCAGCTCAGGACACAGCAGCTGAGGACACAGAAGCAGCTGAGGATACAGCAGCTCTGGACACAGCAGAAACTGAGGACAATGCAGCAGGAACCCCACCAGCAGAGTCACCGGGCACATCCACCATGCGGAGTGCATGTCCCTACAGAGGAGGCTACTCCGGACATACCAAAGGATCAATGAAAATGTCACAAGGATCAGAAGGGAATCCAGGAGGAACACATCAAGAATCCAGGCTGGGATACATGCCCTGGAGTTGGAGCACACAAGACTGAACACACAACTCCATCAGCACCACACAGGGATGATGGACATGCTGGGGCAGGTGCTGGTGGAGTTGAGAGACCACAACCGCAGGGAGAACCTGTGTGTAAAGAGAGAACTGCGGTCCACAGAGGGGTCAACTGCACCAACCACTCCCTTCAGCGTGACACCTGAAGCCACACCTAGGGGTCAAAGGGTGACCAGGCAATCAGCCAGGGCATCCACCTCTGGCACCCAGTCTAAGGTCCCCCCAAGAAAAAAAAAATAATTGCCCAACTTGTTATGTTCCCCCTCAATAAACAAAACATTGTGCATTTGAATCCTGTCTGATATGCTTTGTGTTTGGTGATAGCTTGGGTGGCAGAATTGTCTCCAATGCATTGTCAAGCAATGCAGTGAACACAACTTCTGCCTATGTAGCATGTCTATGGGATATTACAACATGGGTTCACACACACACTGTTGTACAAATTCAACTGGCAAACCATCCCTGGAGCCATATAACATGACAGTGTTATATGGCGATGTTGTGGGTTGAATTTGAACAATACACACACCTTAGCACATCAACTGGTGCAACACTGAACATTCGTCAGCATCAATTGTGTTTAAGGGGTTAACCAAACAAACAGCTGTTTGACTTAGCAGAGAACTAACAAGCAGGACAGATGGAACATGCAGCAAAATAGTCTTTGATTCACACTGTTATTGTGAAACTGAATTACTGGGGAACCCAATGATCACCATAGGATTTCAATGTGTAGCACACACATTGAAATCCAGGGGCGAGCATTGGGTTCTCCAGTAGCTGAGTTGTTGTTTTACTAAGGTTGTAACAGACTTCACCAGTGATATCACTTGCCCACTTAGTCTGTTTGTTTGTTTGTTGATGTAGGCCATGTACTGAGATATTTCAAACTACAGCAATCTCAGAACATTGATTACATTGAGCAACACATAAACCGTGGACATGAAATCACTGTGGAAGTATGTCCCCTGGATCACCTCTTTATCACTCTCAGCACACATTGTATCTCTGCCATCATCTGTTTGCATGAATACATCACAGAGTCCACTCACTGGCAAACAAGTAGTGTACTCCTTTGATGTGGGTCATGCCTTCCCATGTATGGGGGATACTCTAGCCTTGAGTGTGGTTACGCATTGACACATGTGTAATCCAATATTTCTTCATACAGACACAGATTAAATAGTGATGGTTTTTCTTTATTCTGTCTCAGAGTACATTAGAACATACATGTGTTTTCTGGGTTTATTGCCTATATGCATTAACCCCTTCCCGACAATGGACGTACATGTACGTCCTGGAAGTCCGGGTCCCCGCACGGATTACATTAGAGAAAAAAAAAATCCTAGCCGGGCGTTAAGTGACAGCCGCGTGTGTGCGTGGCCAGTCACTAAGGGGTTAAACACTTGTAAGAACACACTAAATGTACTTTGAAACTAAATCTTTAGAAACACTACTGTCCTGCTCATGTGTTGTCCACAAGGTTTGACAACTCTGTAGATAAGCATTCTAACTGTACAGGTTTGATACCTGGATGATACACACATGAATCAGTGTTTTCTGTGTCTACATGAGAATGTTCCAGTAGAGGTTGCTGTGAACATCAGGTCGAACATTGCATCACCAACACAAACACTTGGAACACCAAGGGGTGAGCTTCATAGAAGTGTTGTCAAGACATCAGTGCAGTCACATGGAAGATCTTCTGTCGAAGGATGGATCATGCTATGGATGCCTGTAGGACAAGAGGACAGGATTTGGAGCAGCACCCTCGAACTGATCATCATGCAACAACTTGAACTTCCTAATCCCCTCAATCTTTTTTGTTACAGGTGAGTACACAAACCATTGCTTTGTAATGTGTTGTGTACTCATATTCATGTCAGGGCCACATATCAGTACACACTCACAGGTCAGCATGGTGTCCCTGGAGATCTGATCCACGTTTCCTGACCTCTATGTTGTGTTACAATACCACTGTAGATCCAGCCCTCTGTTGCTCTTCTCAGCTCTAGCAAACTACAGGTCCCATGTTGACTCTAATGGCCCTTTAACCCCTGATGTGACAGAGTGTTATCCAATGCATTGCACTGGATAACACTCTCGCTACAAGGCTACCATGGTTGCTCTGTCTATGATCATGGCAAATCAAGTTAGTTGCTGTCAATCAAGCCCTGTCAGATGCTGAACATGGGTTATGTATTGTACCTTGTTTCTCCTGGGGGTGTGCGTTATATCCTTGAGGTATTAATGTCAATGTGGAGAAGGGAATGGAAGATGCTTTTGGAATCCCCACACACAATATGTCACGTCCATGGTATGCATGATGTTTGGGGCCATACTGCTGCCAGTGCAGTGTAGTGTCAATGATCCTGTGGGGTGGAACAAAACATCATGTGCGGTGTGGTTAGTGTGTTGGCACCATTTCACAGGACTGATGGAGGACTTGTTTGGATGCCTGTGTTATACTCACAGCTAAAGTGGTCTGTGACGAGCCTGTCTCGGCTCTGCGCCCCTCTAAGGGTCTCCTCAACATGCCCGATGACCATGGGCACTTCAGGTATGGGGGGGCCTGGATATCATCCACCAGCCTGGTGTCCACTGCAATGTTGTGCAGTTTTGCACATGCCATTATGATGTCACACACTTTTCCAGGTGCATACTGCAGTAATCCACCCGAGTGGTCCAGACATCGGAATCGAGACTTCAGAAGGCCAAAGGTCTACTCAATCGCATTCCTTGTTCTGCCATGAGCCTGGTTGTATCTTTCCTTGGCATCTGATTGGGGATTGGCGACCGGGGTCAGTAGCCAGGATTTGCAGCCATAGCAATCATCACCTGTGTAATGCGAGTGACATGGTGAGACAGGGAGCACATGTTGTGTGAATGATGTTTTGTGTGGTGGACGTACTAGCTGTGGGTCAGGAGTATGGAGAGCAGTGTTGTGTGTACACCTGTGGATGTGGTGTGATTTAGTATTGTGAACTCACCCACAAGCCATCCCCCTGTATTAGTTTCATTCTCAAAGTATCTGTGGACTGAGGAGTTTTGGAGCATGTAGGATTCATGAGAGCTGCCAGGATATTTTGCACAGACATTCATAATCCTCATGTTGCTGTCACAAGCCATCTGCAGGTTCATGGAGTGAAAGTTCTTCCTGTTGATGAATAGATGTGCGTCATGTGCTGGGGCTTTGATACAGACATGGGTGCAATCAATAGCACCCATGACCCTGGGCATGCCTCCCCTTGCGTAAAAGCCCTGCTTGAGATGTATCCAGTCCATGTCAGTGGTGGGGAAATGTATGTAGGTACTGGCCTTGATTTTGAGGGCTGGCAAGACCTGAGCCAGCACTCTGGAGAATGTGGCCTGTGACATGCCAGATGCGTAACCTTCAGTCGACTGGAAAGACCCACTTGACATGAAGGGTATGGCACAGAGGGGGTTTTTGCAGGCCAGATAGGGCATGGTTGTGGATGTAGATGGGATTCACCTGATCCTTGATGACCTCATACAAGGCAATGATGCTGTGTGGCCTCAACCTGTAGCGATCAATCACCTTGTCATCTGTCATTCCATAGATGGTGACCCTTGGACGGTATACCCTGGGCCTTGGTGGTCATCTATACATCCTCTGCTGCTGAAGGGGTCCCTGTGGCAGCTGGGGAGCGTCCTGTTGCTGTGGAGCATCCTGTTGCTGCAGCTGTGCATCTGCAGGCAGATTCTGCCCTCCAGGTGGTGATGGGCTCCTATGTAGCTGTTGAGCCAGAGCCTCCTCACTTGCAACAGGTGAAGAGTGCTGATCAGGTATGCATGGGGCTTGCTGGTGTTCCCTAGCTCTCGCCCTTGCACGCCTTCCCCGCAGTCTTCTCATCAATAAGTATCCAAACATACTTATTGTTCTCTCGCTCTCTCTCTCTTTCCCTGAGTGGAAAACAAGCCACAAGTGAGTGTGGTGAGCTGTCCCTTTAAGTACCTGGTAGGATGTTGTGTAGGTGTGGTGATGAGCTGAATGATGACCAATGGGAAGGTGTTTGTTTTCCAGGTAAGTGTTTGCCGGTGTGTCTGTGTTTTAAAATGTGGTATGTTCTGATTGCTGTGTGTCAGTTGTGGGTGTGAAGTTGTGGGGTGCAGGTTGCGTCTTGATCGTGTGGTGAGCTTGCTTTGTATTGGCAGGTGTCCGTGTTGTGTGATAACCCCCACTGTTCCGTGCCATGTTCCGTTGGTGTTTTTTTGGAGGTTCATGTCCCTGTGGTGTTGCTTGTTGTTGTGTGTGACAGTGATCTGTGGTGTCTGTCCCTGCTTTTGTGTTCTTTTGGCATTGCACAAATTAATTTTGCCATTTACATGCTTGTGCGGTATGTGGATTGTTTTTAACGGTGGTTTCTTTTTGACCGTTATGTGTCAAACGGCTAACAAAACTGGTCTTACGTTTTAGCAGTTAAGTGTATCTTTTTTTCAGCCGGAATAGGAGTAAATGTGCCAACACAACATAAATGGCTAGTACCACGTATTACCAGATTTGAATACACTGTAAACAAAACTAAACTTGCCTTAGGATGACAAGTCCACAAGACAATGAGTGTAGGTAATTAGATTGGTTTTCATCAAGGGAGTGTGTGTCACGGTTTCCCAAAGACAACTCAGGAGTCAGAATGGTATAGTGAAATAACAATCTTTATTAAAAACAATATAAACAGAGTATACAATAAATAGAAATAACAATCAGGCAATAACCACGGAAAAGTAGTAGAGGTCCCCCTAGATGACAGCAACTCTATCTGCAATAGGAGTCTGCCTGAAAGAGGGAACCTTTACCAGAGAAACAGGCACACTCCCCGGTAGTGTCTGTATACAGGAATGTACATAGGATATGCAGAAGAGACCACTTGAATCACACCTGCAGTCAGTGGGTAGGCCCAGGGATCTCCGCAAAGGTGGTAGTAATAGGGAGAACAAACTGATGCAAGCCTGCCGTCAGTCCCAAAAAGGAAACCTCCCCCAGGGAACGCTACGGGGAAGAGAATCCAGACTCAATCCGTGGAAAGGTACGTCTTACCCAGAGCCATAGGTCCTCACCAGACTTGGAGTCTACTATGTACAAGATGTCAGCAGGGAAATAGACAGAGCCACAGGACAGCAACAGAATGGATGGTCAGACAAGCCGGGTCATACACAGAACAGGTGGTCAGCCAGAGCCACAGGTCTGCATCAGACTGGTGTCCGCTATATACAGGGAGTAGGCAGAAGAATAGTCAGACAGAGCCACAGGTCAGCACCAGAATGGATGGTCAGACAAACCAGGTCATACACAGAGCCCAAGGAAAACAAACTGTGATGAACAACAACACAAGGGCAACTGAGAATTGGCTCAGTTCCCCTTTAAAGCCCAGGAAGTGGATGGCAGGAGATTTCAGCCAAGCATTCTGCCGCTTCACGTCCGTGAATGACGCATCCCGACATGATGCGTCAAACCAGTGGCCCGCACCTGCATCAAACCGAGAGCCAAACCCAGCTGGCAAGAGGACATGGACGGCCAATAGCGCCTCCAAGCGCACTCACACCGGGCATCATCAGTAACGTGTGTATCACGGTGCCCGTGATTGCAGCATTTCCTTGTCTATCACCAGTAGGGGGTTCCCATTGGCTGTCTGCCTGTAACCCGCCTCATATTGCCTATTTAAACCGGGTCTGGGCACCCCTTGGTTGCCCTTTCGTGGTGTCTCTGACCACATTCCCTTTCACCATGTTCAGAGGTCTTCTGGGCCTTGTTGCTGTGTTCCTGAGTTCCTGATTGCATCCTGTTCCTGAGTCTCCTGTCTGCAGAGCTGTTCCTGTGCCGGTTCCGGTCTGTCTTCAGAAGTTGCTGTTTCCTGCTGACTGTCTTTGATGCCGTCTCCTGATCCGGTTGATCATCCTGCTGGTTCCTGTCATCTCCTGGCCTGGTTCCTGCGTCCGTGGCGACCTGCTGCTTTGGTCGATTTGGCGATATTCTGTCAGTCCCAGCGTGCGGACGTTGGGTTTACTCCTCAAGCCTTACGGCTATCGATTCTGTTTGTTGGTCCCAGCGTGCGGATGCTGGTTTGCTCCAAAGCCTTGCGGCTATACAATTCCGTTGGTTGGTCCCAGCGTGCGGACGCTGGTTTGCTCCGAAGCCTTGCGGCTATACAATTCCGTTGGTTGGTCCCAGTGTGAGGACGCTGGTTTGCTCCAAAGCCTTGCGGCTATACAATTCCTTTGGTTGGTCCCAGCGTGCGGACGCTGGTTTGCTCCAAAGCCTTGCGGCTATACAATTCCGTTGGTTGGTCCCAGCGTGCGGACGCTGGTTTACTCTTCAAGCCTTGCGGCTATACCATTCCGTTTGTTGGTCCCAGCGTGCGGATGCTGGTTTGCTCCAAAGCCTTTCGGCAATACAATACTGATGGTTAGTCCCAGCGTGCGGACGCTGGTTTGCTCCAAAGCCTTGCGGCTATCGATTCTGTTGTTGGTCCCAACGTGCGGACCCTGGTTTGCTCCAAAAGCCTTGCGGCTATACAATACTGTTTGTTAGTCCCAGCGTGCGGACGTTGGGTTTCTCCACAAGCCTTGTGGCTATACCATTCCGATTGTCGGTCCCAACGTGCGGACGTTGGTTTGCTCCAAAGCCTTGTTACCATTTTACGCAGTCTGAAGGTTCCTTATGTGCGAGTGACACTGCGCGCTGTCCTGTCCTAACAGCGGCAGTCTGGCATCTCCTTTATGAGTCAGGGTACTGATTACCTGGGTTATTCCCTGATCTTGCTGTCCATTGATTACATGACTGTCATTGCCATCTGACAGCTATTTGATACCTTGTCCGACTCCAGCCTCCTTTGGCTGCCTTGCCCGGTATATTGGTAAGGCCGGTAGAACCTGTTACATCATTCCATCTTAAAGGGATAGTAATACTTCATTTTAACTTTATTTTATTTTGTAGGCATTAAAAAAACATGAAGAATGATATAAGTCTTATCTCTGAAACCTTTATGGTTTAAGAGATATTCACAAACAAAGTATCCCCCCCCCTGTTCAACCAGATCAGAAGGGAGATGCCCAGGTAGACTGCAGAGAGGGACAATCTTCAATTAAGATAATGGAAAAAGCTGAAAAACTTCTCAAGGGGGGAAGGGCTTTCATTGTTTTCATACAAAGAAAATTGTCCCCTTCTGTTATCTGTCCTGTCATACAACCAGACTCACATCTGAGAAGAGATGGCTTATACTAGGTAAAAGGGGCGGGGAGGGGAACTTTGCTTGTGAATATCTCATAAACCATAAAGGTTTGAGAGATAAGACTTATATCATTCTTCATGTTTTTTTTTAATGCCTACAAAATAAAATAAAGTTAAAACGAAGTATTACTATCCCTTTAAGGTTGCCTTATCCGGTATTGGCAAGGCCGGTAGAGCCTATGTTGGTGTTCGTTTTGGGCTGCCTTGCCCGGTATATTGGTAAGGCCGGTAGAACCTTTTACGTTATTCCATCTTAAGGTTGCCTTACCCGGTATTGGCAAGGCCGGTAGAGCCTATATCATTGCATTAAGTTAGGCTGCCCTTCCCAGTATATTGACAGGGCCGGTAGAGCCTTCCTTTCCATTTATCAGGCTGTCTTGTCCGGTATATTGGCAAGACCGGTACAGTCTGTATTGTTGAATTATCCGTTATTTGATGTATTATATGTATGTGTGCAAATCCTAAGGGATAATCTTAATCATTTCAATAAAATTGTGTTTTTACCTAATCTTGTGTCTGAGAGTCTTAACAAACCGTGACAGTGTGGGAGGAAGTGACCGCGATATATCGATGCCACCTGCATCCTCGTCGACAGCATCACTGGAACTAGGTAACTGTTACAGTACCCCCCTCAAACCCTCAGCTGGAATCCAGGATCATTCCTCTGGACCATAGGCCTTCCAGTGAATCAAATACTGCAGGTGCTCTTGGACCCTATGGGAGTCCAGGATACTCTGTCCTTCATACTCCTCGTGATCTGCAACTCACACGGGAGCAGGATGAACAGGGGCAGAGGTATACCGGTTGCAGACCAAGGGCTTCAACAGGGAGACATGGAAGACATTATGAATGCGCATATTGGCTGGAAGTTCCAAGGCATTAACAGAAAGGTGCCAATTTGTTACAAGGGACCTGGAGGTGAAGATAACGGGAAGACAACCACATTCTGTCTCCCACCTGGAAGATAGGTGCCAGCAATCGCCTATGGTCAGCCTGTTTTTTTCTGTTGCTGCACAGAAACATGTAGGGTATGCTGTACCCGAACTCAAGAGGAAAGGATTACCCTCAAATGCTCTTGAAGAGCCGGAATAGCTTATGCTTGGAAGGTCTCAGGAAGAATAGAGGGTTGTAACCCATAGTTAATCAAAAACGGGGAACCCTGAGTAGAAGAGTTAACAGCACAATTCCGAGCAAACTCTGCCTAAGATAACAGGGTAGCCCAATTATCGCGGTGGTCAAAGATATAGCAACTGAGAAATTTTTCTAAGGCTTGGTTAGACATTTCTGCCACCCCGTTTGACTGTAGAGGAGAATTCCAACTGAATCCCCATCTGAGCACAGAAACACCTCCAGAAGCGGGTCAAAAACTGACTACCTCTATCGGACACAATTACCCTGGGAATGCCATGGAGTCGAAAGTCCTCCTTAGCGAATATCATCGCCAATTCCTGTGCGGATGGTAACCCCTTAAGTGGCACGAAGTGAGCCATCTTGGAAAATTTGTCCACAATCATAAGTATGACCGTACAGCCAATGGAGTTGGGAAGGTCGACCATGAAATCAATGGATAGATGTGACCAGGGAAGCTCCCTGTTAGCCATAGGCTGGAGCAGACCAACAGGCAGGTGCCAGGGTGACTTATTTTGAGCACAGGTTGTGCAAGCAGCAGTGAAAGCAGCACAATCGGACTTGAGACTAGGCCACCAGAATACCCGTGATAAGGACCAAATCAATTGGTCACAAACAATGTGTCCAGCAATTTTCGAGGCATGATAGATCTCCAATAGCTTAATGCGCAAATGTGCCGGAACAAAGCATCGTCCATCAGGCTTTTCAGCGGGAGCTGTATTTTGAGCTGCCAAAATCTCCTCTCTAAGAGGGGAAGTAATACAGGTACGTATGGTCACAAGGATACGATCAGCCGGAATGATCAGGGAAGGTGGAACCTCTTCCCTGGAAGGGCTGCAAAACTGTTGAGACAACGCGTCTGCCTTCACATTTTTTGAACCTGGGAGGTAGGAAACCACAAAATTAAACTGTGAAAGAAACCGTGTCCATCTGGCTTGCTTGGAAGACAAGAGTTTAGCCTCAGAAAGTTAAATGAGGTTCTTGTGGTTGGTCAGAATCAGGATAGGAGAAGTAGTGCCCTCCAGGAGGTTTATCCACTCCTTAAGTGCCAGGATAATAACCAATAATTCTCTGTCTCCTATTTGATATACCATCTCAGCTTTAGACAGTTTTCTAGAGAAATACCCACAACGGCGCAAGGCTTCACCAGGAGCTGAGCGTAAAAACTTTAGACTCTTTCAATTGGTCAAAGAGTTTGGTAATCAAAGGTATCGGATACGCATTTTTGACTAACAGTTTGTTTAGCCCATGAAAGTCAATGCATGGACGTAGCTCTTCATCCTTTATCTTAACAAAAAAAAATCCAGTGCCAGCAGGAAATGTGGCCAGGGCATCAGAAACATTTTTCCATGACCTTATTTTCTTCCACTGAAAGAATAGACACGACCCCTAGGAGGTGTTGTACCAGGCATCAGTTCTAACTAGCAGTCATAAGGCCTAAGGTCTGACTTTTGCTAAACACATCCTTCAATGTCTCATACTCTACTGGAAGGAGTGGAGTGGTAGTGTGAGTTAGTGTTACTGGACAAGAAAGACAAGACTTAGTAAATTGTGGAGACCAAGTCAAAATTTCACAAGTGTGCCAATCCATCCTGGGGTTATGCGCCTGCAACCAAGGAAACCCCAGAACGATGGCGTAATGTGGTGAATTTATCACCTGAAACTTCAGGGTTTCGGTGCGTAGGGCTCCTACCCTCAGGGTTAATAATTCGGTCTCATGAGTAATGTGTGAGGGAACCGAGGGTCTACCATCAATGGCTTCTACGGCCAATGGAGAAGAGCGTGGTAGCAGAGGAATAGAGTTACTGGCTGCAAATTCTGCATCGATAAAGCAGCCAGCAGCATCTGTGTCCAGTAATGCTGGAACTGATACAGACTTATCTGCCCACAAAAGGCATACCGTCAACATAGGCTTGTCAGACACTTTGTCCCCAGCTGGATCTTAGGTGCGGTCATTTCCCGGATAGATTGGGCAGGACCGCAACAAATGTCCTTGTTTACCACAGTACAGACAAAGTCCCTCCCTGAAGGCCCTCTCCTCCTTCGAAAGCCGGGTAGCACCCACCTGCATAGGTTTACTACCCTCAGAGACACGTCCAGGAGGTATGGGAGGGCAAGGGAGGATAGGGTGGGCTAGAAAAGTGAGGATGCAAATTGTTAGGGGTCCTCCTCAGGCGTTCCCTAAAGGAGGGTCTCTTCCTGATCCTGGTATCAATCAGGATACAGAACGAAATCAGGTACTCCAAATCCTTAGGTAAATTTTGCACCACGATCTTGTCTTTCAAAGCATCACATAGACCTTGGAAAAAGGCCACCACCAAGGCCTCATTATTGCAGCCTACAGGGTGTGGAATTTGATAGAGTAATCCGCCACAGTACAAGCGCCCTGGCGGATGGTCATAAGGCTCTTTGAAGCCGAAACCACGTGGCCTGGCCTATCAAAATCTCTTTTGAAAGAGTTCACAAATTCTGTAAAGTTGTGCACAGTAGGTTTGTCGGACTCCCATAATGGATTAGCCCAGGTCAATGCCCTGCCAGTAAGGAGAGAGATCAAAAAGCCAACCTTACTGCACTCAGAAGGGAAGGCATACGGAACCATCTCAAGGTAAATGCAGAGTTGATTGAGAACCACGGCAAGCATCTGGATCCCCACCATACCACTGTGGGAGCTGAGCAGAACCGGACAACCTCTTGATCTTGCCTGCATCAGGAGAGGTTTGAACCACTGGTGCCAAGGAGAGAGCGGGGTTGGCCACCACTTGTGGGTTAGTACGTTCGAGGTACATCGTGTTCTGCAACAAGGTTGGCATGGCCAAAGACAATTGATCAGTATGTTGATCTTGTGCCTCCATCCTGTCCAGGATGCTTTGAAAAGTTGTCTTATTAGTACCGTCTGTATTCATGGCCCTTGCGTACTGTCATGGTTTCCCAAACACAAGTCAGGAGTCAGACCGGTATAGTAAAATAACAGTCTTTATTAAAAACAATATAAACAGAGTATACAATAAATAGAAATAACAATCAGGCAATAACCACAGAAAAGCAGTAGAGGTCCCCCCTAGAGGACAGCAACTCTATCAGCAATAGGAGTCTGCCTGAAAGAGGGAACCTTTACCAGAGACAGGCTGTAAGCGTTCCACTTACCTTTCTAGAGACGGCCGTGGTTACCCAGTGAGTGGCCGGTCTCCAGTGGCATCCTTGCGGGGTTGCCGTGCTCTACATGGTCGGGAGAACCGGTGCTCCCTAGTACGCGTCTGGGTGACTGGTCTCCTTACTGCTCCCCCTGGCGGCTCCTGCAGCATCTGAGAGTCGGCACGCGTCACAGGGATTCCCTGATGACATCGCGACCCGGCTTTGTTAAAGGCACAGTACATTATTGCTCCATCTTTCTGAGGTGGGGCAATCAGTATTTCAACAGACTGGACACCACTTCAGTTGCCCTTTCGTGGTGTTCCAGTGCAGTTGTTTTTTGGGCTCTGTGTATTACCTGGCTTGTCTGACTAACCGATCTGGTGCTGACATGTGGCTCTGTCTGATTACCCGCTCAGTGTATGACCCTAGGCTTGTCCGACAACCAATCCGGTGCAGACATGCGGCTCTGGCTGACTATCCACTCCGTGTATGACCTGGCTTGTCTGACTTCCCAATCTGGTGCTGACCTGTGGCTCTGTCTGACTACCCTCTCCGTGTGTGATCCTAGGCTTGTCCGACAACCAGTCTGGTGCAGACCTGCGGCTCTGGCTGACTTTTCGCTCCATGTATGACCCAGCTTGTCTGACCATCCCATCTGGTGATGTACTGTGGCTCTGTCCGGCTTGTCCCTTGAGTAGCTCCTCTCCCGTGGACACCCATCTGGAGCAGACCTGGAGCTCTGGTAGACTATCATCTGTTCTGACTGCAGACGTGAGTCAGTTATCCTTTCCTGCTGACTGAAGGCATGAGTTAGCTATACTTTCCTGCTAGACTGAAGGCATGAGTCAGCAATCCTTTCCTGCTAGACTGACTGAAGGTGTAAGTCAGCTATCCTTTCATGCTAGACTGACTGCAGGCATAAGTCAGCTATGCTTTCCTGCTAGATTGATGGCAGGAGTGAGTCAGCTATCCTTTCCTGATAGACTGACTGCAGGCGTGAGTCAGTACCTACTTGTGTTTCTGGTCGAAGTTAACCTGTTCCAGTTTACGTTCGTTTTCTACAGAAGATCATCATTGGCTGAACCGGTTCCTGTTCCATTCCAAGTTCTAGCAGAGACTACCAGTGGCTTCGGCCTAGTCTCAACAGTGAGGTCTATCCTAGACGGCCTACTATTCCTGATAGTAGCGCTAGCTTATCTGTTGACCTACTGTCTATTCCTAATTGACCACGGTTATACCTTATTCTGTGTCTTGAATAAAGGTAGTTTTATATTATACGTTCTGACTCCTGAGTTCTCTGGGTCATTGTGATACAGGCACACGCCCCTGTAGTCTCTGTATACAGGAATGTACGTAGGATAAGCAGCAAGAGACCACTTGACTCACGCCTGCAGTCAGTGGGTAGGCCCAGGGATCTCCCCAAAGGTGGTAGTAATAGGGAGAACTAACTGACACAAGTCTGCCGTCAGTCCCAAGAAAGAAACTTCCCCCAGGGAATGCTACGGGGAAGAGAATCCAGACTCAATCCGTGGAATAGAAAGGTACGTCTTAACCAGAGTCACAGGTCCGCACCAGATTGGGTGTCTACTATGTACAAGATGTCAGCAGGGGAATAGTCAGAGCAACAGATCACCACCAGATTTGATGGTCAGACAAGCCGGGTCAAACACAGTACAGGTAGTTAGCCAGAGCCACAGGTCTGCACCAGATTGGGTGTCCGCTATATACAGGGAGTAGGCAGAAGAATAGTCAGACAGAGCCACAGGTCAGCACCAGGATGGATGGACAGACAAGCAAGGTCATACACAGAGCCCAAGGAAAACCAACTGTGATGAACAACAACACAAGGGCAACTGAGAATTGGCCCAGGAAGTGGATGGGAGGAGATATCAGCCAAGTAGCATAAAACAGGGGTCTGCGTCATTCTGCCGCTTTTCACCCTTGAAAGATGCATCCTGACATGATGCGTCAAACCAGCGGCCCGCACCTGCTTCAAATCGAGCACCAAACCCAGCTGGCAAGAGGACATGGACGGCCAATAGCACCTGCAAGCGTGTTCAAACCGGGCATCATCAGTGACGTCTGGGAGGAAGCGATCGTGACATAGACGCCTCCTGTGTCCTCATCGACAGCGTCGTTAGAACTAGGTAACTGTCACAGTGTGTGACTGTGATAGACAGGGACAATTAGAAAATACTTAAAGAAAAAAACACACAAAAAACCTTTGACTGATAGAGATGAATAGATACAATGGCCAACATTAACAGTTACAAAGACTGCCTTTAGTAACAGTGTCATAGATCACACAGTAGAACAGTGGTTCTCAACCTTCCTCGTGCCGCGACCCTTTTATAAAATTTCCCAAGTTGTGGGGACCCCTAACAGTAAAAATGTTTTTGTTGCTCCTTCATCGCTGTAATTTTGCTACTGTTATGTTAGAAAAAATAATTTTCTGATGGTTTTAAGCATGGGTCAAGTCCTGGGTAAAGATTTTCCCCCTGCCCAAAATAAAAATATATGGCTCAAATCAAGATTGTATTTCTCTCTACATTTGTGTGCATCATTGCATGTATGAGTGTGTCTGTCTATGTATGTCAGTGCATGTGTGTGGGAGTTTCTGTGTGTATGTCTGTTGCATGTGTCTTTTCCTCTATTACTGTTGCATGCATGCACACACATTGCCCCCCATCATCTCCACATTGCCCTCACATTTCCCCCATCAGCTCCAAATTGCCCCCTCATCTCCATATTGCTCTCATATAGCCCCCATCAGCTCCATATTGCCCTCACATTGCCCCCATCAGGTCCAACTTGCCCCCATCAGCTCCATATTGCCCTCACATTGCCCCCATCAGCTCCACATTGCCCTCACATTGCACCCCATCAGCCCCAACTTGCCTTCATCAGCTCCACATTGCCCTCACATTGCCCCCCATCAGGTCCAACTTGCCCCCATCAGCTCTACATTGCCCTCACATTGCCCCCCATCAGCCCCAGCTTGCCCCATCCGCTCCATATTGCCCTCACATTGCCCCCATCAGCTCCAACTTGCCCCCATCAGCTCTACATTGCCCCCATCAGCTCCACATTGCCCTCACATTGCCCCCCATCAGTCTCAACTTGCTCCCATCAGCTCCATATTGCCCTCACATTGCCCCCATCAGCTACACATTGCCCCCATCATCTCCATATTGCCCTCACATTGCCCCCCATCAGGTCCACATTGCCCCATCATCTCCACATTGCCTCCAATACTACTGGCGTACCTGAGCTGTGTGGAGGTGGGTCAGTGTACTGTCAGTGTCACTTGAATTCTGTGTCACTCTGTCACACTGCTGCCGATGGTGATCTCTGAGTGGATGTCCCCAGACCCCAGTTGTCCTCCTCCTGTGCTGCGTGTGTCCTCTCCTGTCCTGCTGAATCCCACAGTCCCGGCCCCCCCTCCTCATCACGCGCCCCAGCGGGCCGCCCGTGATGACATCAGCATGCTAGTTGCTATGGGCTACGCGCAATGACAGGAAGTAAGGAAGAAGAGGCACAGAAAGAAGCTGGACCGAACAGAACTTGCTGCCAGGAGCTGCCAGAGTACAACAACTCCAGCGCAGTGAGTCTCTGGCAGACTGGCAGCAGTATATTAGTGAGAGCCGAGGCCTCATGGAGCAGTGCATACAGTGTGGCCCAGCCGCATGATCAGTTCGCCCCTGGACTGATTTTTTGATTAATTTTATTTTGTTTTCAGGGACCCCTGGCAAATAGCAATTCGACCCCCGAAGGGGTCGCGACCCACAGGTTGAGAACCGCTGCAGTAGAAGGACAAAAAGTATTCTACATATTGCTACCAGCCATGTGGCTTATGTTAACAATAGTCAACAGTACTGTCCCTATATCCACAAATTGTTACAAGGACAAGAACAAATATGATCGGATAGGAAAAGTACATGAAGGTGGTATTGATGGTTGTAAAATTTTACTCCAAACATTTACAGTGGCCATAGTTGTGACAACTATTGCAGCAAGTGAGGAGGAATACACTAGTAAAATTGAAGTGAAAATTTCTACTACCAGTAGTGATGCCAATATTACTACAAAGCCTAAAGATGGTGATAATGAGCTGTGTCATTCTAGTGTTGTTGCTGGAGTGGATGAAGAAGATTTAGCAGTGGGAGAAAGTGCTACAGAAGACATTGATAACAACACCTCACTCTAGGTCACCATTAGCCCTTTGAGTGCCAGAGCGGTACGGAATACATTGCAAAGCAATGCATTCCGTACCATTCTGGCACTCAAAGAGTTAAATTTGTTTTCAACATTTACTTAAAAACAGTGTTTTCTGACATTTTCTAGCTTATGTTTAAATCCCACTATGCACAATATGCATATAGGCATTGCTTCTACCCTTATGTTTTCCCTGTAGCTGATGTTTTAAATATATAGAATTTTATAGGATAATCTGTATTAAAAGTACTTTGCCTTCCTGTCAAGAAATATGGAGTTCATTTAATACAACTTTCCCCAGTCAAGGATTGGACATATGTGTTATGAAAAAAACAGATCTGAACTCTTCAGATTACTACAGAAACTTATAGGGTTTGCATTTGAACAGCACCTTCATTTTTCACATATGCATCTCTATAATTGAAAAAACATATATCAAATAATTACTGAATATTTATATATCTTTGTCTAATGGTTGCCATATTTCTTTGTAATCTGATATGCCTTATATAGATACTCATTAATAAACAAATTATTGCTATTACCACATAGAGGATTCTCCAAAATATATTGCTATTAATCCCTTAGTGAAAAGTTATATGCCAGGATTGCCACACAATTCCATCATTTACGGACGGGTGATGGTCCTGGATGTCAAGATTTCATGATCACAGCATGCCTCATGGTGATCTGTGAGCATACCAGGGAGGCTGTAACTGAATGCTCCAGAACTTGAACAGTTTCAGTTTTTCCCTGGTGGCTCCACACGTGATCACAGTTACAGAGATCACATATGCAGTGGAGCCACGTAACAAAGACAGACAAGGTAAATATATATTACCTTTGTCACTGTTTTCTTCCTTTCACTTCATTGCTGTTATTGGGAGGGACAGAGAGAAAGAATAACCCAAAATATCAAATGGCCAAAGATGGGGGCACTTTTCTTTTAAGTTTTGGTGCTGGTTGCTGGATTAAGGGTAGAGCAGGTTTGGTCACTTTATGAAGTATTGCCACCCCTTTGCATTACTGAATTAATTATTTAGAGCAAGACCAAAGCATTTTACTTACACAGAGTTATTTATAAACACATATACTGACATTTAAACAAACATTAATGCAAGTTTTATTGGTGGAGCAAAGTGATAAACTTTTATACCTGCCAGGGAGGGAAAGAGGAGACATAGGGATTTTCACCTCAGAGGGGCAGAACTCCCTAAAAAGGGACAATTGGGAGATATCAACAAATGTTCATACCTTTTATCCAGTCCCTGTTAAAAATGAACTAATTGAGCACAAATTATCACAAGAAAACCATGTTTTATATTATCAAATTAAATGTTATATATAAATGGGGTATCAAAAGAAATCCCTACTTGTGTTAAAAAATGGTGTATCACTTGTGTGGATATTCTAGATGAATAAGTGGAAAAATATTGTTGAACAAAGACATACTAAAGGCCAAATTTCTCTTACCCATTAGTGTAAAAAGCCATTATCACTAAGGGGTTAATGTTCATTTAATTTAGCCTATTTCTAAACTATTGTATTAAATCAATTATTAATGGTAAATATTATTTTTCTAAGGTAAAATATAAGGATTTCAAAATACTAAATTAAAGTACTTCAACAACAGTAGCATCCCCAAAGAATGTTCAACATGGCCAGACATTCTTGTCTAAATTGTACATTAGAAACACACTGAAACATTCTATTCAATTTGTTTTAGCAACACTTTCAACTGACAGACGGTAAAGATAAATTTAAGAAACTCAATGTAATACGTACAGCTGTGCACATCATGTAGCCTAAACCAAAATCAAATCTGCACTGCTCATTCATAGAATAATGAATTCCTGGAAGCTGAGGTAGGGAAGGCCAGTCATGTTCAAATGGATCATCACGAAGGCAATCATACGTACTGTAAAATTAAGAAATACATTTATTTCAGCATATTGTGATACTATGAGTTTTGTATCAAAGTAACCACATTGCAAATGCCCCCTTTTTTATCAAAGTAGATATGCTCAACTTTGAATCTACTTCCACATTTTATTACATTACAGTTTATTTTATTATATACTTAGAAATTAAATAGCATCCTCCTGATAGAGAACTTGATTAAGCCCTTTTTTAAAACAGATTATTTTAATAAAAATTACTATTTTCTCTAAGCTCCTTTTTCCATTTCAGACATACCTCTTAGGATACCTAGAGACATGCCTTATTAAAAAAAACTACATATAATATCCAGATTCATTTGGAAAGGTAGAGACTTCAGAATGAAATTCTTCACTTTATTACCTACAAAACACTGTTCTCTACATACTCACCTACAATAAAACAACCACCTTCCCTCCACCTTCATGTGACATGCACTAGAAGGTGCTCCCTATTTTTGTGCACGTTTTGTACATCTGGAAAAATTCCCATTTTTCTGTTTGCCTATCAGCATGGGACTGTCATGAGAACAGAAAGAGTGAGTGATCATTTCACTTCAACATCGAGTCATGGAAACGCAAACAGAAGCCTTTCGCTACTTTGGTATTGTGAGTAAAATCAAGGTTCATTGAGTTTTTGCCTGCAACATCTCTTCCTTGTGCCTCCAGTTCTGAGTTTCAGATTTGTGGTGTTCTACATACTTCTATGCAACCTCTTCCAGTAAAAGCATCTGTGCATCTGCTTAGCTAGTTAGTGCATATTATTACATCATAACTCAGAAGTAACACAGAATTGCAAATTGTCCCACACAGATTCCAAGAAAAGCAAATTATATAAATAAAACACAATGTTTTGGTCCAGTAGGTGCCTCTGTTAAGATAAGACAATGAGAAACAGAGAATGCATAACACACACAGTATGTGTAGCCAGTTTGTCTGACATGAAGAATGTGATCATTGTGGCATAATGTAGAATGAACAAAAGAGACATCCATAATTCAAATGTGCATAACTACAGATGCAGCATTACTTATTGTCCATGATATTCATCTCTTATCTGTAAATTTCTGTATTAAGTAAATGGTATTCAATGTACTTTTGTAGCAAAAAAACTCACAAGAGTGATATAAAGGTGATACCCTTTAATGTCTAACAGAGGACACAGAAAAGTGCAAGCTTTCAGGACACTAAGGACCCGTCTTCAGGCATGGGTTAACAAATAGAGCTAGAATAACACTGCATTTATATTTACAGAGTATGACATACATTTGAAACAAATTATGAGTACACAGTGGGGGTCAATTAACTTAGTAAACATACAGACTGCATAAATATGAAATGATATATAGATCACAAAAGTCCTGGGAACAAGGAAATGTTCGTGTGCTGACATGATCCATCTCTATACAATCTCTGTACCAAGATGTTCTATCTATTATAATGAGACATGAAACCCATCCTCAATTTCAGGCCTTTTTTTAAGGTGTCAAATATAACCATTAATTTAAATTCCCAGATTTTTCTTTCCTTTTGTGTTCTAAAGTTCCCTTTGAGTAGGGTGACCTTCATATTTTGTAGACTATGCTGGCAAACTGGTGAGTCAACCTTTTTTTTGTATACTGTGTCTGTCCATTTTCCCCAATGTAGTAACATCCTGTGGGGCATTGTGTACAGGTGATAGAAATACTACATTTGATGAGGCGCAAGTGAAGGAACTGTTAATTTCACAGTATCGCTGTGTATTTGGTATTGTTATTTTTGTTGTACATAGGATGTGTGGACAGGTCTCACATATTTTCACTCCATAACAGAATGTTCCATTTCTTATGGTTTGTGTCAAATGGCTTTTGACAATTTTCTTTAAATTTAGAAACATAGAAACATAGAACCTGACGGCAGATAAGAACCATTCGGCCCATCTAGTCTGCCCAATTTCCTACTGTGTAAAAAAAAAAAAAACACACAACCTCAAACCTTTTTTGGTCCTTGGTCTTTTCTTATGTTAAGGACCGCCTTATGCCTATCCCATGCATGCTTAAATTCTGTCACTGCATTGACATCTACCACTTCTGCTGGTAGGCTATTCCACTTGTCTACTACCCTCTCAGTGAAGTAAAACTTTCTTACATTACATCTAAACCCGTGTCCCTCTAGTTTTAGACTATGGCCTCTTGTCCTAACGTTTTTACTCTTTTGAAATATACTTCCACCCCGCACCTTGTTGAATCCCTTCATGTATTTGAATGTTTCTATCATATCCCCTCTCTCTCTTCTCTCCTCCAAGCTATACATATTCAGATCCTTTAGTCTATCCTGATATTTCTTTTCCTGTAGACCAGTCACCATTTTAGTAGCCCTTCTTTGAATTTTCTCTAGAGTATCAATATCCTTCTGGAGATGGGGTCTCCAGTACTGTACACAATATTCTAGGTGAGGTCTAACTAGAGATCTGTACAGTGGCATGACTACTTCCCTTTTTCTGCTACTAATGCCCCTAGCTATACAACCCAGTGCCCTGCTTACATTCCCCATCGCTTTATTACATCGCCTGCTTACCTTTAAGTCATTTGAAATAATTACTCCCAAATCCCTTTCCTCTGTTGTCTCTGACAATACAGTACCCTTAATGGTATATTTTTCCTTTGGATTTTTATGTCCCAAGTGCATTATTTTACATTTATCAAAGTTAAAGTGCATCTGCCACACTTGACCATTCTTCTAATTTACCTAAATTATTCACCATTTGGCTTTTTCCCCCTGGAATGTCTACCCTATTGCAGATCTTTGCATCATCTGCAAAAAGGCATACCTTTCCTTGAAGACCTTTTGCAATATCACTAATAAAAATATTAAAAAGAATGGGCCCCAGTACAGATCCCTGAGGTACTCCACTAGTAACACTCCTTTCGTCAGAATATTCTCCATTGACTACCACCTTCTGTCTCCTGTCACTCAGCCATTGCCTTATCCATTTCACTATTTTTACATCTAGACCCAAACACTGCAATTTATTTATGAGTCTTCTATGAGGGACAGTGTCAAATGCTTTACTGAAATCTAGATAAGCTATATCTACTGCTCCCCCTTGATCTATTATTTTAGTTACCCAGTCAAAAAAATCTATGAGGTAAATTTGGGGGTTGTGTGATAGAAGTGGTGAATCTGGTATAATGACTTTTAATCTATCATCTTTATGGAGGGTTGGCTGTAAGTATTTTGCAATCCTCCTTAGAGCTTCCAATTGGGGATTGTATGTGACCACAAGTGGTACCCAGTTATTCTCTGCCCATGGTATCACCTTTATATCACTCTTGTGAGTTTTTTTAATACAAAAGTACACTGAATCACATCTACTCTACTGGCTAACATGGTACCTTCTTTTTTTCTGTATTAAGTAAACAAAGATCTCCATGCAAGTCAACTGCAGTTGTTTATCAGATCAAGACAGCCTAACTCAGAAAGACAGCAGTTAAGTATGACTACTTCTGTATTACAACTCTTCTTGTTGATGGAGTTTTATAAAAAAAAAAAAAAAGCATAAAATAGCTGTGTGAAAGAGACATGCAATAATAACCCTGGTGATTCAAAGTGAATGAATCCATAGAAGTTATGTTATTGAAACAAAGAAGTTTCAAATACTACCCTAAGAATTTACAGAGAATGTGTGTGAGTTAAAGGGTATATGAGATCAGTGCGTGATGAGTGAGAATGAAAAGTGTATCTCAAAAGCAACACCTATATCAAGGAGAAGGCTATCAACTATACCCACTAGAGGGATCTGTAGTAGTTTTAAATGTTTCATTTGGGGGAGGCGGAGCAACCGCTATACAAGATGGACGCTTGATTGTGAAGCTCCTCACCGCCAGAGCTAAACTTCGGATTTTATAGCCAGCCACCTCTACTCTTTTATATTTACTCTTGGAGAGAGACTTGTGCCCCTCACCTGTCGATGCCAATCCGTAAGAAAAAGCCTCCGAGGGCATCTGCCGGGGCCAGGATCACGGAATATCTTCCTGTCGGACGCGGCACCGCGTCTCGAGCTGTATTTGGCGGGAAACCCTCCTGATCAACTCACAGTGAGGGGACCCAGTCCGGGGCTGACATCGTCCTTCCATCGGCTGTTGAGAACCCTCCCGGATCCTTGTCCAGTCTTCCAGTCGACTGGCTGCTGTTTGCCTGTTCCTCGGTGATGGACGGGGGACATGTGATATCCATACCTGGGAACTCTCCGGTTTTGCCCCGGAAACTCCGGATTTCACACTGAATTACCGGGTCTCCGGGGCAATGTGTGGATTGCCGGGTGGGCAGAGTTTAAATAAAAACTCTGCCCACTTGTGCTCCGTCCCGCCCGGTTCCTCCCACTCCCCGCCCTCTTAGATACATTTTTCAGGTATTTTTTGTTTTTTCTTTTGCCCCGCCCCCCCTCCGCGGCTAAGCCCCGCCCCTTTTATGACGCGAATCGCGTCATTTTCACCCGGGGTCGGCGCTGACAGGGTTACCCTCCGGGTAACCCTGTTTTAAAAGTTCCCAGGTATGGTGATATCAAAGGAGGCCCTGCGACATTTGTAGTCTAAGGACGACCTGAAAGGCCTAGCAGCGGAGATAAAATCTGCTATGAAAGACGAGATTGCAGAGCTACGCACCGAACTGACCCAGTTGGGAAACCGCGTTTCACTGGTTGAGTCTGATAATACTGCAATTAAACAGCATCAACGCAACCTCGAGCAAATGTCCCAACAGGATGAGACGATAGCCTTACTTACCAATAAACTAGACGATCTGGACAACAGGGGACACCGATGCAACCTGCGCATCAGGGGAATGCAGAATCTATACAACCGAAAGATGTGGAACAAGCTTTATTCTCTCTATTTACATCACCCTGTGCTTGCCACAGTCACCTCAGATACAACTGGAACGCTTTCACAGAGCGCTGCGTCTCAGAGGGGACCCTAAAGACCCTCCTAGGGATGTGATCTGCTGTTTCCTGAGATTTCAAGTGAGGGAGCAGGTGATGAGAGCGGCTAGAGCCATGGATCGGATTATGTTCCGGGGATCTGAGATACAAATATTTCAAGATCTGTCCCCCTTTACACTGCAGCAGCGGAGTGCTTTGAAACCCCTGACCGCCCATCTCAGAAACCTTCAGATCCGATATAAATGGGGGTTCCCATTTTCTCTTACCGCTCAGCATCGAGGGGTAACGTCTGTCCTCCGCTCGCCGGATGGGATACCGGACTTTTGCTTGTCACTCAGTATACCCCCTCCTGGGAAACCCTCGGATCGGGACAGCGGGCACACCCCTGATGCCGAAAGCCCACAAAGTCAGGAAGGTGGTGGATCTGCTGGTAACAGTCCCTCAAAGAAAAAAATGAAGGCTCATGATTACGCACCTGATCAGAATCAACTACCCCTGGACTGGCACTGACCCCGATTGGTACAGTTACGGACTGAACTTTACGTTTGGGAGTCGTTTTACATGGGGTCCAGGACATTTGGAATTAATATTTTAATGCTCTAACTGTGGATTTTCTACTACAAGGGACTAGGAAAGTTATATGTCTTAACTACATTGTTCCTGAACGGCACATCAGTTGGTAACCAATGTACTTCTCTGTTACTCCACTTTTATAATAATGCTATACTGATGTGCTGGTTATGTACATTATCTGTCAAGCCACTTGCTGAGTGCTGGAGGGGAGCTTAGGGGGGACGTAGGAGTGGGATGGGGACTGGGCTGGAGAAAGGGGAGGTTGATGAAATGAGGAACAGAGGAAGGTGAGAGGGTACTGTTAAGGAAGGAGAAAGGGGAAAAGTAAATGGGGTATAACTCTGTGGCGCTTATGCAAGTGGTGATAGATGCTGTGGGGACAGTACACAGTTGTGGGTATATGTCTCTCTTGGCCATGTTTGACACATGTAATTGGGAGAGATCATGGGACTCTGGGTTACAGTTCATCTGCCTCTGGACACGTTAAGCTGAGGGTTAAGGAGTTGGACGCTGGGGGCCTGCCTGCTGAGTCCGCGCTCTCCGGGAATGGCTGCCTCTGTCACTTTGGCTACCAGGCGTTCTCGGTCTGTGCATTTCTGGTGGCGGTGTCACCCTCCGCTTCGGTCCAGAGTCGACGATCGGACGGGGCGGAGCCGGTGTGGTGTTCCGTGGCGGTGGCCGGTGTCTGACCCTGGTTGTGGCCGATCCGGCCCTGGGTTGGGATGCCGCTCATTGTCGGGGAATATCCTATAGTTTCGGGTCCTTTAGGCAGAGGGCTATACCTTGTTAGTGCCTTTGGTGTCCCTATGGGCCCAGGGGATTATGTGTTACTAGGGGAAGGATAGGATGTTTAGACTTAGAGTCTGTGTTATTAAAATGTTGCTACTGATTACTGGATTGGGAGTCACTGTTGGGAAGACAGATTAGTTCAAATGACTTGTTTCCAACTGTTATCTTTATATGATGGATGGCTTGCATTATGGGCGGGCTCTGGCGGGTGGGTATGGGATTTTTCCACGTTCACTCTCCGTCTGTCTATTGATTTTCTTTTGCCTCTCACTTGGGTCGTTTGAGACCTTGACGTGTTATACATAGCACTCCAGGGGATCTTTTTTGATCTTGCCTGGAGTTCTCATGTTAATAACAGTTCATATTCTGTGTCTTTTTTGGGCTTTCCTGCCCATATCTCCTACTTAATTTTCATCATGTACTTCCCTTATCCCCTCTCCTCCCTTTATTTATTTATTTTTTTGTACAATGGCGGATAATACTGGAAAATCGGGTTGTGGTTTGGCTCCAGATTCGGTTAAAATTCTTTCTATAAACGCCAGGGGATTGAATATCCCAGAAAAACATTCACAAGCATTGAGAGATTTCCGCAGTTTGGGGGCGGATGTTATTCTGGTACAGGAAACCCATTTTATGTCATCCAGACATCCCTCGCTCACAAATAGATTTTATCCTCATGAGTGGCATGCAACTTGCTCGGGGGATAAAAAGCGTGGGGGTGTGTCCGTGCTGATGCGTGGATCAGTTGCCTGGCTAACCACCGGGATGGAAGCTGATGTAAATGGCAGATATCTATTTCTCAATGGCTGTTTGGGTGTTACTCAATATACGATAGCAAAGGTCTATGCCCCTAAGTCGGGACAATGTAAATTTCTCTCCTCTACTCTGCGGAAACTATCTGACTTCTGCGCGGGTCCGCTTATTATTGGTGGGGATATATATTCAAGAATTCTGCTGGAACAGGAATATCATTAGCAATAGCCAACATGGCTTTGTGAAAGATAGGTCTTGTCAAACGAACTTGATCGCATTTTATGAAAAAGTAAGTAATAATATAGATGAGGGAGTGGCGGTTGATGTGATCTATTTAGACTTTGCCAAGGCATTTGATACAGTTCCGCACAAGAGGTTACTGTACAAATTGAATGAAATAGGACTAGGGGAAAATGTTTGTGTGTGGACTGGAAATTGGCTGAAAGATAGAAGGCAAAGAGTGGTAGTAAATGGCAAGTTCTCCAGTTGGATAAACGTGATAAGTGGAGTGCCTCAGGGATCTGTCCTGGGTCCTCTTCTTTTTAATTTGTTTATTAATGACCTCCCAGAGGGCATAGGAAGCCATGTATCAGTGTTTGCCGATGACACAAAATTAAGTAAGGTAATAAAGTCTGAACTGGATGTGTCTTCATTACAAGAGGATTTGGACAAATTGAGTAACTGGGCAGGCAAATGAGATTCAATATAGACAAGTGTAAAGTTATGCATTTTGGGTATAATAATAAAAATGCAACATATAGTTTAAATGGTGTTTCTCTGGGGAAATCTACTAATGAAAAGGATTTGGGAGTAATGGTAGACAATAGACTTAACAGTAGCATGCAGTGCCAGCTGGCAGCTGCAAAGGCCAATAAGATATTGGCATGTATTAAAAGGGGTATTGACTCAAGGGAGGAAGATATAATTATGCCTCTTTACAGGTCCATGGTAAGACCCCACCTACAATATGCTGTTCAATTCTGGGTGCCCTTTCTGAAGAAGGACATTATGGGACTAGAGAAAGTGCAGAGGAGGGCTACAAAACTAGTAAGGGGAATGGAAAGTTTTAGTTATGAAGAGAGGCTAGTTAAACTTGTACACACTAGAGAAACAGCGTCTTAGAGGGGATATGATAACACTATATAAATATGTTCAAGGCCCATATAAAGGGCTTTCAAAAGACCTGTTCATTAACAGAACAATACACAGGACAAGGGGCCACCCGCTTAGACTTGAGGAAAGGAGATTTAATCTACAACAGCGGAAGGGTTTCTTTACAGTAAGCACAATAAAGGTATGGAATGCACTTCCGGAGGAGGTGGTGCTATCAAATACATTAGATGCCTTTAAAAGGGGCCTGGATACTTATTTAAAAGAGCATAATATAGAGGGCTATGTACGTCAGTATTGGGATTAATATTTAGTTAGGGCTTGTTGATCCAGGGAGAAGTCTGATTGCCATTTGGAGTCAGATGCCTTCTTTTGGGTCAGCGATGGTAAACAGGAATAGGAAAAGGGTTGAACTGGATGGACGCAAGTCTTTTTTCAACCTAAATTACTATGTAACTATGTAATATGCCCCTGGACCCCATTGTCGACTGCTCTTCTGGCACCACACACATTCCCTTTTCTTCTATCTCTGGATGGAACGCTTGCTTAAAAGAACACTCTATGCTGGACGTGTGGAGATTACTTTATCCATCAGCTAGGGACTACACATACTTCTCCCCAGCCCATGACAGGTATACACGTATTGACTACTTCTTGGTGGAACAATGCATCTTACATAAGATTACCAACACTGCGACTGAATCAATCACCTGGTCGGATCACGCGCCTCTCTGGATCTAAGTTCTGAGGCTTAATGAGCAACTGCTTCATGACCCTGTTCTCTTGACTAGGGTTGAAACAGCTCTCACACAAACAGGACTGGTGATGTATCTCCCCCTATGGTTTGGGAAGCTTATAAATGTGTGCTTCGGGGTCTCTTCATTCAGATGGGTGCCAGAAGGAAGAGGGAACAAGTTGCAGAACTGCGGGCCATGTTATCTAACCTGCAAAGTCTCGAAGCCCAACATAAACAAGGTTCTGCACCACATTTACTCCCTGAATTGCTTCAGTTAAGGAACATTTTTGGAATGGTATGCTGTTAGAACACATAAATCATTTATGTGGACCAAATATGCCTCCTACATGCAGGGAAACAGGTGTGGAGCTCACTTAGCACGGATCATTAGGATCAAACAAACAACATTACATCTCACGTCTTAAAGACAAAAGGGACTCTCACATTATTCCTTTACGAAAATGGCGGACATATTTCAGGAATTTTACAGAGATCTTCATAATATAGATGTCACCTTGTCCCCTTCGGAAGCGTCAGTTCAGGATCACAAGATACACGAGTTTTTGATCAGATCGGGTTGCAAACGGATCCCGACTACCATACTTTCCAGCTTGGAAGAACCATTCACAATAGAGGAGATCAAAAAAGGGATTGAGGGTATTCCTTTGGGAAAGAGTCCGGGACCAGATGGCTTTTCGGCGTTATAAGAAATTCACCCCCCTCCTTAGCCCGCACATAGTAGAGGCTTTTAATGCCATAGCAGGGGGTGGTTCTTTTCCGGCCCAGGCTCTTCAGGCGCACATCTCTCTAATTCTTAAGCCCGACAAGGACACTACTCAATGTGCGAATTATCGCCCTATCTCATTGTTGAACATAGATACTAAATTGTTTGCCTCCCTATGGGTGAAACGGTTGAGACAGTGCTTAAATGCCGTTGTCCATCCATCGCAGGCAGGCTTTGTTCCCCCGACGAGAGACGAGGGATAACGCCATCAAGGCCTTGTCAATCATTCACGCAGCCACTTCTGGTGACTTGCCTTTGTTATTACAGTGGATGCAGAGAAGGCTTTTGACCGGGTGAGTTGGCGTTTCATTGGGGAGACGTTAGCCCACCTGGGCTTGGGGGATAGAGCTTTGCACAGCATTCTTAGCCTTTATACCAATCCATCGGTCCTCCTGCTAGTGAACGGGTATCTTTTGGAACCTTTCACAATTACCAATGGAACGAGACAGGGTTGTCCTCTGTCGCCCATTATTTTTATTCTGACCCTTGAGCCCCTTCTATCCATGATTAGGTCTCATCCACAGGTGATGGGGCTGCCATTTGCTAAGGAACATTCCGTGGTGTCCAGCTTTGCGGATGACATACTCCTCACTCTTACTTCCCCGGAGAAATCCCTTCCCCCTTTAATGGATATCTTACAAGACTATGGTCGTTTATCAAATTTTAAAATTAATTATAGTAAGTTGGAAATTTTACCGATTGGGATGCCTGCCTCGGTAATGGAGACATTGCAGAGACAGTACCCTTTTAAATGGAAAACGGATAAATTGAAATATCTTGGAATTTTGTTGGCCGCTGATCTCGAGACTATCCCGGCGATTAATCTCTCCCCCATCCTGGCTACGATAACAGCAGACTTTAAGAGATGGAACAAGTTATACTTATCTTGGACAGGGAGGATTAGTGTTGTTAAAATGGTAGCTTTGCCAAAGTTGCTCTACTTGCTCAATACCTTGCCTATCTGTTTTTCTGTCCGACACATTTCTCAGCTACAATCTGCAATAAATGCTTTCATATGGGCCTATAAAAAACCCAGATTAGCGGCTTCGTACTTATATTCCCCTGCTAAGCGAGGGGGTTTGGATGTACCCCAAATTAAATTGTATTATGAATCCTGTGCTGTTGCGACACTTCTTTGATGGTGTGGAGAGACGGAGGGAGGATGGCCGACAATCGTACAGGAATCCTTTCCATCTTGGGACATCACGGGACTTGTGTGGCAGGAACCCTCGCAACTTAAACGCCTCACGGCATCGCACCCTATAGTTTCGCACTTGACGAATGTCTGGGCGAACATGTCTTGTAGGGCTGGTCTTACCTCCTTTCACTTTCCCCCGGGGGGGAGGGGTGGTCCCTTTAAGATCTGGCGAGATCTGGAGATTGATGGTTTATCAACTCTGATCTGGGAGGGAGCCCCTCTTCCTTTTGAATACCTTTGCACCCATCACTCCCTACCAGCCTCGCAATTTTGGCAATATAGGCAACTGGTGCATTTCCTGAGGGGATTGGGGGTGGGAGCAGCGGGCCTTAGAGACTTGACAAATTTTGAAGATCTCTATGCTAAAAACTATTTCGCCACAAAAACACTGTCGAAGATTAGGCGTCTACTCTCGGACATAAACACCGCCTTGAAGCCATATTTTGTCACCTCTTGGGAAAAGGACCTTGGGGTCTCATGGGCGCTGGAAAAGTGGCACACTGTTTTCCATTATCTTTTTCATGTCTCGCACGGCTTTGCTGCCAAAAGAACTTAACTATAAACTTCTGACTAGGTGGTACCACACTCCGCAACAGTTGGCACGGATTTTCCCAATGGTGTCAGATCTATGCTAGAGATGTCACTTGGTCAGGGGCACCTTTTTTCACGTGTGGTGGGAATGCAGTAAGATTTGTGGGTTTTGGAGGGATCTGAGTGTAGCTTTATCTCAGATTCTGCAGATCGCCATCCCGTGTGAACCATTAGTTATTTTCTTTAATCACCTTCTGAATAATTCACCCAGGAAGAAGGCACATCTTTCTCTGCTAAACCTTCTACTCGACACTGCGAAGCACATTATCCTTTTCCTTTGGAAAACCGATACCACCCCATGCCTAGGTATGTGGAGAGCGAGGGTAGAAAAATGTATGAAGTTAGAGCGCATGCACGCTTGGGCTCCATGGGTCCTCTGACCTGTGTTGAACTCACAGTAATATTACAATAATATTACAATAATATTTCTATCGTTAATTTTTTAATTTTTTTTTTTTTCCTAGAAGGACTTATGGGCCGAATTAAGATCCCCCTGAGCTCTGTGCTGCTACACTTAACACATTATGTTGTGTGCCCAGAATTCCTCTCCTTCCTTCCCTTATCCTTCCCTTTCCCAGCTTTCTTTCTTTGCCTTTTCTCTCTTCTTATCTTCTTTCACCAATCAATACTACACTCTACATTCCATACTACTGAGATTGTTGTAACAGATCTTCTGAAATGGAGAAATATTGTTTCTTGTACTATGGTACCCTCCTATGGGGGAGAATCTCTGTTATCTAACTATACTTACTGACCATTGTAAAACTGCCTTTACAAAATTGCATGTTAATCTTTGGAATCTCTTTATTTCAATTGTTACTGACTGTTTGTACTGCTTGAATCTTTCAATAAAAATTGAATAAGAAAAAAAAAATTAAATGTTTCATTTGTTTTTCTTTTGAACACACTGTATCATGTCACATTATTTAAAGTGATAGTAATGTTTCACAAAAACGGCAGCTCCAATTAATCTTCATAGTATTTGAGCCATAGAGAGTGTTATTTCAATACTGTCAGAGCTGTAATTCAAGAATAATTGAATGATAATGTTTTCCCCTCCCGCACCTCAGATGTGGAATCCAGTCCATAGACCAGACAGCTCACATCAAGGGTCAATCTTCTTACTGTGAGAACAATGAAAACCCTGCCCCCCTTGACAGGGTTTTTCAGCTTTTTCCCTTAACTTAATTGAAGATTGTCCCTCTCTGCAATCTACCTGGACACACCCTGCTGCTTTGAGCTGAGCAGTGTTACATCAGTAAAGGGGGCGGGAGGGGGGATACTTTATCAATTACTCTTGAACTACAACCCTGACAGAATTGAAATAACACTCTCCAAGGCCCAAATACTATGATGATTAATTAGAGCTGCTTTTATTATGAAACATTACTATCCATTTAATGTGATTTCCTTCATGTAGGTCACTGTGGCTACATGCACAGTATTATCTGTTTGATCGTTACATGCATACCTATTCAGCCCATATATATATATATATATATATATATATATATATATATATATATAGAGAGGGAGGGTGTATATATATCCCCCCAAATCCTGCAGGGTATCTACCCTGATTAGCTCAGTGAAATAGAATGCATAGGTAACTTGGTGTACATTGCAAAACTATTTTGGGTCAGTGCTCCATTCCACAGTTTCACAGTAACGGACATGTGTCAGGTGAGGAATCCACACCAGGAGTTCTATCACTCCCTATTCCTCACCCACCTGTATCTGGTAACTAGTGCAGTAAGCAATCATATACTTTCCTCTGCAATGAGCCATGCTCTCTGTCTTTTTGTTTGAGTTCCCAGAGAGGAACGATTTAATCTCTGAAAGCCTGCAAATTGTGGAGTTAACTTGTGCCTGCTGGACTGTGCTGTTGGATGTTTATCTCTTGAGCTGGTAATCTGACTAGTAGTCCAAATACAGTCAGGAGCTGATATGTTTAGTTAATGTTCTGTAGAGCAAGAATTTTGTTTTGTTTGTGAAACTGCTGTCTCACCACTTGGATACAAATAAACAGGCAAAGGCTTGATTTAACCTCCTCCTGTGTGTGAAGTGTCTCTGCAACCTAGAAGGCTGATCCCAGGACAGAAGGTATGTGACATTAAAAGGTACTTTTGTCACATTTATATATACTAGCTGTTACTTCAGGGCTTCATCCGTGCAATGAACCTATGAGTGGAGAGGTTTATTTTCATTATACCAAGTGAAACTATTCATCAAAAGCATCTTAAAAATGCCACATGACCCTCCTCATACTAGATTTCCTACTGACGGTCCTATATTTCGTAAACTATATGATATTAGAAGTCCTAGATCATTAGATCATTACACCAACTGTATCCTGTTAACAGTCATTAGTATGTTTTTTTTTTGAGGCCAGGTGAATTCCTGCTCTACCCAGGTAGTTCGCCTTTTCTCAAGAAAAAAGATCTCTCCTTTCACCAAGGCTATTTTAACCTTCACTTTGCAAGTTCTAAGACCGATCAACTAGGATTCCCTCATTAAGTTTTTTCCCCGCACAGGAAAACTGCCCTCAGTTACCCTTGCCCAGTGGTCTTCTTAAAGCATCTATATTTATGAAATTAATCAGTTTACTCATCTCCAATCTTGGTGTCCATCAACTATCCCTTTCAAGGCATTCCTTTCGTATTGTAGCACCAACAATGTACCTCTCTACATAATTAAAAAAAATAGTGTGTTGGAAGTTATCATGCTTCCCACATTACATTACAAACCCCTATAAAGAGGTTCGCTTAGCCCTCTCTAAACTGTCTAAATAACGGTTATTTTACAAGTAATAAGTTAAACCTGTTTCTTTTGGCTAATTTTTGACCTCTGATCAAGATGACTGCTTCATCATCACCCTTGGGTTTATTAGGAACCTAGGTTATGTCACAACTCCTATTCCTATTCAAGGTATCGAGGTCTATAACACCGGAAGCCCCACCACAAGCTAAAGGCCCATCTGTGTTTGTGGGAGGGAATGCAGGGTACTTATTCTCCCAGCAGCTCTGCTCACTCTCTCTGGGTGCATTCGAACGGAACTCCTCCTTAGCTTTCACCCTTTTTTCTCTTATTATTCATATTAATTAATTACTTATTTAAGGCCAATCCTCTTATCAGGATGGCCTCTTACTCATAACCCCTGGGTTTATTAGAAACCTAGGTTATGCCACAACGCTTCCTATTCAAGGTATCCAGGCCAAAAACATTGGAAGCCCCTACCACAAACATGGGTTATTCTCATGCTGGAATTACACACCATCTGTACGTTGATTGAGTGGTAATTCTTCCTGTGGATGAAGAGATGTCCCTCATGAATTGAGCTCTTATGAGGTCTATGGCACCCATGACCCTGGGCATACCTCCCCTTGCATAGAAGTCCTGTTTTACACATGTCCGCTCCATGTCAGAGGAGGGGAAGTGCGTGTACCTCCTGAACTTCCACTTAAGGGCTGTCAACAACGGAGACAGTGCCCTTGGACATGTGAGCTGGGACATGCCACATGAAAACCCTTCTGTAGACTGAAAGGATCCACATGCCATGAAATGTATGGCACACAGCAGCTTGTGCAAGCCAGATAGGGCACAGCTGGTGCTGTATATGGGGTGGACGTCATCTTTGATCACCTCATATAGATCAATGATGCTGTGCAACGTCAACCTATAGCGGTCTCTCGCCTCATAATCCATCATTCCAAAGAGAGTGACCCTTATGTGATATATCCTGTGTGTTTGTGTCCGTCTGTCATCCCTGTGCTGCTCCATAGGTCCCTATGGCAACTGTGGGAGATCCGGTTGCAGCGGCTGAGGTGCTGCTGCCTGGTGTGGTCCTCCAGGTTGAGATAGGCTTCTGTCTCGCTCTTCAGCCAGAGCATCAGCGCTTGCAACAGGTGAAAGATGTTCAGCAGTGTGCTTGGAGGTTGATGTCTCACGTGTTTGCAGGAATTGATACGCAAACATACTGGTTGTAATATCTTTCTCTCTCTCTCTGAGTGGTCTTACTGTAAACACTCCATGACTGAGGACAGTGAGATGTCCCTTTAAGACAGTGGTGGGGTATTGTCCGTGTGCGGTCAACAGGTATAGAGTGACCAATAAGGAGGCGTGTTGTCAAGTTAAGTGTTTTGTGGTGTGGATACTGTTGTTTTCGTGATTGGTTGTACTTGCTGTGTACCTGTCAGGTGAGTGTGTGATGTTGTTAGGTGCACATTGGGTCACCATTAGCTGTTGATGTTGAACAGGTGAGCTTGGGTTTATTTTCAGATTGACAGGTATGCATATTGTGTTGTGTGTACTTATGTGTTGTTGTGTTAACCTTGGTTATTCTGGTGTATGCTGTGACAAATTATGTTGGGTTGCTTTTTCAACCCCTTGTCCTTGGGGGGTTGATAGGTTTTTGTTGGTTGTCTGGGACTTCTTTGTAGGGCATGCCCATTTTCTGTATGGTTGCTTGGCTTTGCAGAGGTTAATTTTGCCATTGGTGTGCTTGTACTGGATTCTGAGAGCTCTTTCCTGCTTAGTTTTGTTCAACAGCATGTATTTTCTCCGTTAGCTGCTGTACCGCCAGAAAAACTGGGCGCAGAATTTCATCTGGTAAATGTATCAGTTTATCGTGCATTGGCACTGACCGCACAGAAATGAATGGCTCCTGGGTAGAGCTGTTCCATTGTTTTCAATGTGCGAATTATCAAAGTCCGTTGTCATTTTAAAACTGTCAAAGATGGCTAATTTAATTGCTTACTGTGCTTAAAAAACTGCCGTCAGCTCTTTTTTTTTTTTTTTGTGACAGGGACAAGAGAATTGATGCCCCAGTCTCCTACAAAAGTTAATCAATAATACAAAAAAAAAACATTTAATAGAAATGTATTAAATCTGTTGAAGGTAGCTAGAGATCAAGGAATAATATCAGAATATGAATTTCATTATATCTTTATGCAAAGTCCTGAAACATTACTTTTTTTACTCATACTTCAAAACTTTATAACTGTATCCTCAATCCACCAGGACATCCAATCATATCAGGGATCAATAGTATTTATCTACATTTGTGGATTTATTTCTACAAAAATATGTGGTGAATTTATTTCATACATTAGATTCCCAGCATTTGCTGAAACAGATGATGGAAATTCAATTAGAAGAAAGTTTTTTTGTGGGCTACTTTAGATGTAGTTTCATTATATATCTCAATAGAGCATCAGATGGGGCTAGATTCTGTAGCCTTTTTTTTTAATAAAGATGAAGAAATGTCAGATCTGCAAAAGATTAAAGTATATTCATTTTATTCTTTCATAATTTTTGTATATCAGGGATAGTTTTTTATGCAGACCCGAAGAAGGCCATGGGGACCACATTCGCTTCCACTTATGTTAATTTTTTCATTTGGAGGATCATAGAGTATGCTCCCAGGGACAAATAGAGGCAAACTTTGCATACTAAGGCCATTTCAGCAATGACATTTTAATTATTTGGTGTGAAAAGAAATTAGACCAGCTAAATATGAGACATTTAATAATAATAATTATTATAATAATAATAATAATGAAAGAGGGATTACATTTACATACATTATAGATAATTAATCTATTTCTTTTTTTTTTATTTAAAGTTGAACTCAAAATTAGGAAGAAAAATAGACAGTACTATATATAGGAAGAAAGTAAGTACCAATCAATACTTGAGAGCAGATAGTTGCCATTTAAAAATATATGTCAAGGAGTATATTTAGCAGATGCGGTATGTCCTAAACCCTGCACAATGCCTCAGTTTTCTATAAGTGTTGTGGGCTCCAAAATTTTCCCTGTGGTTAAGGTGCATTATTTAGGAGAAATTTGAACTCTTCTCTTTTTTTCACCACTCACATTAGTAAGAAACAAAAACCTTTCACTTCTTCAAAACATAGCAAACATCCACCCATTTGCTTCTCGCTCTACAACTAACTCTCATGCCTGCTCTTATCCTTTCCTGCTTGGACTATTGCAGTTCCTTACTTATTGGCCTGTCTGCTACTCATATCTTTCCTCTTAATGCAGCCACCAGAATACTCTTACTCTGCTCCAGAACAGTACTTACACCTACATTACTAAAATAATTGTCATGACTTCTCATAAATCATAACATTCAAAATCCTTGTCATTACCTTCAGTGCTTGCCAACACTCATCCCCATCTTAGATTTCATCTTTGATATGCCAAAATATACCTGCCAAAATATACCTACACATTCTCTGTGCTCCATGCATAGAGGATGGCTCTCTGCTTCTCTAACCTATATTGCTCTATTGCTTCCTATCTCCCATCGGTCACCAAGCGTCAACCCTCAACAACTTAAAAAAACAAGCAAAAAGAGCTCCTTTTAACTGTAGCACTACTGTAATATGTACTGTCATAATTTGCAATTCCATCTCTGCTTCATTGTATCTGTATGTCACCCATCATATATTTAGAATGTAAGTGCTACAGGGACCTCTGATTGCATACATAGTCTACTCCTTATGATAATCCATATAACTACTTCATTTATTGTATCCCTTCTATACTAAAAGAAAACTGTGAAGTACTAAGTATATCTGTTTCCGCTATATAAATAAAAACATACATACATGTTAATTTGTTATGACTTCGGCTAAACAGTCTAACCCTGGCAGGAAAGTGGAGGTCTCACTGGATGCAGCTAAGGCATTTGATTTTATTGAGTGGTTCTATTTGTGGGCTATATTGGAGAGTTTTGGATTTGGAACTAAATTAATTTCATGGATTTGGAGAAGTCTCTCTGATACAGACTTCATCAACTATAAATTCCTCCTGTCCTGCTTCAACACTGCTCTGTCCTCTCTGCCAAACAACACTATCGATCCTCACTAATGAATGCTCACAAATCAAGCCCCCTTTTCCGTATCTTCAACTGTCAACTTCACCCCTCCCCTCTATTTTCCTTCTTTCCCTCTTTCACTCATCCAGCCCATACTCTGGCATCTTCCCCTCCCCCTTCCAACATTCAACAGTATTTTCAATTCTCAAGAAAAGCTCATTAGCCCTCCCCTCCCCATTCAACTGCCACCTGTATCACTCTTGCCCTTTGCCCCAAAACTTATTTGGATGTGACTAAGATATGCCTGCTCTCACTGGGGAGGATGGACACATTAGTTTAATTGGATCCCCTGTGTTTTAATATCCTCCATGACAGACCTGATTGTTCTGAGAGTTCTACACTGAGTTTTTTCACCCCTATCTTGTCTTTACAAAATGAGCTATGTACCTGACCCCATATGTTCTGGTTATCAAAACCAGGAGAGAATACTCATTTATATGCTTTGGACATGTTGCAGATATTTTCCCTTTTGGACTGATGCACTACATTTCCTTGACCTTCAGTTTGACTTCCAACATTTATGATCCAAGGGTCACTAGTATGGGCCCAGTGGAAGATAATAGGATTTTAGTGTTCTTACCTGTTAAATCTTTTTCTCTTTAGCCCATATGGAACACAGGTACCATGGGGTTGAGTTCCTCCTACTGGAGGGTAGGGCACATAAAAAACAGGGTTTTTGGTGTGCAGACTCCATCCTCCAGCTCAACCCTCCGCCTACCCCCAGAATAAAAACTGACAATGAGCCACAATAAAGGTAAATAAGTGAGTAAGAAGAAAAGAAAATATCCTAGGATTTAGACCCTAAGAGATCTCCTCTGCCTGGGAAAGCAGCATAGGAAAGGTTTTTCTCCAGGTGGAAGACTTGTGTTCCATATGGTTACCTTGGAAGTGGCCTAACTCATTCTGGGGCTCTCAAGAATGACAAACAGTGTCAGCCTTGCAAAAAGGCTTAGTAAGGTGCACATAGAACTTAAGGCAGCACACCATGTCTAACAGATGAAGATCTCTCTCCTGAGCAGACGCAGGGTCAGGACAAAAATCAGGCACAAAAATATCTCCTGATTTATGAGGAACGAAGGGACCACATTAGGAAGAAACTCCTGAGAGGTACAAAGTTCCGCAGTATCCTGGTAAAAAAAAAAGAAGAAGAATGGAAGTTTGCAAGACAGAGCTTGCAGCTCAGCATCACTTCTAATAGACACAACAAGAGACAAGCAAGCTTCAAAGTCAACTGATGCAAAGAGATGGAAGCTAGAGGCTCAAAAGGGGGGCATCAGAAGAACACCCAAGAGTAGATTGAGGTCCCGTGGAGGGGTGGGATCCATAAAAGAGGGAAAGGCATGAGGCATCCCCTGTAGAAAAACTTTCACATCTGGGATGATCGCAATTCGTCTCTGGAAAAAAGAATAGAGTGCCGAAATCTGGATCTTGAGGGAACTCAAGCTGAGACCCTTGTTGACTCCATAATGGAGAAAAAGACAAAACTACGGGAGGTCAAAGACCTGTGGGGATATATTCTTGTCTGCACACCACAGATGGAAAATGGATGAACCCTATTGTAAGCCTCAGCTTCCTTGCCTGCATTACAGTGGAGAAAAAAAAATCAGTGGAGAATCCCTTTTGCTTCTGAATGGTGGCCTCAAGAGTCACAACATCAAAGCCAACCTCTCCACATCCTCATACCACAAGGGACCATGGAGTAACAGATCCAGTCTGGGTGGCAGCCAAATTGGCTCCCGAACAGACTGACCATGTCCACAAACCATGTCTAGGGCAAGAATGAAGCAATAAGAATGACCAGAGCCTTGTCAATACTGATCTTCTTGTTTGCCCTGGGGATGAGAGGAATCAGAGGAAACACATAGGCAAGATGGAAACTCCATGAAATGGGAACTGCATCCATCATGAAAGCCAAGGGTTCCCCCGTGCAAGAACAGAATGTTGGAACTTTCCTGTTCTCTCTGGTTGTCATCAAATCTTCCACGGCTGCCATGATCTTGGTGAACATTTGGGTGCTGAATGCAGGCCAAACAGCAAAGCCATGAACTGGTAGTAATTGGAGGGGAAAGCAAAACTCAGGTAGCGCTGGCTGTCAGGGTGGATCAGGACATGCATATATGTCTCCTGAATATCCAGAGAGGCCAGGTGCTCCCTGGGTACATCATTGCAATGACAGAATGCAAAGATTCCATCTTGAAGTGCTTAGAGATCAAGTACGGGTTGAGATATTTGAGGTCCAGAATAGAGAGGCAGCCACCATTCTTCTTGGATACCACAAAAAGGTTGGGATAGAAACCTAAAAAGCACTTTTGGACTGGGACTGGCTCAGTACCTGATTTTCCAGTAGATTAGCCATGGCCTCGTGGAACAACTTATCTCAGTCTCGGCTCCTTGGAACCTTTGAAGAGAAGAAATTATATGGAGGAAGAGATTTGAAATCTATGTGGTACCTTTCTGATACTACCCGCAAAACCCACTGGTCTGTTACGGATTATGATCAGGTGTCTCAAAAAAGGCAGCCCCCTACAGGATATGGCAGGCAAGGATTCCACCGGTTGGTTTGTCAGACAGTCTTTGCAACTAATCACTTGGGCTGCTAGGACTGTCTAGGCTTTGCGAAGGGGCACATCTGAGAGGTTTAAGGGGTTTGCACCCTATGTGGCCCCATTTGGTGTGGGGGGGGGTGAAAACCAAACTATTTCCTTGCAGGAAAGAAACGCTTTGTGGAAATATAAGACAGAGAGGTTCTCTTACCGCTTACAGAGTCACTAATGATGTGTTTCAGAACAGGCCCAAATAAAACCTCACCCTGAAAAGGTAAGGACACCAGTGACGTCTTGGAAGATTGGGCCACATACCAAATCTTAAACAACAATATGCAGCATGCAGTAACAGAAGGACTTGGCAGAGAATCTTTGTTTCCATAATGTTGGCTACCAAAACCTCCAAACCAAGTCCTCTTTAGATACGTCAGCACCCATGGCATGTGATATTTTTTCACTCCAAACAGCTACAATCCTGTTGACCCAGGCAGAAGTAAAAAAGTATCAGCCTGATCTTTGAGCCCTGCAGCATCCACCAAGCACGAGATGGTGGGGGGGGGGGGGGTCAACTCCTGTGGAAGAAGCCCAATTCACCAAAGCTTCAACCATATAAGAATATTGATTAGAGAAGCGTTTGTTAAAGAAAAGTCTCTGATCAGGACTTTTCCACTCGCCCATAAGGATTTGATCAAGAGTGCTATTGGGGGGATACATATAAGGTCTTTCTGCATCTCTGGAAAATGTTTGGGGAAGGAGATCCCTCATCTGTAGTTTCAGAGACATAAAAGGTCTCCAGCAATTGCTTTGATGAGCCCCTCAGCCAAGAGGACCAGATCAACCTCATGGGAATCTCCATAAGAACATGAAGAATCCATATCCTCATACCTGTGAGGCCAGTCCTTTCTCAAAGGATGCCCCAATAACTTGAGTGTGACCCTTGAATACATGGCAAACCTGTTTGAAGGCGGGCATAGGTTTCCAAGAATGGAAAACCCCTGAACTGGAAAAGGGATCTGTGCCACTCACAAGAGTAGTGTCTTAACCCATGCTGGTTCTTGTTCAGTGCTAGAGAGATCCGGTAGTGTATTGGGGGTAACAGCACATGAAGAGAGACCCTGAATAATCCCTAGGCAGCCCTGTATGGCATGAGGAACAGTGAGTTTGGGTGTAAGAGAGGCCCCTTGGATTTCCCCATATGCCTCTTAGTGTCAGACATGTCTCTGGGAAAATGTCAATAACCTAAAAAAAAACTAGACTACATGTTCAGAGAATAGAGCTAAAACCCAGAAATACAATGAAATTGCACTTATCTGGTATGTGAAGGGTTAATCTGAAGAAGGAGAGCAAGGAGTGTGAGCCTCTGCATTGAAGAAGCAAGAGAGAAGTAAGATGGCCACCAGAAAAGATTATCCAGGAAACAGGCATTATGGGAACTGTAGTATTCTACTTCTACTACTCTGGCCATGGGAAATGCTCCCTAGACACTCAGAAAGTGTACTAGATGATTGGGCATGAGGAGACAAAATGAGATAGCCCTCTCTGACAGTTGTAGCCCAAAGGTTTGCAGATGTGTGTTTCAGAGAAGTTTTCCCGATAGGAGCAAAGATGGCCAGGAGTGAACTCTGGTTCTTAAAGGAGCGCAGCACAAAAAATAATAAATAAAAGAATACAGTAAGTAACCTAAACCCCTAGGGGATACTTGGAGGAGTGAAAAAAAATAAAATCCAAGTTAGTGGGAGAGCAGATTTAACCCCCCTAAAGCACCCAACACACACCAATAGGCATTACAGCAGTGAAAGTGTTAACCCACAATAGCAAGGAACAGCAGCCAACTGTACTACCAAGCCCTCTAGAGAAGCAATATGACCCATAATATGTGCCAAAGAAGAGCTGTGTTTGCATTAGCCTCTGTAGACAATAGTGGACCAAGGCACTCAAAGGGTTACTTACCAGTTTTTTCTTTCTTCAGGTTACCATCATAATAGAGGGCAGAATCTTAAGAGACCTAACCAGGATAGACAGACTTATCATAAAAGCCACCCTCCACAGGGCATGAAGGGTCCACAAAGCACCTGTGAACTGAACAATGCTATTCCAGAGAAGCCCAGAGATGGTAATCGCCTAATGAGGGTATAAAGAAAACATAATAAAAAACTAACCAACCAAGAAAAACTAACAGAATGGCCACTTCACCTCCAACTGCTTCACAGGATGCATGAATTCTGGAAGTAGGTGGGGGGTTGAGTTGGAGGAAGAAGAGGGAGTCTCCACCCCAAAGACTGTCTTTTGTGATGTGACCTGCCCTTCAGAAGGACAATTGTCCTTAAATGGAAATCTCCTTCAGCCACCCAGTGGTTTCACTTGATTAATGAAAACGTACATTCATTCACCCACCCCTCCACTTTTTTTCTCTTCTGTGTTACTAAAACAAAAGAGAGAAGAAATAGTGAAATTATCTTCTAAACCCTTAAATTCTGATAGCTATATTAGCTCATCTAATCTTGAAGGTAGAGATTTCTCACTACCAAGGCTAGTTCAGTAGTTTGTTTTCTCTTCTGTTGAACGCAGTGTAATACTTAAAGGGATAGTAATACTTAAGTATTACTAATCCCTATATTAAAGTCCTATTAAAAATAAATGTATTGCCCCCAGTGTCATCTCTCAAAACTTTATGGTTTGAAAGATGATCGCTCCTAAAGTTGCCCTCTCTCTCTCCCCCTGTAACGGTGTGTTTGACACACAGACACAGTAGGTTTGGCTAAAACACAATTTTATTGAACAATGATAATAACAATAACCCTCACGGGTCCTGTAATATATATGCAATATCGTACAGACACAAGACAGGTTATACAGAGGTAGGCCCTCACGGGTCCAGTATATACGGGTAGTCCAGAGATCAATATACTGACACAGGTCAGACAGTTCGTGTGTGAATCTCAGTTGGACAGTACTGAATGGGTTACTATTAGGCTGAGAGTACTGACAGGCACTAATAGTGCAAGGCCCTTTAAGAAGCTCAAACAAAGGTGAGAGCACCAAATCGAGTAACGCCCAAAGATAATGGAGACCAGAACAACTTGTGGACTGCCGTAGCAGTAACGGAGACTGAGCAACTTGTGAACTGCCATAGCAGTAACGGAGATTGAGCAACTTGTGAACTGCCATAGCAGTAACGGAGACTGAGCAATGGAGCACTGCCATAGCAGTAATGGAGACTGAGCAACTTAAGCACTGCCGTAGCAGTAACTGAGACTGAGCAACTGAGCACTGCCGTAGCAGTAACGGAGACTGAGCAACTTGAGCACTGCCGTAGCAGTAACGGAGACTGAGCAACTGGGCACTGCCGTAGCAGTAACGGAACTGAACAACTTGCCCTGAGAGGTACCCAACTGGGGACTGCACGGGAGTGAGGATGCACAGAAATGTCGCCTGAGAGACACTGAGGCAACGGAGACCAGACTGTAGCGAGCTGTCTGGAGACAGCGAAGATCTAGACACCACCCTAACCAGAGACCGGATAAGGCGTGCAGTGGAGGTACACCACCACAGTAGCCCAGCCGGGCAGGATCCACACCCAGAGCAGGAACGTAGGCCAATCCGAGTCTGTACACTAAGCAGGAACGTCAGCCGGGCCGGGTCGGTACATGGAGCAGGAATGTCAGCCAATCCAGGTCGGTACACAGGCACAAGTGAGATGCAGAATAGTCAGACATCCCGGGTCGGTACACAGGCAGGAACAAGATGCAGAGTCGTCAGGCAGGCCGGGTCGGTACACTGAGATCACATAAAATAACAGGAAAAAGCACTGGTACTGAAACACCACGAAAGGGCACTGGAGAAGTGCCAGAACCCAGTATTTAAAGACAAATACTGGGCGGGACAATAACAGTGCAGCCAATAGGCGTTAGGCAGGAGTGGAAACTGACAGAATGTTGCCAAATAGCGCGGACTCCTTGAAACCTGTCACGGAAGCTGAGAAAGGACCACGTCGCCTTCCGCAGTCATTCCCGGGTCTCTCCTTCTTGATGCCAGATAAGAGCCGTCAGATGCACCGGTTGAAGTATGGACGGTCACTGGAAACAGTCGCAGGATCACTGGAAGCAGGGAAGCATGGAAGTAGAGAATGAAGCCTCTACTCCCTGGCTACGAAGACCAGGGAAAGTGTTGCAGGAACAAAGGGTAGCTGTTGCCAAGCCATTCGAGCACTCCGGTGCTCAAATTGAAGGTTCTACTGAAACTGGAAGAAGCAAGGCAGAGTCCACATCGCCGCCTGACAGTCCACGAAGTTAGGTCTCAGGAAGCTGGCAGCAGGCGGCCGACGATTCAGGCTACTTGACGCAGATGGGTTTCAGAGTGGACACTTTAGACCATAAGCAATACAAGACTCCAGGACTCCTTGTTCACTCAGAATAAGACTGACTTTATTGTACAAAACCACACATATTTATATAGATCAACTACATTGGAATACATTGGCCAACCAGATATAATAGGGTGAGGGGCAGAGATAATACAATCCAGCAGCAAATGGTAAGGGCTGACACAATGGGAGCATTCACAGAGGTAATCAACTCACAACATATAATACAAAGGACTGACAACAGAGTTTCAGGTTATACAATAGGTGACTCACAGACTGAGGGGCGTGAATGGATTAACACACAACAGGGGGTCTCAATACATCTTACAATACACAATACAATGGCTTGAGGGACTGCAATACACATTCAAAGAATTAACCACTCACTGCCCCTTCCCTTGGAAGCAAGCCAGCAGTCTAACGCAGGGCAGTTTTGTACATTAGCCCCATTCACATAAAGCCTATCAAAAGTCTTTTTTTAGTGCACAACCAGGGCAAAATGTCCACAGTCTTTGGATAAATAGTTCTAGGGCCAGACAAGGGTTCAAGTAACGGGTAGGATCAGTTACACTACCCCCTTCCCCGTAGTCAGTGTTCTAGCTGACTGCAGGGAAGCCAGTCGTACGACTTTCAGGCGGCTCTGCAGCACAGCCACGATTGCGTTAATAAAAAAGAAAAGTTTCACTGAAATGATCTTCTACGTGTGCTTGGTTTGCAAGCAAACGTAGAAGAACGTTTTAGTGAAAGTTTTTATTTTATTAATACGATCGCGGCTCTGCTTCAGAGCCGCCTGATGATCTAAGACCGGATTTCCCTTCAGTCAGCTATAACGCTGACTTCGGGGAAGGGGGAAGGAGAGGGCAACATTAGAAGCGATTATCTCTCAAACGATGACACTGGGGGCAATACAGTTATTTTTAATAGGACTTTAATATAGGGATTAGTAATACTTAAGTAGGGAAAGGCCTTGGAATCCTTGTAAACTGAAAACTTGGAAACAGTGACCAATGTCAAATAGCAGTAGCAAAAGCAAACAAAGTCCTGTCTTGCATAAAAAGGGATATTGAAGCAAGAGTGGACATCATCATTTTGCCATTGTACAAATCATTGGTAAGACCTCACCTCGAATATGCAGTGCAGTTTTGGGCACCAGTTCTGAAAATGGATATTCTAGAACTGGAGAGTGAACAGCGAAGAGCAATAAAATTAATTAAGGGAATGGAGGACTTGAAGTATGGGGAACGACTAGACAATCTTGGTTTATTTACTACAGAGAAAAGACGACTAAGAGGAGATCTTATCACATTGTATAAGTATATTAGATCAATACAAGGATCTCTGCGGTGACCTATTCATTCCAAGGCCTGATCAAATGACCAGGGAACACCCCTTGAGATTAGAGGAAAGGAGGTTTAGACTTCAGCAGAGGAAATGGTTTTTTACAGTCAGGTCTGTTAAATTATGGAATTCCTTGCCCAATATGTGGTTATGGCAGATAAAATGGATACATTTAATAGAAGATTAGATACATTTCTGTCAAAATGGAGCATACAGGGTTATACTGTGTATTAGTAGACAACACAAGAAGGTCTGATAAAGACTACCTTATTTGGTAGCAGGAAAGCTATATAATTTGCAAGTCACTGGGTTACAAGGCAAGGGCTGAACTTGATGAACTTGTGTTTTTTTCAACCAAATTTATTACGTTACTATGTAACTCATATGTGAATACCTGAGGAATATTAAAAACAAATAAAATCAACTCTGTTTTGGCTTAGCTTACCAACGGAGTGACTGTAAATCTTGATGATCTATTATCCTAAATGAACTTTGTTAATTTGTCCTTAATTTACATTTGAACACCATTTACGACTTTTCATACTGAAAACATACTGAAAGGACAACTAATATTAATTAACAGTAAACAGGTTAATGGGAATATTAACCTGTTGACTGTTAATCATGATTGACTGAGATCAGAGCACAACCACCGTGATGAATGGATTTGTGGTGGTCATTTTTGTTCAGTAGGGTCTAATTTTGTGGAACCCCATGCCAGGCGGCCACGACTGACTTAACTTAGGGACCCTCCACCTCAGACCCATAGGTTGGTTGAAAATATTTATGCTATATCTTAAGGGCTGACTTTAGATTAGCTTGGTTAAGCTTGTTGCTAACAAAATCTTATGGCTATTGTATTCCACCATTAGTAAGCAGACATCATACTGAAGATCTGTATACTAAGCAGTAAATGAATGCAATATCAGCTATAATTTAAGTAGGCTACCCCTTGGTGAATAGGAGATTTGATCACACTTGTGTGATTAAATAATTTTTACATGGATTTATTCTATAGATGAATTTGTTTGAATCCTCAGCGGTCAGAATATTGTAAAGGAGCTAGAAAATAGCATGCTAAATTTTAAGTGGCTGTGAGGAAGCATTTAGGGACCCTCTGCAGAGATCCAGAATTCTTGAATATGTGTATATGATACCATATGATTTTCTAAATTAGCTTATTTCCATCAGGGTTTGGTAATAGCAGAATTGTCATTTTTAATTTATAATTAATACTTAGTAGTTCTATTAGTATGCCTTCAGTGTGAAAAGTTTCTAAGTTGTGGTGTTTAAATTTAAATTAAGGACAAATTAACACAGTTAATTTAGGATAATAGATGATATCAGATCAAGATTTACAGTCATGGGTTATCTTCAGACTACTTTGTTGATTTTATTTGTTTTTAATATTCAGACATTCACATATGAGTTCACACAGTGATGGAATATTTTAATAAAGGTTAAGTGTTAGACTGCGTTCAACAGAAGCGAAAACAAACTACTGAACTACATATACAAAATGTGAGAGGCTTCTGAGGACGAACAAACCGCACAATGGCCTGTTCCACGACTAGTCACCGCTCAGATGCATCATGTTTTAGCTCTCTAGTGCCATTACAGAGGAGAAATTTCCACACACATATTAGACTAATTCCCTTGCTCTCAGTGCACCTCCCTGACGAGACCAAACAAGGCCAAAATGTACATATGGGGTTAGCTGGTGTTCTCATGCTAAATTGCAGAGGGGACTTGCTCGCCATTTTGGAACTGGACCATCCTTTTGGGGATTAGTTTAATATGTATGTGGAAATTTCTCCTCTGTAAAGGCACAAGAGAGCTAAAACGTCATGTGTCTGACTGGTATCTAGCCATAGAAAAGGCCATTGTGCGGTTTGTTCATACTCAGAAGCCTCTTACATGTTGTTTACTTATTTTGACTCATAGGGAGTCTAAGAGTGATGGGTAATCCAGACGTGGACCACTTGCTCTCAGTGCCTAGGGAATCCAGCTGCACCTCACTGACTAGGCCCAACAAGGCTGAAACATAGGTCTGGGGTTAGCTGGTGTTCTCTTGCAGAGGGGACTTGTGCCTCATTTTGGAACTGGAACTCCCTTTTGGGAGGGATTAGTCTAATATGTATGTGGAAATTTCTCCTCTGTAACGGCACTAGAGAGCTAAAATGTGATGCTTTGGAGGGGTAACTAGCCGTAGAACAGGCTAGTGCTGTTTGTTCGTCCTCAGAAGCCTCTCACATGTTGTATGCTTAAACTATTGAACTAGCCTTAATAGTTAGATATCGCTACTTTTAAGATTAGATGAGCTAATATAGTTAGCAGAATTTAAGGGTTTAGAAGATAATCTCACTATTTCTTCTCTTTTTTGTTTTGGTATTTAATATTAATATTAAGGCCTGCAGTACATGATTACTCGTTAATACTCTCTGCTTCATAAATTTGATATCTTCTGTGTTACTGTCATGTTATGCCCCTTTTTCTGATTTTTCTTTTGATTCTTTGTCTGGTTTTACATTTGGTCCTTCTTGTTTGCTGGATCCTAGTTCCCTGCCTTGTTTTGTGTTTTCTCTCAGCCTTTATCAAGCGCCAGTACATCAATGTTGGCGTGTAAACAAAGAGTACCAGTTCATGACCCGAAGTTCCAAAGTGTATACCTTGTGTCTTGACCTAGCTTTCTTTTCAACTTTTCTTTTGCTCTGTGATTTAGCACCGTGCTTATCCGATATTCTGTTACTGATCTTGACTCCATTGTTCAACTACTCTTATGTCTGCCGCTTTATACTGCTTTGTCCCTTTGTTACCGACCTTGGCTCCATTATTCTGCCTTGTACTGCATTGCCCACTTGATACCAATCTGGATTGTCTGACTATTCATCCTTTGTGGTTTCACATTCCCTGCACCTCCATTTGTCAGACCTTGAGCGAAGTGTAAAACATTCTATTTTGCTCACCCATTTTGGCTGACTTTGATTCCTTCATCTTGGCCTTTTGTTCCACTTTGACACACATACACTCTGGGTCATGGCTGAGTCTACCATCTTGGACTGTCAGCAGGGTTCTAAGACACATCTAGAGTATGCCATTGAATTTATGACATGGATGTCCAATAAAGCGTGGGGAGACAATGCCTTGAAAGTGAAAGCTACTATTAGGAGGGGTTTTTCTGAGCATGTAAAGGACGAGTCAACCACATAGCCCATCCCAGATACATTGGAGGATCTCATTGCACTTTGTGCTGACCGCAACAGAGACAGCAATTGCCGGCCAATGACAACCTTCTGTGCTCTTTGCTCCCAAGTTCTAGACCCCTGTATCCACTCCTGATACAGCAGGGAAAACTATGAAGGTTGGACAAGTTTTCAGTCTTTCTGAAGAGGAAAGGCCAGGAGACGGCCTTGTGTTTGTTTTGTGCCCAATCCAAACACTTTTCCTGCTTGTGCCCAAACAAGCCAGGAAACGCCCAGATTTAGGGTCTAGAGGGGGACCCACCCTAAGTCTCTCCTTTGTTCCCTCTAAAAAAGACAACAAGCTAGTTCTCTCTGCCTTGTTGCCCTCTGATCAGAGAGTCATTCCTGTCTCTGCCTTCATGGACTCTGGGGCTGCAGGTCTCTTCATGGACACCATATTTGCTGCTCAGCTTGGGATTCCCCCTAAGAAAAGAGTAGTACATATTTGCATAATCACAATAGACAATTCACCCCTAGGGGCTAGTCTCATTACCCACTCAACGTTCCACTTACCCTGCTTGTTAGCTTTTCACATAGAGAGTCCTTGACCTTTGATGTTATAGAATGCCTGATAACCTGTTGATCCTAGGTTAACCATGGCTATGGAAGGATAATCCTGATATAGATTGGTCCACGGATTTTCTTACCTTTCCCTATGTGAACTCCGGAGGTCTCATTGTCAGCAATGGATGTTTTGGGGTCTGACACTTCTTCTGTCCCTGAATCCTACTTGGCCTATGGCAATATCTTCAACAAGGTCAATGATGAGACATTGATGCCTCACCGGCCATATGACTGTTCCACAGACCTCTTGCCAGGGACATCATCTCCTCAGAGTAGGGTTTACCCACTATCAATTCCAAAGACTAAGGCCTTGGAGGGATACATCCAAGATAATCCAGCCAGAGGATTTATATGACTGTCCACTTCTCCTGCTGGAGCGGGGATCTTTATCGTGAAGAAGGATGGTGTCTCAATTAGGGATGTCAAACCAAAATTGGCTAATAATGGCACTTCCCGCTTGGCGAAAAATTTCCGTAAAAAGTGCAGTTTTTTTAAATCTAGCTCATTCCGTTGAAATAAATGGGAACATTGAATTTACACACAACACATGGCAAATGTCATTTTTATTTTCCAAAGGCAAAGTGTAAAAGGGGCATGAGAGTGCCTGTGTTGATGGAGAATGTGGAAAGAATCAGACGAACAGGGAATGCTTTTTTTGGGGGGTTTGTTTAATGGGATTGGAGGCAGGTAATAAAAAATAAATACTAAATGCAATTATAAAAACCCCATAAGACATGGTATAAAAGGTGTTCGAGGATGGTGCCTTTGTTGGTGGGTGGAGTCTGGGGAAAGAATCAGTTGAACAGGGAATTTGTTTGGGGGGGGCTGTTGGCTGGTATTGGGGGGATAGTTAACAAAAAATAAATAAATAAAATAAGAAATTTGTATGTAATGTGATAGAGACAGGGAACCCCTGATGTAAGTTGCCACTGGGGTAGACAGATACTTGACGTGACAGAGTATTTTGTAGAGTATGATTTGTAAGATTTGTTGATAGAGGCCCAAGCCCTGAGGAAACATTGTACAGCAATGGTGGCTGCAGGTACAGCAATGGTGGCACTGGCAGCAGGGGCAGCACTTCTTGCAGCTGATCTGTCCTGCTCTCACTAGTACTACCCTTTTCTCCTTCCCTTCCCATTCCCTTTTCTCCCTCCCTTCCTATTAAATTCCCCAAGATCCTTTGGGTTGATTTAGGGGGACTGAACAGCATTGGTTCAGTACTGCTAGTGACTTCCTCCTCCCCCATCTCAGTGGATACATAATAAGGGTCCTTCCAGTTCCTCCTTTTACTGCTCATAGTGATAGCAGTCACTATGAGCCTCTCCTGCCTCAATTTAACAAACAGTTCACAGCAGAACAACACAGCACGTCTACCTCGCTCTGTAGCTGCTTCTATTGTGTTTCACTTCCTGGAATACGTCACGTATTTATAGTGAAAAAGCGAAAACAGCATAAATCAATGGGCGGAAACTTTCTAGCCACTGAAAAATTGGTGGAAAATTGCGGCCAATCGACGAAAAATGCAGAAATTTTACTTGCTGTTTTAAAAGCAGAATTTCTTGGGAAAAAGAGGACAATAATGTGTTTTTTGCTGAATTTTTCGTGGGAACATGGCGACAACTTTCACCCATCCCTGCTTTAGAGGTCTTACATCCTCGCTGAAGTTAATAAATCCAATCTATGTTTTCTCTAAACTCTTACGCTCTTTTTCACTTCATGTTTTGTTTGTAACAGCCAGCTTACTAAAAAAGTGTACTGAACATGCAAGGCTCTATAAACATTAAAATGCATTCATACTACTGTAGCTATAACAATAACATTCAATCATTCAATTCTTGACTATAAGGTTTTATCACATTTCCTGCATTTTGTTTCAAGCTCATGAAGTTTAATATGACATCCAGTTGTATTAAAATATCCTGCAGAACAATATTTTATTTTCTTATTCACAAGCTAAAATGCAATTCTAATAAAATGTTAAGCAAAAGATTGTACAACAGCTATATCAACTATAAATATTACAATTTCTTTAATTAAAATAAGAATGTCAAGGCAACAGTTACTCACTGTAAGTAACGACTGAGCTCTTGTTGACTACAGCGAGACCAATGAAAACGATGAAATGCTGCTTGTACTAGTGGAGCCATAATGCTTCCCATTCTGACTTCATCTCCACACCTGTTTCCTTGGCCATCGTGTTCCATACCTAAACTAGGATAAAGATAACATGGGAAATTAATCTTTCATAAAAGAGAAAAAAAAGTATTTTAAGGTGTATTTTTTAAAGGAAATATTTACATGTACAATTTGATGCTGCTCATTACAACCCTAAAAATTTCTATGTCAGTTTTATTAATTAGATTTCTTTTTGTTTGAGGAAATGCTTTTCCAAACACCTTCATATACAGAGAAGTGGCTTACTGAGTTTGGAAGAATCAGAAAATAAGTATTCTTAGTCCCATATTTGAACACATATACACTTTAGAGACTAGAGGCTGACGTTAAAGATGTCTTGTCTCTAGTTATTGTGCTCTACGGGGTGCCTCTTAGTAAGATCAGCATTTGTAACCCCTAGAGTGATTTCGGAACACTGTGTCAGAAATTAACATTACCCTATAGGGATTTGAGCATTACCCCCAATTCCCTTTTATCCCCAGAAAGGACCCTAATAAGTCATTGTAAAAATAAATAAGATAGCAAAGCAAAATAAAATAAAAAAAACCTAGAAGGGAGGGAGAGAGATATAAGCTCTCCCCCCCCAGACTTGACCAGTTTCCCCACTGGCTTTATTAAGAGTGAGCCAGGGCCGGCAAACGCTCTACTCTAAAATCATACGCTGGAAGGGAGGGAGTGAGATATAAGCTCTGTCTTTTACAGAATTATGATTCTGAGCTCATATGCCTAAAACCTTTCCCATGAAATGGAACGGCGTAATGTAATCTTGCACTTGTTTGTCGTATGCAGATCCCAAAGGGCTTTGGAGGAGAAATATTAACTTGTGAACATATTCAATTTGTATTTAGTGTTAGGCCTGTTAATTAGAATAGATACTAAATACAAATTGAATATGTTCACTATACTTAGGGCTTAACAAGTTAATATTTCTCCTCCAAAGACCTTTGGGATCTGCATACGACAAACAAGTGCAAGATTACATTACGCCATTCCATTTCATGGGAAAGTTTTAGCCATATGAGCCCAGGATCCTAATTCTGTAAAAGACAGAAGTACTTGCTGAACTATACAGCGTTGCTCTTTCTTCTCTTTTACTACCACAATTATATCTACAATTAATTGAGGATGTAGATACTCCAGTACGTGACCCACTCAATCACAATACACTGAAGCGGGTCCTCATAAAAAAATACCATTACTATTACAAAGCTACAATAGTACTACAATCAATCTAGGACGCTGATTTTAATAGCCTGACAAGCTGTAAAGCTGTCAGAGGCAGAATCCGGTCGGCCGACTTTCGGCGGTTCTGCAGGAGCTCTGACATCTAGATATGTCCGTATAATTACTTCATCAGAATGGTCTACAACATGTGCTTGCAAGCCAGGCACACGTTTTAGACCATACCCATGAAGTAATAAGATGGAGATATCTAGATGACAGCGCTCCTGCAGAGCCGCCGTCTGGTGCTGGAAGCAGGATCTCACGACGTTCGCTATACAGCGGACGTATGAGAAGGGGGAGGGAGCAGAGGTCTGTCTTGCCTTACATCTCTCAAACCATAAAGGTTTGAGAGATGGGACGAAGTGAGTTCAGTATGTTTGTATGATTGCTGTATTTTGGCGTCACGTTGTTCGGGGGGGGGTTACTATCCCATTAATACAATATGAACTCCACCGGAAAGGTACAAATAACCTAACCAGTGGACGTTCAATATATGAAAAACAGTGCACAAGTATATTACGATATGTTAAGGCTTAAAAATGTTGAGGCTTAAAAGCAGGAATCAAGCTTAAAGGCATACCTCCACTAACCGATCAAACAGTCCATCAATGCGGAAGTGAAATATCTACCCATTGTGGAATCTGTTACAATCAAATAGTTAATGGTGCCTCAAAATCTCATCTCCAACTAAAAGTAAGTCTCCTATATCGTAAAATAACCTCCCAAAAAATATGAAAAATACATATATCAAACACAAAAAAAACCCTAACAGCTGTCAAAAGAAATATATACATAAAAACACTACTCAAATGTTTTTCAGCTGATTAGCAAATATTAGAAACTCAAGTCCACGGATTCCTATGGTGCAGGTCATTTCAAGTGAATTGGTTTTGTGATAAGATTAAAGCTTAAATTGAAGAACTTAATTTCAGATTTCATTTTAAGCAGTTTAGAAAAGCAAATTTAATGGACCCACACATTTAAATCTAGGATATTTGAACTAAGAGTTTGATTTAGTGGTACCATGGTAGCCATAGAAAAAAGTAGGAGACTGGTAGCATTAGAATGACACCTTTAATGGCTAAGTGAGTGGCTCTAGGACGCAAGCTTTCAAGACAACAATGTCTCTTCTTCAGGAATAATAAGAATTAAGGCATTCCCATGGAAAAACAATATCAAATGCAAATTCTCCTGTGGCTCATCTAATGTGGTTTACCTCATCATGTGTGTGAAATTTCCCCAAACAGGACTGTATGTAGGTGAGAGCGGATAAACCCTAAGAAAAAGGATGCATTCATATAGGTCCAGTGTGAACAACAAAAGAGACACCCCAGTAGGGCAACATTTTTACAAAACTGATCACAGCCAATTGACTGTACTGTTGGGAAATTTTAAGGCACAAAGAGACAAAGATCTGGGACTATAAATTGATAACCAAGTTTAACCCTCTGAACTGTGGCTTGAACTGTGAAAAGGAATTTATGTCACATTATGCCACATAATAAACATATTTTGGGCCCTTTGGGTACCAGGGGGCTGTACAGCTCTTTGCAAGCGATGGGTTGTGCACCCCTGTGATGCTTGGAGGGTTAACCCATACAGTCTGCAAACATTCTAAAATATTGCCAGTACTTTTTAGTCCACTACAAAGACTCTACTAAAGTAAAATAATTATAGATAATACTAATAAGAATATTCACGGCCAATTTAAATGTTAAAATAATTTGCATGAGCGTTTAACCTGTCATGTATTGTGTATTCAGCTTTCATTCTTATTATGCCTGATGAACAGACCTAATTTGTCTTGAAAGCTTGCATCCTAGAGCCACTCAGCCAATAAAGGTATCATTTTTTTCTCTAAAAGTTTCCTTCTTAGTGAACATTGTAATACCAGTGGAAATTTAGAACTATAAGCGTGGACAATCCCATGCAGTGCACATGTTGTCACATGTTTGAACACTTAGAATAGTAGTTCCAAAGTGCATACTACTGTAACAAGTGTACACATCTTTTTGAAATCTAAGATAACTGGAACTGGAAATCGAAAGAATTATTGCAGTAATGTGATACTGGAAACCTGAAAAGAAGCTTGGAGATCACAGAGCAGGTAGCATACGAGGTAAGTGGAGAAAAGTACCGATAGGCAAAAACTTTTCACCTCAAAAGTGAAACAGTAGAAAAATTGCACTTCCTGCCAAGAAGGAATTTTTTTTTTGCGAAAAGCAGAATTTCCCCTTTTTTCACATAGTTAAAGGGATAGTAATACTTGAAAATAAATTTATTTGATATTGTAGCCCTTAAAAAAACATTAAAAATGATATGTGTCTTATCTCCCAAACCTTTATGGTTTGGGAGATATTCACAAGTAAAATAAAGTTAAGTTTCCTTTTCCTGGCTGTTTCAGCCAAGACTGCCATCTAGTGGACAGATTTGGAATCCGGTCCACAGATCAACCGGCAGCTCTTTAGCAGTGCGGAGTTCACGATCTTTAAAAATAACCACTTAATTGGAACTGTGTACAAAGTGTGCCTGGCTTGCAAGCACACTTTGTAGACCATTCCAATGAAGAAATTATTTTTAAAGATTATGATCTCGGCACTTCTGGAGAGCTGCAGCCGGTCCCGGGACCAGATTCCAAATCTGAGAGCTAGAGCAGTGACGTCATTCAGAGGGAAACTTTGCTTGTGATTATCTCCCAAACCATAAAAGTTTGGGAGATAAGACATATCATTTTTTTATGTTTTTTAACCCCTTAGCGACCCTTGACGTACCATGACCGTCAAGGGTAAATGTGATTCAACTCTCCCATCGCGGCCGCACGGAGCGATGGGAGAGCGCGGGCTGCTTGTTACTAAGTGTCCCGATACCGGGACACTTAGTAACAACCAGTAAAAAGTTTGTTGCAACATGCGATTCGCTTGATGAGCGAATCACATGTTGCAAATGCTGATTGACAGGGACAGTATTTGTAAATACTGTCCCTGTCATATATCTCTGTCTCCCTCCATCTTGCACACTGCTGAGGTGGAGAGAGACAGAGAGAGTTCGTGTGACAGTGTGTTCCAGAGTTCCTGCAAAAAAAAAACTGAGTTTAAACGATAAAATTAACCCTTTGATCACTGTTTTACAGTGATCACCAAGTTCCCCCCCATCTGATCACTTTTAGAGTGATCAATAAACTGCAGATCAGCGTCTGCTGATCTGTGGGATACCCCCCATCCCCCTTGTATCCTCTGAATTTTTTTTTTATTTTTTTAAAAATTTTTTTTATTTTTTTTATTTTTTTTTTTATTAAAAATTGATTTAAAATATAATTTAGGTAGTTTAGGTAGGTAGGTGGGTAGGTTTAGTGTAGACTTGTGTTAGGGAAAGGTTTAGGGACAGATCTAGGTTTAGGGAAAAAAAAAACAAAAAAAAACAAAAAAAAACCAAAAAATAATAATAAAAAAAAAATATATATATAATAAGTATAGTTTAGATAGGTAGTTTACTTGGGTTAGGTAGGTTCTAGATATACGTAGGTTAGGGTAAGTTTTAGGGTTAGAGTTAGGTTTAGGGATAGCGTTAGAGTAAGGAAAAAAAATTTAGTGGGCAAAATGCAGCGCACTTATAGCGTTGAAGAGGCATATGCCTTTTTGGCATCTGACTCAGAGGAAACAGATACTGCGTCAGATTTTGAAATAGAGCAGTTTTCAGAAACTGAGAGCAGCTCTACTGACGACGCTGGGCCTTCTATTAAGAAAAGACGCACTGCCCCAAGAGCTGCCCTGGCAACTGCCCCAGCACCTGCCAAAAATCCTGCCCCAGCACCTGCCACAAATCCTGCCACAAATCCTGCCACAAGATCTGCCAAAAATCCTGTCAAAAGATCTGCCAAAAGGAATGCCCCAAGTGCTGCCCCAAGAGCTGCCCTGGCAATTGCCCCAGCACCTGCAAAAAGATCTGGCCAAAGAAATGCCCCAACACCAGCCACTCCTGATCATAATGAATGGGTATCCCCAATAAATTTTTGCCCACAAATACCAGAATTTACAGGCACCCCAGGGATTCAAACTGATGTTGAGGGATTTAATTATGATAATTTTTTTGATTTATTTTTGGGGGAAGACATTTTAGGGGAAATTGTGTCCCAAACCAACTTGTATGCAGCCCAGTATACTGCCGCCAACCCTACAGCTTTTGTAGTTAAGGAAGAAATATGGAAACCCATAGACCTCATAGAATTTAAGCAATTCTGGGCCTTAATAATGGCAATGGGTATAATAAAAAAGCCCAGTATCCGATCCTACTGGAGCAAAAACCCAGTATGTGATACCCCTATATTCCCCAAGACTATGACCAGGTCCAGATTTGAAATCATTTTGCACTTTATGCATTTTAACGATAATACCCTGTGCCCCCCAAAAGAACACCCCCAGTATGATAGACTATACAAAATTCGTCCCCTAATAAGCCATTTACAGAAAAAGTTTGCCCAAGTGTATATGCCCCAAAAAGAAATTAGTGTAGATGAATCCCTAATGAAATACAAAGGCAGGTTAGGGTTCAAGCAGTACATCCCCTCAAAGCGATCCAAATTTGGTGTCAAATTTTATAAATTGTGCGAAAGTGCCACAGGCTACACCCAGGCTTTTAGAATTTATGAGGGCAAGGACAGCAAACTTGATCCTCCTGGGTGCCCCGAATTTATGGGAACAAGTGGGAAAATAGTTTGGGATTTAATTTACCCCTTATTAAATAAAGGCTATCAATTATTTGTTGATAATTATTACACCAGCCCCCTTTTATTTAGGTCTCTGTTTTATTTTGACACCGTGGCCTGTGGCACTGTCAGACGCAATTGCAGGGAGTTTCCCAAAACACTCATAGATGCCAAATTAAAAACTGGGACGTCCTCATCTTTGTGCCAACAGGAGCTGCTGGCAGTGAAGTTTAGGGACAAAAAAGAGGTCTGCATGCTGACCACAATGCATGAGGACAGATCTGTGGCAGTCACTGTTCGTGGCAGGACAGTGGTAATGAGAAAGCCAGTCTGCATCAGGGAATATAATAAAAACATGGGGGGAGTTGATCTGAGTGATCAACTAATGCAGCCATACCTCACAATGAGGAAGTGTAGGGCATGGTATAAAAAAGTTGCCATCTATTTGATGCAGACTGCTGTCCATAATTCATTTTTAATTTTCAAGCTGGCAAACCCCAATCAAAGATGTAGCTTTTTACAGTACCAGCTACAACTTATTTCCATATTTTTATTTCAAGGTGCGTCTGAAATAATTCCACCAAGACCCGGGTTAGTACATTTTATTTATAAAATCCCCCCAACTCCCCAAAAGAACAAACCACAGAAGCGCTGCAGGGTTTGCTACAGAAAGGGAATACGGACAGACACCACCACTTACTGTCCTGATTGCCCTTCCAAACCTGGCCTCTGCATTGGTGACTGTTTCAAGGAATACCATTCAGGCACAATGCAGTAGTGCTGTAAAGGTTCTTTTATTATTTGGCCACTTTTTCCCCCTGAAATATCCTGTTTTTTATTTTTCAAAATACATCCCTCCTTAGATCTAACACTATCAAAATTTATCTCTGATAATGGAAACACACATGTTCCCTACTGGGCCTAGTAGCTCCCCAAACCCTGACAAACCTATGCATATGGGGCATTGCCGTACTCATACAATGTAACTCACCACTAATGTAAAGCATTTAAAAAAATCTGCAAATATCATCTGATTGAAATCCAGAGCAACACTAAAATAGAAATGTGAAAAATGGTGTTTCTCTGCCTTACTGCAGATTTGGGGAGGGATTGGTGATACAGTGGCAGCAAAAAAATTGATAAGATGCAAATAGAATGAAAGCCAGGGTTGTCTACTCTTCTACAAAATATACTTTTGGGGGTAAAATTAATTGCAGCATTGCCAAACAGACCGAAATGAGACAAGGCACCAGCTGTAAAAATGGCATGTCTGTAAAAGGAAACTAACATGTTCCAACTAGGCCCAGTAGCTCCCCCAAAACCCCGACAAACCTATGTATATGGGGTATTGCCGTAATTAGAAGAAGGAGCCGAACACTAATCAATGCAGTTTATAAAATCTTCACCTGTTCTGTGCTTGAAATTCACATCAACATTGAAGGCAAAGCGTGAAAAATGCTGAATTTTTTATTTACGTCAAGTTTTCACAGGCTTGGTGGTAAAATGGCTGTTTGCAAGATTTGAAAACACACCTAAAATGAAAGCCTGGGGTGTCTACTTTCAAAAAATATACACTTTTGGGGGGAAATCTTAGAGTGGAGCACTGTTACACAGCCCCAAATGAGACATGGCACCAGTGATGCAAGCTGTGAAAATTCAAAGTGTGAAACTGGAAACGCGCATGTTCCAATTTGGGCCCCGTAGCTCTCCCAAACCTTGAGAAACCTATGCATATGGGGTATTGCCGTACTCAGAAGAAGGAGCGGAACACTAAACAATGCATTTTTAAAAATCTTCACCTATCATGTGCTTGAAATTCACATCAACATTGAAGTGCAAGTGTGAAAAACGCTGTTTTTTTAACTTACGTCAAGATTTACGAGCGATTGGTGGTAAAATGGCTGCGTAAAAAAATTGAAAACATACATAAAATGAAAGCCTGGGGTGTCTACTTTCCAAAAATATATACTTTTGGGGGGAAATCTTAGAGTGGAGCACTGTTACACAGCCCCAAATGAGACATGGCACCAGTGATGCAAGCTGTGAAAATTCAAAGTGTGAAACTGGAAACGCGCATGTTCCAATTTGGGCCCCGTAGCTCTCCCAAACCTTGAGAAACCTATGCATATGGGGTATTGCCGTACTCAGAAGAAGGAGCTGAACACTAAACAATGCATTTTTAAAAATCTTCACCTATCATGTGCTTGAAATTCACATCAACATTGAAGTGCAAGTGTGAAAAACGCTGTTTTTTTAACTTACGTCAAGATTTACGAGCGATTGGTGGTAAAATGGCTGCGTAAAAAAATTGAAAACATACATAAAATGAAAGCCTGGGGTGTCTACTTTCCAAAAATATATACTTTTGGGGGGAAATCTTAGAGTGGAGCACTGTTACACAGCCCCAAATGAGACATGGCACCAGTGATGCAAGCTGTGAAAATTCAAAGTGTGAAACTGGAAACGCGCATGTTCCAATTTGGGCCCCGTAGCTCTCCCAAACCTTGAGAAACCTATGCATATGGGGTATTGCCGTACTCAGAAGAAGGAGCTGAACACTAAACAATGCATTTTTAAAAATCTTCACCTATCATGTGCTTGAAATTCACATCAACGTTGAAGTGCAAGTGTGAAAAATGCTGTTTTTTTAACTTACGTCAAGATTTACGAGCGATTGGTGGTAAAATGGCTGCGTAAAAAAAATGAAAACATACATAAAATGAAAGCCTGGGGTGTCTACTTTCCAAAAATATATACTTTTGGGGGGAAATCTTAGAGTGGAGCACTGTTACACAGCCCCAAATGAGACATGGCACCAGTGATGCAAGCTGTGAAAATTCAAAGTGTGAAACTGGAAACGCGCATGTTCCAATTTGGGCCCCGTAGCTCTCCCAAACCTTGAGAAACCTATGCATATGGGGTATTGCCGTACTCAGAAGAAGGAGCTGAACACTAAACAATGCATTTTTAAAAATCTTCACCTATCATGTGCTTGAAATTCACATCAACGTTGAAGTGCAAGTGTGAAAAATGCTGTTTTTTTAACTTACGTCAAGATTTACGAGCGATTGGTGGTAAAATGGCTGCGTAAAAAAAATGAAAACATACATAAAATGAAAGCCTGGGGTGTCTACTTTCCAAAAATATATACTTTTGGGGGGAAATCTTAGAGTGGAGCACTGTTACACAGCCCCAAATGAGACATGGCACCAGTGATGCAAGCTGTGAAAATTCAAAGTGTGAAACTGGAAACGCGCATGTTCCAATTTGGGCCCCGTAGCTCTCCCAAACCTTGAGAAACCTATGCATATGGGGTATTGCCGTACTCAGAAGAAGGAGCGGAACACTAAACAATGCATTTTTAAAAATCTTCACCTATCATGTGCTTGAAATTCACATCAACATTGAAGTGCAAGTGTGAAAAACGCTGTTTTTTTAACTTACGTTAAGATTTACGAGCGATTGGTGGTAAAATGGCTGCGTAAAAAAATTGAAAACATACATAAAATGAAAGCCTGGGGTGTCTACTTTCCAAAAATATATACTTTTGGGGGGAAATCTTAGAGTGGAGCACTGTTACACAGCCCCAAATGAGACATGGCACCAGTGATGCAAGCTGTGAAAATTCAAAGTGTGAAACTGGAAACGCGCATGTTCCAATTTGGGCCCCATAGCTCCCGCAAACCTTGAATAACCTATGCATATGGGGTATTGCCGTACTCAGAAGAAGGAGCTGAACACTAAACAATGCATTTTTAAAAATCTTCACCTATCATGTGCTTCATATCAACAGTAGTATTGAAATGTAAGTGTGAAAACTGCAAAAAAACAAAATATTACCACAATTTTGAAAATTTTTTCTGGAAAAATAGCTGCATGAAAAACTCCAAAATTCTCCTGATTATTTACTTTATGTTGTGTAGTTTTCAGAAACATATACCTTTGTGGGACATTTTTGGTTCTGGCACCGTCAGCTAAGCTATGATGCTCACATGCCAATTGTTGAGAAATTACAAGTTGGAAATAATGGCATCCATCTTGTAATATTTACCTTGTAAATGTGAGGAAGTGATTGAAATACTAGGCATATGGGGTATTCTTATATTCAGGAGAAGCAAATGAATATATTTAGGGGTATTTTTTTGTCATAAACTAATTGTATGCAAATCCTGACACGAAAATATAAGCAAAATGTTGTTTTTTTTCAATTTTTTTCCTCTTTTTTTCTATTTTAATCAAATTAAACAATGAGGTATTCATATAATTGTGGTATCAAAAGAAAGCCCTACTTGTGCTTAAAAAAACAGTATATAATTTATGTGGGTGCACAAAAGGAATTAAAGAGAAAATATGGTTGAACAAAGACATAGTCAAAAAAGTCAAAATTGCTCCGGTCCTTAAGTCAAATCAAACTCAGATTTTCCCGGTCCTTAAGGGGTTAAAGGGCTACAATATCAAATAAAATTATTTTCAAGTATTTACTTTCCCTTTAATTGGATTGAAATCAATGTGAAGACCGAATTCTCCCCCAAACACACACACACACACACCATGTGGCAAGCTTCCTTTTTTTTTTCCTGCATGTGTAGTATAAAAAGGGTGTCAGCACATTTTGAGATACAGAAGACAGGTTAATGAAATAGAGTTGAAGTTTAGTTAAAGGAATCCTGTAGGCCGGACATTTGTTTTCTGTATTAGGGGAGTTTGGGGGACACTGGAGGACAGGAAGGGAGACAGGAGGTTGAACACAAATGACCCAAAAATTCTGGCAAGACACAGGCAGCTGTAATCCAAGTTCCTTCCTGGTCTGAATGAATGAATGAATGAGTTGATTTATATAGTGCCACAAGTATATGCAGTGCTTTACAATTTAAGGGTTTAGACAATAGAGGGTTAACAAGTATATTTCAAAGTGAACACTGGAAGTGAGGTCCCTGCCCGAAAGCTTACAATCTAAAGTGGTAATGAGAGACATACAGAGTACATAAGGGTCAAGTGCTGAATACAGTGCCAGGGTTCTAGCTAGGATGGGGGGACATAAACAAAGTAAATACTTTATAAAAAGACTAAGTTGTACAAAGTCAGTGCCTTCTAGTATGTTTACGTTTTGTTAAAGCTGTTATCGCTATGTTAGTGGAGTCTGGGGGTGTGAAAATGGAGCAAAGGAGTTGAATAATGTCCAGCAAATGCACAAGGAATGGGGGAGGGTAAAAGGAGTAGGAGCAGTGCAGGTAGGTGTGAGTAAAGTGGTAGTCAAAAACAGACTGCAGCCATGGTTGTTGTAGAATGTGCAGAGGATGCAGTCTGTCACAGTCCCATCAAAAGTTCCACCACCAGCACCAGTACTATTAATAATTAAAAATACTTAACACGACAGCTAGTCTCATTCTAGTGTTGATGGCATAGTGGTAGAAGCTATAGCAAGCAGATCAACCAACTGCTGAATCTGACAGTGAGACAAAGAAGCACAAAAACACCTGATCTGAAAGTAGGAGAGAATGTTGTGAAAATCTCTCAAAGGGGAAAAGTAAAAATAAGTTATTTGAGACCTGTAAAAGCCTAGAGGAATCTAAAAGTAGTGGGGAAGAAGCGGCAGGAGATGTTGAGGATTAACCAGTTATTGATGAAGAGGCATCCTCCTCTTCTTCAGGTATGGATGAAGTTGACAATGAGAGATGATGACGACATGGCCAGAAAGTTAGCTAAAAGTCAAATTTTCAATCTTACGCCACTGAAAAGGAGCACATTGTCTATAAATGTTTTGAGTAAAACAACTAGTCAAGCAAAGATAGCAAAAAATACACAGTCATCTTGCATTTTCACCACTTCCATGTCCAACCCCACCCAGCCACACATATTAGTGCTGGTTATCCAGCATAACATAGGTTATCAACATCCACAACACTACCTATGGCAAGTGCCTCTGCTGCTGTTGAAAGTGCAGCACCACCGACACCTAGTAGTAGTAATAATACAATTGCAGCAACATCTAGCTCCTGTAGCAGTAGAAGCCCTCAGGAAACCCACAGTCTATGAAGTCCACGGTATGATTCACTCACAATCCAAAAGTTAAACATGTTGCTATCATTGTCTGTAAAAAGCATGTGAGCAGGGGGAAAATCAGCCTCACATCTAGGCACTTCTTCACTGAGCCCCCACCAGAAGCACAACCAGTTGTCTGAATGGAAGGTACACCATCAACAGGTCAGAGGTATCATCCCAAGGCTCGTGATGTTGATATGTCAGAGTGTGCCAAGAGTTTGTTCATCAGGGTCCATACAGCTAGTCCCGGCAGCTTCGTCACCACCCTCACTCTCATCAAGACCCCCACCAGTCTCTAGTTGCTCTATGGTGGTGGGTCTGCTTGGAAGGATTTTGTTACAGTTTACTGCTTACCTTGTTTGCAGCAGCATCTACAGGCGTGAGGCTTCTAGCATGTAGCAGGCCTCTGTTTTATCTGTTTCCTATAGTCTCTTCCTTCCTACTTCCTCCCTCTGAGCTGCTCCTCCTACTTCCTGTGGAGGGGTTTAAAAGGCAGACTGAGTCCTGACTCAGTCGCCCTTGCGTTGTTGTTGTTAGGTGAGGTACTTGGGCTCTGTGTGTGAAAACCCACTCTGTGTATGACCTGGCTATTTATAAGAACCCACACTGTCTATGACCCGGCTAAGTAAGAGAACCCTTTCTGTGTATGACCCAGTGATCACGAGTATCCCTTACCGTGATTAATTTGTGCTACTGGCTTAAGACAGACCACTGTTGTGGACAGAGGGTCTGATTGGTGACTGCAGGCGTGAGTCATAGGGTCTCGATATAGTGACTGCAGGCAGAGTCACAGGGTCTGGTGTAGTGACTGCAGGCGTGAGTCACAGGGTGTCACAGGGTCTCGTGTGGTGGCTGCAGGCGTGGGTCACCGGGTTGCTGCAAAGGTGTGGTGTTGCTGGCTTGACTTATTGCAGGCGTGGGTCAGTTCTCCAGTCCAGCAGTCCTTGTGTTCTTGTTCATCGGATCAAGATTGCTGAGCCATTGTTCACAGTGGTCGCCTGTTCCAGTCGACGGATCAAGAGCTGGCGTTCCTGTATCCTGCTGAGACTAACAGGGGCTTCGGCCCAATCTCTCTCATTGTGGTTTAGCGAGAGGCCTACTATTTCTGGTAGCAGTGTCGCCAGCTAGTAACCCTTTACTTGTTGTACCACTTATTTAGTGCTGTGATTGATTCTAATAAATATTTTGCATTATATTACCGTACTGAGTTCTGAGCATTCCTGGGTGCCCATGAGAGTACGCAAGGGCCACGAGCTCTGAAGGTGATGGCGGTGCGATTTTCCAAAGCATCTTGGATAGGATGGAGACACTGGGTCATAGATTGGACCAATTATCTTTAGCGATTCAGACTGTTTCACAGCGTACTGCAAACCTTGAGCAGATTTGTACACAACTGGTGGCCCCTTCCAATCCCTCCCGGGCACCAGCTCAACCCGGCTCAGTTGACGCTAAGAGGCTAACTGGTTCCACTCAGCTCCCACAGCAGTATGGTGGGGACCTAGATGGTTGCCGTGGTTTTCTGAACCAATTGGGAATTTATTTCGAGCTTGTCCATATTATCACGGTACCCGTGATTGGTGCTGTTCAGTGTTAGTCACTTGCTGAGTATCATGATTGGCTGTCTGTGATTAGCCCTCCTCACACAGCCTTTTTAAACCCAGGCTGAGCACTTCCAGGTTGCCCTTTCGTGGTGTTTCTGACTCCACTCTGCCTGACCTGCTTGTCAGGCTTCTGGGCCTGTTCCTGCTGTACTTGCTGATCCTGTGTTCCAGTGTTCCTGTATGCTAGTGTTCCTGTGTTCCAGAGTTCCAGTGTTCCTGTGTTCCAGCACCTCGCAGGTTAATCTTACTGAGTTCCAGTGTTCTTGTGTTCCAGCACCTCGCGGGTTAATCTTACTGAGTTCCTGAATCTCCTGCTCCAGCCGTCGCTCTGGCGACATTGTTCTTCTCGCTGCTGATCATACTTTGTTGGTTTACTCCACTAAACCTGGTTGCGATATACATTGTTGGTCCCAGCGTGCGGACGCTGGTTTACTCCACTAAACCTGGTTGCGATATACATTGTTGGTCCCAGCGTGCGGACACTGGTTTACTCCACTAAACCTGGTTGCAATATACATTGTTGGTCTCAGCGTGCGGAAGCTGGGTTACTCCACTAAACCTGGTGGCGATATACATTGTTGGTCCCAGCGTGCAGACGCTGGTTTACACCACTAAGCCTGGTTGCTATATACATTGTTGGTCCCAGCGTGCGGACGCTGGTTTACCCCACTAAACAGGTTGTGAGATACATTATTGGCTCCAGCGTGCGGACACTGGTTTGCTCCACTAAACCTGGTTGCGATATACTTTATTGGTCCCAGCGTGCGGACGCTGGTTTACTCCACTAAACCTGGTTGCGATATACATTGTTGGTTCCAGCGTGCAGTCGCTGGTTTGCTCCATTAAACCTGGTGGCGCTATTACCATTAGTCCCAACGTGCGGAAGTTGGTTTGCTCCTGAACATCCAGTACTGTGGTCAGTCGCTGTCCACTTCCTTGCAGTTGTCTGAGTATCCCTGGTAATAGACTCCTGCTGAGGAAGACCTCTATACTTATGCTCTATGCTGTCTTAGTCACCTGACAGTTGGTTTACTCGCTCAGGCTGCCTTGCCCGGTATTGGTGAGGCCGGTAGAACCTTGACGATACCATCCTGTAGGTTGCCTCACCCGGTATTGGCAGGGCCGGTAGAGCCTACTCCAGTACTCCTTTGGGCTGCCCTGCCCGGTATTGGTAAGGCCGGTAGAACCTTGTAATTCACCATCTTTAAGGTTGCCTTACCCGGTATTGGCAGGGCCGGTAGAGCCTACATTCAGCATTCCGTGGGGGCTGCCTTGCCCAGTATTGGTAAGGCAGGTAGAACCGGTATATGTCATCTCACGGTTGCCTTACCCGGTATAGGCAAGGCCGCTAGAGCCTGTCATTAAAACTGTCACTTGGGTTGCCTTGCCCGGTATTTAGGCAAGGCCGGTAGAACCTATTATATGTTATATTACTGTTGTATTGTTATGTATGTTTACCCTACTGGGACTGCCTTTAACTTTTAATAAAGTTAAGTTATTTTACCAAACCTTAAGTCTGAGAGTCTTCAAATCCGTGACAGTACGAAAGGGCCATGACCTCAGACACTAAGAGTGATGGTAACGCACAGAATCTCCATTGGAGGATGGATATGCACGAGCAACGTTTGGATCAGCTAGCGGTTGCTATCCAAACTATTCTTGAACGCACGGTACTTGCGGATAAGTCCAGTGCTAACCCGGTGGTCCCGCCAATTCCGACACCGGAGAATGAGTCTAAGCCCTCAGGGGCCGCAGTCAAAGGGTTAACGGCTTCTGCACCCTTGCCGCTGAGATATGACGGGGACCCTCAATTATGCAAAGGGTTTATCAATCAACTTGAAATATTTATGGAATTGACAGCACACGCATTTCCTAGTGATCACAGCAAGGTTGGGTTCATGATATCCCTGCTGACTGGCAGAGCATTGGCCTGGGCCAACCCACTTTGGGAAAACGCTAAACCTTGCACAAAGAATTTCTGTGATTTTGTGCAATCCTTTCGGAGAGTATTTGAGCCTCCTGGTAGAACTACCTCTGCTGCTAAACGTCTCATGGAGATACAACAGGGCAGGCGCACGGTTGGAGATTATGCCATTGAATTCCGCACCTTGGCAGCAGAGGTAGGGTGGAATAACGAGGCCCTGTTGGCAGCCTTTGCTCAAGGATTGAGTGACCAGATTAAAGATGAGATTGCAGCAAAAGAGTTACCTACTGACCTAGACGATTATATCGAATACGTGATTCTAATTGACTCTAGAATATGTGAAAGATTAACCGCCAGAGAGCGACGAGTACGGTTAAAGAATAATGGGTCCAGCAGCATATTTTGCCCACCCAACCCTCCCTCTGCATCCAAACCTAGTGAACCTATTTCGGAACCAAGTGAACCTATGCAGGTGGGTTTCACTAGGTTAACTAAGAAGCACAGAAGGTATCGCAAGACACAAGGATTATGTCTGTACTGCGGTAAAGATGGTCACCTGCTAAGATCTTGTCCGGTACGTCCGGGAAATGAACACACCTAGGGTACCTTGGGGGACAGGCCCTAGGTGGTGTCCAATCGTCCCCATTGTTGGACACACTTAAACCCACCATACAGGTGGTATTGTCATGGGCACAACGCTCGGTTGAGGTTTTGGCCTTGGTTGATTCTGGTGCAGCTGGGTATTTTATGGACAATACCTTTGCTGAATTGCATGGGGTACCACGGATTCAGAGAGAAACCCCTCTTGCTATTGAAGCAATTGATGGCAGACCTTTGGAACCCGCCCAAGTTACTTTTGAAACGATGCCCTTGTCCATGACTATTGGGGCTCTTCACAAGGAAGAGCAGCAGTTCCAATTGATTAATTCTCCTCACCATGCCGTGATTTTGGGCTTTCCTTGGTTACAGTTGCACAACCCACAATTTGACTGGCAGAAATGTGAGATTGCTGCTTGGTCTCAGTTCTGTATGGATAAGTGCGTTACCCATCCTGTTAAGGTCTTGTGCACCTCCCCTTCACTACCTGATGCCTACCAGCAGTTTAGCGACGTTTTCAGTAAGGGAGAGGCTGGCACCCTACCTCAGCACAGACAATACGATTGTCGCATAGAACTGAGTCCTGGAGCAGTACCACCGAGGGGACGCACGTATCCATTGTCTTGTGAGGAGAACCAAGCTATGGAGGAATACATAGCAGATGCCCTCAGTAGAGGGATCATAAGGAAATCTACTTCTCCGGCCGGTGCCGGGTTCTTTTTTGTTAAGAAAAAAAGTGGTGAACTGCGACCTTGCATAGACTATCGTGGGCTGAATAAGCTGATGGCAAAAAATGCCTACCCAATACCACTCATCACCGAGCTGTTTGATAGACTTAAGGGGTCCTCGATTTTCACCAAATTGGACCTAAGGGCAGCCTACAATTTGATACGTATCAGAGCCGGTGATGAGTGGAAAACTGCCTTCAATACGAGATCTGGGCATTATGAATACCTAGTCATGCCATTTGGTCTATGTAATGCTTCTGCAGTATTTCAAGAACTGATCAATGACGTTCTTAGAGATATGTTACAATCTTGTGTTGTAGTCTATCTTGACGACATACTTATCCACTCCAAAGACCTGTCACAACACATCAAGGATGTGTCTGAAGTCTTGCTGCGCTTACGAAAAAATAAATTATTCTGTAAACTGGAGAAATGCGAGTTCCACAAAACCAGTGTACCGTTTCTGGGGTTTATAATTGGCAAAGACAGCATAAAGAGAAATTGACGGCAGTCTTACAATGGCCTAAAACCAAGAGCCTCAAAGCCATCCAACGATTTCTGGGCTTCGCCAATTATTACAGGAAGTTTATTAAAAACTTCTCCTCTATCGTGAAACCTCTGTCTGACCTCACGCACAAGGGCGCTAACCCATCCCTCTGGCCGGTGGCTGCTGAAGAGGCCTTTGAGAAGTTGAAGGTAGCCTTTGCTGAAGCGCCTGTGTTGTCCCACCCTAATCCAATACTCCCCTTTACTTTGGAAGTTGATGCCTCAGATATTGGGGTCGGGGCGGTGCTCTCTCAGAGACAGGTTAAAGGCGGTACACTCAGACCCTGTGGATTCTTCTCAAAAAAACTGACTAGTGCTCAAAGTCATTACGAGATTGGTGATCGAGAATTACTGGCCATTGTCCTCGCTCTCAAAGAATGGCGTCACTTGAAGGCACAAAAAACCCCGTTTTGATTCTAACTGATCACAAGAATCTGATGTATCTTTCTGAGGCCAAGAGATTGTCTTCTCGCCAGGCCAGATGGGCACTGTTTCTATCCCGATTCAATTTCGTTGTATCATACCTGCCGGGATCAAAGAATGTTAGGGCTGATGCTGTCTAGACAATTTGAAGCAGAGGTTGACAGAGAAGAGGTACCAGCCCCTATCATTCAACCCGATCGAATATTGGCTACCATACGTACTAGTATTACTTCACCACTAGGGGAGGAGATTTTGGCATCCCAAGCCTCTGCTCCTCATGAGACTCCAGTGGGCAAATGTTTTGTCGCTGAGCCGTCCGTACTCGATTACTTGAGACCTACCACTCCTCTAAGGCTGCGGGACATATTGGTAGGGATCAATTGTTCTGGTCTCTCTCTCAGCTATTTTGGTGGCCTTCTATGAGAGCAGATTGTGCCAATTTTACGAATGCCTGTGCCACCTGTGCCCATGCCAAAACCCCTAGACATCTCCCTGTGGGTTTGCATCAGCCGGTGCCTAATGGTGAAAGCCCTTGGTCTCACGTCTCTTTCTACTTTATGGGAGAATTGCCCAGGTCTAGGGGGTACTCCTTCATATTGATGGTGGTAGACAGGTTCTCTAAAATGGCACACTTCGTACCCCTCCGTGGCCTTCCTTCGGCCAAGGAACTGGCAATGGTATTCGCTCGAGAAGTATTTCGGTTACATGGAGTACCCAGGGTCCTGGTGTCTGACAGGGGGAGCCAGTTTGTGTCCAGATTATGAAGGTCATTTTGCGAACAGATGGGCATACAGCTATCATTTTCCTCGGCATATATCCCCTAACTAACGGGGCCGCTGAGAGGGCCAATCAAGGATTGGAACAGTTTCTGCGATGTTTTGTGACTGACCATCATGATAATTGGGCCGACTTGTTGCCTTGGGCAGAGTTCGCCAGGAACTGCGCAGTTAATTCTTCCTCCGGGAGCTCTCCGTTTTTGATCAATTATGGGTTCCAACCCTGTCTGCTCCCGGATTCCTTTTAATCACAGCAGATTCCAGCTCTGGATGAGCATATAGAGCAACTCCATTCCACATGGGCACAGGTTCAGAGGGCATTGGGCCAGTCTTTTCAGCGACATCAGTGTCATGCCAATCGCAGAAGGCTTCCAGAGGTTTCCTTCAGAGTCAGGGATAGAGTATGGCTGTCCTCCAAGAATCTAAAGCTCAAGGTCCCATCTAATAAGCTGGCACCTCGGTTCATTGGTCCGTACAAGATCATTCGTAAAATTAACCCTGTTTCCTGTGCCTTGGAATTACCTGCTTCTATGCGCATTGATAATGTATTCCATGTGTCTCTCCTTAAACCTCTGGTTTGTAACCGTTATACTACCACACCTGTGAGGCCAGGTCCTGTTGAAGTCGAGGGGCAGGAGGAGTATGAAGTACAAAACATTATTGATTCCCGCAGAGGTAGAGGAGGGGTACAGTATCTGGTGCATTGGAAAGGTTATGGTCCTGAGGATCATTCCTGGGTAGACAGTAAGGACCTTCATGCACCCAAGTTACTATGAATATTTCATGCCAAATACCCTCAGAAGCCTAGACCCTACTCTGGGAGAGGGGGTCTTTGAAAGGTGGGTACTATCACGGTGCCCGTGATTGGTGCTGTTCAGTGTCAGTCACTTGCTGAGTATCATGATTGGCTGTCTGTGAGTAGCCCTCCTCACACAGCCTTTTTAAACCCAGGCTGAGCACTTCCAGGTTGCCCTTTCGTGGTGTTTCTGACTCCACTCTGCCTGACCTGCTTGTCAGGCTTCTGGGCCTGTTCCTGCTGTACTTGCTGATCCTGTGTTCCAGTGTTCCAGTATGCCAGTGTTCCTGTGTTCCAGAGTTCCAGTGCTCCTGTGTTCCAGCACCTCGCGGGTTAATCTTACTGAGTTCCAGTGTTCTTGTGTTCCAGCACCTCGCGGGTTAATCTTACTGAGTTCCTGAATCTCCTGCTCCAGCCGTCACTCTGGCGACATTGTTCTTCTCGCTGCTGATCATACTTTGTTGTTTACTCCACTAAACCTGGTTGCGATATACATTGTTGGTCCCAGAGTGCGGACGCTGGTTTACTCCACTAAACCTGGTTGCAATATACATTGTTGGTCTCAGCGTGCGGACGCTGGGTTACTCCACTAAACCTGGTGGCGATATACATTGTTGGTCCCAGCGTGCGGACGCTGGTTTACTCCACTAAACCTGGTTGCTATATACATTTTTGGTCCCAGCGTGCGGACGCTGGTTTACCCCACTAAACAGGTTGCGAGATACATTATTGGCTGCAGCGTGCGGACCCTGGTTTGCTCCACTAAACCTGGTTGCGATATACGTTGTTGGTCCCAGCGCGCGGACGCTAGTTTACTCCACTAAACCTGGTTGCGATATACATTGTTGGTTCCAGCGTGCGGTCGCTGGTTTGCTCCATTAAACCTGGTGGCGCTATTACCATTAGTCCCAACGTGCGGAAGTTGGTTTGCTCCTGAACATCCAGTACTGTGGTCAGTCGCTGTCCACTTCCTTGCAGTTGTCTGAGTATCTCTGGCAATAGACTCCTGCTGAGTAAGACCTCTATACTTATGCTCTATGCTGTCTTAGTCACCTGACAGCTGGTTTACTCGCTCAGGCTGCCCTGCCCGGTATTGGTGAGGCCGGTAGAACCTTGATGGCAGGGCCGGTAGAGCCTACTCCAGTATTCCTTTGGGCTGCCCTGCCCGGTATTGGTAAGGCCGGTAGAACCTTGTAATTCACCATCTTTAAGGTTGCCTTACCTGGTATTGGCAGGGCTGGTAGAGCCTACATTCAGCATTCGGTGGGGTTGCCTTGCCCGGTATTGGTAAGGCCGGTAGAACCGGTATATATCATCTCACGGTTGCCTTACCCGGTATAGGCAAGGCCGGTAGAGCCTGTCATTAAAACTGTCACTTGGGTTGCCTTGCCCGGTATTTAGGCAAGGCCGGTAGAACCTATTATATGTTATATTACTGTTGTATTGTTATGTATATTTACCCTACTGGGACTGCCTTTAACTTTTAATAAAGTTAAGTTATTTTACCAAGCCTTAAGTCTGAGAGTCTTCAAATCCGTGCCACATATGCATTCCCAAATGAACGAAGCAAGGTGGGCTTCTTAATTTCTCTCTTAACTGGCCGGGCATTGGCATGGGCCAATCCCTTGTGGGAGACCAATAAGCCAATTGTTCATAACTTTTCGGAATCTATGAATTCCTTTAGACGTGTTTTTGACAGACCAGGCCACGTGGTGCTGGCTTCCAAACATTTGATGACCCTGTAGCAGGGCATGCGCACAGTGGCTGATTATGCCATAGAGTTCCGTACTCAGGCGGCTGAGGTGGATTGGAACAATGAGGCGCTGATGGCTGTGTTTTTCCAAGGGCTCTGTGATACCTTGAAGGATGAGATCATGGCACGTGACCTTCCTAACGAACTTGATAGATTGAGTTCTGTATCCTGATGGATACTAGAATCAGGGAGCGTCCTTCATTTAAGATGTACATGCAAAGATCCTCTGGCAAAGGATCAGGCCGTTATTCTGGCCCACCCTATCCTCCCTCGGCTTCCGTGCCTCCTAGGTTTGTCACAGAGGAGATGGAACCCATGCAAGTGGATGCTGTTGTTCGAGGGAGACCGTAGGGTGAGGAGTATGCACGCAGACCTCCTGGTGATTCCTCCGCTCTGGTTTCTGACTCACCCTATCCTCCCTCGCCTCCTGATCTAGGTTCTGAGAGTGGTGAGCCTGCCCTGTTGGGGGTTACCCAATTGTCTCAAGAGGAGAGGGCCTTTAGGAGGAGGGAAGGCCTCTGTTTGTATTGTGGGAGATCTGGACATCTGTTGCGCGCCTGTCGAGTAAGGCCAGAGAGACGGTCTGGTGCACGAGCTGGCAGAGGCCAGATGATTGGCAAGATTTCCTTGTCCCGGGAAAATCTTTTGAGTAAACCCATGTTGAAGGCCTGTATCTACTGGGCTAATAAGTTGGTTTCGGTTTCTGCCCTTTTAGATACAGGGGCCGCTGGGTGCTTTATTGATGCAGAATTTGTAGCCAGTAATAATATTCCATTATCCTTGTTGGAGTCACCATTGGCAGTGGAGGCCATTGATGGTAGACCTTTGCAGCCCTCTCACATCACGCATGAGACTACGTTGATAACCCTAAGAGTGGGAGCCCTGCATACAGACACATTAAAGTTTCAGGTGATTAATTCTCCACATCATGCTCTTGTTTTGGGTTTCCCATGGGTGCAAAAGCACAATCCTAGGATGGACTGGCAAACGTCCGAGGTCCTATCATGGTCTCAGTCCTGTAACAAGTCTTGTCTATCTTGTCCTGTGAGAGCTACCGTTGCCTCGAAGTCTCTTCTTCCGGAGGAATACTCTTCCTTTATTGATGTGTTCAGCAAAAATCAGGCTGAGGCACTGCCTCCCCACAGACCCTATGATTGTGCCCTAGAGTTACTGCCTGGTTCAACGCCTCCTAAGGGTCGTGTGTATCCATTGTCTGTGGAGGAAAATAAGGCTATGGAGGAGTATGTGTCCGATGCACTGGCCACAGGCATTATCCAGAAATCCACATCTCCTGCTGGTGCTGGATTTTTTTTTGTTAAGAAGAAGGAGGGGGAGTTGCGTCCTTGTTTTGATTTCCGTGGCTTAAACAAATTGCTGGTGAAAAATGCTTATCCCATCCCGCTGATAACTGAGCTTTTTGATCGAGTGAAGGGATCTAAGATCTTTACTAAGTTGGATCTAAGGGCGGCGTACAGTTTGGTACGCATTAGAGGGACATGAGTGGAAGACAACGTTGAATACTCGAAGTGGGCATTATGAGTATCTGGTGATGCCTTTTGGCTTGTGTAATGCTCCAGCTGTCTTCCAGGAACTGATTAATGATGTTCTGAGAGAGCTCCTGCAGAGTTGTGTGTTGGTATATCTGGACAATATCCTCATACACTCCCCGACTCTGGAGACGCATCAAGCAGATGTTTCAAGGGTGTTAAGTCTGCTACGGGAGAATAAGCTCTTTTGCAAGTTGGAGAAATGCGAGTTTCACAAGCCACAAGTGACATTCTTGGGTTATATCATTTCTGCCGCTGGATTCGTCATGGATCCTTTGAAGTTTTCGGCAGTTCTTAATTGGCCTTGTCCTATGGGCCTTAAGGCAATCCAGAGGTTCCTGGGATTCGCCAATTATTATCGAATATTTATCAAAAATTTTTCTTCCATTGTCAAACCCCTTACGGAAAGGACATGCAAAAGGGCTAAAACCACCGAGTGGTCTCAAGAAGAGATCGATGCATTCGAGAACTTAAAGAAGGCTTTTGCTACTGCCCCATTCTGACCCCTCCTTACCGTTTGCACTGGAGGTGGATACCTCAGAGATAGGCGTGGGCGCCTTGTTGTCACAGTGCTCTGATCCAGGAGAAGACCTTCGCCCATGTGGGTATTTCTCAAGGAAGTTGTCTAAAGCAGAGAGACTGTACCAGATTGGTGACAGAGAGTTATTGGCAATTGTGTTGGCGTTAAAGGAGTGGAGACATCTGTTGGAAGGTACGAAAACTCCCATTTTGATTTTGACAGATCATAAGAATTTGATTTATCTGTCTGAAGCTAAGTGCTTATCCGCAAGACAGGCTCGATGGGCACTATTCCTGTCTCATTTTAACTTTGTGGTTTCGTACCTTCCTGGATCTAAAAACATTCGGGCTGACGCATTAACTCGCCAGTTTTGCTCTCCCTTGAGGGAGGAGGATCCGCCCTCTCTGGTCATTCCTGCTGACCGTATTTTGGCTACGATCCGTACTTGCATTACTTTTCCTTTGGGTGAGGAGATTTTGGCTGCTCAGGCTGCTGCCCCAGTTGAGAGACCCGAGGGTCGTTGCTTTGTGCCAGCGCAATTTCGTATTCAGTTGCTTGAGACTTATCATGCCTCAAAAATTGCTGGGCATATTGGTCGAGACCAGTTGATTTGGTCTTTGCCACGAGTTTTCTGGTGGCCAAGTTTAAGGGCCGATTGTGCTGCTTTTACGGCAGCTTGCACCACGTGTGCTCAAAACAAATCTCCCAGACAGCTGCCTATGGGTCTGCTTCAACCAGTGGCCAATGGGGAACACCCCTGTTCACATTTATCAATTGATTTCATGGTTGAACTTCCACTCTCCATAGGATGTTGTCACGGTTTGTTAAGACTCTCAGACGCAGAGTTAGGTAAAAACACAGCTTTATTGAAAAGTTAAGGCAACCCCGTAGGGTATAATACACGTACACACATATCTTTATTAGACAGGAATACAATAATAGCAATAGCAGTAAAGGCTCAACCGGCCCTGCCATTATACTGGGCAGGGCAGCCAACAGACAGGAAATAAATACCGGCTCTACCGGCCTTGCCAATACCGGGTAAGGCAACCCAGGGAAACAGGACAGGTTCTACCGGCCTTACCATATACCGGGCAAGGCAGCCATACACAGGAGGTCGACACTGGCTGTACCGGCCTTGCCAATACCGGGTAAGGCAACCCAAGGAACAGGACAGGTTCTACCGGCCTTACCATATACCGGGCAAGGCAGCCAAAGGACTGGAGATAATGGCACCCACTAGCCTCAGTGACTGGAAGGTGGATATAGTCACAACGATGGCAAAGAGGCTAATTCAGTAAGTGGCTGCCAGTAAATGACAGTGGATGGTAGTGGAGGGAACCAGTACCCTGTACGTGGAACGCTAACAATTCTGCAATACAGCCGGGTGGCTAGAGGAGCGAACCAGTACCCTGTACGTGGAACACTAACAATCCTTCAATACAGCCGGGTGGCTAGAGAAGCGAACCAGTACCCAGTACGTGGAACGCTATCGACCTGCAGTACAGCCGGGTGGCTAATGGAGCGAACCAGTACCCAGTACGTGGAACGCTAAAGGATAGAAGGAGACAACCGGGCAGCTGTCAAGCAACCAGTACCTGTGTACTGAATAACCGGCAAGATAGTAATGTCGCCGAGGCGACTCAGGAACGTCAGACGACTGTAGGTGAACTGGACAGGAACCAGCAGATGGAAGCAGGAACCAGCAGGCAGACGATCAACTGGAATCAGGAATGGAGGTGGTCATGGGCACCAGGAAGCGATGGCTCAACCGGATCAGACGGAGGCAGGAACATAGGCTGGTAACACTGGAACAGGACGAATACAGGTATCAGAACTCAGCAGAGGCCTAAGAACTCAGGAACAAGGTGAAGGCTCGAGCTGCATAGAGACAACACAAAAGGGCACCCAAAGGGTGCCCAGGCTAGGTTTAAATAGGCAATACAGGGCGGGCTGCAGACAGCCAGCCAATGGGGAGCCTCCTACTGGTGACAGACACAACAGGAGAGCAATCACGGGCACCGTGATAGATGTACAGTGATTTTGATGATAGTGGACAAGTTTTCAAAGATGGCTCATTTTGTGCCACTTAAGGGATTACCTTCCGCCAGGGAACTGGCAGTGATCTTTGCCAGAGAAGTCTTCCGATTACATGGTATCCTGAAGGTTATTGTGTCTGATAGAGGAAGTCAGTTTGTGGCTCGGTTTTGGAGACAGTTTTGTGCTCAAATGGGTATTCAATTGGCGTTCTCCTCCGCTTATCACCCGCAATCTAATGGAGCGGCAGAATGAGCCAATCAAGCCTTAGAGCAGTTTCTCCGATGCTACATTTCTGACCATCATGACGATTGGGCCGAGTTGTTGCCATGGGCAGAGTTTGCTCAAAACTGTGCGGTAAACTCCTCGACTAGGAGTTCCCCATTTTTGATTAATTATGGGTTCCAACCCTCAGTGTTGCCCGAGAATTTTCAAGCGCAATCCATGCCGGCTCTGGATTTGCATTTACAAGCCCTCCAGTCTTCCTGGGTAAAGGTGCAGCAAACCTTACTTGAGTCCATGTTGCGGCAAAAACAGCAGGCAGATCGTAGAAGGTTGCCGGCTCCCCACTTTCAAGTAGGAGACAGTGTGGCTGTCTTCCCGTAATATGCACCTGAAAGTTCCATGTGGCAAGTTGGCTCCTAGATTCATTGGGCCGTTCCATGTATTACGTAAGATTAATCCAGTTGCTTACGCTTTGGAGTTGCCAGCCAGTATGCGAATTCACAATGTGTTCCATGTGTCTCTGCTTAAGCCCTTTGTCTGCAACCGGTACACCTGGCGGTGTCCTCTGGATGACGGGTTCTCGGGGTAGGTATCCGAATGTTGATGCCAATATAATACAAACGCCAAGCAATTTCCCTGAAGAAGGGACAGTAACGGAGTCCCAAAACATGTTGGAAACATTTATTAAATTTATTATATTGGCATCAACATTCGGATACCTACCCCGAGAACCCGTCATCCAGAGGACACCGCCAGGGAACGGAGTGACCGTGGACCGGGATCGGTGGACTAGATACCAGCACGACTCTGAATATATTTAAGAAGTGCCTTTAAACAAGTGACTACCAAGTAAGCAGACTATAAGAAGGGGGAACGTTTTAGCTAATGTGTGGACAAAATTGTTGATGATTATTTTCTCATTAACGGAAGGTAATTATCCAGCTTTACCCCAGCCCATACATCGGCTCCAACTGTTATTCCCCCGGAGTGTGGTCTTTCTTTTACTAAGGGATTGTAGACCCTATGATCACATATCACTTATAGATATTGTAGTTTTTACCAACATATTTAAGGCTCATGCCTTAGTTTTAATATACTTGTTTTATTCAAACAGTAGTTTTTTATTTTTTGACGATATTTTTCAGTAATAAAATATGTTTTAACTGAGGTATATGTTTTTAAACACCACTAATCAATACCACTACACTTAGATCTTTTTATTATCTTTTGTTTTTTCCTTCTGCATATTCCTTGTTCTGGAGCGCTTGATATTCTTTTGTTTTGGGTCTGTGTGTGACCTGGCTATCTACGAAAACCCACTCTGTGTATGACCTGGCTATTTATGAGAACCCGCACTGTGTATGACCCGGCTAAGTAAGAGAACCCTTTCTGTGTATGACCCAGATAAGTACGAGAACCCTCTCTGTGTATGACCCAGTGATCACGAGTATCCTTTACCGTGATCAATTTGTGCTATTGGCTTAAGACAGACCACTGTTGTGGACAGAGGGTCTGATTGGTGACTGCAGGCGTGAGTCACAGGGTCTCGATATAGTGACTGCAGGCAGTCACAGGGTCTGGTGTAGTGACTGCAGGCTTGAGTCACAGGGTCTCTTGTGGTGGCTGCAGGCGTGAGCCACAGGGTCTTTATATGTGACTGCAGGAGTGAGTCACAGGGGTCCGATATAGTGACTGCAGGCAGAGTCACAGGGTCTCTTAGCGGTGACTGAAGGCGTGGGTCACCGGGTTGCTGTAAAGGTGTGGTGTTGCTGGTTTGACTGATTGCAGGCGTGGGTCAGTTCTCCAGTCCAGCAGTCCTTGTGTTCCTGTTCATCGGATCAAGATTGCTGAGCCAGTGTTCACAGTGGTCACCTGTTCCAGTCGACGGATCAAGAGTTGGCATTCCTGTATCCTGCTGAGACTAACAGGGGCTTCGGCCCAGTCTCTCACATTGTGGTCTAGCGAGAGGCCTACTATTTCTGGTAGTAGTGTCACCAGCTAGTAACCGTTTGCTTGTTGTACCACTGCTGTGATTGATTCTAATAAATATTTTGCATTATATTACCGTACTGAGTTCTGAGCATTCCTGGGTGCCCGTGACAGATTTATCCATTATCTGGTACTGAACTGGAGCATCTACAGTCTGTCTACCTCACCAGCTGGTGCCTGTCAAGTTCACGGCGGGTAGGAAACCGTGTGGTGCTGGCTTTGGTCAGGTGCTAGCGTGCGAGGCTGGAGTGCGGAGCTCGTGAGCGGTGACGGTGTGCCAGGTACTCCCTTGCTGCAGCTGAAGCTGGTTAAAGGTGCTGGTCACGAAACCAGATTGTTCAACCCCGGTTGAGCCAGGGTGCAACCAGGATAGGAGTACCTAGGAACCGTTGGAAAACCAAGCCAGGGGGGAGACCAGGCAGAGATAGAGAGACTGGTCACTGGAAAGGTCAAGAGAACCAAGTTTCAAACCAGAAGAGGAGATCAGGCTAGGTCAGGAGCGAAGCCAAAGGTCAAACCAGGAGAGGAGATCAAGCGTGGTCAGGAGCAGAGCCAAAGGTCAAGCCGGGAGCGGAGATTTGAGCGTGGTCAGGTACAAAGCCAAAGGTCAAGCTGGGAGCGGAGATTTGAGCACGGTCAGGTACGGAGCCAAAGGACAAGCCATGAAAACTCCACAAAGAGACCAGACAAGAAGGTTCAGAGCCCAGAACCAAACCAGGAACTAGCTTGTGGAACGGGCGCCCTAAGCCTGGGGCAGCCCATTTAAATACCAGGACCACCCAATGAGAGAGCAGAGAAAGAGGGGCTTGACTGGGAGCTGATCATGAGAGGAGGAGGACTAATGACCGGAACGCTGGCCGGGCGCATATGCAGCTGCCAAGCTGAAGGCAGCCAAAGACTGTGCATGCGCAAACCAGTCGCTCTGAGACCCGGAAGAAGGAGCCGCTGCAAGGAAAGAGACGTGGCCGGGGGGAACAACCAGAGCGGTGACAGTGCCGGTATTTTCTTCGTTGAAAAAAAAAAGACTGGTGGGTTATGCCCATGTATAGACTATCATGACCTGAACAAAGTCACAATTAAAAATGCCACCTTTTACCTCTCATTCCTGAGATGATGGAATGTTTGGCTTCTGCTAGAGTATTCTCTAAGATAGGCCTAAGAGGGGAATACAACCTGTTGTTTATGGACAATTTGAGTATTTAGTTATGCCCTTTGGTGTGTAATGCCCCTGCCACATTTCAATTCTTCATTAATGATGCATTCCAGGACCTGCACGACCTCTTAGTGCATTCTACCGCATTTACAGAGCATCGTTCCCATGATGGCCAGGTTCTTCAGCATCTTCGATACCACTCTTTGTACACAAAGTTAGAAAAATGCAATATTGAAGCTACTGAGACAGAGCTCCTTGGCTTTCTGATATCCCCAGGAAAGGTGGCCATGGATCCACACAAGATCACAGCCGTCCTTGTATCTACCTGTATCAAGGTCCAATGTGTTATGGGTTTCGCTAAGTTTTATAGGCGTTTTATACATTATTTTTCTAAGGTGGTTGCTCCGATTATTGATATTACAAGTTCCAAATGATGGTTCCTTTGGACCCCAGCAGCTCAAACCGCTTTTGAGTATCTGAAGTATCTGCCCCTATTCTAGCTGTTGGTGCCATTCTGTCCCAGCGTTCAGGGGCTAAGCATCTCCTCCATCCCATCTCCTACTATTTGTGTTATCTTACTGCGCTGAATAATTACGATGTTGGCAACAGAGAGCTCATAGCCATAAAGTGTGCCTTCGAAAAAATGGAGGCATCTCCTAGAGGGTGCTCAACACCCTGCTACGGGCTACACCGATCATCAAAACCTGGAGTCTCTCAGTTCAGCCAAACGTATTCCTCCACAACAAGCACATTGGGCGCTTTTTGCTTTACACATTACATGCTGGCCAGGATCAAGGAACCTTAAAGTGGATGCCTTATTGAGGAGATATTCGACTCCACCACTCTTGCCCGCTGCCGCTAACACCATCTTGTTAACCAGAGCATTTCCTGCTGCTGAACAGTACCCTCAGCGAGGATATCATTAAACATTCAGCTTCTCCAGATCCCGCATTAGTAGCGAATTATTCACTGAACCAAAAAGACAGATTTCTACTATATCACAACCAGATATTCGTCTCTTCACCCTTACATGCAACTGATTCACCACTGCCATGGTTCTCCCACAGCTGGTCATGGAGGAGTCCAACAAACCACTGAGTTGGTCCAATAACAGTTCTGGTGGCCAGGGATGGCTAACAACATTCATCTCTATGTTACCTCTTGTGACACATGTGCTAGATCCAAAGACAGCCATACTAAGATAGCAAAACTCTTGGGACCACTAGCCACACCCACCTCTCCTTGGACTGATGTATCAGTCTATTTCATTGTAGATCTACCAGTATCAGAAAAACATAACACCATAATGGTCGTAGTGGACCCTTTTTACCAAATTAGCATACTTCCTCCCGGTTGCCAAAGTACCAGCCGCTTAAACCACTGCATCCTTGTTTTTCAAGGATATCTTCCTTCTCCATGGATTGCCCAGTTCTATCCTATAGGACAGGGGCCCTCAATTTACATACAGGTTCAGGAAGGCATTTTGTCTCTATTTAGGAATCAGCCGTAACCTTTTTTTGGGACACCACCCGCAGTCCAGTGGACAGATGGAGGGGACTAATCAGACCCTTGAACAGTATATCTGCTGTTATGCTACACACTTACAGGACAACTGGGTTTCACGCCTTCCGTTGGCCTTTACATACAACAATCACTATCATCACTCCATCAAGTCCTCCACCTTCTACGCCACTCAGGGTTACCATCCTCAGGCATTTACGTGGCTCATAAGGGACCTATAGATACCTGCGGCTACCCATAGAGTCCGGAACCTCAATGTTAAAGTAGGGGACAAAGTCTGGCTGTCTCTCACCTTCGTCTGTCTTGTCCCACCAGGAAATTGGGGCCCCAATACTTGGGTCCTTTCCCTGTTCTGAGAGTTATCAATCCGGTTGCGGTTTGTTTACAGCTACCTTCTGGTTGGCAGATCCATCCAACCTTCCATGTGTTCCAGCTCAAACCATGGAAACTTAGTGCCTAGCCATCCCCTCCTCTTATGCACCTTCCTCCAATATTCGTGGATGGCTCTGACGAGTATGAGGTGGAATCTACTGTGGACTCACAGACATTGGGGCCGACTCGAGTATCTGGTCCAGTGGCTCGATTATGGTCCGGAGGAATGGTCCTGGGAACCGCTTGCCAATGTCCATGCCCAGACCCTTCTGCTCTCCTTTTACCACTTGCATCCTACCCATCCTGGTCCTCATCATTTCCAGAGCCCGTGAGTCTGAGGGGCTGTGCCGGTGTGTGCACCCTACTAGCAGAGCTTCTGCCCGTCGGCACGGCCTCTCTTTCAGGCTGTGTCAGCTTGCTATTGTTGGGCAATGCATCTGTGTTGGCATTGCGTTATGACTTTGTAATGTCATGAGCTGTCCCTTTATATGGGAGGCGATCTCAATGAGCCGGTGCTCAGTGTATCTTGAGCTATGTATGGTACAAGCCTGTTCTTTTGTGCCTTCTCCCTATGCCCCTCAGCCTGGACCTGAATTTAGTTGTTGCTTTCTGCCTACCCTCTTCTGACCTCTAACTGGACCTGGATTTGTTTTGCCTGCTGTCTGCCCTGTCCATTTGCCTGGACACTGTGCTGCCTGTCTTAACCTCCTGCCTCGACTTAAACTTTACTCCTGTGATTTTAGGTACCCTATTATTTCTCTCTCTCTCTATTATATAAATATATATATATATTTGGTACTGTTATATGCATCCAGTCTCCTCTTTGCCTATTGTGGGAGTGTTGCCTCTTTTCAGACTATACTTGAGCTGCCTGCTTATTCTCCAAACAGTCTTAATCTTAATCTGCTCAGAGTGGGGTTTCACGCAGAGTACATTACCACTGGTAGGTACGAATTTCACATGTAGGAGATATATGTAGCAACAGAGACAGACCAGTTGCAAGACATATCAATAATATTCATGGTGGCGATACCAATATTTTTTTTCAAGTTTATTGGTATTATGAAGTTTTTTCTTTGTCCAAGAAAAGGAGATCTTAATCCGAGACTACTGAAATGTGAAGCTTAGTTGATCTGTACGTGAAGAACCTTAACCCCAATGGTTTTGAATGAAGGGTTAACTTTTACACCATTTATTGAGGATTCATTTGACAATTATTATTAAACATTGGTTAGAACTCCTTGTGTTTAATCTTGGAATTCAGCACTCCCTGTGTTGGTGTGATACTTATTATTATTATTTCTGTCTGATCAGGTCATCATTTTGAATACTATTAAAACCGACCTGCTGGATTCTAATGCCTTACTAATAATATAGCTATATGATTCTGCCATGGTTATGCAGCATAGTGTGGATACATGGATACTAATGGATCTGCAACTATATTATTTTGAGAATATATACACTGTGATATTATACTATCTTGCAATTACCTCCATAAGACATGAATTGAGGATTTTTACAAAATTCACTGATTGTGTAAATAGAATATATATGTTGGTACCTTCCGGTCACCACGGGCCGAAAATGGAAGCATCAGATGCCAGTCCGAGCTTCCGTATCGCTGGAGCACATCAACGTCGGCGCCCTGGCGTCACTCCAGTGTTTCCCAGCTTGTTCACCCGGATTTCGACTTTGGCCTGCCTGACTTCGTTTCCTCGCCTCTTCCTTTGTTACTCCACAAAGTTACCGAACCCGGCTTGTTTTGACTCCTGCTTGATCTCTGCCAGCCCAAGACCCTTGGACCTTTGTGACCATTCTGTTTGCTGCCTGCCTATGAACTTGGCTTGATTTAGACCTCCTCCTTCTGCTCCAGTGCCTGCTCTAGCATTCCTGTCTCTTGCCTGCCACGCTCTCCAGCTTCACCACTCAGGTAAGCTCTGTATAGCCAGACCCACTAGCCTGCCATGCTCTCCAGCTTCACCACCCAGGTAAGCTCTGTATAGCCAGACCCACTAGCCTGCCACACTCTCCAGCTTCACCACCCAGGTAACCTCTGTTTTGCCAGACTTTCTATCCTGCCACGCTCTCCAGCTTCTCCACCCAGGTAGCCCTGTACTACCTGCTACACTCCCAAGCACGTTTTTCTATTGTGACTCCTCATTTGTACCTCATAACCTGCCACGCTTCCTCAGCTACACCACCCAGGTAACCCTGTGTTATCTGCTACGCTCCCGAGCACATTTTCCTGTTAAGGTAATCCACATTTTCTTACTCCCTATGCTTGTTCTAAATGCAAAATATTTGTAAGGTACTTGTGTACTCTGCATATAATTACAATATTGCATGCTGTGCTTTGTTCTGCTCCCTCTCCTTGGAATACCACCTGTACAGGTTTTTCTATAGACTGCCTAGGTTTCCTAATCCTTCTCTCCACCCCTTGCATCCGAATAGGGGTGCTGACAATATATTCTTTCTTTCTAAGATAACCATGTGCACATGGGATATTTATAGGTTTATACACCTATGCACATTTTAATAAACAGGAAACTATAATTATCTATTGTAATTAGGATCAAAGATCTAAGTCTATATTGGACCTCAGATGTCCTGCGTAAAATACGACCTTAACCAACAATGATATTTTATCCAATGAATATCTTGGTTACCGTAGTACTCGGTATATGCAAAACCAAAGGTGCGCTAAATAACTTTAAAAATTGCAAAGTACTTATAATATACTTTAGGTCAGTCCCAAATATACAGAGTCCTACCAATTTCTTGGTATCCTCGCTCTCAGGTTTGAGTGCAGCTGTATCCTGGCCACTTGGTCTTGTGACCCTCCAAACAGCTACAATGCTGTTTATAGTAAAACAAAAAGACAGAAACAGCGCCTCTAAGAGCAATCTTTTGGGCAGTATGATCCCTTGTATGGCCCGGTCTCGTGCTTTTCCCCATATAGATGGGTACTTACTGGAACAGGAGGCTAGACCAGCCTCTGATAAAATAAAGATCAAAAATCACAGAAGGTTGAGAACCTGTGCAATAGGTATTTAGGTTCTTTAATAGCACAGAATGGTAAACATTTAGAAAACATATAACTAAGGCGTCTGATAGTAAGCAGGTCTCTAGGAAACATAAAAGCTTGTGTTCCAATGATCACCACTGAAATGAGGCTTGGATAGTTTGAGAAGGATGGAAAGAGAAGTAGATAGTGGAGAGGACTATCACATGTGGCGGATTGCACCACGGGAGGGATTTTCAAAAAACAGTGGAAAGACAGATGGAGATACATAATTGAAACACATGTATAAATAAAAGCAAAATTAACCATATTAATTAGACCCCTATGAAGTCACGATCGTGACTAAATGCATTGGGTGATATACCAATACACATTTGTGGGGAAATAATTATCTCTGTTTTGTTTTAATTTTATATTACTACCAATAAATGGAGTATCTTTGATATAATGCCCCGATAGTGTATTAGTATTTTTTACTGTATACTGCATTTCCAAAAAAGACCAACAAATCATGAGGGGATTCACTGGACGTCGGAGCAGAGATACATTGATGCGCATGAATACTCAGAGGCTGGTCTAGCCTCCTGTTCCAGTAAGTGACCATCTACAGGGGGAAAAGCATGAGACAGGGGCATATGAGGGATCATATTGCCCAAAAGATTGCTCTTAGAGGTGCTGTTGCTCTGTTTATGTATTTTTGGAATATAAGACCTGTTATCTTAAAACTCACGAGATACTAATCTGTAATAGTAATGGTAATCTGATACACTGTCTCTACTATTTATATACTAATTTCATGACAGACTGTCCCACCTTGTCAAATGATGGAACACTAACACACCCCAGATGCTGAGTAAACATACTGGCATCCTTTAGTCGGTCGGTAACTTCATTATCCCCTGAAGAAGCAGTCAGGTTGTATGGCGAAATGCGTAAAGCAAATAGATATATAGGGGGGTACATTTGGGGTGAGGAAATTATAAACCTCCTCTCCTTTTTGGGATTGCATAAACTGAAATTACAGAGCATGCTAGGCCAAATGATTCACAGACAATTCTGCCCTATGTTTTTCATTATTCGTTTTTATATACTATTATAACAAAACTTAGGAATCCTCTTTAGGGTTCAGACAAGTACAAAGAATTTTCCTTTGAACATAAAATGTGACTGTAGGGATATTGAATGGTTTGTTTAACATTCTTAGTCTTATTACATTAACTTTTAGCTGCTAATTTAGAATAAAGATGAGAGGATTATCAGCAGCTCTTGACCACGGTACTCTATCTGAGGAACACAACAGATGGCCTAATTAATTACCTCTCTAATAGTAGTGGAATAACACACACTAAGAGACTTCTATTATCTAAATATTACTTTAACCCATGAGTGAGTCCAAACTGCAACAAGTGAGAGATTTAGATTTATATGGGTTTTATGTACAAAAGAATAAAATGTATTATAACTTTAATGTATACAATTAAAGATCTATATAATATTTTATTATATATGTTATCACTCACACAAAGACAGAGGCAAACGTTTCCTGTGACAATAATAAACAGGATCCACTGCTATCCGTTATCAATAGCTCAAATGTGAGATCATCCTCATTTTGAGCAGCAGACTGTAACATACACTACAAATATCTGTGTCTTACTGCTTCAGGGACTGAGCTACAGCTAATGGTAATTGCAGAGTTCACATGTTACAATGTAATGAATGGCCATGAGAATAGACATTGCAAGGTTTACCCTGACTACCTCTCTGTAGTGGTTGTATTATGGGCAATAGCATCACTTCATATATCCCCATTTAAACAGAAAGGGAGATATAAGGTTTACAACTTTTTCATTTGAACTACTAAAAGGTAATATTTAAGGTCGATGTTTCATACTTTGGGGTCTTAATTCTAAAGAACTGGTCTGGTTAACAACAGTGGCTCCTAGGCCCTCCTTAATTGTAGGAACTGGTTTGCCTGAATCTGTGATTTCTTTTGTTGAATATATTAAATTCTGACTTGCTACACTACTGAAAAAAATGTAATAAACATAATTTTTGTATCTGAAGTCTATTGCAAAAGAGAGCAAGAAAAATTCAAAACATTTCTACAAGTATATAAATGGCAAGAAGATTAAGGTGAGGATGAGACAATGTCTGACACCTTAAATTAATAATTTGCTGTATATACAAAAGGTGAAAATGACAGGCCCAATCCACATTGAATATTTTATTTATGACTGCAATTCCTTTCTAACCATTTTTATATTGTGTCCACAGTATTATGATTTATTGTGGGTTTCCCTTTATATGATATTTTTATTTATACCCAAGTCATTGTTTCCTTAAATTGTGCTTTGGGTGTTTGGGTCCACTGGATGTTTTCCCTTTGTGATATTGCAGGTACGGATTTTGCTTGTGCCTTGAGCAGTCGCAAGAAGGGTTAAACACTATGATTACTCCAAGCAAGATTAGGTATCTGGGATCGCTGGGTGTTTTCTCTTTAACTGCGGTCTCACAGGGTAAGGGTTTTACTTACGTCCTGGGCGACTGCATGGAGAGATAATAGCGGTTATTATTTCAGGTATCACATTGTTTCTTTTACATTATTGTACTTATTTTTAAAATATAGTACTTATTTCCAAGTTGGGAAGAACTTGTAAGTCCTCCAGGTATATTCCTTCTCTTGAGGTAATTATAGTCCGCTCCATATTAGGTGTGCAACACTGTATTAGGTGAGGATCCCTTTAATCACTCCACTAGATATACTTGTTTGGTGTGGTTCCCGATACCGTTTTTGGAGGTGCCCTTGAATCTTTGAGATTGCGACACCTATTTCAAGCATATGTGTTGCGGATTTGATGTGCTATAGAAAAGTATCACCTCAGTTCCATTGAACATATCATTTTATTTGTGGATCAACCAATTTTTATTTGAAACATCTGATCCCTTTAATAATTAAATAAAAGTGTGGCCAATATTAAATACTAGTGGATATTATTATATGTAAGATTGGACAATTTATATATTTGTGATACATCTGTTATATTCACTTTCTCTCTCTTTTAAATGTGTATTGTATATTTTATATTAGTGATTTAATTCATTTAGGGCGTGGGAATATTTGTTTATGGTTTAATAAAAAAAAAATCTGTCTATGTATTTTGTGCTAGCCATTTTTAACCCCTTAGCGACAATGGACGTACATGTACGTCCTCTGTGGCTGTCACTTAGTGACAGAGGACGTACATGTACGTCCAGGAAATCCGGATCCCCGCGCGGCTGCACGCCGTTCGGGGACTCCGGATTCTTCTGAAAGAAAAATAAAAAATGTTAGACGGGCGTTAAGTGATGGCCACGTCTGCACGCGGCCGTCACTAAAGGGTTAAAGGGATAGTAATACCTGAAAATACGTTTATTTTATATTGTAGCCCTTAAAAAAACATGAAAAATGATATAAGTCTTATCCCCCAAACCTTTATGGTTTGGGAGATATTCAGAAGTAAAGTTTCCCCTGGAGTGATATCATTGCTCCACCCTTCAGATTTGGAATCCGGTCCCCCGACCAGCAGTGCCTCTCCAGAAGTGCTGAGATCATGATCTTTAAAAAGAATTTCTTAATTGGAATGGTCTACAAAGTGTGCTTTCAAGTCAGGCACACTTTGTACACTGTTCCAAAGAAGTAGTTCTTTTCAAAGATCGTGATATCGGCACTGCTAAAGAGCTGCCGGTTGCTATGTGGACCGAATTCCAAATCTGTCCACTAGATGGCAGACTTGGCTGAAACAGCAAGGAAAAGTGAAGTATACTATATTTTACATATGAATATCTCCCAAACCATAAAGGTTTGGGAGATAAGACTTATATCATCTTTCATGGTTTTTTAAGGGCTACAATATAAAATAAACTTATTTTCAGGTATTACTATCCCTTTAGGTACAATAAATAGTTTTTGAGAAATTAACATTTAAGGTCAAATGTATCACTTTGCATATTATAAATATAATGGCAGAAACAATGGCTACATTTAAGAGATTAGGTACATTTCCAGGAGAAGGTATTAGTGAGTAAAATAAAAGTTCTGTTAGATAGACTAACACCTATCACGGAGTAGGGAAGGCATGTGTAAGTCTCATTTTCAGGGTTAAAACTTGAACTTGATGGACTTTTTTATACCTAATTTACTATGTAACTATTTAAAACTGTGATAGGGCACAGGAATATTTGTTTTTGGTTTTTTAAGAATTTATAACACATAAAGTGGTGGTGTTGGTATATATTCCATTGCTGCCTTGTGTATTATTTTGAAAATTTGCTTTAATCATTGTTGGTGATCTATTTTTAGATACTCTGGTGTGGCGCATTGAGTTTTTGCATAATATTTTTTTTTTTTTATTATTTGTAAAGAAAACTAATCTTGCCTTAAGGTGACAGGTCCACCTTATAGTAGAACTATACCCTATAAGCGTTCCTAGGTTGCAGTCCTTCAAACAGCAATTATTTCTGTTTACAGATTTATTTACATTTCATCTCTGTTTCAGTTTGCAATCAGACAAAAGCAAGTGTCCCATATGAGTCATTTAGGTATTTTGAAGCCCAATGTTTTCTGTAGCAAAGTATAAGCAAAAGGTAGACTCTGGAGATTACTACATACAGGAAACTACAGTTAGAATGTAAAAAAACTAAATACATACAATATGAAGAAGGCATGCCTAGGATAAGAAAATTTACAGCTACTTATTCTTAGTGAATAGTCAGAAAAATGTAATGCTTAATTTAAAAGCCATAAAGATTACAATAAAATCATCAAATAAACTATTAAGCTACCTAAAACAATAACCTGGAGATGTTATACATGGAACCTTTAAAATCTGGTTTACATTAAGTTTAAAGCCCTGGCAGCAGTAAGTTAAAACTGTATTGAAAGAAGTATAAAACACAAGCTAAAAACTTTTTTCAGTTGGAATCATCAAACAAATGAAGTCTCAAAGACATCACTTAGGGATACAAACACCCATAGAACAGTTTTTGAAATGGACATTCAGTTATTCCTCTACTTGAATGGCTTTTCCAAGATATCTTTGGTCACATGTCAAACTCTCCCCCAAACACATTTTTCACACCCACAAATGCCCTTCTTAACTATTCTGTCCTCACATAAGTTTGCAATGCCAACTCACTGCCAATGTAGGGGTTAAATAATAAACACAATTAATAAAACAAACACCCACCTATACTAATCTGACATTAGGTTAACCTCTCCATTTCTGGATTGACTGAACTGAACAAGTGGAGTTCCCCAAGGCTCCATTTTTGGCGGTCTTCTATTTTCTCTTTTTATAAATGATCTGCCCACGGTTTGCAAATCATCTTCAGTACACATGTATGCAGATGACACAATAATCTATGCTAAAAACTTAAACATATCACAACTTGAAGCCATATTACAACATGATCTCTGCGAAGCTGAAGGATGGATAGCAAAGAACAAAATTCTTAAACACAATCAAAACAGTCACAATAATATTTGGCACAAAGCACAAAATGCATAATCTCAACAATATCCACCTCTGCATTGTAACAGTCTAATCGTAAATTGGCCCCAGTGGACTCCTACAAATATCTTGGTATGTGGCTTGACTCCAACCTCACTTTTGGTCTTCATATTGACAAATTAACCTCCCAACTTTATCCCAAAATAAGTACTCTTTTTAGAAACAAATCATGTTTAAATACCCTGGTGAGAAAATGTATTGTACAACAGATGTTCCAGCCAGTCATAGACTATGGTGAAATTCATAAAACATGTTCTTGTCATTGACATAAGGGTTAATATTAACTTCAGTTTAAAACAGAACGATGTGCTCATTGAAGAATTTCATAAAACATAATGCTCTTGTAATTGCAGTCCAAGGGTTAAGGGTTAATATATTATATAGAGTATATCTATATACTGATGATACCCATATTTACATGTCCACTCCTGATCTTTCACTTCAAATCCAGTTACAAATGTCAGACTGCCCCTAGGCCATATCCTCCTGGATGGCTGCTGTCAAATGACGATAAATGTCCAAAAACGGAACTTCTCATTTTCCTTCCAAGACCTTGCCCAACACCCAGCTTCACCTTTAGAGCTGATGGAATTGACATTAACAGTTAGACCAAGTGTCTATGGCTATTCAGACCATTCTTGAACTCACTGCTTGCCTCGAGAGACCTATACAATCTTTGGTGGCCAGTTCCGGCACCATTGACACAAGCCAGTGTATCCAGCTCTTCCTCTAGAGGGCTCTCCGCTACTGCTCCGCTGCCTTTGAGATATGATGGGGAGCCAAGACTTTGCTGTGGGTTCTTGAACCAACTGGAGATTTTCCTTGAACTAGTGCCACAGGCGTTTCCCAGTGACAGAAGCAAGGTGGGATTTATGGTCTCACTACTCACGGGCAAGGCCTTAGCCTGGGCTAATCCGATTTAGGAGACTGGCAAACCTATTACTACAAATTTTGTTGAATTTGTAAGGGCCTTCCACAGTGTGTTCGAGGTTCCAGGGCATGCCACCTCTGCTGCCAAGTGCCTTATGAGAATCCAGCAGGGCACACGTACTGTTTCTGAGTTTCCCATTGAGTTTCGTACACTTGCAGCAGAGGTAAGCTGGAATGATGAGGCGCTTGTTGCTGCATTTTCCCAGGGTCTTGATGATAAGATTAAAGACGAAATTGCGGCCAAAGACCTACCGGTGGGTCTAGACGAATTCATTGAGTACACGATTCTGATTGACTTTCGCATAAGGGAAAGGAGTCTGTACAAGGATCGCAGGGCAAGATCCACTGGCGAACCTGGCAACAGGGTTAATTTCCCACCCATGCCTCCCTCTCCTCCCATACCTTTGGGTCCTGCTATAGGGAGCATGGAACCAATGCAAGTCGGTTTTACACAATTGTCCAAGCAAGAGCGCTCCTTCCGTCACAGACAGGGGTTATGCCTGCACTGTGGCAAGGCAGGCCATTTGCTAAAAACCTGTCCCGTGCGACCGGGAAACGAGCACACCTAGGGTCATGTGGGGGACAGATCCTAGGTGGCGTATACCAGTCCCTAGAAGGCATGTTAAGCAAACCTGTGATTGACATTGTAATCTCTTGGGCCTCTGAATCTGCTAAGATGATGGCCCTAATTGATTCTGGTGCAGCCGGTATTTCACGGACAAGAATTTTGCATTTATGCATAACATTCCGTTGGTAAACAGAGACTCTCCACTCGACATTGAGGCCATTGATGGGAGGCCACTGGTACCTCCTCAAGTCACGCAGGAGACATGTCCTTTATCTGTCTGCACTGGAGCCCTTCACAAAGAGACCATTCAATTCCAGATTATCAGGTCCCCCCATTTTGAGGTCATTTTGGGGTTCCCGTTGCTACATAAGCATAATCCCAGACTGGACTGGAGAAATTGTGAAGTATTGTCTTGGTCTGAGTACTGTAAAACCCACTGTCTGAGACAGCCTACCAAAAGTTTGTGTACCTCTCCCTCCTTACCGCTGGAATATCAGTCATTCAGCGATGTGTTCAGTAAGGGTGAGGCTATCACTTTGCCGGTACATCGTACATACGACTGTGCTATTGATCTTGTGCCAGGTGCTATGCCCCCGAAGGGTAGGACATACCCATTGTCTGGTGACGAACACAGTGCCATGGAGGAGTACATCAGTGACGCTTTGGCACGGGGCATTATTCGCAAGTCTTTCTCGCCTGTATAAAACACAAGCTAAAAACTTTTTTCAGTTGGAATCATCAAACAAATGAAGTCTCAAAGACATCACTTAGGGATACAAACACCCATAGAACAGTTTTTGAAATGGACATTCAGTGATTCCTCTACTTGAATGGCTTTTCCAAGATATCTTTGGTCACATGTCAAACTCTCCCCCAAACACATTTTTCACACCCACAAATGCCCTTCTTAACTATTCTGTCCTCACATAAGTTTGCAATGCCAACTCACTGCCAATGTAGGGGTTAAATAATAAACACAATTAATAAAACAAACACCCACCTATACTAATCTGACATTAGGTTAACCTCTCCATTTCTGGATTGACTGAACTGAACAAGTGGAGTTCCCCAAGGCTCCATTTTTGGCGGTCTTCTATTTTCTCTTTTTATAAATGATCTGCCCACGGTTTGCAAATCATCTTCAGTACACATGTATGCAGATGACACAATAATCTATGCTAAAAACTTAAACATATCACAACTTGAAGCCATATTACAACATGATCTCTGCGAAGCTGAAGGATGGATAGCAAAGAACAAAATTCTTAAACACAATCAAAACAGTCACAATAATATTTGGCACAAAGCACAAAATGCATAATCTCAACAATATCCACCTCTGCATTGTAACAGTCTAATCGTAAATTGGCCCCAGTGGACTCCTACAAATATCTTGGTATGTGGCTTGACTCCAACCTCACTTTTGGTCTTCATATTGACAAATTAACCTCCCAACTTTATCCCAAAATAAGTACTCTTTTTAGAAACAAATCATGTTTAAATACCCTGGTGAGAAAATGTATTGTACAACAGATGTTCCAGCCAGTCATAGACTATGGTGAAATTCATAAAACATGTTCTTGTCATTGACATAAGGGTTAATATTAACTTCAGTTTAAAACAGAACGATGTGCTCATTGAAGAATTTCATAAAACATAATGCTCTTGTAATTGCAGTCCAAGGGTTAAGGGTTAATATATTATATAGAGTATATCTATATACTGATGATACCCATATTTACATGTCCACTCCTGATCTTTCACCTCAAATCCAGTTACAAATGTCAGACTGCCCCTAGGCCATATCCTCCTGGATGGCTGCTGTCAAATGACGATAAATGTCCAAAAACGGAACTTCTCATTTTCCTTCCAAGACCTTGCCCAACACCCAGCTTCACCTTTAGAGCTGATGGAATTGACATTAACAGTTAGACCAAGTGTCTATGGCTATTCAGACCATTCTTGAACTCACTGCTTGCCTCGAGAGACCTATACAATCTTTGGTGGCCAGTTCCGGCACCATTGACACAGGCCAGTGTATCCAGCTCTTCCTCTAGAGGGCTCTCCGCTACTGCTCCGCTGCCTTTGAGATATGATGGGGAGCCAAGACTTTGCTGTGGGTTCTTGAACCAACTGGAGATTTTCCTTGAACTAGTGCCACAGGCGTTTCCCAGTGACAGAAGCAAGGTGGGATTTATGGTCTCACTACTCACGGGCAAGGCCTTAGCCTGGGCTAATCCGATTTAGGAGACTGGCAAACCTATTACTACAAATTTTGTTGAATTTGTAAGGGCCTTCCACAGTGTGTTCGAGGTTCCAGGGCATGCCACCTCTGCTGCCAAGTGCCTTATGAGAATCCAGCAGGGCACACGTACTGTTTCTGAGTTTCCCATTGAGTTTCGTACACTTGCAGCAGAGGTAAGCTGGAATGATGAGGCGCTTGTTGCTGCATTTTCCCAGGGTCTTGATGATAAGATTAAAGACGAAATTGCGGCCAAAGACCTACCGGTGGGTCTAGACGAATTCATTGAGTACACGATTCTGATTGACTTTCGCATAAGGGAAAGGAGTCTGTACAAGGATCGCAGGGCAAGATCCACTGGCGAACCTGGCAACAGGGTTAATTTCCCACCCATGCCTCCCTCTCCTCCCATACCTTTGGGTCCTGCTATAGGGAGCATGGAACCAATGCAAGTCGGTTTTACACAATTGTCCAAGCAAGAGCGCTCCTTCCGTCACAGACAGGGGTTATGCCTGCACTGTGGCAAGGCAGGCCATTTGCTAAAAACCTGTCCCGTGCGACCGGGAAACGAGCACACCTAGGGTCATGTGGGGGACAGATCCTAGGTGGCGTATACCAGTCCCTAGAAGGCATGTTAAGCAAACCTGTGATTGACATTGTAATCTCTTGGGCCTCTGAATCTGCTAAGATGATGGCCCTAATTGATTCTGGTGCAGCCGGTATTTCACGGACAAGAATTTTGCATTTATGCATAACATTCCGTTGGTAAACAGAGACTCTCCACTCGACATTGAGGCCATTGATGGGAGGCCACTGGTACCTCCTCAAGTCACGCAGGAGACATGTCCTTTATCTGTCTGCACTGGAGCCCTTCACAAAGAGACCATTCAATTCCAGATTATCAGGTCCCCCCATTTTGAGGTCATTTTGGGGTTCCCGTTGCTACATAAGCATAATCCCAGACTGGACTGGAGAAATTGTGAAGTATTGTCTTGGTCTGAGTACTGTAAAACCCACTGTCTGAGACAGCCTACCAAAAGTTTGTGTACCTCTCCCTCCTTACCGCTGGAATATCAGTCATTCAGCGATGTGTTCAGTAAGGGTGAGGCTATCACTTTGCCGGTACATCGTACATACGACTGTGCTATTGATCTTGTGCCAGGTGCTATGCCCCCGAAGGGTAGGACATACCCATTGTCTGGTGACGAACACAGTGCCATGGAGGAGTACATCAGTGACGCTTTGGCACGGGGCATTATTCGCAAGTCTTTCTCGCCTGCGGGGGCTGGATTCTTTTTTGTTAAAAAGAAGGACGGAGAACTAAGACCCTGCATTGATTATAGGGGTCTTAACAAAATCATAATAAAAAACACCTACCCCATTCCACTCATCACCGAATTGTTCAATCGTTTAAAGGGTGCTTCCATTTTTACTAAACTGGATCTGAGGGCGGCGTATAATTTAGTTCGGATTAAGGATGGGGATGAGTGGAAAACAGCTTTTAATACTCGTACGGGGCATTACGAGTATTTAGTTATGCCATTTGGTCTGTGCAATGCCCCGGCGGTGTTTCAAGAATTGATTAATGATGTCCTACGTGAGTTTTTACAATCCTTTGTGGTCGTGTACCTAGACGACATTTTGATTTACTCTCCTGACCTGGAGACTCACCGTGGCCATGTCTCTGCGGTCTTGCAGAGAAGTTAAGGGAGAACAAGCTGTATTGCAAACTCAAGAAGTATGAGTTCCATAGGTCCATTGTGGCCTTTTTGGGGTACGTGATCTCTAACGAGGGCTTCGCTATGGACAAGGACAAGCTTGCAGCTGTACAACAGTGGCCGCGGCCCACGGGCCTCAAACCCTTACAGAGATTTCTAGGATTCGCAAATTATTATAGGAAATTTATTTGCGACTATTTCAATAATGTGAAACCACTCACCGATATGACCCACAAGGGTGCCTCTGCCTCAGAATGGTCCCCAGAGGCAATTAAGGCATTTGAGACTCTAAAATTGGCATTTTCTACTGCTCCAGTTCTGTCGCATCCTATTCCTGGGTTGCCATTTACTTTAGAGGTGGATGCTTCTGAGACTGGAGTCAGGGCAGTCTTGGGCCAAAAACCAGGTCCGGATAAGACCTTGAGACCACGTGGGTTCTTTTCGAGAAAGTTGACCAAAGCACAGAGTCTTTATAACATTGGAGACCGGGAACTCCTAGCGATTATTCTGGCCTTACGTGAATGGCGACATTTGTTGGAGGGCACTAAGGTACCTATTTTGATCCTGACTGATCATAAAAACCTCATGTATCTATTAGAGGCTAAAAGGCTTTCTCCGAGGCAAGCGAGATGGGCACTATTTTTGTCTCGTTTTAATTTAATCGTCTCATACTTGTACGTGTTGATGCCTTATCCAGACAACTTGGTTCCCTATACTTGCCACCCTACGAACCAGTATCACGTCTCCCTTAGGGGAGGAGATCTTGGCATCCCAGGCCAATGCTCCTCCAGAGAAACCTATGGGCAAGTGCTTTGTGGCCGAGCCTTTTCGGGCTAAACTAATGGATACTTATCACTCCTTCCGGGCAGCTGGTCATGTTGGGAAGAATCAATTGATTTGGTCATTGCCCCGTATGTTTTGGTGGCCTGGCATGAGGGATGACTGTGCGGCATTTACAGCAGCCTGTGCCACTTGTGCCTGTTCCAAGGTCCCCAGACATCTTCCTGTGGGCCTCTTACAGACTGTTCCTAATGGGGCCGGCCTTGGTCACACGTATCTATTGATTTCTTGGGAGAACTGCCGGCCTCCAGAGGGTTTACCGTAATCCTAATGGTAGTTGACAGGTTCTCTAAAATGGCTCATTTTGTGCCACTCCCTGGCTTGCCATCTGCTAAGGAACTGGCAATTGTATTTGCCAGGGAGCTATTCCGACTCCACGGGGTACCCAAGGTGCTGGTCTCGGATCGTGGGAGTCAATTCGTCTCGAGATTCTGGAGGGCCTTTTGTGAACAGATGGGGACTCAGTTGTCAATTTCCTCGGCTTATCATCCCCAAACTAATGGGGCCGCTGAGCGTGCCAACCAGGGATTGGAGCAGTTCCTGCGTTGTTTAATTTCCAATCATCACAACAATTGGGCTGACTTGTTGCCATGAGCAGAGTTTGCCAGGAACTGTACGGTGTGCAGCACATCTGGGAGCTCACCCTTCCTGATCAACTACGGGTTCCTACCATGCTTGCTCCCAGATAACTTTCAGGCACAGCAGATTCTGTCTCTGGATGAGCATATTTGGCAGCTCCGCTCCACATGGGCACAGGTCCAGAATACCCTACGTGAGTCTTCCCAGCGGCATGCCAATAACAGACGTCTACCGGCTCCTGTATTCCAGGTGGGGGACCGGGTCTGGTTATCCTCTAAGAATCTCAGGTTGCAAGTTCCATGTCTCAAGTTTGCTTCCCGGTTTGTGGGTCCGTTCCGGGTGCTCCGTCGAGTTAACCCTGTCTCCTATGCATTGGAATTACCGGCTTCTATGAGAATACACAATGTGTTCCATGTGTCACTCCTCAAACCAATGGTGTGCAACCGCTACATTACCACTCCTGCTGTCCCTGGTCCTGTGCGCATACAGGATCATGATGAATATGAAGTGCAGAGTGTTCTGGATTCGCGTAGATTCCGTGGCCAGGTCCAATACTTGGTGCATTGGAAGGGTTATGGTCCAGAGGAACGTTCTTGGGTTAACCACTCTGATATCCATGCTCCTATTCGGTTGCGCAGATTACATGCCAAGTTTCCTAGCAAACCCAGACCCCCTCAAGGCAGGAGGGGGGGTCTTTGAGAGGGGGGTACTATCACGGTGTCCGTGATTCTTCTACGACATTCTGACTTCCAGGTTTGTGCCTTGCTGTCTTTTATTGGTGCTAGCTGGCTAGCCCCTCCAAGGGCTAGCCTTTATATACGCCCTCCTGGCACTAGGCCGGTGCCCTTTCGTGGTGTTCCTGACCTTATGTTATTCAGTGCTCCTGTTCCGTGTTGATCCGATTTCCATCTGACTTTGCTCCTGTTCTGCTCCTGTGTACCGATCCAGGTTTTGGCTGACTACCGCTCTCTGTGTACCAACCCAGGCTTTGGCTGACTACCGCTCTCTGTGTACCGATCCAGGCAGTGGCTGACTTCCACTCTCCGTGTACTGATCCAGGCATTAACTGACTTACGCTATCTTGTTGCCCTCGCTATTATTGTCAGTTCTCTCTGACTTGTTGCCTCCTGTTGCGCTACTCTCAGCCTGTGATTATCTGTGGCCTCCGTTTAGCATACAGTCAGTGCTATTCAGTCACTAAGCGGTTACTGTTGCCTTCCCACTATAAGCTAAGTCTGTGACTATCTGTGGCCTCCGTTAATCACACCCAGTCAGTGCGATCCGGTCACTAAGCTGTTACTGTTACCTTTCCACTATACGCTAAGCCTGTGACTATCTGTGGCCTCCGTTTAGCACTCCCAGTCAGTGCGATCCGGTCACTAAGCGGTTACTATTGCCTTCCCACTATGTGCTAAGCCTGTGACCCGGTAGAGCCTCCTCAGTTCCTTGTTGCACCAGATTTCAGGCTGCCTTACCCGGTATTCGGTAAGGCCGGTAGAGCCTCCTCAGTTCCTTGTTGCACCAGATATCAGGCTGCCTTACCCGGTATGCGGTAAGGCCGGTAGAGCCTCCTCAGTTCCTTGTTGCATCAGATATCAGGCTGCCTTACCCAGTAGTCGGTAAGGCCGGTAGAGCCTCCTCAGTTCCTTGTTGCACCAGATATCAGGCTGCCTTACCCGGTATTCGGTAAGGCCGGTAGAGCCTCCTCAGGCCTTGTTGCATTAGTATTAGGCTGCCTTACCCGGTATTCGGTAAGGCCGGTAGAGCCTCACTATTGTATTACTATTTTGTATTCCCTGTCCTGTGTCAAACTTTATTACTGCTGTCTGTAGAGTTTGGACCCGTGAGGGGCCTTGTGCGCTTTATTTTGCCTAATAAAGCTTTTCTATTTTATCCTACCCAATTGTCTGAGTGTTCAATAAAACCTGTAACAGGACTTAATATATGTTTATTAGGTTTCATGTGTTTACAGATTGAACAATTTCTGCAAGAAAAGCTACCTGTAACTTTATGACCATCCATATGACACATAAGGGGACTATGTACTAGGGTATCTGATATATCTCAAGATCTTCTTACTATCAGACTAGGACGAGTACCCAGGTATTTTTGCAATGTGTCAATGTTTACCAAACTTTTAATATTTTTCCATTGCACATTGTAGGTGGTAATAGGATTATGTGCATTCCAGTATGGATCTTAGTAATTTGTGCCCATTGATATCCCTTCTTTATGCAGGATTTATGGTATCATCTATATCGGAACCTCTGGTAAAGAGTTGAAAATCTTGATCAAAATATTTATCTGTGGAACAATTTCGATGTATGTGTAAGTATTATCCCATCAGGATAGCCTTTTTCATATGCATCATGTAGGCACTACAAAAATTAAGCGAAGTGTTTACTTCAGTCATTTTTCGAAATAAATGAGTTTGTACAAGACCGGAGTCAGCCAACGTAATTAAGAAGTCTACCAATGTATTGGAAAAATGTGATGTGAGACGAATATTTATGTACTTGTATGAATTCTTGCCATAAATCTGTTGGTATCTAGGCTGAAAAAACAAACTTCTTCCACCAGCCTAAAAATCTATTCACGAATGAGGGCACACATTTGGCCCCCAAAGCTGTACCAACCGCTGCAGGAAAAACGGGAAATAATTGTGTTCCAAGACAAAGTCTACATCATAGGTCACCAGCATTGGTACATCCAAGGGTTTGACATTTTATGGTTTGGAGAAAATCAAATCAAACATACAGAGAGGTAATCTAGTTAAACAATTGTTGAGAAGGGAAACCTGGTGGATTTACAGACATGCCATAACACAGGCATGAATAAATGCTTTTTTCTTATTTTCAGAATTCATTTTAGTTTCTTCAGAGTTGTCATAGTCTGGAGGGATGTATGTTTTTAGCACATTGTGTGTCCTTTACAACTCATTTTTAATCAGGATTGCTAGGTCTTTGTTTCTTTGAGATGGAAGAGAACATGCACACCTATATCACCGTGACTGTGTTTCCATTTTAATGCAAATTTGCATCCTCCTCTGTTCTCTGCTTCCTGTTTTAGAAGTGGTCCTTGCAGTACTGAGAACATTTTAAGCTTTCTTTGATTGGACTTTATATCATCATATGTGCTTTGATAAGGTCTTAACATTAGAAATCAATGGGATATTGGACTATAAGAATATCTTTACTGGATTAATATATCAGAAATTGTCAGACTCTGCCATGACTGAAGGGAAACTGTTAAATCTTTAGAAAACCAGCATGGTTTTTCTGAATTTCTTCTTAAATCCTTGTGTGTAGATCTCATTGTAGAGACAATGGCCTCTTTGCCTCAGTGGAGGGGTAGAATATCTAAACAACATTTATGAGAAAATTTAGATATTGTCTAGATGAAATGTCTGGAAAGTACCGTAAAATCTCGGGTATAATACGCACAATTTTACCCCACTTCACCTTATGTGAAGTGGGGGGTGCGTATTATACACGAGAGTTTAAAAAAATAAATAAATAAAATAGGGTTGTCCGATTTCTTCCCTCCCTCCTCCGGGTCAAACCCGCTTCAAAACCAGCCTTAAAGGTTGACGTCCGCTTCTTCTGTGGATGAGGCAAAATATTTCGTTCTGCACAGCTTCCTTGCGGGCGGCACGCTTCCCTTTGCCGCCCGCTTCCATCAATGGGCTTGCAGGACCTTCCGCCTACAGCCAATGATAATGCCCTGATACACAGGGCATTACCATTGGCTGTAGGCGGAAGGTCCTGCAAGCCCATTGATGGAAGCGGGCGGCAAAGGGAAGCGTGCCGCCCGCAAGGAAGCTGTGCAGAACGAATTATTTTGCCTCATCCACAGAAGAAGCGGACGTCAACCTTTAAGGCTGGTTTTGAAGCGGGTTTGACCCGGGGGAGGGAGGGAAGGGATCGGACAACCCTATTTTATTTTTTTTAGCAAGGGGGGAAAACAAGGGTGCGTATTATACATAGGCACTCTTGTTTTCCCCAAAATCTTTGGTATAATATGCACCTGCGTATTATACACAGGTGCGTATTATACCTGAGATTTTACGGTATGTATAATATGATGGGAGATTCTACGGTGTTTGATAGTTTGATATGATGTATGATTACTCCCCAAATACCACTGTTTTTACAAATCCCAGACTTCAGCTGTCAATATGTGAGTTTTTTAATATGGTATTGGTGCGCCATCTTCAGGAATAATAGAATTATTACTAGAAGAATTTAAAAAGCTCAAAAGAGTGTAATTTTAGGTTTGTCCAATCAGAGAGTCCAGATAATTTAGTGACTTTCTGACTTTTCCTTATAAAATGCTTAGGCCTAATATAGCTCTCTCTGTTTGCTGGCTTCATTGAAATACTATCTAAGAATTCTAAGAACACACATTGGTTGTCTGGTAATTATATTTTCGTTATTTTAATTCTGTAAAGTCCTATGAATTATATATTTTCTCTACATTTGAAGAAAACTAGTTTCTTATAATTTTTCTTAAGTGGACTGGCCACCCATTTTTAGAATTATTATAATAAGCCATATTGGCTGTAGTTTATTCTGGGAACTAAACAGAATTAATTAACACATTTATCCAGATAATCCTTATATAATAATTTGCTAGGATGTTAGTCACAATGCAGTCATGGGCAGTCTCTACTGCGCATGATTGCATCGCGTGAGGGAGGCAACGCAAGGCTCCATCACGTGGAGCAGTGAGATAGCGACCTCTTAACCCTTTGAGTGCCATAGGGGTACGCAACACATTGCAAAGCAAAGCAATGTGTTGCGTACCCCTCTGGCACTCAAAGGGTTATCATTACTCAGACCCTGGCCCGTGTACATGGGCTTTTAAACTAGTTGTGAAATAGTTGATAACAGTTAAGATCAATATAGCATTATATATTAGTTAAAGGGATAGTTATACTTCGTTTTATCTTTATTTTATTTTGTAGGCATTAAAAATACATGAAGAACGATATAAGTCTTATCTCTCAAACCTTTATAGTTTGAGAGATATTCACAAGAAAAGTTTCCCCCTCCCGCCCCTTTTACCTACTGTAAGCAATCTCTTCTCAGATGTGGAATGCAGTCCATAGACCAGACAGATAACAGCAAGGGACAATATTCTTCCTATCAGAACAATGAAAGCCCTGCCCCCCTTGACAAGTTTTTCAGGTTTTTCCCTTATCTTAATTGAAGATTGTCCCTCTCTGCAGTCTATCTAGGCACCTCCCTTCTGCTCTGGCTGAGCAGTGTTACATCAGTAAAAAGGGCGGGAGGGGGATACTTTGTCATTGAATTACTCTTGAACTATAACTCTGACAGTATTGAAATAACACTCTCCAAAGTCCAAATACTATGATTATTAATTAGAGCTGCTTTTATTATGAAACATTACTATCCCTTTAAATCTAATTACGGATACCTATAGAATCATAGATTTGTGTTTCTGAAAAGGTTATTGAGCTTAAGTTGATCTGGTGAATTCTTTGAATTCTTTATTTAACCCTTAATCTGCTGTTTGTCTATTTTGGTGTGTGTTTCAAATAATTTCTTTGCTGCATGTGTGTTTGACCCTAACTTTTGTACAGTGGGGAGTTTCTTTAGACCTCTCACTAGACAAAAGAAGCCACCATCTTGGGTGGGACAACCATATACCTTATAATCTATGGATTAACCTCTGAAGTGTAGGTGTAATAAATAGGTATTGTCAGTTTTATAGTATATGTTGCATAAAGTTTTTAGCTGTGATTTCTAGACATATAATATTGGATTTACTTCTGAGTATATTCTTGGTTTAGTCTATTATTGACAACAATAAATGCAATTTATATGTTTTACCCAGAACATATGCAGTATTTTGGATAGTAGATAAATAATTACATTTCTATTTATCTAAATCTGGGATTTTTATTCCAGATAAGTTTTCTTTATTTTGATATATTTTTATATAATACAAGGAAACTGTTATGAGACTATCACAGTGCCCGTGATTGCCTCCAGCATCTGTTTGTGCAGGCAACATTCTTTACTTCCTGGTTGTCGCGATTTAACACACTCACTATTCTTATAGGCCAATGCTTGTTGCCAGAGTAAGTCTCCGCCTACTCGTTAGGCCTTAGAGGCCTCAGCCTGCCACTACTACCTTGCCCTTTCGTGGTGTACCTGTGCGCTATAGCTCTTGTGATTCCGATGCTTGATTCTCGTGCATGACTCCTGGTTTCGTCTGACTTCGGCTCCGCTTGATCCCTGACTGCTCTCCGTTCCGGTTTGACTCCTGGCTCTGGCTGACTACCCATTCCGGTTTGACTCCTGGCTCTGGCTGACTACCAATGCCGGTTTGACTCCTGGCTCTGGCTGACTATCCATTCTGGTTTAACTCCTGGCTCTGGCTGACTACCCTCTCCGATCTGACGCCTGGCATTGGCCTACCACCTCCGCTTGCATTCTCGGTGCCTAGGCGATTCCTCTGTCTAGTGGTGTACAGCTGTGTCAGTCTGTGTCACCAACCTTCCCGTTGCCTACATCCTGTACTGTGCCAGTCACCCTAACGTTCTAGGGCAAGTATCTCTGTTGCCTGTCCAGTCACCCTAGAGTTCTAGGGTGAGTCTGTCTCGGTTGCCTGTCAAGTCACCCTAGCGTTCTAGGGCAAGTCTGCCTCTGTTGCCTGTCCAGTCACCCTAGCGTTCTAGGGGAATTTCCTTCTGTTTCCAGGGGCTTTACAGCTGCTCCTGCACTACTAGCTACTACCATCCTTACTACTAGAATTTACCGGCAGTCAGAGTGGCACTCTATCTGCCTCCAGTCTGGTGATCCTGTCCTTGTCCTAACCAGCCCTGTGAAGGTTGAGGAAGTGTCCAGTCACTGTCCTCATATCTGGCCCTGTGAAGGTTGGGGAAGTGTTATTTATTTTATTGTGCTATTCTTAATAAAGATCATTGTTTTACCATATTTGTACTTGTCAGAGTTGTTATTTCTAAGTCACTCTGTGACAGTATGAAAGGGCCATGAACTTAAAGTACAGATGCTAGTAGCCGATAGTTATCTAATATCTTTTCCAGAATGGATATTCAGGAACAACAAATTGGCCAGTTGTCTATGGAGATTCAGACGCTCCTTAACCAAACAGAGCATCTCAATAAACCTGCGTAACTATCGGTGGCCTCCTCTGTTTCGGTATCGGTAGTAACCACTCAGATGGAAAACACAAGTTATAGAGGGTTGTCCAGAGCTGCTCCACTCCCTTTAAGATATGATGGGGAACCCACGTTGTGCCGTGGATTCATAAATCAGCTCGGAATTTTTTTGGAACTAAAGCCTAATGCTTTCCAGAGCGAAAGAAGCAAAGTGGGCTTTATAATTTCCTTGTTGACCGCTAGAGCACTGGCATGGGCCAACCCGTTATGGGAAACAGCTAAACCCATAACATCTAACTTTGCTGAATTTGTGGTTGCCTTCTATAAAGTGTTTGATGTTCCAGGCCGAGCATCCTCTGCCGCAAAAAAATGAATGACCATTCGCCAGGGCACCTGTACAGTAGAAGAATAAGTTATAGAATTTCGTACACTAGCGCTAGAGGTAGTCTGGAACAACGAGGCTCTGGTGGCGGCCTTCTCCCAAGGGCTTAATTACATTATTAAAGATGAGACGGCAGCCCGGAAGCTGCAAGAGGATCTAGATCTGTTCATCACCTTTGCTATACTCATTGATACCCGCATTAGAGAAAGATCCTCATTTAAGAACCACAAGCCTAGGTTTGAGTCTCAGCTGAAGACTAACTGGGAGTTCCCACCCATGTCTCCCTCACCTCCCAAGCCACCTAGTACTGAGGTCAGTAGGGCTGTGCCTATGCAAGTTGGTTTCATACGTTTGTCCAGGGAGGATATCACGGTGCCCGTGATTGCTGCATTTCCTTGTCTGTCACCAGTAGGGGGCTTCTATTGGCTGTCTGCATTTAGCCCGCCTCATATTGCCTATTTAAACCTGGATTGGGCACCCTTTGAGTGCCCTTTCGTGTTGTTTCTGACCTTTTTGCTATCACTATGTCCAGTGATGGTTGGGCCTCTGTTCCTGTGTTCCTGAGTTCCTGATTACAACTGTTCCAGTGTCTCCTGCATGCTGAGTTGTTCCAGTCCTGGTTCCGGCCTAGTACTCTGGGGTTGCAGTTCCTGCTGACCTTCTTCTCTGCTGTTTCCTGACCTGACTGATCGCTGCTGGTTCCTGTCATCGCCTCGCCTGCCTCCTGTGATCCCGGCGACCTTCTGCTTGGTCGCGTCGGCGACATTGCTTGTTAGTCCCAGCATGCGGACACTGGTTTGCTCCAAAGCCTTGTGGCTACACGATTCAGTTGTTAGTCCAGTGTGCGGACACTGGTTTGCTCCTAAGCCTATCGGCTACACTATTCAGTGGTTGGTCCCAGCGTGCGGACGCTGGTTTGCACCAAAGCCTTGCGGCAATACGATTCCCTGTTGGTCCAGTGTGCGGACACTGGTTTGCTCCAAAGCCTTGCGGCTGTACGATTCCCTGTTGGTCCAGTGTGCGGACACTGGTTTGCTCCAAAGCCTTGCGGCTGTACGATTCCCTGTTGGTCCAGTGTGCGGACACTGGTTTGCTCCAAAGCCTATCGGCTACACTACTCAGTGGTTGGTCCCAGCGTGCGGACGCTGGTTTGCTCCAAAGCCTTGCGGCTATACGATTCACTTGTTACTCCAGTGGGCGGACACTGGTTTGCTCCAAAGCCTATCGGCTATACGATTCAGTAGCTGGTCCCAGCGTGCGGACGCCGGTTTGCTCCAAACCTTGCGGCTATCCGATTCAATTGTTAGTCCAGTGTGAGGACACTGGTTTGCTCCTAAGCCTTGCGGCTATATGATTCCTCTGTTGGTCTCAGTGTGCGGACACTGGGTTGCTTACGATCCTGTCACTCTGTCATTATCATCCGACAGCTATTGATACCTCTGGGCTGCCTTGCCCGGTATTGGTAAGGCCGGTAGAACCTGTTGCCACATTCCATCTGAAGTTGCCTTACCCGGTATTGGCAGGGCCGGTAGAGCCTACACTGTGTACTTATTGGGGCTGCCTTGCCCGGTATTTAGGTAAGGCCAGTAGAACCTTGACGCTATTCCATCTGCAGGTTGCCTTACCCGGTATTGGCAAGGCCGGTAGAGCCTATTATTCCATTATCTCAGATTGTCCTGTCCGGTATATTGACAGGACCGGTAGAGTCTGCATACTGTCTTTGCTATTTACTCATGATATATATATGTATGTGATTGCCATTCTAAGTGATCATTTTAATTATTTCAATAAAATTGAGTTTTTACCTAAAACTTGTGTCTGAGAGTCATAACAAACCGTGACAGTACGAAAGGGCCATGACCTCAGACAGCAAATATGAAGGTAACGCACAGAATATCCATTGGAGGATGGATATGCACAAGCAACATTTGGATCAGTTGGCGGTTGCAATTCAAACTATCCTTGAACGCACGGTACTCGCTGACAAATCTGGCTCTAGCCCGGTGGTCTCGCCAAGTCAGACACTGGAAAGTGATACCAGGCCCCTAGGGGGTACTGTTAAAGGGTTAACGGCTTCTGCACCCTTGCCGCTAAGATATGATGGTGACCCTAGTCTCTGCAGAGGGTTCATCAACCAACTTGAAATATTTATGGAATTGACGGCACACGCATTCCCCAATGATCGTAGTAAAGTGGGGTTCACGATATCGCTGCTCACTGGCAGAGCATCGGCTTGGGCTAACCCCTTGTGGGAGAATGCTAAACCTTGCACTAAGAACTTTAGAGAATTTGTGCAATCCTTTCGAAGAGTGTTTGAGCCTCCTGGTAGAACCACCTCTGCTGCCAAACGTCTTATGGAGATACAACAGGGCAGGCGTACAGTGGGCGACTATGCCATCGAATTCCGCACATTGGCAGCAGAGGTAGGTTGGAATAACGAGGCATTATTGGCAGCCTTTGCTCAAGGCCTGAATGACCACATTAAAGATGAAATCGCTGCAAAAGATCTACCTATTGACCTAGATGATTACATTGAGTATGTTATGCCAATTGACTCCATAATACGTGAGAGATCAACTGCCAGAGATCGTAGGATACGGTCAAAAAATTATGAGCCTAGTAGCATGTTTTGCCCACCCATCCCTCCCCTAGGTTTGAAGTCTAGTGGACCAGTACGGGAACCAAGTGAACCTATGCAAGTAGGTTTCACTAGACTAACCAAGGAAGAGAGACTATATCGCAAGAAACAAGGGTTGTGTTTATACTGCGGTAAAAACGGGCACTTGCTAAATTCCTGTCCGGGAAACTCACACACCTAGGGTACCTTGGGGGACAGGCCCTAGGTGGTGTACAATCGTCCCCAGTGTCGGGCATAATGAAACCCACCATACAGGTGGTATTATCCTGGGCACAATGCTCTGTGGAGGTTTTGGCCCTGGTTGACTCTGGTGCAGCAGGGTATTTTATGGATAATACCTTTGCCGAATTGCACGGAGTTCCACGCATTGAAAGAGAAAACCCCTTGGCTATTGAAGCAATTGATGGCAGACCCTTAGAACCGGCTCATGTTACTTTTGAATCTATGCCACTGTCTATGACTATTGGGGCACTTCACAGAGAAGAGCAGCAGTTCCAACTTATTAATTCTCCTCACCATGCTGTAATATTGGGATTTCCTTGGTTACAGTTACATAACCCACAATTTGATTGGAAAAAGTGTGAAATCGCTGCTTGGTCCCCGTTTTGTATGGACAAGTGCGTCATCCAGCCTATTAAGGTCCTGTGCACCTCCTCTGCTATACCGGATGTTTACCAACAGTTTGGCGATGTTTTTAGCAAAGGAGAGGCTAGTATACTACCTCAGCACAGACCTTATGATTGTTGCATTGAATTGCCTCCTGGAGTAGTACCTCCGAGGGGACGCACTTATCCATTGTCTTGTGAGGAAAATAATGCTATGGAAGATTAAATTTCTGATGCCCTTGCTAGAGGGATCATACGAAAATCTACCTCTCCAGCTGGGGCTGGGTTCTTTTTCGTAAAAAAGAAAAATGGCGAATTAAGACCATGCATTGACTACCGGGGCTTGAATAAACTAATGGCAGAAAACGCATACCCAATACCACTCATCACCGAGCTTTTTGATAGGCTTAAGGGCGCTTCAGTTTTTACCAAATTGGACCTACGGGTCGCTTACAATCTGGTTCGCATTCGAGCAGGTGATGAGTGGAAAACTGCCTTTAATACTCGATCTGGGCACTACGAATATCTAGTGATGCCATTTGGGCTGTGTAATGCACCCGCGGTTTTTCATGAACTGATAAACGATGTTCTGAGAGATATGTTGCAGACATGTGCTGTGGTGTACCTTGACGATATACTGATTTACTCCCAAAACATGTCACAGCACATCAAAGATGTATCCGCAGTATTGCTACGACTTCGTGAGAACAAATTATATTGTAAATTGGAGAAATGTGAGTTTCATAGAACCAGCGTGCCATTCTTGGGGTTCATAATTGGCAATGATGGCATTGCTATGGACAAGGAAAAGTTGTCAGCTGTCCTACAATGGCCAAAACCCAAGAGTCTTAAAGCCATACAGCGTTTCCTGGGTTTCACTAATTATTATAGGAGGTTTATTAAGAACTTTTCTTCCATTGTCAAACCTCTGTCCGATCTTACGCACAAGGGTGCTAATCCTTCTTGTTGGCCGGTATCTGCTGAGGAAGCCTTTGAGAAATTGAAGTTGGCATTTGCTGCGGCTCCTGTGTTATCCCACCCCAATCCTTTACTTCCATTTACGTTAGAGGTTGATGCCTCAGATATCGGGGTTGGGGCAGTACTTTCGCAACGACACGATAAAGGTGGAACACTCAGACCTTGTGGGTTTTTTTCAAAAAAGTTGACCATCACTCAAAGCCACTATGAGATAGGTGACAGAGAATTATTGGCCATTATCCTCGCTCTTAAGGAATGGCGTCATTTGCTTGAAGGTACTAAGAATCCTGTCTTAATCCTAACAGATCATAAAAATCTGACTTATCTCTCGGAGGCCAAGAGATTGTCCTCTCGTCAGGCCAGATGGACACTGTTCCTGTCCCGATTTAATTTAATTGTATCATATTTACCGGGATCAAAGAATGTTAGGGCTGAAACACTGTCAAGACAATTTGAGGCCGACAGTGACAGAGTGGAAGCACCAGCACCTATCATCCAACCCGATAGAATATTGGCTACTATACGCACGAGTATCACTTCTCCTTTAGGGGAGGAGATCCTGGCCTCTCAGATGTCCGCTCCCCATGAAACCCCAGTGGGCAAATGTTTTGTCGCTGAACCATTTCGTACTAGGTTGCTCGAAACGTACCATTCCTCTAAGGCTGCGGGACGTATTGGTAGAGACCAACTGTTATGGTCCCTTTCTCAGTTATTTTGGTGGCCTTCCATGAGAAACGATTGTGAAGAATTTACTAATGCCTGTGCCACCTGCGCCCGCGCTAAGACCCCGAGACATCTCCCAGTGGGCTTGCTTCAACCGGTGCCTAATGGCGAACGCCCCTGGTCTCATGTTTCCATTGATTTTATGGGAGAATTGCCTATGTCTAAAGGGTATTCCTTTATATTCATGGTGGTGGACAGGTTTTCTAAAATGGCTAATTTCGTGACCCTCCGTGGCCTTCCTTCAGCTAAGGAATTGGCAATTGTGTTCGCCAGAGAAGTATTCCGGTTGCATGGAGTGCCCAGGGTACTGGTGTCCGACAGGGGGAGCCAGTTTGTGTCTAGGTTTTGGAGGGCATTTTGCCAACAGATGGACATACAGCTGTCCTTCTCCTCTGCCTACCATTCCCAGACCAATGGAGCCGCTGAACGAGCTAATCAGGGCTTGGAACAATTTCTCTGTTGTTTCGTTACTGACCATCATGATAATTGGTCCGACTTGTTGTCTTGGGCAGAGTTTGCCAGGAACTGTGCGGTCAATTCTTCATCTGGGAGCTCCCCGTTTCTGATTAATTACGGGTTTCAGCCCTGTTTGCTTCCAGATTCATTTCAGACGCAACAGATTCCAGCTCTGGATGAGCATATCAAGCAACTCCGTTCCACATGGGCACAAGTTCAGAGGGCACTTGGTCAGTCATTTCAGCGTCATCAGCGCCCTGCCAATCGCAGAAGGCTTCCAGCGGTTTCTTTTCAGGTTGGGGATAGAGTATGGCTTTCCTCCAGGAATCTCAAGCTGCAGGTTCCGTCTAATAAGTTGGCTCCCCGGTTCATTGGTCCATACAGAGTCATTCGCAAAATTAACCCTGTCTCCTACGCACTAGACATACCTGCATCCATGCGTATCCATAATGTGTTCCATGTGTCCCTTCTCAAGCCTCTGGTTTGCAATCGCTATACTACCACACCTGTGGTGCCAGGACCTGTTGAGGTTGAGGGTCAGGAGGAGTACGAGGTTCAGAGCATTATTGATTCCCGAAGGCTTAGAGGAAGGGTACAGTACCTGGTACATTGCAAAGGATATGGTCCTGAAGATCGATCATGGGTGGATAGTAAGGACCTTCATGCACCTAGGCTAGCTAGGGTCTTTCATTCCAAATACCCACAGAAACCTAGACCCTATTCTAGGAGAGGGGGTCTTTGAAAGGGGGGTACTATCACGGTGCCTGTGATTGCTGCATTTCCTTGTCTGTCACCAGTAGGGGGCTTCTATTGGCTGTCTGCATTCAGCCCGCCTCATACTGCCTATTTAAACCTGGATTGGGCACCCTTTGAGTGCCCTTTCATGTTGTTTCTGACCTTTTCGCTATCACTATGTCCAGTGATGGTTGGGCCTCTGTTCCTGAGTTCCTGATTACAACTGTTCTAGTGTCTCCTGCATGCTGAGTTGTTCCAGTCCTGGTTCCGGCCTAGTACTCTGGGGTTGCAGTTCCTGCTGACCTTCTTCTCTGCTGTTTCCTGACCTAACTGATCGCTACTGGTTCCTGTCATCTCCTCGCCTGCCTCCTGTGATCCCAGCGACCTTCTGCTTGGTCGCGTCTGCGACATTGCTTGTTAGTCCCAGCGTGCGGACGCTGGTTTGCTCCAAAGCCTTGCGGCTACGCGATTCAGTTGTTAGTCCAGTGTGCGGACACTGGTTTGCTCCTAAGCCTATCGGCTACATTATTCAGTGGTTGGTCCTAGCGTGCGGACGCTGGTTTGCTCCAAAGCCTTGCGGCTACACGATTCAGTTGTTAGTCCAGTGTGCGGACACTGGTTTGCTCCTAAGCCTATCAGCTACACTATTCAGTGGTTGGTCCCAGCGTGCGGACGCTGGTTTGCTCCAAAGCCTTGCGGCTATACGATTCCCTGTTGGTCCAGTGTGCGGACACTGGTTTGCTCCAAAGCCTTGCGGCTGTACGATTCCCTGTTGGTCCAGTGTGCGGACACTGGTTTGCTCCAAAGCCTATCGGCTACACTACTCAGTGGTTGGTCCCAGCGTGCGGACGCTGGTTTGCTCCAAAGCCTTGCGGCTATACGATTCACTTGTTACTCCAGTGGGCGGACACTGGTTTGCTCCAAAGCCTATCGGCTATACGATTCAGTAGCTGGTCCCAGTGTGCGGACGCCGGTTTGCTCCAAAGCCTTGCGGCTATCCAATTCAATTGTTAGTCCAGTGTGAGGACACTGGTTTGCTCCTAAGCCTTGCGGCTATACGATTCTTCTGTTGGTCTCAGTGTGCGGACACTGGGTTGCTTACGATCCTGTCACTCTGTCATTATCATCCGACAGCTATTGATACCTCTGGGCTGCCTTGCCCGGTATTGGTAAGGCCGGTAGAACCTTGCTTCGCGTTGCTCTTGAAGTTGCCTTACCCGGTATTGGCAAGGCCGGTAGAGCCTATATCGAGGGTTGTTGGGCTGCCTTGCTCGGTATTGGTAAGGCCGGTAGAACCTTTTGCCACATTCCATCTGAGGTTGCCTTACCCGGTATTGGCAGGGCCGGTAGAGCCTACACTGTGTACTTATTGGGGCTGCCTTGCCCGGTATTTAGGTAAGGCCAGTAGAACCTTGACACTATTCCATCTGCAGGTTGCCTTACCCGGTACTGGCAAGGCCGGTAGAGCCTATTATTCCATTATCTCAGATTGTCCTGTCCGGTATATTGACAGGACCGGTAGAGTCTGCATACTGTCTTTGCTATTTACTCATGATATATATATGTATGTGATTGCCATTCTAAGTGATCATTTTAATTATTTCAATAAAATTGAGTTTTTACCTAAAACTTGTGTCTGAGAGTCATAACAAACCGTGACAGAGGAGCGGTCCTTCCGTCATAAAGAAGGTCTATGCCTGTACTGAGGTAAGGCTAGACATATGTTATGGGCCTGTCCGGTATGTCCGGGAAATGCACGCACCTAGGAGTCCTGAGGGGACAGATCCTAGTATCACGGTGCCCGTGCTATTTGGCGACATTCTGTCAGTTTCCACTCCTGCCTAACGCCTATTGGCTGCACTGTTATTGTCCCGCCCAGTATTTGTCTTTAAATACTGGGTTCTGGCACTTCTCCAGTGCCCTTTTGTGGTGTTTCAGTACCAGCGCTTGTTCCTTTTATTTTGTGTGATCTCAGTGTATTGACCCGGCCTGCCTGACGACTCTGCATCTTGTTCCTGCCTGTGTACCGACCCGGACTGTCTGACTATTCTGCATCTCGCTTCTGCCTGTGTACCGATCTGGATTGGCTGACATTCCTGCTCCGTGTACCGACCCGGCCCGCCTGACGTTCCTGCTCTGTGTACCGACTCGGACTGGCTGACGTTTCTGCTCTGTGTACCGACTTGGATTGGCTGAAGTTCCTGCTCTGTGTACCGACCCGGCCCGGCTGACGTTCCTGCTTGGTGTACCGACTCGGATTGGCCTACGTTCCTGCTCTGTGTGTGGATCCTGCCCGGCTGGGCTACTGTGGTGGCGTACCTCCACTACACGCCTTAACCGGTATCCGGTTAGGGTGGTGTCAAGATCTTCGCTGTCTCCGGACAGCTCACTGCAGTCTGGTCTCCATTGCCTCAGTGTCCCCCAGGCGACATTTCTGTGCGTCCTCACTCCCGTGCAGTCCCCGGTTGGGTGCCTCTCAGTGCAAGTTGCTCAGTTCCATTACTGCTACGGCAGTGCTCAAGTTGCTCAGTTTCCATTACTGCTACAGCAGTGCTCAAGTTGCTCAGTTTCCATTACTGCTACGGCAGTGCTCAAGTTGCTCAGTCTCCATTACTGCTACGGCAGTTCACAAGTTGCTCAGTCTCCGTTACTGCTATGGCAGTCCACAAGTTGTTCTGGTCTCCATTATCTTTGGGCGTTACTCGATTTGGTGCTCTCACCTTTGTTTGAGCTTCTTAAAGGGCCTTGCACTATTAGGGCCTGTCAGTACTCGCAGCCTAAAAGTAACCCATTCAGTACTGTCCAACTGAGATTCACACACGAACTGCCTGACCTGTGTAAGTATATTGATCTCTGGACTACCTGTATATACTGGACCCGTGTGGGCCTACCTCTGTATAACCTGTCTTGTGTCTGTACTATATTGCATATATATTACAGGGCCTGTGAGGGTTATTGTTATTATCATTGTTCAATAAAATTGTGTTTTTTCCAAACCTACTGTGTCTGTGTGTCAAACAAACCATTACACCTAGGTGGTATAAATCAGTCCCCAGATCCAGATGAAAACAAGCCCATCATTCAGGTGGCAATATTTTGGGCAACCTCCTCAGTGACTACACCAGCCCTGATCAACTCAGGAGCCGCAGGCTATTTTATTAACGGCAATTTCGCTAAACAGCATAATATTCCCCTGGTGCCTTGTGTCTCTCCATTGGCTGTCGAGGCGATTGATGGTAGACCACTAGTACCATCCCATGTCACACATGAGACCTGTCCGCTGTCTCTCAGAGTGGGAGCCCTCCATGTGGAGACCATACAATTTCAAGTAATTCAGTCTCCACATTACGCAGTCATCCTGGGGTTTCCTTGGCTTCAGACACACAACCCCAGAATGGACTGGAAAACCTGTGACATTCTCTCTCTTAGTCCGAGTATTGTCAGAAGTCTTGTCTACAGCAGCCTACTAGGATTATGTGTACCCCTCCCTCTATACCCTCAGAGTACCAGTCGTTCTGTGAGGTATTCAGTAAGGGGGAGGCTAGCACATTGCCTAAGCATAGGCCATATGACTGTGCTATTAATTTGATGCCAGGCACTATACCTCCTAAAGGCCGCACATACCCTTTATCAGTAGAGGAAAACCGTGCTATAGAGGAGTACATTTCAGATACCTTGGCAAGAGGCATTATATGGACATCTTCCTCGTCCATGGGGGCTGGATTTTTCTTTGTTAAGAAAAAAGATGGGGAGTTTAGACCCTGTATCGATTATAGAGGTCTGAATAAGCGGATGGTGAAAAATGTGTACCCCATCCCATTGATAACCGAGTTGTTTGACCGCCTGAAAGGCTCCTCAGTGTTCACTAAACTCGACCTACTGGCAGCCTATAACCTAATTTGGATTAAATAGGGCGATGAGTGGAAATCCGCTATTAATACTCGTAGTGGCCATTATGAGTATATGGTCATGCCCTTTGGGCTGTGCAATGCGCCAGTGGAATTCCAAGAATTTGTAAATTATGTTCTAAGAGATCTACTACAGTCTTGCTATCACGGCACCCGTGATCAGGCGACATTCTGACCATCTTACTATTGCTGCCTTCCCCATTGGCTGTGCTGTACTGCTCCTCCCAGTGACAGCCTTTTTATACCCTGGGCTGTCACTCTGCAGTTGCCCTTTCGTGGTGTACCTGATGCCTAGTGCTAGTTTTGATTTCCTGATACCAGTGTATGACCCTGGACTGCCTGACCACGTCATTGTTCTGTTCCTGATTCTGTGTACCGATTTGGATTGGCTGACGTTCCTGCTTCCTGTTCTGACCCGGCCTGACTGACGTGTCTGCTCCGTGTACCGACCCAGCGAGACCGACGAACCTGCTCCGTGTACCGACCCGGCAAGACTGACGTTCCTGCTCTGTGTACCGACCCGGCTTGGCTGACGTTCCTGTGCTGTGTACCGAATCGGCTTGGCGGTGGTTCCTGCTTTTCAAGTGCCCGGCTGGGCAAATACCGTGCAGTTCCTGCTGCTGACTACCTTGCATAATTGTCGTGTTACTGTGTCTCTCTGTGTCACGGTACTCCGGTACCTGCTCTATCCCGTCTGTGGGTTCAGAGTCTCAGAGTGCCAGGGCTCCTCCACACAGTGCTTGTGATCGCTTAGTCTTACACTTGGGTTCAGTTGGGCGCATCCGGTTGACTGCCGTTACCCAGACCATAACGTACATTAACCCCTTCGGTGGTGGTGCCTCGTTCTACTACTTGCTACACCAGTGTTGTTTGGCTCCGTTATCTGTGCATTTGAGATTCCATATAGGTATCGTTGGGTGCTTCCGGTTGTCATCCATTTTATACTATACGCACATTTACCCTTCGTGGGTAGCAAGAGCACATGGTGGTGGATAGTCTCGGTAGGGCCTCCGTTCCTGGCACGAGCTCTGACCTGCCTTCTGTAGCCTCCGGTGGGAGTCCACCGTTGTATCCTCCATACAGGTGATCCTTGCCTGTTTGCTGTTGCAGTCCTATCACTGTCGCTTCCTGCTGCCTATAGGCGACATTGGGCCTCCGCTATCCTGGCTACTTAGTCAGTGGCTCCAGAGTTCACATTGGACTTTCATACACTGTATCAATCTGGTTACCTGGCCTGTGTCAGTATTGTGATTATATATCCGTACTGGACCCGTGTGGGTTAACCTGCTTGTAACCTGTCTTGTGTCAGTTATTGCTGCTATTTACTGGACCCGTGAGGGTTACATTATTCCTTGTGTGTTTCAATAAAATTGTGTTTTTACCAACATCTACCGTGTCTGATTGTACTGAACCGTAACACTTCCGTAGATGATATTCTTGGTGGATGATATTCTCATACATTCTCCTGACCTGGAGACACATCGGAGAGATGTTGCTATAGTGTTGCAAAAACTGAGAGAAAAGAAAGTATATTGTAAACTTGAAAAATGCGAATTCCATAAAAAGCATGTGCCATTTCTGGGGTATGTAATCTCTGCTGATGGTATTGCTATGGACACAGAAAAACCAACGGCAGTCCTGCAATGGCCAAGTCCAGTAGGCCTGAAGGCCATACAGAGATTCTTAGGATTCGCAAACTATTACAGAAAATTTATACAAAATTATGGTGGTTAAACCTCTGACTGATTTGACTCATAAGGGGACTAATCCCTCGGTTTGGTCCCCTGAGGCCAACAGTGCTTTTGAAGCCTAGAAGTATGCTTTTGCTGTGGCTCCTGTGTTGTCGCATCCTAACCCTGCCTTGCCCTTCACCCTGGAGGTGGATGCATCAGAAACAGGAGTAGGGGCAGTGTTGTCCCAAAGACCCAAACCCGGGAAGACCCTCATGCCATGTGGGTTCTTTTCTAAAAAGATGACTAAAACCCAGAGCCTATAAGACATAGGAGATTGTGAATTGCTAACCATAATCCTCGCTCTCCATGAATGGCGTCACCTCCTGGAGGGGACAAAGGCTCCAATTCTGATTTTGACAGATCACAAAAATTTGACCTATCTATCCGAGGCTAAAAGAGGATTTTAGTCTTACCTGTTAAAACCTTTTCACTAAGTCCATACAGGTTACTGGTAACTCTGGGAGGCGAAGCCCTCTAGTGGTAGGAAGGAACATTTCACAAAGTGTATGCAGGGGGTGGAGCCTCCCTTGCCTCTTTAGGCTGCAGCTAGCCAACCAGCTCCAGAATGAATTGAGACACTAACGAAGACTAGCTAGTAGAAGAAAAGAAGACTCCTGTGAGCATGACCCCGAAGGACTCCCACAATCTGCCACAGGAGAGCCAAGCATGGTCCCTTGACAGGGTGGGAGACCAGTAACCTGTATGGACTAAGTGAAAAGGATTTAACAGGTAAGACTAAAATCCTCTTTTCACTGTCGTCCAATACAGGTTACTGGTAACTCTGGGATGTCCAACCACTGAGTTTTCCTGAGAAGGGAAGAAGGCAAGGACCAGGCGCAAGGCCCCCAAAGTCACCAGTGCAGCTATGGACCAACAGGTCAGAGATAGCTCAACAAACTGAAGTGTCAACTGACACCAAACAGGGGTAACTACCCCAGAAATAACACACAGCACACATAACAGCCAACAGGGCTCAACAGTTAAGGAAGCACTAAGAACCAGAGGAGAAAACCCTAGACAGGCAAAGCTGCCTCCAGGACCTTCCTCCAAAGCTGGCACCAGTCGAAGCCAGCACATCCACACGGTAGTGCTTAGAAAAGGTGTGCACGGAGGACCAAGTGGCCGCCCGACACAGCTGATCAGCAGAAGCTTGATTCTTATAAGCCCAAGAGGCCCCAATGGACCTGGTGGAATGAGCCGTAACCCTGAAGGAAACAGGTGTATTCCGTAACTTGTAAACCTCACGAACCGTGGACTTAATCCAAGAAGCAATAGTCACTTTTGATGCAGGTCTTCCTGCTCTAGGCCCCTCAGGAATGACGAAAAGCGCATCAGTTGTCCAAACAGATTCGGTGCGATGCACATAAAACTTCAGACAGCGCACCACATCCAACAAGTGAAGATCTCTCTCCTTGTCAGAGGAGGGGTTAGGGCAGAAAGAGGGAACCACAATCTCCTGATTGATGTGAAACTCTGAGATCACCTTAGGAAGAAACTCCTTGGAGGTGAGGAGTACCGCCTTATCCCTGTGAAACACCAGATAAGGCGGCTTGCAGGACAAGGCCTGTAACTCCGCAACACGGCGAACAGACACAATCGCCAAAAGAAAGGCCATCTTCCACGTCAAGAGATGTAGAGGAATAGTCGCCAAGGACTCAAATGGAGGACGTTGAAGAACCCCCAACACTAGTTTAAGATCCCACTGAGGAGCAGGAGTCCAGAAGGTAGGACGGATATGCGCAACTCCCTGGAAGAAAACCTTGACATCAGGTAGAACCGCAATGCGCTGCTGAAAGAACACAGAAAGCGCAGAGGTCTGAACCTTCAAGGAACTCAAACTGAGACCCTTATCCACACAGTCCTGCAAAAAGCCAAGACATTGGGCAGATAAAACTCAGGGGACAGATCCCTGTCAGCGCAACAAGACGCAAAGGTAGACCAGATGCAATGATAAATCTTAGAAGAAACAGGCTTACGTGCACTAAGCATAGTAGCCACCACCGCGGAGGAAAACCCTTTCTTCCTTAGAATTGAGGATTCAACCTACAAGCCGTCAAAGACAGGCGGTGGACATCTTCTTTCCACAGGTAAACCTGCAGAAGATGATCCGGGCGAGAGGGGAGCCAAAAAGGCTCCGCTACCGACAGAGCCAGAAGCTCCGGAAACCAAGATTGAGGAGGCCAATATGGAGCAATCAGAATGACCGGACAAGGTTCCATCCGCAGCTTCCAAATTACCCTGATTAATAAGGGAAGAGGAGGAAATATGTAGGCCAGAGGAAACAGCCAAGGGATGGATAGAGCATCCACAGCTAGAGCAAAAGGATCCCTCCATCGAGAGCAGAACACTGGAACTTTCCTGTTGTGTCTCGTCGCCATCAGGTCGATGTAAGGGGAACCCCATCACTGGACAATGAGTTGAAACACCTCTGGATGTAACTCCCACTCTCCGCTGTCCACTGTATGACGACTGAGGAAGTCCGCCATGACGCTGTCTATGCCTGGAATGTGCACTGCGGATATGGCAGGAATGTGTCTTTCTGCCCAGGACAAAATAGTCTTGACCTCTAACCAAGCGGTGAGACTTCTTGTGCCGCCTTGCTTGTTGATGTAAGCCACAGCCGTGGCATTGTCGGACTCCACTCGGACTGGACAGTCCTCCAACTGAGCTGTCCAATGTTGAAGAGCATGGAATGTCGCTCGTAGTTCCAAGATGTTGATCGGAAGGAGGGTGTTACAGTTCAGTACACTCAGACACGGCAGGTGTTAGTAAAACACGATTTTATTGGAACACACAAGGAATTAGGTAACCCTCACGGGTCCAGTAAATAGCAGTAAACTGACACAGGACAGGTCCAGTATGGTATACAAACACAATACTGTCACAGGTCAGGTAATTACCTTGATACAGTGTATGAGAGTCCAGTATGTACAGTGAAGTCACTGGCTGTATGGCTAGAAATAGCGGAGGCCCAAATGTCGCCGAAGGCAGCAGGAGGCGACAATGACAGGACTGCAATGGTAGACCAGCAAGGAGTACCTGCATGGGTATACAACGGTGGACGCCCACTGTGGACTACACAAGGCTGGTCAGAGCTCGTGTCAAACCCTTCAGCAGGTTGGAAATGTCAAGCCACCAGAATAGACTCAGTTCCACGTGAAGAGGAAGAGAAACCATCTTCGTCTGATGTGGAGGCAGGCCTCTGCCCATCTGGATGACGAACCTCTGACGTTCCCTGGTGTGTGCCATGGCAAAGGGAACCGCTTTTATCGTGGATATGAACTTCCCCACCAAAGATGACAGCCGCTGAAGCGGAACTGGATTTTGAGACAGAATTGCAGAGACTCTGTGAGCAATCTGGTGAGCCACCTCATCCGGAAGATACACCATGCACTTCTGTGTGTCGAAGAGAAGGCCCAGGAAGACCAGCCGCTGAGACGGAATCAGATCAGACTTGTCCAGGTTGACAATCCACCCATGATGGGATAGAGACTGGATGCAGGTTTGTAGTTGTTGCAGGAGTAGATCCGCCGACGCGTCCAACAACAAGTCGTCCATGTAGGGGAGTCACCCTGATGCTGTCCCAGTGGAGGACAGATATCAGTGCTCCAAGAACCCTTTGGAAAACCTGAGGAGCCGTGGTCAGCCCGAAGGGAAGGGCGGAGAACTGGAAGTGACCCCTGTCGCAGGCAAAGCGAAGGTACTGCCGACTCTCTGGATGGATGGAGATGTGCAAGTAGGCATCCTGGAAATCCAGAGAAGCAAGAAACTCCCCCAGCGACATTGCAGCAATCACTGTGCGCATAGATTCCTGGCGATAGTGAGTCCGAGTCACAAAGGAATTGAGGTCCTTCAGATCCAAAACAGGGCGACAACCGCCATCCTTTTTGGAAACCACAAAGAAGTTAGAGTAGAACCCGGAACCCCTCTCTGGAATAGGAACTGGCTCTAGGACGTCCTTGTCCAAGAGAGCCTGGACCGCGCCGTTGAACAGACGGTGTCTCTCTGTATTCTGAGGAGTATGTGAAAGAAGAAAGCGAAAAGGAGGAAGAGAAGAGAAAGGGATAATGTACCTTCCCAACACCACCTGTAAAACCCACGGGTCCACCACAGAATCCTCCCAAACGCTGTGAAAAAGGCGAAGACGTCCACCCACAGCAGGATGCGGACCCGGGTTCGGTGAGTCATGCCGAAGCAGTCTTGGAAGCCTTGGGCTTGGAGGAGACCTTGGGCTTCCATTGCTGTTTGGGCTTGGAGGAGGGACGCGGAGCTGAGGGAACCATCTGGTTCGCCGGACGTGTCTCACCCTGAAAGGAACAAAAATACCGGTTACGTTTGAGCGGTACTTTCTTCCTGGCCACCAATGGCAAGTGACTACTCTTGCCCCCAGTGGCCTCAGTGATCAGTTCTTTAAGATCAGGCCCAAACAAAGAAGTACCCTGAAAAGGCCGGGATAACAAGGCCTTTTTAGAAGCAGTGTCAGCAGACCAGATCTTGAGCCAAAGAGCCCATCTGGCCACCACAGACATAGGTGAAACCTTAGCGATCATGCGGACCACATCAAAGGCAGCAGCAGAAATGTAGTGTTGAGCCTCAGATATGTTATGTTAGCAAGCAGGCGCAATTTCTCTGAGGTAGATGCGTCCTGGCGGACAGCCGTGGTGAGCTGTTCAGTCCAGACTGCAATAGCCCGGTTAACCCACGCAATGGAAAAAGCAGGCCGCATAGCGGATCCTGCAGTCGCAAAGATAGACTTGAGAGTAAGTTCAAGCTTTTTGTCGGTCCAATCCTTCAAAGCGGAAGCGTCGGAAACAGGCATGTTGGTAGACTTAGAAAGCCTAGAAACAGGAGCATCCACCTTAGGGGGATGGACCCACTTAGCAAGCGCAATCTCCGAAAATGGGTAAAGCTTAGCAAATTTCCTGGCCACAGAAGCAGCCTTGTCCGGTGATTTCCACTCATCTGAAACCAGCCGGTCCAGAGTGGGATTAGGAGGAAAATAAGTCAGGGGCTTAGGAGGCTCCTGAAAAACATCAGAGGGATCAGTTGGGACCTCCTGAACCAGGGGAATATTAAGTGTGGTTAAAACAGCTCTGATCAGGCCCTCAGCAGAGAGGTCAGGATCAGCCTCAAATGGGTCCCCAATATCCCTGGAAGACACTAACACAGTACCATCCTCCGCATCAGTGTCAATGAGCAATTCCTCATCAGAGGAGTCAGAGACATCAGGTGCTCCCTGGGGTTTAGGCAGGGAAGATCTGATACCAGAGGGGGCCTGCTAGGCCTGGATGGCCCCTTGTATCTGGGATGGAAAGAGTTGAAGTGTGGACCTAAGGTCCCTAGTTGCCGCCTTAAACTCTTGCATCCAAGCTGGCTCAATAGCATGGCTGCAGGTCCCTGGGTTGCTGGCAGGAACTTCAGAACATGTTGGGCATAAATGACCAGAGAACTCCCTAGGTAGCCCTGAGTGACAGGAAGAGCAATGCGCAATGGGGGATACGGATACCTGAGCCTCCTTAGTTTAGGTCTAGCCCCTAGCTCCAGTGGTATAGACATACAGTGTCAAAATAACCAACTGAACAATAAATCACCCAATACAGTGTTTATAGATTAAATTTTCACCCCACAAATGCTAACTATAGACTTATCTGGCAGGTGAAGGGTTAATCTGCAGAGGAGAGGAGGAGAGTCCAAGCCCTGCGTAGGATACTTGCCAAAAATGCTGAGAAAATGGCTGCAACGACGGGAGCCAATCAGAAAATAGGCGCAAAGCAAGTGCTCATGGGAAATGTAGTTTTTCCCAAAAAGTATCCTAAACAGTGCATGAAGCCCCCTGAGCCCCCTAAAACACAAGAACTGTAAACCGGATGATAGAGCAAGGGTAGACAAGTAAAATGAGCCATCTCTGAAGTCGCTAGCACAAGCGGTTGCAGAGATACGTCCCAAACAGTGCAGTCCCATAGGAATGAATGGAGCAATGGCATCTATGCGGTAAAGCGCGCCTTTAAAGGCACAGTACACAATTTTGGCAACTCATAAAATAAAACATAAAAACATGTAAAACAGCAAGTGAACATGTAAAGATACAGAATAAACACTAATCCAATAGGAATAGAGCCATAAAACCCCCCAATAGTGTCAACCAGCAGCTAAAGGGTTAAGTTACCACAGAAACGTGCTCCAAACACCCAGACAGACACACATATATACCCATTGAGTGCAGGAGTGCACAATGAGAACTCCAAACATCCACCCCTGTGCGGAGGGGTGCTGTGGGACAAGTGGACCTACAGCACTGAAAGGGTAGCTATCACGGTGCCCGTGATTGCTGCAGTTCCTTGTCTGTCACCAGTAGGGGGCTTCTATTGGCTGTCTGCAGATAGCCCGCCTCTTATTGCCTATTTAAACCTGGATTGGGCACCCTTTGAGTGCCCTTTCGTGTTGTTTCTGACCTTCTTGCTATCACTATGCCAGTGATAGCTGGGCCTCTGTTCCAGTGTTCCTGAGTTCCTGATCTCATGTGTTCCTGAGTTCCTGATCTCTACTGTTCCAGTGTTTCCTGCATGCTGAAGTACTTCCAGTCCTGGTTCCGGCCTAGTCTCTGGTGTTGCAGTTCCTGCTGAACTTCTCTGCTGTTTCCTGACCTGACTGATCGTTTCTGGTTCCTGTCATCGCGTCGCCTGTCTCCTGTATCCTGGCGACCTCCTGCCTGGTCACGTCGGCGACATTGCTCATTACTCCAGTATGCGGTCACTGGTTTGCTCCACAGCCTATCGGCTATACAATTCTGTGTTGGTCCCAGCGTGCGGACGCTGGTTTGCTCCTAAGCCTTGCGGCTAGGCAAACTCGCTTGTTACACCAGTGTGCGGTCACTGGTTTGCTCCAAAGCCTAGCGGCTATACAATCCTGTGTTGGTCCCAGCGTGCGGACGCTGGTTTGCTCCAAAGCCTTGCGGCCATACAAACTTGCTTGTTACACCAGTGTGTGGTCACTGGTTTGCTCCAAAGCCTATCAGCTATACAATCCTGTGTTAGTCTCAGCGTGCGGATGTTGGTTTGCTCCAAAGCCTTGCGGCTAGACAAACTCGCTTATTACACCAGTGTGCGGTCACTGGTTTGCTCCAAAGCCTATCGGCTGTACTATCCTGTGTTGGTCCCAGCGTGCGGACGCTGGTTTGCTCCAAAGCCTTGCGGCTATACAAACTCACTTGTTACACCAGTGTGCGGTCACTGGTTTGCTCCAAAGTCTATCAGCTATACAATTCTGTGTTGGTCCCAGCGTGCGGACGCTGGTTTGCTCCTAAGCCTTACGGCTATACTAACTCGCTTGTTACACCAGTGTGCGGTCACTGGTTTGCTCCTAAGCCTATCGGCTATACAATTCAGTGTTGGTCCCAGCGTGCGGACGCTGGTTTGCTCCAAAGCCTTGCGGCTTTACGATTCCCCTGTTAGTCTCAGTGTGTGTACACTGGGTTGCTTACGATCCCGTCAATTTGCCATTACCATCTGACTGCTGCTACTATCTCTGGGCTGCCCTGCCCGGTATTGGTAAGGCCGGTAGAACCTTTTGCCACATTCCATCTGAGGTTGCCTTACCCGGTATTGGCAGGGCCGGTAGAGCCTACATTATGAATCTATTGAGGCTGCCTTGCCCGGTAATTTGGTAAGGCCGGTAGAACCGTTATGCGATTCCATCTGCAGGTTGCCTTACTCGGTATTGGCAAGGCCGGTAGAGCCTAACATTCTATTACTTCAGACTGTCCTGTCCGGTATATTGACAGGACCGGTAGAGTCTGCCTTCTGTCTTGTTATATTCTGAATATATCTGTATGTATGTGATTGCCATCCTACGTTATCATTTTATTATTTCAATAAAATTGATTTTTACCTAAAACTTGTGTCTGAGAGTCATAATAAACCGTGACAGTAGCTCGCCTTTTCCTGCAGTCTTCTGTCTTCAGATTACCATGGGATAAGAAGTACCTCAGTGGGTAACTCCTGGGGAAGCACTTGTACCCAAGATTTTCCCCCTCAGGACTAAAGGTCCACATAAATAGTCCTGGGGGGGCATTTGTCAGTCATGGTAATCTGCCTAATGGCTGGTATTCCATTTCTGACAGAAAATAACAAAAAAAATAAAACTATTGTAGAACTGTCCTTCAGCCTCGTTACTCCAACGAGGAACAATTCATTCTGGAGCTGGTTGGCTAGCTGCAGCCTAAGGAGGGAAGGGAGGCTCCACCCCCTGCATACACTTTGTGAAATGTTCCTGCCTACCACTAGAGGGCTTCGCCTCCCAGAGTTACCAGTAAACTGTATTGGATGACAGTGAAAAGGCTGTCACCACGACAGGCCAGATGGGCACTATTCCTGTCCAGATTTAATTTTGTGGTCTCATATCTCCCTGGGTCCAAGAATGTTCGAGCTGATGCTCTTTCTAGGCAATTTGGGCCGGACTGGGAGACTGACAGTGGTCCAGTACCTATCATTCCTCCATATTGCATTTTGGCCACCATATGCACAAGCATCACATCTCCCTTGGGCGAAGAGATCTCGGCTTCCCAAGGCAGTGCTCCAGCAGAGAAACCTAGTGGTAAATGTTTTGTGGCCGAGCCTTTCCATTCCAAATTACTGGAAAATTACCGCTCTTCGAGGGCAGCTGGACATATTGGTCGTGACCAACTGATCTGGTCTATCTCTCAGATATTTTGGTGGCCCAGTATGAGAGCAGATTGTACGTTTTTTGTGGAAGCCTGTTCTGTTTGTGCCAAAACCCCAAGACACCTTCCTCTGTTGTTGCTCCAGACAGTTCCAAATGATTAGCGCCCATGGTTGCAAGTATCAATTGATTTTATGGTGGAGTTGCCAGTATCCAAGGGGTGTATGGTCATACTAATGATAGTGGACCGCTTTTCCAAAATGGCTAATTTTGTCCCTCTCCAGGGACTCTCTTCCTCAAAAGAATTGGCTATGGTATTTGCTAGAGAGGTGTTCCGACTTCATGGAGTACCCAAGGTTTTTCTATCTGACCGTGGGAGTCAGTTCGTGTCAAGGTTCTGGACTTCTGTGATCAGATGGGCATAAAACTGTCATTTTCCTCGGCCTATCATCCCCAGAAAAATGGTGCTGCTGAAAGATCCAACCAGGGGTTGGAACAGTTCTTGCGCTGTTTTATCTCCGACCATCATAATTGGGCTGACCTGTTGCCGTGGCTGAGTTTGCCAGGAACTGTGCCATAAACTCCTTGTCCAGGAGCTCACCTTTCCTGATTAACTATGGGATTAAACCATCCTTGCTCCCAGACTCCTTTCAGGCTCAAGAGATTCCGGCTCTGGATGAGCATATTAGGCATCTCCGCTCCACATGGGCACAGGTTCAGAATGCCTTGCGTAGGTCCTCTGAGCACTACCAGAAACATGCAGACCGCAGGAGGCATCCTGCTCCTGTTTTCCAAGTTGAGGATAGAGTGTGGCTGTCCTCCAGAAACCTGTACCTACAAGTACCCTGTAATAAGCTGGCTCCACCTTTTGCAGGTTCTTTCTGGGTACTTTGGAGAGTGAACCCTATCTTTTATGCCTTGGACCTTCTTGGTATGCCTTGGTATGCCTTGGTATTCACAATGTTTTCCATGTGTCCCTATTGAAGCCTTTGGTATGTAACCGCTACACTTCTGCTCCTGTGGTGCAGAGTCCTGTTCGCATCCAAGACCATGAGGATTATGAAATTCAAAATATTCTAGACTCCCGTAGAGTGCATGGGCGCATTCAGTATTTTGTGCATTGGAAGGGCTATGGCCCTGAAGAGCGTTCCTGGGTGAATCAGTCTGATATTCAAGCTCCTGTCCTGCTGCATAGATTCCATAGTAAATTTCTTAACAAAGTGGGTTCTTTCCCACGGGGGAGTGATTATTGAGGGGGGGTACTATCACGGTGCCCATGATTGCCTCCAGCTTCTGTGTGTGCAGGCAACACTCTTTACTTCCTGGTTGTAGCAATGTAACACATTCGCTATTCTTACAGGCTACGGATTGTTGCCAGAGTCAGTCTCTGCCTACTTGCTAGACCTTGAAGGCCTCAGCCTGCCACTACTACCTTGCCCTTTCGTGGTGTACCAGTGCGCTATAGCTCTTGTTATTCCAATGCTTGATTCTCGTGCATGGTTTCGTCTGACTTCAGCTCCGCTTGATCTCTGACTGCTCTCCATTCTGGTTTGACTCCTGGCTCTGGCTGACTACCCGCTCCGATCTGACTCCTGGCTTTGGCTGACTACCTGTTCCGGTTTGACTCCTGGCTCTGGCTGACTACTCTTTCCGGTTTGACTCCTGGCTCTGGCTGACTACCCGCTCCGATCTGACTCCTGGCTTTGGCTGACTACCTGTTCCGGTTTGACCCCTGGCTCTGGCTGACTACTCGTTCCGGGTTGACTCCTGGCTCTGGCTGACTACCCGTTCCGATCTCACTCCTGGCTTTGGCTGACCACCTGTTCCGGTTTGACTCCTGGTTCTGGCTGACTACTCGTTCCAGTTTGACTCCTAGCTCTGGCTGACTACTCTTTCCAGTTTGACTCCTGGCTCTAGCTGACTACTCGTTCCGGTTTGACTCCTGGCTCTGGCTGACTACTCGTTCCGGTTTGACTCCTGGCTCTGGCTGACTACTTGTTCCGGTTTGACTCCTGGCTCTGGCTGACTACCTGCTCCAATCTGACTCCTGGCATTGGCCTACCACCTCCGCTAGCATTCTCAGTGCCTAGACGATTCCTCTGTCTAGAGGTGTACAGTTGTGTCAGTCCTTGTCACTGACTTTCCCATTGCCTACATCTTGTACTGTGCCAGTCACCCTAGCGTTCTAGGGCGAGTCTGTCTCTGTTGCCTGTCCAGTCACCCTAGCGTTCTAGAGGGATTTCCCTCTGTTTCCAGGGGCTTTACAGCTGCTCCTGCACTACTAGCTACTACCATCCTTGCTACTAGAATTTACCGGCAGTCAGAGTGGTACTCTATCTGCCTCCAGTCTGGTGATCCTGTCCTTGTCCTAACCTGCCCCGTGAAGGTTGAGCAAGTGTCCAGTCACTGTCCTCATATCTGGCCCTGTGAAGGTTGGGGAAGTGCTATTTATTTTATTGTTTTACCATTTTTGTACTTGTCAGAGTTGTTATTTTGAAGTCACTCCATGACAGAAACCGGTTTTGTTTTATTAAAGGCAACTCACATAACAATATTCCTTAGACCTTAATTAGCATAGTTTATACAGTTTCTGGGGCAGGTATTCTTATACACTGCTGCCAACTCTATCATAATTAATTATAAGGATCAATTAACCCTTTCTATGCTGCTGTCTTCAAATATTGTTACCAAACACTCCTGTTTATGCTGGGTAATACTGTTTTTATGATATTGGTTCTAGAATTACTGTGTGTCTGTTTCAAAAACATATCTAAGTATATGACAGTCATGTAAAAATATATATTTTTGTGTCAATTGGTGGTTACGCATTCATATAATTTCTGATTACATTTTATATCAAGTATATTTTACTTATATTTTTGCACAAATATGCATAATTGATTATTTCAATCAATTCTTTACTGTGAAGCAGAGTGTGAATACCTAGTATTGTGTAAAGTTATCAAATTAATTTAATATTATTATTATATCTATTTATGTGACGATATACAGCCTAATTCCTTTATATCCTCAATATAAATTTGGAGGCACTGCCGAGATCTATACCCAGGGTTGATACATTTGTCAAATAATTTTATTGGCAGATATATTACATAGTAACATATCTGTGTATAACATGTCTCAATCTAGTTCTTCTGTGACAAGTAGATCACATTCCAGAAGACGACATGAGGTTGGCTTTAAAAGCCAGGTTAATCAGTGCAATCCATTTTCACCTGAAACTCAAAAGTGATGTGCAACAATGGAATAATGATATTAAGTTAAGAGTAGAGACCCAATTTGACCAGATTTGCAACACCATAGTTTTTATTATAAAGCTTTAATTGTCTAGAAAAAACCACTACAAAGGAGTTGGACATACAAGTATTGCTGCTAGTACCAGCATTACTAAACATTCTAGCTGGTCATAAAAACAGACTGGATTATTGGCAAAAAAGGTATAGAACTAATAAAACAATCACTTAAAGCCAAGACCGAAAGAGTCTTTGAGTTAGAGAATGATGTGCATGATTATCACAAAATGTTAAGGCCATATGCCGAGGTAAATCAGTCTCTCCAGTACCAGATAGATGGGCTAGAGAGCAAATGTAAAGATACACTGGAGAAGTTGAGGCCTGCAAAAGGACAGCATACTATTCTCAGTGCTGACCTTTACAATGGAAAACTGCAGGAGCAAGTGTTTGAGTACCAATCCATCTGTAGTGCCTCTAAGGGGACATGTCAGTGGATCAGGATATCTTGTCCAGGCAGGTGCAGGAATTGCCAGAGAGAATACAGGCCTTTACGGTTTCTCAAACTGGCAATCCTCCTTCTGAGCAGGAACAGGGTATTAGTCCTGATAGGAAAGTACAGGCCCAACCAACTATATCTGGCAGTAATCAGGATCATTCACCTGGGGAGGGAGGGGATGTTGACCCTCATGAATCACACTTCATGCGGAGGTGTGATGAGGAGGGTAGCATCCCAGAACAATTCTCACACAATACATCTTAGAGTATCTTAACAGATAACAGATTAATCCATTAACAGGAAACCACAAACCTAACAGGAGGACTAGGCCCACACTGAGTAGGTCTGACCAGGAGGAGAAGTCAAACCTTGTATGTGAGAAAACAAAGACAATAAGGTTTATTAAGGACACTGTGCCAGTTTTTCGGATGAAGTCTAAAGTGTCTGTCATTTAGAGCATTATGTTGCGGTGCTTGAATCTGTGGGCCTTACTTCTGACCATCACAAAATGTATTATGTGTCTTGGGTTTTTGAAATTTCAGAGGGTTTTTTCTTCAGATCATTGAGTGATATCTATATCACCACAATGGGGAGAAACTGTTGAGGAAATAATCCTAGCATTCCTGCCCTGTAAAACCCGCCTTGAGGCTACATGTGCTATCTATGCACTAAAAGGTAAGCCAGACCAGGACCCCAGGTAATTCTTGTCAGAACTAAAATGTATATATTTCCTTGCTGATAAGGATGCAGATCTTCAGTCTGTTGAGTTTAGGGATTTATTCTTTAATGCTCTGCCCAGGTATATGAGAACCAATCTAGCCAGGGATTATTCACCCATGCTGCCATTAGATTGGCTACTCACTCAGGCTCTTAAAGGGGATATATCATCTTATAAGACATTTTACCATATGTTTTGTTAATAAAGTAGTAATAGGAAAGTTTTTTTTTATGGAAGTACTTTAAAAGATATTCTATCTTCATGCTTTGCTGGTCTGCATAATGTAGCATGCTGAATCACCAGCAAAGCTCTTGTTCACTTCCAAATTCTCCTCCCACCTCCCTCCCAGCTGCCCCAGGGAGCTCGATCACGTTTCCCTACGGCGTGGTGTGAATGGCTTCTATCATTATATCAAGCTCCGGTTAGCATTATACATCCCCTTCAAGCTGTATAATGCTCAGCAGAGTGAGAACACCCCAGCTAAGGACAAGAAGCCAATCTGTGGCGGAAACTTTGGTTGAGGAACGCTTGCCATTTGAATCTGGCAAGAGAACCTATGCAGAGGTGTTAAAATCTCCACAGGTTCATAATCAGGCACCAGTTAAGAAGGAGTCTGCCTCTGTTAGTTCCCAAGGGTCTAATGAATCAACTCGTAAAAAGCCATTTTTCAAAAAGTACCAGGGTTATAATAAAAAAACAAAATAAATCTGCTAAGTTTCCTAAGAGGTTTCAAAAGGGTAAAACCTCTAACAATCAGGGGTCTAAATCCCAGCAGCCTCAGCAACCCTATAAGTCTGATTCTGGGAACCAAGGTCAGAAGCAGGTAAGTCTTAGGGTCCATGTTAACAACCTTACATACATAATGACCAAGATGATGGCTAACGTGGCACAGCTAGGTCAAAACCCTAGTTCTAATGAACAGCAGGAATCTAACCCTTTTTTAGGGATAGCTCCAGGAGTGGTGGCTGCCACTCAATAACAGAACACCAGGATAATGGTAAGCAGACCTTAAGGGAAACGAATACCATTGCTTTTCCCTATGTAAAGTCCTACAACGACCGATAATATTTTAACCAAAAGTAATGCTAACATGTTTTCTTTACAGGATGTAAATGCTTTGCTTGACTCTAAAAATTCTTCCTTATCTCACCCACAGCTAGGTACACATAAGTCCATCCCTGATGATGTCACTTCTTTTCCCTGCATGTCTTCAGAACAAATGGAGAAGGAAGAGGAGTGAAGAGGGATGCTTCAGCTGTACAACCTGACCAGATGGTCAGCAAGTCTTCTCCATCAAATTCAGGAGATAACCTTTGCAGGCAGTGGAGGGATTCTAAGACAATTTTACATCGTAATTATTTATGTAAAATGCATGAATATGAAGGGAGATATTTTATAGCTGTGCCCTTGCAGGAGATTGATGATATAATTATTTCAAGCCTCCTGGATACCGGGTCGCAACTTCACAAGCTACCATATTGTCTAGCTCCCATTATTATCAAATTATGGAGCATGCTACTGTAAAGCCTGTGCTGAAAGCATTTGATGGATCCCTAATAAGAGTAGGAGGTAAACCCTTAAACATTCTGGGAACCACATGGTTAAAATGTAAAATCGGTAATAAATCATTCACACATAAAGTCACAGTAGTTGAAGTTCCCTATAACACGTTAATTATAGGTGCTGATCTGCTACTGCGTTTAAGTCCTGTTATAGACTGTGTAAATAATGTCATCTGGTTACAGGTTAAAACCCCAGTCAGATATGAGTGGGCGTTCCAATGCACCCATAGAAATGGCCATGAGGTAGAGGAAACTAGGGATACTATTGAAATTCATTTTGAAAATTTCCAGAACCCTAACCTCACTGTTTTACAGATGCCTGATACAAAGGATGAAAATATGGAAGGTGACCTCTCCATCATGGTGTTACCAGAACAGATTCAGAATGTGAAGCTAGAAGGCGATGTCTTAACCATCTCTCTTCACAGATCACCCCCTGAGCCAACAGACCCAGAGATTCATTCTCAGTATCTGACGTCTGTTGACAATACAGGATTGAGTTGTTTGTTTCCTTACAGGTTAAAGGCTAGGGGTGAATCAGACTAAACTGAATTTGAAACTGGAACACAGTTACATTAGTAACAGACTACTGATGGAGGTAAGAGAGCCTATGCATATTAAGTATCTTGAGCCATATGATAATTGGGTACATGACCTAGATGACAATACCACAAGATACACCATTGTTGCTAGATGTCTATTATCTATATTGCTAGGTGATAGGTCTGTAAAACATGTTTTTCTTGTAATGGAGGAACCCCAACAACAGATCTATATAGACAACAATTTAATATATCATTTTACTGTCCAGATTGACCTGGTGAATAATAACCTGTGGACTAGGTTAGAAGGGAATCCCTGTGGATTTCAGGATGACTTAAAAGCCCTGAAGTCATGCCAACTCAAATAGCTAATGAGGTCACTATACTTGGTGAGGCAAGTCAAGTCCCCATATACTTGCAGGTACGTAGTGGTCAGAACCTTAAGAATCCTGATGCATTAAAATGCCTCTCAAATCGGATTCAACAATTATGAGTTTCTATGTCTCATACCCCTATGGTGAGTATTCATAAAAACACCAGTCCACATTGTGGTAAATAATATAACCCCACACAGTATTACCTTAGAAAAGGGAACTGTCATAGGTTTTTCATTGGATTCAGAATACTATAGATTTTGGTTTCAGACTCAAGTAATTGCTCTACTGCTTGATAATTATCTGTCTGAAGAGCAACTGGTTGAGCATATGTTTTACTTCCCCCCAGAGGGACTGTTTTACATTCAATCTGTTTATCCATATAGCCCTGACACAGGTAAATACAGGACTGAAGAATCATCTCTGGTATTTGAACTTCAGCTGGATGAACAAGCGTCCAGAGTATGAAGAGGCTGTGGATAAGGTAAATGCACATGATTTATCCACACAACTTGAGGAAACATATGAATTACATAGGCCTGAAGTATTTCCTGGGTTCAATGATCTACTAGAGGAGCAAATCTCTCTAGCATATGAGTGCTTTGATGACTCTGAATGCCAACAGCTAAGGGAAATCCTTATGGAATTCCAAGAGCTGTTTGCCAAGGATTCATTTGATTGTGGTTTAACCAACTTACATGTCGCCCGCATACAAACTGACCCTAAATTACCTCCTGTATATGTCAAACAGTACCGTCTTCCACTTACGTCCTGTGACTCACTGGCAGAGATCATAATGAACCTCAAAGAGAGGGGCATTATCCGGGCTCATATAATAACACCATCTTGGGAATCCTTAAGCCCATTGGTCAATGGCATTTGTGTGCTGACTTAAGGCAGCTACACAAATGTGTATATATTTCCGGCTGGCCGGTGCCATATACAGATCAATGTTTGGTTCAGATGCAAGGGTCTAAGATCTTTACAGCAATTGACTGCACCCAAGGGTACTGAACCATTAAAGTGAGTGAGGAAGACCAATATAAAATAGCTTTCACGTTTGGAGGAGTACAATACACCTGAGTTAGAATGCCTTTTGGTTATATTAACTTAGGTCATGAGTTTGCCGTGTTCATGCATAAGGCTATGCCTGATGCTATGGATAGGGGAACACTCTACTATGTGGATGATGTACTTTTAGTACTACATTCCACAAAAAGATCACATAGATTAAATATGTATTTAATCAGCTAAAGGAAGCAGTTGTTAAACTGTCGTTCAAAAAGGCACAGATGTGCCGCACCAAAGTTAACTTTGTTGGTCATGAAGTGACCACTGTAGGGTTAAAGAGGAACTACCATGTCAGTCCCAGCTGGAGCCGGCCGGCTGCTAGCAACACCTCCTAGACCCGGCTGGGACTGACAGCGCAGGCGCGCGGACGTCATTCTGGCAAGATTCCGCGCTCCGTGCTACTGACAGCTGGAGAATAAAGCATATATCTATTAAATCAGGTAATAATTCTGGCAACTAGTGCTACTAAGCAGCTAGTTGCCAGAAGGGGACTTAGTTAAACTAAACATTTTGTGACATGGTAGTTCCGCTTTAAACCCACACAGAAAGAAGGCCAAATCCAAAACACCAACTAATCTCAATGAATTGAGATCTTTCCTAGGCATGATGAATTATTCCCAGAAGTCACTGATAATTATTCTGATTTAACAAAACAATTGTTGTTATTATTGAAGAAAGATCAGCCATGGATCTGGGTGAAGCTCAGGAACAAGCGGTGTCCAAGCTCAAGAGTAAACTCACCCAGGCTCCTTGTGATTAAGTGCGACAAGCATGAAACGCGTTAGGCGGTTTATGCGCGGAGAGCGTGTTTTGTAGGAGCTGTTTTTTTCTATGCAATTGTATTGCTTTTATTTTTGCATAATAAAACATTTTTTAATGGAAGAATTGGCAGTTGCACTGGCCGTTTGGATTCCTGCTGGTCCATGACGCTCTCCCAACCAGTGTCGTCCTGTCCAGAAGGAGGTAAGCCATTTTACCTGGAGACAAGATTCACCAATCTTAGTCTCAGAGGGGTTTTATATCAAAAGTAAGACAACCTGAATAAGGTTATTGCTTATGCCAGTAAATCCCTGTCTTCCGTGGAAATAAAGTTAAACGACTGTGAGAAAGCTTTACTTGCTACTGTTTGGGCATTATAGAACTTTTGTAGTGTCATTCTGGGTGAGAAAATCATAATTGAAACCGCACATCAGCCTTTGCTATATTTGCAAAGTGATAGAATAAAGGAAGGACACCTTTCCAATAGTAGGATCACCACTTGGACCTTATCACTACAGGGATGGACATTGGAGATTAGGTACAAGCAAAACCGGAAGAATCCTGCAGCTCAAGGATTAGCCAAGCTCCATGACTGTTCAGCACTTCCTATGGAGACTGCTACAAATGCAGACTATTACCTTGAGGAACAACTGCTTTCCCCCCTATAAAGCATTTGACGAGAATTATTGTATAACTTCCAACCGCAAACAGTGAGTGTTGTTCATACCATGTCATGACTAGTAACCCAAGGAAACTGGCGGCAGATATAGGGATTGCCTGGACAGGTGAGTGCCCTATTATACCCAAAGGACCTCAGAGTTGCCAAGTGGCAGAACTCTGTGCAGTCTATAAAACTGTCCTATTAGCTATTGCGTATAACAAAGGATTTTTTCATCATAACTGGTTCTAATTATGTTCGCCATAGCTTTGTAGAATACCTACCAGGTTGGAAAAGGAACCATATGCTCAGATCCAATAAAAAACCAGTGAAACATGGTAAATTGTTTTTAAAGGTTGACAACCTTGTGATATCAAACGGCCTTACCATCTATTGGAAAAAAACAAGGGTCATTCCAAAGTCCTAGGCCCTGAAAAACAAGGAAATTATCCTCCCTTAAGGGGGAAGCCTTAGACATTTCACATCTACTGTGTTCTATACAGGTAAATGATTTTACCAGGCAACAAGCCCATAACGAAGCAGACAGCCCAGTAGTACAGTGCATTCAAGATTCACCTAGTGAAGAGCTGATTACAAGTCAGAAGGCGGATCCTATCATAGATCTATTTTATAAACACATAGAAGATCCCCTAAACCACTCAATCTCTGAGGAAGATAGTGTGGGAAAGGAAGACTTGAGGATCCTGAAGAGATCCAAGGCTCAATTCCATATTCAAGATGGTCTGTTAATCAGAATATCTAAAAATGGAATGTAGTAATGGGTTGTGCCAACTGCATTTAGAGGTTTAAAGGGATAGTAATACTTCAGTATTACAAATCCCTATATTAAAGCACTTGTAAAAAGAAACGTTTTGCACCCAGTGTCATCTCTCAAACCTTTATGGTTTCAGAGATGAACGCTTCTAAAGTTGCCCTCTCCCTCCCCCTTCCCCGTAGTCAGCATTTTAGCTGACTGCAGGGAAGAGAGTCGTATGACTTTCAGGCGGCTCTCCAGCACAGCCTGATCGCGTTAACAAAAAAAAACTTTCACTGAAATGGTCTTCTACGTGTGCTTGGCTCTGCTGCAGCGCCGCCTGATGATCTCTGACCGGATTTCCCTGAGTCAGCTAAAATGCTGACTACGGGGAAGGGGGAGGGAGAGGGCAACTTTAGAAGTGTTCATCTCTCAAACCATAAAGGTTTGAGAGATGACACTGGGGGCAAAACGTTTCTTTTTACAAGGGCTTTAATACAGGGATTTGTAATACTGAAGTATTACTATCCCTTTAATGCTCTACCATGCCATGGTGCACCTTCTTCAGGTCGTCATGGAGACAAAATCACATGTGAGATTCTACGTGATTATGCATATTGGTCTCATATGCTTAAGGATGTACAAACCAATTGTCAAGGTTGTTTGGTGTGTTCTCAGTTACAACCATATGGTTCCACTCATTGTGCACCACTACAGAAGAGGGAGATGTCATTACCATGGTCTGATATTCAAATAGATTTGAAGGTTGCAACCTCAGTATAATGCTCATCGCAGATTGCTGTAACGTTACAAGCCGTTCACAGCACACTGAAGGGACATGTGAACATGCTCCCTGGGGCAGCTGAGAAGGAGGCGGGAGTAGAAATAGGACAGACTCAAGATCTGTGCTGTGAACATAATGCGGAAGTGCACAGCATAGAAGATAAAATATCTTTTAAAGTAGTTAAATAAAAAAATAAACAAACCGCGTTTATAGTATATACCTTGTATTAACAAAGCATATGGGACCTTCATTTTAGAAGGTGATATATCCCCTTTAATTAGCATAGTTTATACAGTTTCTGGGGCAGGTATTCTTATACACTACTGCCAACTCTATTATAATTAATTGTAAGGATCAATTAACCCTTTCTATGGTGCTGTGTTCAAATATTTTTACCAAATACCTCTGGATACACCCATGCAATGTTTAAAGGGATAGTAATACTTCATTTTTAATAACCGCCATGTTGTAGCCCTTAAAAAATCAAAATTAAAAATCAAAGTTCCCTCTCCTTCTCTCTCTCCTGATGTCAGCGTTATAGCTGACAGCAGGGGAATCCAGTCCCGGGACCGGTGGCGGGTCTGCAGCAGTGGCGAGATTGAGTTATAGAAACAGAAATCCTTCACTGAATGGTCTTCTACGTGTGCTTGCAAACCAAGCACACGTAGAAGACCATTTCAGTCAAGGATTTCTGTTTCAATAACTCAGTCTCGCCACTGCTGCAGAGCTGCCGCTTGCTCACAGACCGGATTCCCCTGCTGTCAGCTACAATGCTGAATTCAGGGGAGAGGGAACTTTGAATGCAGATATCTCGAAAACCATAAAGGTTTGAGAGATGCCGCTAGTCTTGTTTAATTCTGATTTTTAAGGGCTAGTAAAAATGAAGTATTACTATCCCTTTAATCCTGTTTATGCTGGGTAATATTGTTTTTGTGATATTGGTTCTTGAATTAGTGTGTGTCTATTTCAAAAAGATATCTTAGTATATGACTAAGTCATATAAAAAGATATATTTTTGAGTCAATTGGTGGTTACGCTTTCATATCATTTATGATTACATTTTATATATAGTATATTTCACTTAAAGGGATAGTAATGTTTCATAATAAAAGCAGCTCCAATTAATCGTCATAGTATTTGGGCTATGGAGAGCGTTATTTCAGTACTGTCAGAGTTGTAGTTCAAGAGTAATTGAATGATAAAGTATCCCCCTCCCACCCCTTTTACTGATGTAACACTGCTCAGCTCAGAGCAGCAGGGTGGTGTCCAAGTGGATTGCAGAGAGGGACAATCTTCAATTAGCATAAGAGAAAAACATTGAAAACCTGTCCAGGGGGACAGGGCTTTCATTATTCTCAAAGTAAGATAATTGTCCCTTGCTGTGAACCGTCTGGTCTTTAGACCAGATTCCACATCTGAGGGGAGGTGGCTTACACTAGGTAAAAGGGGCAAGAAGGGGAAACTTTATCATTCAATTACTCTTGAACTACTGCTCTGACAGTATTGAAATAACACTCTCCATGGCCCAAATAATATGAACATTAATTTAAGCTGCTTTTTTGTGAAACATTACTATCCCTTTAAATAAATTATATATATTTTTGCACAAATATGCATAATAGATTATTTCAGTCAATTCTTTACTGTGAAGTAGCGTGTCAATACTTAGCATTGTGTAAAGTTCTCAAATTAATTTAATATTATTATTATATCTATTTATGTGAAGATATACAACCTAATTCAGTCTCCTGTTTAAAGGGATAGTAATACTTAAAATGTAAAAAAAAATATGTTGTAGGGTTTATCCCCCTGAGTAAAACAAGAGTACTCCCACTGCTGAGAGGTGTTTTATTCAAAAGTTATTAATTTTCAAAGTTGAATTTTTTAGGTGCAATATCACAGTGGCCTGAAATTGTACAGTGGTGCTGTTGCTACATGATCCTATGGACAACTCTGGTCAGTTGACCATAAATCTCCATAGGATGGTGTAGCAACAGCGCCACTGTACAATTTCAGGCCACTGTGATATTGCACCTAAAAAATTCAACTTTGAAAATTAATAACTTTTGAATGAAAGACCTCTCAGCAGTGGGAGTACTCTTGTTTTACTCAGGGGGATAAACCCTACAACATATTTTTTTTTACATTTTAAGTATTACTATCCCTTTAAAGGGGATCTCTAAAACGTTGTTCATTAAAAAAAAACAAAAACATTATCAGCGCAAAAATGTATATTTAAAAAGTGCCCAGCAGCCTACTTCTGGTTTGCCGAAGCTTGCCGAACAGATGCTGCTCCTGTCCCACTACTCATCATCCTCCGATGATGGAGGCTGTCTGTCACTAAGCTGGAGCGATCTTATTGGCTAGATATCGATCTCTGCCAATGAGATCACTCAAGCTTAGAGAAAGAAAGCCTCCATCATCGGAGAATGCTGGGTAGTGGGACGGGAGTGGAGGAAGTGCTGCAAGCAGGAAGTAGGCTGCCGGACATTTTTAAACATTACATTTTGCGCTGATAATGTGCTTTTTTTTTTTTTTTTTTTTTTTAAATGAACAACATTTTAAATGTTTTGGCTAAATGCTCTAACTAATGAGCATTACTTATATATAGGTGATAGATCCCCTTTAACCCTTTCCTGTATATCCTCGACAGAATCAACGGGATATCTGGACTAGAATAATTCCTTTACTGGATTAATGTATTAGACTACATACCTTTGGACTTTTTCAACACTTGTTATATGTAAAGATAAATAATATTTTTTTTTCTTTTTCATAATCTTTTCAGGCCAGAGGGGTACGCCTCAATGCGTTGTGTACCCCTCTGGCACCCAAAGGATTAATATATAAATAATATAATGTACTTTTAGCTGAGCCATTAAGTGTGGATCTGATTACATGACTAAAATTATTGTTACATGCATTTTTGATTCTGTTTGGAATCAGTGTGCTTTGATTTGTTAGTGTCACATTGATTTCAGTAGGTGGGCTCTTATTTTCTGACTGCACTTGTCGTCAATCAGAGATGATATTGTTATCACCCTGAGATGAATACTGAGTTTTGTTTTAGACAATGGAACCTCATTATTTATTATCTAAATTGCTAGGTTGGGTCTAATTAAGTTGTCTACTTGTCTTGGAAATACTTATGCTTACCTTTACTATGGCCATATGAATTTGACTGCATCATCTAAATAATTCTTCAGTATATCCAACTGTATAAGAGGATTTGCCTGTTAAATCCCTTTATCTTAGTCCATATGACATACATGTACCATGGGGAGGAGATATTCTTCCAAGTTCTTGGTAGTGGAGCCTTCCCTTCTCCTTATCAGGCTACCCTAGCCCCACCCTAAATAGGACAGCGAGAAAAAGGTAAGCTTCTGTGAGCAATAAGACCCACAAAGGACTCCCACGTCCAGCCAATTGAGACCAAGCGACGGACCCTTTCACTGGGTGGAAGACATGTCATATGGACTAAGAGAAAAGTATTTAACAGGTAAGAGAGAAAAGAGGATTTTAATATCGTCCATTATGGCATACAGGTACCATGGGGATATACCAACATAGAGCTCCCAGGGTGGGAGAAAAGACCTAGCGCCGGTCCCCACGATACCAGAGTGCCCTAGGACTATCCAGAACTAGGAACAGTCCCAAACATAACTAAGTGTCAACGGACACGGAATAACAATAGCTCAGCACACAAGAACATGAGCCAGTCAGGCTCAAACAGAAAAAGAACAGTAAGACACGTGAGAGATTAGGCCCATAGACAGGCAGAACTGCCTGCAGAACCTTCCTACCAAAAGTGGTTTCAGCCAAAGCCAGAAGATCAACACGATAGTGTTTGGCAAATGTATGCATTGAGGACCAAGTTGCAGCTTTGCACAGCTGTTCAGCAGAGGTCTGATTCTTGTACACTCAGGAGGCCCAAACAGACCTGGTGAAGTGTGCTGTAACACGAAAGGGAACAGAATTCTTCCTGAGTTTGTAAGCCTTGCGAATGGTAGACTTAATCCAGGATGCAATAGTGACCTTGGACGCAGACTTACCTGCCCTAGGACCCTCAGGGATGACAAACAAGGCATAAGCCTCATGCAGAGACTCAGTATGGTGCACATAAAACTTGAGACAGTGCACCAGATCCAACAAGTGGAGATCCCCCTCCTTGTAAAATGTAGGGTCAGGATAAAAGGAAGGCACAACAATATCCTCATTGATGTGGAACTCAGAGACCACCATAGGAAGGAATTCCTGGGATGTACGAAGAACAGCCTTGTTCTTGTGAAACACTGGGAAAGGCAGCTTGCAAGACAAAACCTGCAACTCAGTAAAAAGCCATCTTCCATGTCAATAGACGTAGAAGAATGGTAGCAAGGGATACAAAGGGAGGCCACTGCAAAACACCCCAAACCAGGTTAAGGTCCTACTGGGGTGTGGGAGCCTTGTAGGTAGGGAAATCATGAGTAATCCCCTGAAAGAATACCTTGACATCTAGCAAGATGGCAATGCCTCTCTGGAAAAATACAAAGAGAGCAGAAGTATGAACTTTTAAGGAACTCAGACCGAGTCCTTTGTTCACACAGTCCTGCAAAAAAGACAGGACCAACAGAAGGTCAAAGGCATGTGAAGACAGATCCCGTCTGAACACCAAGAATAAAAATGGACCAAACCCTGTAGTAGGCCTTAGAGGAAACAGTAGCAAAGAAAAAACAGAAGGCGCTCCTAGTGCAAAAACTTCAGGAATCAACCCACACTTTCCCTTTTAGGTTATACTCACAATTTAAATTGGTCAACTCAACAAATATATGATGGTTGACACACATACATAGGGGATATATTTAAAGCCGTCCCCTATACAGCAATGAATATCTTCACCTCCAGGCTGCTCCTCAAAACCACTCCAAGAGCACGTAACACATGTAAAAAAGACAGAAGAGGGCGCCCGATGGTGCCTTATATCTTTCAAATAAGCACAATAGAATGTGATCAATCAGTTATATACTCACAAATGTAGTGGCTATGAAAAGACTTATGTCCTTCCACAGCTAAACACGCCTACAGAGAAAAACCTGTCTCTGCTCAGGGAACTGGGTACTGGAACGATGAATTTCACCACTCTGCTGTGTTTGTATTCCGCAATTGTTTATTAAAAAATATGTATATATAAACTCCAAATGTGACAAATGGAGAGATATTAAAATATACAAATTGAAATAAAAACATATATAAAGTGAGCCCAAAAAATCGTATAACGTTTCGTGGTACTAAGACCACTTCATCAGATTAAGCTCAAACTCAAATTAATCATAAAAAAGCAACAATCCAAGTACCCATATTTAAACATTCCCTATCCTATCACAATTAAAACTTACATTTCAAAATGATTGGCCAAGACGTTCCCATAGTTCTCTGGTAGGCTTTCCACACGACCGCATAGTTAAACTCACCTGTTTATAATTAAACATTTACCTTAACTTATTCACTATATTCAATAACCGTTGTGAACCGGTTCTTCTTATGCATAATACACACATGCGCAGTAATAGAGAAACGCACGTACCTAAACTTCCTGATAATATCTCTCTCTTACTCATAAACAATGTTGCCTCACATCCGGATCCGTGTACGAGCACAGTTCCGGGCTGGATGGCATGCGCACAACAATCTGCGCTCCACACGTACACGAGACATTCGGACATGCGCAATGTAACTCTCATATGTTCCATGCGCTCCCGAATGTCACATGATCGCAAGTACTCGGTGGTTTCAATCGAAATCTCCGATATTCTGCATACATAACAAATCGTTCTAAATAACCAACACACCTGTGTGTCCCTCCTCACATCTAATATTGTATATATAAAATAGCATATCCATAATACTATATTACCTTACCATCCCTAAAAACTATTAATACCCACTTATTCTATCTTAATATATAACATAAGACCAATGTCTAATCTTCACACTTAACACTCTACCTATATTACTACTAAATAAGTGTATTAACTCTGCTCAGCTATAATATGCACTAAATCATAAGTGCTCATGATAATAAAAAACCTAAAATATATATAAATCAAATGTAATTCTATTATGATTTTAAAGATATATAAAAAATAAAAAACCTCAATCTAAATGACACAATACTGATACCTATTCTATAAATGTGTAAATCTATATTAAATATAGAATCAATATCTATTGAATACGTGTTCTCAATCTTATATGTGATTATTTGTGCTAAGTTGTGGTAAGTATGTATTTTATTTAAAAATCACCATGCCATTTCTATATTTTCATTTAAGCCTCTAGGGCTCAACGTATCTAGTCTATAGATCCAGTAAGACTCACGCATAATGAGTCTCTTGAGTCTATTTGGTTTGGCAGAAGGAACGATCCATTCTATAGGAATTACTTTCAAACCTTTTGGATCACCATTATGTTTTTCAGCAAAATGTCTGGAAACACTATGCAACAAATATTTTTTCTTTATATTACATCTATGCTGTCCAAACCTAGTTCTTAAACATTGTGTGGTACGCCCAACATACTGCAGATTACACTCGCATGTCAAAAGATAAACTACATATCGTGTTGCACACGTCATATATGCAGTAATATCAAAATTTTCACCAGTAACCACTGAACCAAAATTTTTTGCTTTGTTAACAATGAAAGGACATGTTAAACACCGATTGGATAAACATCCAAATACCCCTACTGTCATGGGATTTAAACTCTTCTCACCCGGGACATTCTTAAATCCTCTCATCATGCTATTCACCCCAATTTGGGTTTTAAGTCTGCTTGGCGCCAAGATATTTTTTAAGGTTTTCGACCTCCTGAACGTAACCCTTGGATTTTTAGGGACTATATCCTTCAAAAGGACATCATTCCTCAAAATACTCCAATGTTTCAACATTATATTCCTTATTTCTTTTGCCTGAGAATTATAATTGGTAACAAAATTTGGAAACACTGTATGTGTATTCTGACCTTTTACCTGATTTATTGTAGATTCATAATTTTTAGCCTTTAAAAAAGAATCATCTACTAACTCATGAGGATAATTCTTCTCAAAAAATCTTTTCTTCAATATATCCGATTGTGCATTATAATCGTCCAATGTGGTGCAGTTTCTTCTAATACGTCGAAATTGGCTATAGGGTATATTCCTAAGCCAGGGTTTATGATGACAACTATGAAAATCTAAAAAACTATTAGAATCAACTGTTTTAAAATGAGTACGTGTACAAACTATTTGTGATGGTTCTCCTCTAAGTTCCAAATCGAGAAAATGCACCACATTGGATTCCACAGTGCTAGTAAACTCCATATTCCATGGATTATCGTTCATATAGGTAACAAATTGCTCGATACCATCTTTTCCACCCCTCCACACAACCAAAATGTCATCTATATACCTGCGATAGAGCACCAAGTTCGCGCCAAAGGGACAATTATTATAGATCTTGAAGTGTTCAAAATAACCCATAAAAAGGTTAGCATAACTTGGCGCGAACTTGGTGCCCATCGCAGTACCCTTCACTTGAAGGTATATCTGGTTATTAAACTCAAAATAGTTGCGTGAAAGGGTGAAGTTAATGGCCCGAACAATGAAATCAACCTGAGTCAAAGGCATGAGTGGATCTTCCATCAAAAAAAACCTTGCCGCCTCTAGACCCCCCTGGTGTGGTATGTTTGAATATAAACCCACGACATCAAGAGTTACCCAATAGAAGTCACTCTCCCACTTAAAGTCACCCAACAAAGATAAAACATGAGAAGTGTCTCGAAGATAGGATTTCAATCCCAAAACTCTCCTCTGGAGATGAAATTCAACATAAGCTGAAAGATTCGCAGTTAAAGATCCAATCCCAGAGATAATGGGCCTGCCCGGAGGATCGGAGAGAGACTTATGTATCTTAGGAAGATGGTAATATATCGCCAATTGGGGATCAGATGGAAATATAAAATCTCTCTCCGAAACTCCAAGCAGACCCACATCCACCGCTTCATCCAACAACTCCTTAAGTTCCTTCAAAAACATAGTGGTAGGATCAATATCAAGAGGTCTATAATAGACATCATTAGACAAGATCTTATAAGCTTCTTTCAAATAATCAGCCCTATCTTGAATGACCACACCTCCTCCTTTGTCTGCAGATTTAATCACTATCTGTAAATTATTACTCAAGTTTTTCACTGCCTTTCTTTCTTCTAGAGTCAAATTATTGGATTTCTCTAACTGCTTGATAGTTAACTTTCTAAAATCATCCATTACCACCGTCTGAAAGACACTCACATGATCTCCCTTGATTTCTATAGGAAAGAATGTGGATTGTGATTTCAAGCCAGATGGAACGGGACTCTCCAGAATAAAATTGGTCATATCATCTAAAAAAGGATTCAAAGTGTCATCATCAGCACCACCAATCAAATGATCAGTTTCAATAGAAGTGCAATTTCCTACCCTAAAATTTTTTTGGGCAAAATATCGTTTAAGTGTCAACTTTCGTATAAACTTTTGCAAATCTACAAACAAATCATACATATTGGGATCTGAAGTGGGACAAAATGACAACCCTTTCTCCAAAACTCTAATCTCAACGGGTGTCAATGTATAACTCGAAAGGTTAAATACATTGTTTAATTTGAATCTGTTCGAGTCTTTTTTGATTGAGAAACCTCCACCTCTACCTCTTCTACCTCTGTGTTTCCTCTTTTGGAGACATTTTCTTCTCTCAGAGGTAAATATCGATTTTGAAGTCGCCACCACGGACTTGGTGGATTCGGAGTGTTTATTCTGGTCCCCAAAAAAGGGAATCACAGCGGGAGTTGTTACCTCTTTTACACATCCAGATGATCCCGTTGAGGTACCTTCCTCTGGATCCATATAACCTGAACTTAAGTCTATCAATTCATCAGAACCACCATTTGTAATCTTAGCATCCACTTTATTTTGTGGATTACTTTTGACTCCTTCACGTGTAGTTTTAATATTGACATCCTTTTTCGATGAAACCTCTACCTTTTTATTTATATTTCTCTTGTCTTTATACACATACTTATTTTCTCTATTCTGAGTTCGCTTCGCATCATCATGTGGAACCCTACCACTCGAGATCTTATTTGTTTCAGAACGCCTTGACCAATTTCTAACACATTTATTCTTATAATCAAACTCATCTCTGAGTAATTTCTTCTTTTTTCTCTCTACAATGTCATTTTGATATTTGGAGATGCTATTGTTCACCTGCTCCTCCAATCTCACACACTCTCCCGTATGTTTAAATTTATCAATCTCTTGATTCTTAATATCAATTTTCTGATTTATCTCCAACAACTGTGCTTCTCTATATTCTATCAGGAGATGTATGAGGTTAAAGGAGCAAGCGTCCAAAGCATCATACCATCTATCCGTGAAGCTCTCACTTGGAAACGTGGGATTTAACATGAATCTAAGTCCCCTAGGGATCATTTGTTTTTCAAGGTATTTCTTTAAAAGCATGATGTCCCACCAGTGTCTACATTCATCCTTAAGGAGGGACTCAAGCTCTCTAAAAACACCCCGAATATTAGGTCTAGACTCATTGATGTTATTATTTTTCACATTCAAATTTTCAGAAAAGAGCTCCTCGGACAACTGGCTCCGAACTGCAATTCTATCTTTATATCCAAACATGACTTATAGATTGCTGAGAAAAAAAAAAAACAAAAAAAAAAAAAAAAAACAAAAAAAAAAAAACAATTATATAAATTCAAAGGAAAGTTCTTGGGGAAGTCCACAATATGCACAAGTCCGTTCGCGAGGGCCGCTCTTCCACAGTACAAGGAAAATCCAGGTGAAAACTGTAGCAAAGAAAAAACAGAAGGCGCTCCTAGTGCAAAAACTTCAGGAATCAACCCACACTTTCCCTTTTAGGTTATACTCACAATTTAAATTGGTCAACTCAACAAATATATGATGGTTGACACACATACATAGGGGATATATTTAAAGCCGTCCCCTATACAGCAATGAATATCTTCACCTCCAGGCTGCTCCTCAAAACCACTCCAAGAGCACGTAACACATGTAAAAAAGACAGAAGAGGGCGCCCGATGGTGCCTTATATCTTTCAAATAAGCACAATAGAATGTGATCAATCAGTTATATACTCACAAATGTAGTGGCTATGAAAAGACTTATGTCCTTCCACAGCTAAACACGCCTACAGAGAAAAACTTGTCTCTGCGCATGTCCGAATGTCTCGTGTACGTGTGGAGCGCAGATTGTTGTGCGCATGCCATCCAGCCCGGAACTGTGCTCGTGCACGGATCCGGATGTGAGGCAACATTGTTTATGAGTAAGAGAGAGATATTATCAGGAAGTTTAGGTACGTGCGTTTCTCTATTACTGCGCATGTGTGTATTATGCATAAGAAGAACCGGTTCACAACGGTTATTGAATATAGTGAATAAGTTAAGGTAAATGTTTAATTATAAACAGGTGAGTTTAACTATGCGGTCGTGTGGAAAGCCTACCAGAGAACTATGGGAACGTCTTGGCCAATCATTTTGAAATGTAAGTTTTAATTGTGATAGGATAGGGAATGTTTAAATATGGGTACTTGGATTGTTGCTTTTTTATGATTAATTTGAGTTTGAGCTTAATCTGATGAAGTGGTCTTAGTACCACGAAACGTTATACGATTTTTTGGGCTCACTTTATATATGTTTTTATTTCAATTTGTATATTTTAATATCTCTCCATTTGTCACATTTGGAGTTTATATATACATATTTTTTAATAAACAATTGCGGAATACAAACACAGCAGAGTGGTGAAATTCATCGTTCCAGTACCCAGTTCCCTGAGCAGAGACAGGTTTTTCTCTGTAGGCGTGTTTAGCTGTGGAAGGACATAAGTCTTTTCATAGCCACTACATTTGTGAGTATATAACTGATTGATCACATTCTATTGTGCTTATTTGAAAGATATAAGGCACCATCGGGCGCCCTCTTCTGTCTTTTTTACATGTGTTACGTGCTCTTGGAGTGGTTTTGAGGAGCAGCCTGGAGGTGAAGATATTCATTGCTGTATAGGGGACGGCTTTAAATATATCCCCTATGTATGTGTGTCAACCATCATATATTTGTTGAGTTGACCAATTTAAATTGTGAGTATAACCTAAAAGGGAAAGTGTGGGTTGATTCCTGAAGTTTTTGCACTAGGAGCGCCTTCTGTTTTTTCTTTGCTACAGTTTTCACCTGGATTTTCCTTGTACTGTGGAAGAGCGGCCCTCGCGAACGGACTTGTGCATATTGTGGACTTCCCCAAGAACTTTCCTTTGAATTTATATAATTGTTTTTTTTTTTTCTCAGCAATCTATAAGTCATGTTTGGATATAAAGATAGAATTGCAGTTCGGAGCCAGTTGTCCGAGGAGCTCTTTTCTGAAAATTTGAATGTGAAAAATAATAACATCAATGAGTCTAGACCTAATATTCGGGGTGTTTTTAGAGAGCTTGAGTCCCTCCTTAAGGATGAATGTAGACACTGGTGGGACATCATGCTTTTAAAGAAATACCTTGAAAAACAAATGATCCCTAGGGGACTTAGATTCATGTTAAATCCCACGTTTCCAAGTGAGAGCTTCACGGATAGATGGTATGATGCTTTGGACGCTTGCTCCTTTAACCTCATACATCTCCTGATAGAATATAGAGAAGCACAGTTGTTGGAGATAAATCAGAAAATTGATATTAAGAATCAAGAGATTGATAAATTTAAACATACGGGAGAGTGTGTGAGATTGGAGGAGCAGGTGAACAATAGCATCTCCAAATATCAAAATGACATTGTAGAGAGAAAAAAGAAGAAATTACTCAGAGATGAGTTTGATTATAAGAATAAATGTGTTAGAAATTGGTCAAGGCGTTCTGAAACAAATAAGATCTCGAGTGGTAGGGTTCCACATGATGATGCGAAGCGAACTCAGAATAGAGAAAATAAGTATGTGTATAAAGACAAGAGAAATATAAATAAAAAGGTAGAGGTTTCATCGAAAAAGGATGTCAATATTAAAACTACACGTGAAGGAGTCAAAAGTAATCCACAAAATAAAGTGGATGCTAAGATTACAAATGGTGGTTCTGATGAATTGATAGACTTAAGTTCAGGTTATATGGATCCAGAGGAAGGTACCTCAACGGGATCATCTGGATGTGTAAAAGAGGTAACAACTCCCGCTGTGATTCCTTTTTTGGGGACCAGAATAAACACTCCGAATCCACCAAGTCCGTGGTGGCGACTTCAAAATCGATATTTACCTCTGAGAGAAGAAAATGTCTCCAAAAGAGGAAACACAGAGGTAGAAGAGGTAGAGGTGGAGGTTTCTCAATCAAAAAAGACTCGAACAGATTCAAATTAAACAATGTATTTAACCTTTCGAGTTATACATTGACACCCGTTGAGATTAGAGTTTTGGAGAAAGGGTTGTCATTTTGTCCCACTTCAGATCCCAATATGTATGATTTGTTTGTAGATTTGCAAAAGTTTATACGAAAGTTGACACTTAAACGATATTTTGCCCAAAAAAATTTTAGGGTAGGAAATTGCACTTCTATTGAAACTGATCATTTGATTGGTGGTGCTGATGATGACACTTTGAATCCTTTTTTAGATGATATGACCAATTTTATTCTGGAGAGTCCCGTTCCATCTGGCTTGAAATCACAATCCACATTCTTTCCTATAGAAATCAAGGGAGATCATGTGAGTGTCTTTCAGACGGTGGTAATGGATGATTTTAGAAAGTTAACTATCAAGCAGTTAGAGAAATCCAATAATTTGACTCTAGAAGAAAGAAAGGCAGTGAAAAACTTGAGTAATAATTTACAGATAGTGATTAAATCTGCAGACAAAGGAGGAGGTGTGGTTATTCAAGATAGGGCTGATTATTTGAAAGAAGCTTATAAGATCTTGTCTAATGATGTCTATTATAGACCTCTTGATATTGATCCTACCACTATGTTTTTGAAGGAACTTAAGGAGTTGTTGGATGAAGCGGTGGATGTGGGTCTGCTTGGAGTTTCGGAGAGAGATTTTATATTTCCATCTGATCCCCAATTGGCGATATATTACCATCTTCCTAAGATACATAAGTCTCTCTCCGATCCTCCGGGCAGGCCCATTATCTCTGGGATTGGATCTTTAACTGCGAATCTTTCAGCTTATGTTGATTTTCATCTCCAGAGGAGAGTTTTGGGATTGAAATCCTATCTTCGAGACACTTCTCATGTTTTATCTTTGTTGGGTGACTTTAAGTGGGAGAGTGACTTCTATTGGGTAACTCTTGATGTCGTGGGTTTATATTCAAACATACCACACCAGGGGGGTCTAGAGGCGGCAAGGTTTTTTTTGATGGAAGATCCACTCATGCCTTTGACTCAGGTTGATTTCATTGTTCGGGCCATTAACTTCACCCTTTCACGCAACTATTTTGAGTTTAATAACCAGATATACCTTCAAGTGAAGGGTACTGCGATGGGCACCAAGTTCGCGCCAAGTTATGCTAACCTTTTTATGGGTTATTTTGAACACTTCAAGATCTATAATAATTGTCCCTTTGGCGCGAACTTGGTGCTCTATCGCAGGTATATAGATGACATTTTGGTTGTGTGGAGGGGTGGAAAAGATGGTATCGAGCAATTTGTTACCTATATGAACGATAATCCATGGAATATGGAGTTTACTAGCACTGTGGAATCCAATGTGGTGCATTTTCTCGATTTGGAACTTAGAGGAGAACCATCACAAATAGTTTGTACACGTACTCATTTTAAAACAGTTGATTCTAATAGTTTTTTAGATTTTCATAGTTGTCATCATAAACCCTGGCTTAGGAATATACCCTATAGCCAATTTCGACGTATTAGAAGAAACTGCACCACATTGGACGATTATAATGCACAATCGGATATATTGAAGAAAAGATTTTTTGAGAAGAATTATCCTCATGAGTTAGTAGATGATTCTTTTTTAAAGGCTAAAAATTATGAATCTACAATAAATCAGGTAAAAGGTCAGAATACACATACAGTGTTTCCAAATTTTGTTACCAATTATAATTCTCAGGCAAAAGAAATAAGGAATATAATGTTGAAACATTGGAGTATTTTGAGGAATGATGTCCTTTTGAAGGATATAGTCCCTAAAAATCCAAGGGTTACGTTCAGGAGGTCGAAAACCTTAAAAAATATCTTGGCGCCAAGCAGACTTAAAACCCAAATTGGGGTGAATAGCATGATGAGAGGATTTAAGAATGTCCCGGGTGAGAAGAGTTTAAATCCCATGACAGTAGGGGTATTTGGATGTTTATCCAATCGGTGTTTAACATGTCCTTTCATTGTTAACAAAGCAAAAAATTTTGGTTCAGTGGTTACTGGTGAAAATTTTGATATTACTGCATATATGACGTGTGCAACACGATATGTAGTTTATCTTTTGACATGCGAGTGTAATCTGCAGTATGTTGGGCGTACCACACAATGTTTAAGAACTAGGTTTGGACAGCATAGATGTAATATAAAGAAAAAATATTTGTTGCATAGTGTTTCCAGACATTTTGCTGAAAAACATAATGGTGATCCAAAAGGTTTGAAAGTAATTCCTATAGAATGGATCGTTCCTTCTGCCAAACCAAATAGACTCAAGAGACTCATTATGCGTGAGTCTTACTGGATCTATAGACTAGATACGTTGAGCCCTAGAGGCTTAAATGAAAATATAGAAATGGCATGGTGATTTTTAAATAAAATACATACTTACCACAACTTAGCACAAATAATCACATATAAGATTGAGAACACGTATTCAATAGATATTGATTCTATATTTAATATAGATTTACACATTTATAGAATAGGTATCAGTATTGTGTCATTTAGATTGAGGTTTTTTATTTTTTATATATCTTTAAAATCATAATAGAATTACATTTGATTTATATATATTTTAGGTTTTTTATTATCATGAGCACTTATGATTTAGTGCATATTATAGCTGAGCAGAGTTAATACACTTATTTAGTAGTAATATAGGTAGAGTGTTAAGTGTGAAGATTAGACATTGGTCTTATGTTATATATTAAGATAGAATAAGTGGGTATTAATAGTTTTTAGGGATGGTAAGGTAATATAGTATTATGGATATGCTATTTTATATATACAATATTAGATGTGAGGAGGGACACACAGGTGTGTTGGTTATTTAGAACGATTTGTTATGTATGCAGAATATCGGAGATTTCGATTGAAACCACCGAGTACTTGCGATCATGTGACATTCGGGAGCGCATGGAACATATGAGAGTTACATTGCGCATGTCCGAATGTCTCGTGTACGTGTGGAGCGCAGATTGTTGTGCGCATGCCATCCAGCCCGGAACTGTGCTCGTGCACGGATCCGGATGTGAGGCAACATTGTTTATGAGTAAGAGAGAGATATTATCAGGAAGTTTAGGTACGTGCGTTTCTCTATTACTGCGCATGTGTGTATTATGCATAAGAAGAACCGGTTCACAACGGTTATTGAATATAGTGAATAAGTTAAGGTAAATGTTTAATTATAAACAGGTGAGTTTAACTATGCGGTCGTGTGGAAAGCCTACCAGAGAACTATGGGAACGTCTTGGCCAATCATTTTGAAATGTAAGTTTTAATTGTGATAGGATAGGGAATGTTTAAATATGGGTACTTGGATTGTTGCTTTTTTATGATTAATTTGAGTTTGAGCTTAATCTGATGAAGTGGTCTTAGTACCACGAAACGTTATACGATTTTTTGGGCTCACTTTATATATGTTTTTATTTCAATTTGTATATTTTAATATCTCTCCATTTGTCACATTTGGAGTTTATATATACATATTTTTTAATAAACAATTGCGGAATACAAACACAGCAGAGTGGTGAAATTCATCGTTCCAGTACCCAGTTCCCTGAGCAGAGACAGGTTTTTCTCTGTAGGCGTGTTTAGCTGTGGAAGGACATAAGTCTTTTCATAGCCACTACATTTGTGAGTATATAACTGATTGATCACATTCTATTGTGCTTATTTGAAAGATATAAGGCACCATCGGGCGCCCTCTTCTGTCTTTTTTACTTAGAGGAAACAGGCTTCCTAGCCTGGATCATAATGGAGATAATCTGGGAGAAACATTTTATCCTCCGGATGGAGGCTTCAACAGTCATGCCGTCAAAGCCATTCGCTCCATGTTCTCCTTTCAGAGCTACCCCTGAAGAAGGAGATCCGTTCTGATTGGCAGTGGAAACAGATCCTAAGTGGAGAGGCAAAACAACTTAGAGAACCATGCCCTCCTGGTCCAATTGGGACAATCATGATGATCACCAACCCGCACCCTGGGGATAAGAGGAATTGGAAGGAAGATGTAAGTCAGATGAAAGCATCATGGAATCATCAAGTCAACTTCCTGTTGTCCCTTGTGGCCATCAGATCTATCTGAAGAAGACCCCACTGCTGCACCAACAGGCCAAAAACATCAGGGTGGATCTCCCACTCTCTGGGGTCCATCCTTTGGCAACTGAGGAAGTCCACCAGTCCATTGTCTACACCTGGAATGTGCACGGCGGAGATAGAGGAATGTGATCTTCTGCCCAAGCCAAGACAGACTTCTGACCAAGCAGGAGTGCTTCAAGTGCCTCCTTGTTTGTTGATGTAGGCCACACCCTTGGCTTTGTCCAACAGGATGACCCCAGAGCTGAAGGGACCATTACACAAGACCATGCCGGATCACCCTGAGCTCCAGGACCTGATGGATTGAAGGGGATCCTCCACTTTTCATCTGCCCTGGATCACCGATTGACCCCAGCCCCTCAGGCTGGCATCGGTCATGACAAAGGTCCACTCTGGGATCACAATCCTTTTTCCCTGTTCCAGGTTGCTCCTGTCCAAACACCAATGGAGATCCTGACTGACCTCCAGCGGTAGAGAGATCCTCAGATCCAGGAGATTTGGATTTCTATGCCAAGAGTTGGGCTTGGCAGCTGGGTACTTGGAGTGCCATTGCTGCCTGGGCTTGGCAGAGGGGCATGGGATGAAGCCTGAGACCCACTCGGATTCGGCCTTTACACCTCTGTTTGGCAGGGACAAAAAGACAATGTTTCTTCACCATGTTAGTGAATTTGGAGACCTGAGGTAACAGGGTGCTCTTGCCCCCAGTAGCATCACTTATGATCTGCTTGCCCTGAAAAGGGAGAGAAACCAGTGACTTCTTAGGTCAAAGATCTGCAGCCCAGATCTTAAGACACATAGGGCTAGATTTAAAGGCAGCCGTTAGCCAAAAAAAAGACTAACGGGTGTCTTTACATGCAGTAGGCCATTCAAAGGGCCATGTAATAAACTGCTAACGGCAGTTCATCCAGTGTACCAGCCACTACAATAACGTGTGTTTTGGCCCACAGAAAAAAAAAAAAAATGCTCCACTTTGCCATTCAATAGACTGCGTTAGCTGAAAAAGATCCAAAGAGGGACTCATTACCGCCTAAAATTTAAGACCCAGTTTGTTTGGCCGTAGAGTCCCTCATCGGATCTTTTGACAGCTAACGCAGCTGTTAACCTTTGAGTACCAGAGTGTTGGGGAATGCATTGCTACGCAATGCATTCCGTACCACTCTGGCACTCAAAGGGTTAACTGGCAAAAAAAACAAACAAAGTCCTCAGTGGATGTATTGATATGGGGCCCCAAGCCCCACATCAATACATCCAAAGTGCCTAAATTGTGTCAAAAGTTAGTAGAATTAACCCTATGAGTGCCATCAGGGTATAATTACCCCACCGGCATTCATAGGGTTAATCCGACTAAGTGAAAAACATCACATTACAAGTTACACTTACCATTAATCCTGATGTCCAGCGGAGTCCTCGGCTTGCTGGTCCTTCTCTTCTGTCTTCTCATCCTTCTGTCTTCTTTCTTCAGTCTTCCGCCTTCTCCCTGTGAAAAAAAAGAAATATATTAGCATTAAGCATGAACAAATACATTGCAGAAACCTTTGAGTGGTGGAGGGGTACGCAACGCATTGCAAAGCAATGCGTTGCGTACCTCACTGTCACTCAAAGGGTGTAATTTTAGTGTCCCATAGATATAGCCACATATGCCTCCATGTAATGCCCCATAAAATACATGCCCATGAATAAAAAGATCCATAGATACAGCTATCAATGTAATTCACACATGCCCAACGTCACTTAGCTTATATCTGCTGTCTCCGCTGCTTGGAGCGGCCGCGGCGGAGACAGAAATGTCCCACGACGATTCTCATTAGCTGTGTACGGGCCGATGCCCGTAACACACTAAGGGCATTTGAAGTGAGCCTGCCTTTATATATGGGCAGGCTCACTTTTAATGCCCTCGCTGCCATTGGCTGGGATGTTCTTCACATTCCAGCCAACCAGATTCAAGAACAGCCACTCGAATCTGGTTGGCTGGGATGTGAAGAACATCCCAGCCAATGGCAGTGAGGGCAATAGAAGTGATATATAAAGGCAGGCTCACTTCAAATGCCCTCAGTGTGTTACGGGCATCGGCCCGTACACAGCTAATGAGGATCGTCGTGGGACATTTCTGTCTCTGCCGCCGCCGCTCCAAGCAGCGGAGACAGCAGATATAAGCTAAGTGACGTTGGGCATGTGTGAATTACATTGATAGCTGTATCTATGGATCTTTTTATTCATGGGCATGTATTTTATGGGGCATTACATGGAGGCATATGTGGAGTCGGTGGAGACAAAAGATATAAGCTAAGTGACGTTGGGCATGTGTGAATTACATTGATTGCTGTATCTATGCTTTGCTTTGCAATGCGTTGCGTACTCCTCTGCCACTCAAAGGTTTCTGCAATGTATTTGTTCATGCTTAATGCTAATATATTTCTTTTTTTTCACAGGGAGAAAGCGGAAGACTGAAGAAAGAAGACAGAAGGACAGTGGATGACAGGTAAGTGTAACATGGATCTGTTAACGATCGGTGCTTGGCAGTATGTCAAGACCCGATAGTTAATTGATTTTCACTGTTCAGTTCCCAATATCGCTGCTTTTAGCGGCATTTTGGGAGCTAAACGCACCAAACGGACGTTCAGCCACAAGACTGTTTTTGTGGCTTAACCTCCTTTGGAGTTCTAGCTGGTAGGGCCTTTGAATACTGCGTTAAACATGTTAGTTTAACAGCCGGTATTCACTTTGGCCCTGCCGGCTATGTTAACGGCTGGCTTTAAATCTAGCCCATAGTGTGTTGTACTATTACTAAAAAGGCAGATGCCTTAGCAGACAGCTTGAATGCATCAAAAAGAGTGTCAGTGACATTTGTATGAGCCTCAGACATGTTGGCCAAGAAGGTTAAAAAAATCATCCTTATGGGTTCCATCCCTGACAGCTAAGTTGTTAACCCTACATAGCAATAGCTCTGGTGACCCAGGCAGAGGCCAAAATAGGCCTTAATGCAGCTCCAATAGCAGCAAAATTGGACTTGAGGATAGCTCCCAGCTTCCTATCTGTCATGTCCTTAAGGGCCATACCATCTGCCAAGAGCAGAGCGGTGGACTTAAAGGGGGTCAACAGCAGGATGAGAAGCCCATTGCGCCAAAGCGGCCTCTAAGAAGGGGTACAGCTTAGGCGCCTGTCTCTTTCTAACAGATTCTCTATCAGGTGTCTCCCACTCACGCAGGATAACCTGATCCAGAGTGGCATTGGGTGGAAAGACCATTGAAGATGAAGATGGACCCTTATCAAGGGTGTCAGTGAACTGAAGGGTCGCTAAGACAGCCTTAATGAATCCCTCCACAGAAGGAGTAGGGTCCGCTTCAACTGGGTCACCAAATGTATAGCTAGAATCCCCTTCTTCACACTCCCCTTCCTCCGTGTCACCCCCAAAGGAGTCCTCATCAGAGGATTCCAGAGGCCTTAGGGACCACAAACCTGAAGGTGGAGGGGGTTTCCAAGAATGGAGAACCCCTTGGTGGGATAGGGGGAACTGCGCCATAGTAGACTTTAAATCGCTCACCCAGATTGGCTCTTGTTCAAGGCTGAGGGGCATAGGGGTCCTGGATATTCTCTAGGGAGCCCCGTCAGGGAACAAATGAGGATCAATTGGCAAGGGGGGTCAGAGAGTCTCCAGTATCCCTTGCCTTAGGTCTAGGCTTTAGTCCCTTTGGATCACACATCCTAACAGGAGTAGTGTCAAAAAACCAAATACTGCGTCCCAGAATAATAATTCACCTTAGAAAGTCCGAAAAAGTTACTTACCTGGCAGGCGAAGGGTTTATCTGAGAGCAAGGAGAAGGACACCTTTCCATAGGATAAGTACACAGGACTAAAATGGCATCTGTAAAACCATCAGCCAATAGGAAGGAAGCCCGGGAAACTGGCATTCTGGGAGCTGTAGTCTTTCCCAGTTAATGTATCAAAGAAATGCCTTATCATGCAGTTATGGAGCCCCAGGGGCTGGGGATGTGAAGGGCATGAGGAGACAATAAGACAGAGCCCTCTCTGAGCTCTGTATGACAAACTTTTGCAGAGATATGTCCCAAAACAATCTGTCCCATAGAAGTCAATGAAGCAAGTGCGACCTAGTGGGAAGCTCATCTTAAAGAACTGTACAAAAGTTACCAAAAACACTCAAATACCCAAGGGGGGTAATAAAAATGCATAACCCTGAAGAGGAAACCCAGGAAAAAGCCCTCTAACCCAGTTAAACAAGCAGGGAATGGGTTAACTACCCAAAAATGCAGCCATCCAAGTTGAAGAAAACTCAGGGACAAACCAGAATAATATACCCAACGTGAGTGCAGGAGTTCAGGACTCCAGGATAACCCCTGTATGGAGGGGAGCAAGTGAGAGAAGTGGACCATGGCACTCAAAGGGTTACTCACCAAACTTCATCTTCTGTCTTCAGGTTACCATTATGAAGAACCAGAGCCTCAGAAAGACCCAGTTAGGAGAGAGAAACTTGGGCTGCAAGGGTCCAAAACTGCACCTGCAGGCTGGACAATCTTCCAGGGGGAGCCAGGAATGTTAACCCACCTAATGGGAGAATTGTGACACCCCATATCTAAGAATAAAATAAAAAAGTAAACTAAAAACTAAGCAGAGATGTACCTAGCCAATTCCCTCTGGTCTGGAAAATGTCAAACTGGATAGGGCAGGCTAGGGTAGCCTGATAAGGAGAATGGAAGGCTTCACCTCCAAGACCTTGTGTTTTGAAATGTTCCAACCTACTAGGATGTCTCCTCCCAATGCTACCTGTATGTAATATTGGACGTTAGAGAAATGTATTTTTGACCTTATTTGGAGGTAATGTTCATTGGGTTGCAAGTGTAATATTGATTTGGGTTGAATGGCTCTAGTTGCCTGACCACAATTGTATTTGGTCAGGAGTGACATTATTTCCATCCCAAAGTGAATTTGGGGAGTGGTTTTATACTACAAGGCTTTCTTATTTATGACTGGTTGGTCTAGGTCTAATAACGTGGTTTATATTACATTGCAGATAATTTGTACTGTGGGATATTTATTGTGTAGCTTGTGGCGATTATTTTATTTTTACATTCTTGTTAGACTAGATTATTTGCTCACTAAACTATATTAGTATGGTTATGATTTACAAAAATGCTTTTTTCTTTCAGTACTATAGATGGCATTCTAATATAAGTTCCATTATGGTATTTCTCCTCTAATCATTTGGTTCTATCATGACGATCAGCGTTCTGTATTGTTATTGTTTTCCTTTTAGCAAATCTGTATTACATATGATAGTACATGACATAGCCATCTTCAAAAGTACATGCGTAAGTTGGACTCTTTAATTGTCTCTTACAATCTATTTTGTCTTTATGGCCCATCCGTCATGGTTCTTTGTGATCATTCTTTGTACATCAAACATGACTATGTTTCTTTCATTTGTACACATCACAACTGTGCGTACAATTATATTATAATGGCCTGTCTAGCTATATGTCTACTTAGAGTAAAATCTCGGGTATGATACTCACCTGTGTATAATACGCAAGTGACCATTATACCCAAGATTTTAGGGGAAAACAAGAATGCTTATGTATAATACGCACCCTTGTTTTCCCCTGTCACACACAAAAACATTTAAATTGCCACTGCTTCTCCATATCCGCCCGCTTCCAGCATTGCCCTGTCAGGATCCCTTCTGCCTTGTCAACGGTAATGTTTTTTGAGGACAGCAAGGTCCTCGCAGGGCAATAACATAGATACAACTTGCATAGCTATGTGCATTAGATCTATGGTATTGTAAGCAAGATTTTACGGTATTTATATTTTGTACCCTAATGTTTACTCATTGGAATTAATATGACACTAGGTCACTTTTTCATTGGTTCGCATATTTACTCACTTCTTATCCAAATCAATGTGACACTTGGTTCCGTGCTTCCAATTACAGTAAATATTTTCATTGGTTCACACAAATTTTAAATACTCTTAGCTGTTACCTATTCTTTATCCCCTGATAAAGCCATCTGTTGGCGATACATGGGGGGGGGGGGGGTTACTCGTCTGTGCCTACTTCCCCATTGATTGCTCTTCAGACACTATATGGGCGATAAGTATCTTTGGGATTAGCATTTATATCTATTTCATGTAGCACATTCACACTTTGTTATTGAGTGGGTATTGGTTGGCTTGGTTATTTAGGCATTCTTTTTTGCACTTTATTCATTGTGGTCGGGCCTTGGCGGGGATAGTAGAATAAGGTGAAGGTCGGATGAATATTGCCTTTTCCGACCAGTTAGTGTAGGCCTAAGAGAGGGCCCACATGTAAGAGATATATGTATAGGAATATCTGAGAAAAGGGGTATGGGTTGGGTGGGTAACACAGAGCTCGTTGGTGCTCTGCGCAGTCCCATGTGGTGTTTATGGCTGGTATAAATAGCCTCCAGCCGGCCCTCCCACAACTACGGCTAACCAATAGCCTACATTTGTGGTCGGGCCTTGGAGGGGATAGTAGAATAAGGTGAAGGTCGGATGAATATTGCCTTTTCCGACCAATTAGTGTAGGCCTAAGAGAGGGCAAAAATAACATATAACCGTGTTAATACAGACCGCAGTACAATACACACGAGTGATACCCAAACAAGATCTGCCACCCACAATGAGTACTGAAATGAACTGGTATGTAACTTCCCTCTGTCTGAGGGGCCTGGAACTGCTAAGTACTTGACCAAGATAGTGTAGTTCTAAGGTTGACATGAAAAGTGGCTTATGATAGAAAAGTAGCTAGCTGTCTTAACCATAGCTCTGATCATGGGAAATTATAGTAGTAATCATGGAACTGCACTTGATCCCTTTCATGATCATTCTCCTGGGTTGCTGTGAAAGTATGGACCTGATGTATGATTGTTGAGTTGAAGATATAGTTTACATACTGGTTATGTAGGATAAATGATAGTGTAAGATACTATTGAAGCATATTGATGTGATAAATGAAAGCTAGTATATATGAGGCAAAAAGATGCGATGGCAGTACGTCATGTAGAAACCCTGCAAGAAGCCTCTGTCCCGGTCATGTAGTATCTGTATAAGATAAATCCAAAAATGCCTCGAAATACTGACTCCTTGATTTAACTGTGTAAAAGTGGCCTGCATTCTGGCAACTGTGGGAAAAATTGGGTAATGAAACGTCGTCTGAAGGTCATAGTCTGTGTGAGTCCTGAAACATGATGAAACGTGAAAGATACTGTCCTATAGCTTTGCAGCTACTGGAATAACAAATCCAGTAATAACTAGTGTACTACCCCCTAACCCTTGGACCTATAGGGAAATCAATCGTGCAGAGGTCGTCCATGTAATGAATAACCAATGGGAATCTAAGTGCAACAAAATGTGAACCCTACAATTTGACAGCATAAAACCAACTTGGCAGCTTACCCCCAGAAGCGAGGCGAATAAAACCCTCATCACCTGACGCCATGTATTTGCCCAGAGAGAGGGATGTCATGGCATTCTTACCCGCCTGTTCGGCTACCGTATTTGACGCCATTGGTTCCTCTGGTAACTCCCCTGGTACAGCTGTGAAGGGCATTTCAGTTCCGTCTATTGATCCTGTAAGCATAAACTTATTCATAATTACCCTATTCATTTCTATAATGCTGCTGGTTCATGACCCCCTTCCTAGTGAAAAAGAGAAAGGTTTTAACTTATATTGGATGACAGGTGAGTCCCTCTCTAGTGCCAAGTGGCTGATGCGAGACGCTACCTATGATTTGGACCAATGGGCTTGAGGCCTATGCGATAGGCTGTGGGGTGTTGGTCTTGCGGTGACAAATAATCTTAAGCAGTATAGAAACCCTATGTCTATTGAGTGGGTGTGACAGGTGATGTCCTGACTGACAAGAAGAACTGGGGAGAAGGCTCTATCTATGATTTGGCCCGAGGGAAACGTGGGCCGGGACTAAGCTATCGCCTTCTCCTAACCATAATAAAAGATGAACCAGCAGTCTAATATACCTAAACCTATCTCTGCCCCTTGCAAGTAACTTGCTCGAACCTGTAAGTGAGTCTCTGAATGAGGAGACTGGGGTCCCCCCCCCACGTCAATTTGATAGTAACATGATAGTTTTGAAATGGATACCTTACCTTCTGATGCTTGAGACCCACTTCCTGTGGCTACAAAGATAAGATGGCCTATTAAGAAGTTTGCTAAACATTGTAACTTGCTCAAACCTGTATGCATGTCTCTGAAATGAGGAGACTGTAATGAAATACGAGATGCTAAGTTTAATGACAAACGGTATCTCTGTGTGAGATAAAACCTATTAGATTTAATAGTAGACGTATTACAAACATACCAATATTACCATATGAACCTAACCGTGAAGTGTAATGCTGAAAGACATAACGAGATCGCCGAGTGAGACTTTAAGGTAGGAGCTTCATAAATGACGGAGCTCCAATCCTGCCCTTATCACAGAAGTAGCTACAGCCCTAAACTTCTGATTATCTTGACACCTCTGAGATTTGAGACCCGTTGTGTGCTTTGGTCTTGTGGTGCCCTGCCCCCAAATCAAAAATCTGGACCATTAATTGTGACAATAGGGCTTACAGAACAGGATAAAGATCTTGATGGCTACCGTATGTGAAAATAGCTGCCTATAGCTGATCCTATAATGGATGGACCATCTGTTACAACCAATATAGAGCTCCCTTATGTATAAAATGGCTGTGCCGCCAATGACACATCCTGCTTACATGCCATATCCCGATTACATACCTGTATCTCTCAATGTGTATATATCTATATATTATTGGTAGCCTATGTGGGATTAGTCAGTGATCATTATTCTTGGATCACCTTCCTTTAAAAAAGGTTTACCTCTTCATGCTACAGAAGGCCCTTCTTGTACCCCTCCTATCATTGTTTTTAACTGTTTTTATTTTTATCATCTGTGTGTACAAATATTTTTTTGTACCAATAAAAGTTATTGTAATTTGTATTATATTTGTCTGGGTTGAGTACCTCATTATATAGCCTTCTTTTCTAGGGTTTTCTTTTGTTTTCCATAAGGGAATATTTGGAAATATATGTATATATATGGTGTGGCATATAACTGTATTACTGTGCTGGTGGCATTTATGAATTGCTCTGGTGGTGACATATGTCTCTGTACTGCTGTGTGGTGACATATATATCTCTATTGCTGGGCTTGTGGCATATACCTCTGTATTGCTGGGATGGTAGAATAAATCTTATCCTCTGTTAGTGACATATAACTCTGTATTGCTTTGCTGGTGACATTTAACCATATTGCTGTGCTGGTGGCATACATGTATTGCTCTGGTGGTGACATATACCTCTGTATTGCTCTGGTGGTGGCATATAAGGCTGTATTGCTGTGCTTGTGACATAATTCTGTATTGCTCTGGTAGTAGCATATAACTCTATATTGCTGTGCTGGTGACTTAACTGATTAAGACAGAGATACAAAGTGATAAGACGCATTGTGCTAGAGCTTTAAAATTTCCTAGAAAAACAAATCAGCATTTTACCAGCCTACCAATGTTTTCTATTGATATAATGTGTGTGCACACATACCTATTGGCGTGAATATCACTATTTTAGGTGAAGGACATTGCCATCGCTTATTAAAGGGGTCCCTCCATTTTTTCCTCTGGCCCCATGTGTGTCTCCCTAAAAAGAATTCCTGGAGTCACCATGGTCTACATTTCACCTTGACACTTAAATATTAGATAAATGTACAAGTATAGCATATAGATTTATGGATCTCTTACTTACACATGTCCAGTTTCATGAGCTACAACAAAAGCGGAGGAAAATCCATCTTCGTGATTAAGGGTACAGCTTCGTACAGGATGACACATTCCTGTAACTGGAGCATAACCTAAATAAAATGAAAGGAGGGGTAAATAAATAATCTATTTAAACATTAATAGAGCATTATGTGGTGTATAAAACAAATTATTTTTGCTCACTGCCAAGCTCTTAAGGATAAAATAAAACCTATAAATCAGAAAAATAAATAATAATAATAATAATAATAATCCTTTATTTATATAGCGCACACAGATTCCGCAGAGCTTTACACTCATATCAGTTCCTGTCCCCATTGGGGCTCACAATCTAAATTCACCTATCAGTATGTTTTTGGAGTGTAGTTTTAAATGTTTAACTACAATGTTAGACTTGACCTTTGTTTTTTAAAATTTGTCACTACTATAAAGTCACTTTAATATTTTGCTTGAGAAGCCAAAATATATTATGGAAGATTTAGCAGCATTCAAATGGTGTTTAAGCATAGACATTTAGCATTGTTCCCTGCCATTTGCCTCCTTATCTTGGTTGTAATTCTCCAAATGTATCAGTCTTTCCTCACGGATAAACTGAATTCTTAATATTAAAGTAAAAAATACTATGTACACATCATAAAAAAACACCACATCATTTATACAAACTCTTAATGTGCCAGTGCTCTGTTGATAGTAGTAGTAGTAGTAGTGATATAAACCAAAAAATGGTTCCAAGGCATGTACTCACTTCTTTTTATTACCTTAGTCTTTTTTATATATTTATTCTATTTGTCCATCAGATTTATCTGCAATTCTCCATTTTGTGTGTTCGAATAGTTGTCTCAAAGGGATAGTAATACTTCGTTTTAACTTTATTTTATTTTGTAGGCATTAAAAAACATGAAGAATGATATAAGTCTTATCTCTCAAACCTTTATGGTTTATGAGATATTCACAAGTAAAGTTTCCCCTCCCCGCTCCTTTTACCTAGTGTAAGCCATCTCTTCTCAGATGTGAATCTGGTTGTATGACCAGACAGATAACAGAAGGGGACAATTTTCTTTGCATGAAAACAATGAAAGCCCTTCCCCCCTTGACAAGTTTTTCAGCTTTTTCCCTTATCTTAATTGAAGATTGTCCCTCTCTGCAGTCTACCTGGGCACCTCCCTTCTGATCTGGTTGAACAGGAGGGGGGATACTTTGTTTGTGAATATCTCTTAAACCATAAAGGTTTGAAAGATAAGACTTATATCATTCTTCATGTTTTTTTAATGCCTACAAAATAAAATAAAGTTAAAACGAAGTATTACTATCCCTTTAAGCTTTTCTATACTCCATTTTGTTTTAGCTTTTACTCCATGTTTTAGTTTGTACCACTATCCATTCAGGGGAGGAATGGCAACATTTGGCCTGGGGGGCAAATTTAATCAAGTGGCCCATTTCCACTATCACTCCAGCCCTCCATTCCACTCCACCCCCTTCTGTTGAGTTCATAACTTTCATTAATGTTGTGAAGTAACACAAGTATCAGCCGAAGATGATTGGAGTTGTAGTCCAACAACAGTTGAAGGGCCACAGATTTCGCATTATTTATGCAAGAGGGTAAATCAGCATACAAAACCTGCGGGCAACCTGTGACCCTCCAGCTGTGTTGTACTGCAACTCCTATCAACTTTATCCCAATGTTGCCAAGTTCAGGATGATGGGAGTTGTAGTCCAAAACTTTTGGAGGGCTACATGCTTCCTATCACTTGTGTAGGGGGACAAGTCAGTGAACAGCAGTTGTGGGCAATCTGTGATACTCCAGCAATGTTGGACTACAGCTGTCATCATCATGAACTCTATGTTGCCCAACTGAGGGCATTGGGAATTGCAGTACAACAGAGGCTACTGCAGGGCCACATATTTCCCATCAGTTTTGTTGGGGTAAATGGCAAAGACAAACAGAAAGGGGTTGCACAGCCCAGGACCCCCACCCCCCTATGCACACTTTTGACCTTTATCAGAGAGGGAGACAAAAGCATTATGGCCTCTGTAATGACACGTTATTGCTACTCTTGCCATATGTCTAGACCAGGGGTGGGCAAGTTGTCATACTCCAGCTCATGTTAAACTACAACTTCAATCATCCTTAAGTACAGAGGCCCTGAACCTCAGATTTACCTGACACCTGAGATATTCTTTTAACAGAAAAAGACAAATAACACAGACTGTCAGTGTCCCCAGATTAACGAGTTGCATTGTGTTGGGCCTTTGTCACATTACTTTTTCACACCTCCCAACATTCCAAATGGACCACATACCATTCAACAGAGGCCCTGAATCTCAGAGCATGCAATTTTTTTACATACATATACAATTCATGTAATTATTACATATAGAAAATAAATTACTCTACCTTTAAGATAATACAGTTTGACCAATTAATGCAATTTAGATTTAAATGAAAATGTCATTTAAATCTGAATTGCATAATGGGTCAAACTGTATTCTCTTATGTAGAATATATTTTCTATATGTAATTAATTATATATGCATGTAAAAATTGAATGCTATGATGTTCAGGGCAGCCAGGGGGGCTCTGTTGAATCCATATTATATGGGGGCTTGTGTGGAAATCATAATCAAAAGTTTTGATTTGCTTACCACCAGCAGTCAGTCTGCAGAATGAGGAGATAAATTTTGCGTGCTGCGCAGCTGGCTTGCCGCTCTCAGGCTCAGCACCAGACCAGTCCAGCCTCCAAACAGCTTGTGACACAGACTGTGCTCTGCTCAGTGTAGCCTAGCCTCAGCCTGTAGCCTGTGCGTGCGCGCTCAATGACGTCATTGAAGCCAGACAGCCCATAACCCCAATGCCCACACACTGCACAGCCATCATCCAATGGGGAAGGAACACTGAGACACATTGCCTGGAGACGGAGGCAGTGCCAGCGTCTAGTGGATCACAATGGAGGTGAGGGCAGGACAGGAAGGCTAGGAATCGGATGGTGAGGTGAATTTATTTCATGTTGCGCAGCGCGCGCACATAAATAACCAGACTGACGGCCCTGATTTTAATTACTAACTAGACTCACCAAGCATGCTGTTACTACACAGGCCAGTGAGCCAGCCGCACACATTACTGGGATGCGCGCAGCAGCACAAGACTTTGGGCTCCGCTCTGGCCCGCAGCTACACTGACAGCATAGGCGTGCACAGCCAATTGCATTAAGGTGTGCACCCAAAAGCACAAACACACACGTGTGTATGTATATATGTGTGTGCTAAATAAATGAATATATTTATTAATCTGGACTGGGAACCAAATGGACACACAACATACAAATATAATAGCAAATTAGTTATGCGATGTGACCAACAGATGTTGCCAAATTTACCCTTATGAGAGTAAAACTCTCCACTTTGGCAAATATTGTAATTTAGATGCTTTTATGGGAGGGAGAACGGTTACCACTGCACATTCATTTTAATGCCACTGTTTGAAACTGAATTTTACAGACATAAAACAGTAAAAAGACTGCCCACCATGTCCATCTCCATACTGCCCACCTCCACACACTGCCAACCTCCACACCCTGTCCTTCTCCACATACTGTCCACCCTGTCCTCCTCCACAGTGCCCACCACCTCCACACACTGGCCTCATTGGCCACCTCCACATACTGTCCACCTCCAACACCCTGCCCGACTCTACATTGACCCCCCTCCACACCCTGTCCACCCTGTTGTCCTCCACACACTGTCCATCCGTCTCTGTCCTGACCCCCTCCATACTCTGTGCCCATTGACCCCCTCAGGGAAGAGGGAGGAAGAGTTAAGAATGGAATAAAGAGAAAGAGGCAAGGGGAGATAAAGAGGCAAGAGGGGGAGAAATAATATATTTCTCTCCATCTTGCCTCCCTTGTACTTCTTTCACCCCTTTGTGCCTCTTTCTCCCCTTGCACCTCTCTTTCTCACCCCATGTACTTATTTCACCCTCTTGTGCCTTCTCCGCCTTGCACCTCTTTCTCCCCCCAGTATGTCTTTCACCCCCTTGTGCCTTCTCCCCCTTGCACTTCTCCATATAGCTTACAGGTACCATGGAGAAGTGACAGCTCCTCTCAGTAGGCGAGAACAATTCTTCAAAGAAGTGCATAGCAGGCTACCCAGACACTCCCCTCCAGCTAGATTTGTTACACTAAACAAACTGAGCTAGATAGCGAGAAGAAGAAGTGGAAAAACCTCCTGTGAGCATGGATTCAATAGGACTCCCACGTCCAGCCACAGGAAAAAAGCATGGTGCCTTTCACTGGGTGAGAGACCTGTAAGCTATATGGACTAAGAGAAAAGGATTTAACAGGTAAGACTGAAATACTATTTTCTCTGTTGTCCAATATAGCTTACAGGTACCATGGGGACGTACCAACACTGAGTTCCCAGGCTGGGAAAAAAGGAAGGAAAGGACCATGCGCCGGTCTGCATGACACCAGAGCTCACATGGACTATCCAGGACATGGAAAAGCCCAACTAACAAAGTGTCATCAGACACTGAACACAGCACACTGTAACACAGCACACAGAACAAGAGCCAAGAGGGCTCAAAAGGATAAAGAACTATAAGGCTCAGGAAAGTAAAGCCCTAGACAGGCAAAACCGCCTCCAGGACTTTCTTACCAAAGCTGGCTTCAGACGAATCCAGGACATCAACAAGGTAGTGTTTGGCAAAGGTGTGCACCGAGGACCAAGTGGCCACCTTACACAACTGATCAGCAGAGGCCTGATTCTTGTAGGCCCAAGAGGCCCCAACAGACCTAGTGGAATGCACTGTGATGCAAAAGGGACCAGGTTTCTTCTTGAGTTCATAACCCTTGGGGATAGTGGACTTAATCCAGGATGCAATAGTCACCTTGGAAGCCGCTATACCCGCCCTAGGACCCTCAGGGATAACAAACAGGTCATCAGTCTGAAGGACAGACTCTGTTTGGTGCACATAAAACTTAAGGCACCGCACCACATCCAACAAGTGGAGATCTCTATTCCTTGTCAGATTTAGGGTCAGGACAGAAGGAAGGCACAACAATCTCCTGATTGATGTGGAACTCAAAGACCACCTTAGGAAGAAATTCCTGGGAGGTACTGAGAACAGCCTTATCCTTGTGAAACTCCAGGAAAGGCGGTTTGCAGGACAAGGCCTGCAACTCAGCAACTCTGCGGATAGAGATCACAGCCAAAAGAAAAGCCACCTTACACGTCAGAAGACGTAGAGGAATGGTCACCAGGGACACAAAGGGAGGCTGCTGCAAGACAAGATTAAGGTCTCACTGAGGGGTGGGAGCCTTGTAAGCAGGGAAAGCATGAGCAACACTGAGACAGGTACAGAGGTTACTGCTTGGTAGACCGAAGGTTAAGCGATTGATACAGCCAGTCAAAAAGATAATAAATTGCACTTATTAGAGAGTTCATGGTACACAAACATAGGACAACAATTACAGACAAATAAACAGGGGTAAGTATAAAACTACACACTTCTGCTGTTCTCTTTTTGGCATGCTAGCAAAGTTGTACATATTTCCAGGGGTTCCAATTAATGCTCACAGTCCATTTTAGATTTATTATGGAGATTACACACAGTCCCAAAAGACGCAAGAGTGGGGCACTCCGCCCACTGTGCCTGGTGTTGGATTGCATGAAGTTTCTTTGTACCTTTTAGTCCTGACAGAGGTTTTGTAGAAGGCATCCTAAGAGATTATTCACAATCACTTTCCTTGTTCTTGTGGCTGCAACTGCAGCAGCTTGGCTTTACAGCCCACAAATGGAAGGGGGACCTGCCCACTTCAGTGCCCACTCGCCCTAACTCTGCCGGTGAGGGGCACACACCAGTCTCAGCTTCCCCAGTACTCCTTTAGCAAGCACATGGGCCAATCAGACTCCAGACCAGCCCCAGACCTCCCTCCATTCTAGAGAGGCCTTCTCCCCTGCTCCTACATTACTATCTCTCTCCTCTTCTCCTACAGTTTCTCTCTTAGAGGTATCAGAGGTACCATTTACAAGATATATTTTGCTTAGCCTGATATATGTGGGGAGGGACACACATTCTACTCACAGATTTGTTCTCTCCCTCTACCTGCCCTGTGACCCAGAGCTGGCTATCTGATAACATAATCTCTTTGGTTAGCTAGATTCTACAGCAGCATGCCTTTGTACTTCAAACATACACACTAACTAATCCATTCAATGCTGGTAAATGGCCAACATTCTAATACATACACACACTGGGGTCATTAATGCCTTCAAGAATGGGAACACATGTGAAGACAATGGAGATCACTGAAAACAGACAACGTTCATTCTCAGCGTGACAACCATTCTGTCACAGACACCCTGAAAGAAGACCTTGACATTTGGCAAAATGGCAATGCGTCTCTGAAAAAAAGACAGAGAGCCGAGGTCTGAACCTTCAAGGAACTCAGGCTCTTGTGCACTCAGTCCTGCACAAAAGACAGGATAGCTGGAAGATCAAATTCCTGTGAGGACAGATCCTTGACCACACACCAAGTGTGGAAAATAGACCAAACCCTATGATAGGCTTTAGAAGAAACCGGTTTTCTAGCCTGAATTATAGTGGAGACCACTTCAGAAGAATAGCCCTTCACCTTTAAGATGGGCAGCCATGCTGTCAAAGCCTGATGGTCCTCATCCTCCTTCCACAGGTACCCTGAAAGAGATCCGGTCTGAGTGGAAGAAGAAATGGTTCCTGAGCAGACAAGGCCAGTAGTTCCGGGAACCAGGGCTGTCTGGTCCAATAAGGAGCAATCAGGATGACTGAGGCCCCATCCATCCGAATCTTCCACAGGATCCTAGGCAGGAGTGGAAGGGGAGGAAAGATGAAGGCCAGATGAAATCACCATGGAATCGACAGAGAATCCACCACAATTGTTAGGGGATCCCTCCAGCACAAGCAAAACATCTGAACCTTCTGGTTGTCCCTGGTGGCCATCAGGTCTGCCACGGGAAGACCCCACTTCTGCACCAGGAGGTCGAACACTTCAGGGTGAAGCTCCCACTCCCCAGGGTTCACCGCGCGGTGACCGAGGAAGTCTGCTAGGACGTTTTCTATGCCTGGGATGTGCACTGGCACTGCTGAGATAGCAGGCATGTGGTCTTATGCCCAGACCAAAATAGCCTTGACCTCGAACCAAGCACCAGAACTTCTGGTACCTCCTTGCTTGCTGGTATAAGCCACAGCCATGGCATTGTTGGACTGGACTAGGACCGGGAATCCCAACAGATAAGGAGACCAATACATCAGCGCATGGGATATAGCCCTGAGCTAGAAGATGTTGATGGGAAGAAGGGTCTCACTCAGGTGACCCAAGACTGAGCCCCAACTGAACAGGCTGGCATGCATCGTCACAACGGTCTAGTATGAAATCACAAATGGAATGACTGTGGAATAACGACGCTGACAAGTACAAATACAGTAAAGATCAATATCTTTATTAAAAGGAGAACAGAATAATACGAATAGCACTTCCCCAACCCTCACAGGACCAGGTATAGGGACAGTGCCTAAGCACCTCCCCAACCCTCACAGGACCAGGTATAAGGACAGCACTGGATCCACTGACTGCACGGAGGCTGATATCACTCGGACTATAATACGCCATGGTAGCAAGGATAGCAGTAGCTCCTAGTGCAGGAGAAGCTGAAATGGTTAGGCAAAATGAGAGATATACCCCTAGTATGCTAGGATAGCACAAGGCAACAGAGACAGAGATCCCTAGAACAATAAGGAGAGCCTACAGGTAATGGTGATACAGAATCCCCAGAACGCTAGAGAAGAGTAGGCAATGGTGACTGAACTCCATAGAACGCTAGGGTAAACCGACAGACAGTGGTGACAGAGAATCCCCAGAACGCTAGAGTGGAATAGGCAACGGTGACTGAGATCCCTAGAACGCTAGGGTATACCCAATGGCACTTAACCAGATAACAGGCAGAAACTGAAATGCCAGAGACAAAGTCTGACGCAGACTGAGCACTGCTAATACCGGGGGAAACAAAAGAGCACGGTAAGCGTAAGCGGAGACAGTAGGCCAAGTGTAGGAAACTATCGGATAGTCAGCCGGAGCCGGGGTCAGCACGAAACGGGTAGTCAGCCAAAGCCAAGAGTCAGACCGGAGCGGGTAGTCAGATGGAGTCAAGGGTCAGACCAGAGCGGGTAGTCAGATGGAGCCAAGGGTCAGACCAGAGCGGAAGGCAACTAGTCAGGGATCAAACGTAGCCGGAGTCAAACGTAGCCAGGAGTCATACACAAAATCAGAGCATCGGAATAACGCAAGAGCTTAGCACACAGGTACACCACGAAAGGGCAAAGGAGTACTGGTAGACTGAGGCCTATAAGGCCTAGCATGTAGGAGGACACTCACTCTTGCAATTAACATCAGCCTATAAGAATAGCGAATGTGTCTACGTGCGACAACCAGGAAGTAATGCAATGTCACCTGCACACAGCATGCTCACAGATGGCAATCACGGGCACCATGTTAATACCCCCCTCAACGATCTCTCAGCCACGGAAGAGATCCAACTTTATTCGGAAATTTAGCATGGAATCTACGCAGCAGAACAGGAGCGTGAATATCAGACTGATTCACCCAGGAACGTTCTTCAGAGCCATAGCCCTTCTAATGTGCAAAATATTGAATGCACCCACGGACTCTACGGGAGTTCAGAATGCTTTGAATTTCATACTCCTCGTGGTCTTGAATATGCACAGGACCTGGAACCACTGGAGTAGAAGCGTAGTGGTTACAGACCAAAGGTTTCAATAGGGACACATGGAAAATGTTGTGAATGCGCATACCCACAGGAAGGTCCAAGGCATAAGAGACAGAATTCACTCTGCAAAGCACCTGGAATGGACCTACAAAACGTGAAGGCAGGTTATTACAGGGTACTTGAAGGTGCGGGTTTCTGGAGGACAGCCACTCTCTATCCCCAACCTGGAAAATAGGAGCAGGACGCCTCCTGTGGTCTGCATGTTTCTGATAGTGCTCTGAGGACCTTTGCAAGGCATTCTGAACCTGTGCCCATGTGGAGCGGAGCTGCCTAATATGCTCGTCCAGAGCTTGAATGTCTTGAGCCTGAAAGGAGGAACCCATAGTTAATCAGGAAGGGAGAGCTCCCAGACGAAGAGATTATGGCACAATTCCTGGCAAACTCAGCTCACGGCAACAAGTCAGCCCAATTATCATGATGGTCAGAGATAATACAGAGCAAAAATTGTTCCAACCCCTGGTTGGATCTTTCAGCGGCGACATTAGTCTGGGGATGGTAGGCAGAGGAAAATGGCAATTTGATACCCATCTGGTCACAGAATGCCCTCCAGAACCGTGACACGAACTGACTCCCACGATCAGAGACCAAAATCTTGGGTACTCCGTGGAGTCGGAACACCTCTCTATCAAACGCCACAGCCAATTCCTTGGAGGAAGGTAGTCCCTGGAGGGGGACAAAATGAGCAGTCTTGGAAAAAACGGTCCATTATCATCAGTATGATCGTACACCCTTTGGACACTGGCAGCTCCACCATTAAATCTATGGACACGTGTGACTACGGGCGCTCACCATTAGGAACTGTCTTGAGCAACCCCAGAGGAAGGTGTCTTGGGGTCTTCATACCAGCAAAAACTGAACAGGCCTCCAGAAAAGCTGCACAATCTGCTCTTAGGCTAGGCCATCAAAAGAGCTGAGAGAATGACCAAATCAGTTGGTCACGACCAATGTGTCCAGCAGCCGTTGGAGTGATATGTTTCCAGTAGTCTGGTACGGAGAGGTTTGGCTAAGAAACATTTGCCACTATGTTTTTCTTGTGGAGCATTACCCTGGGACTTCAAGATCTCCTCGCCTAGTGGAGATGTGATACTAGTGCGTGTGGTGGCCAATATGTGATCTGGAGGGATGATAGGCACAGGTGCACTTTCAGTCTCACGGTCCAGCCCAAATTGCCTAGACAGAGCATCAGCTCGAACATTCTTGGACCCTGGAAGATATGAGACCACGAAATTAAATCTGGACAGGAACAGTGCCCCATCTAGCCTGCCACTGTGACAGTCTTTTCGCATCTGACAGGTATGTCAGATTTTTATGATCGGTCAAGATCAGGATTGGAGCATTCGTCCCCTCAATTAGGTGACACCATTCACGGAGAGCGAGAATAATGGCAAGTAACTCATGGGCACCTATGTCGTATAGGCTCTGGGTCTTAGTCATCTTTTTGGAAAAGAACCCACAAGGCATGAGGGTCTTGCCAGGCTCGGGTCTTTGGGACAGCACTGCCCCTATTCCTGTCTCTGATGCATCCAGGGTAAAGGTCAAGGCAGGGTTAGGATGCAACAAAACTGGGGCCACAGCAAAAGCAGACTTCAATTCTTCAAAAGCACTGTTGACCTCAGGGGACCAAGCAGAGAGATTAGCCCCTTTATGAGTCAAGTCAGTCAAGGGTTTGACAACTGTAGAAAAATTTTGTATGAATTTTCTATAATAGTTTGCGAATCCTAAGAATCTTTGTATGGCCTTCAAGCCCACTGGCCGTGGCCATTGCTGAACTGCAGTTTCTCTGTATCCATAGCAATACCGTCAACAGAGATTACATACCCCAGAAATGGCACTCGATCTTTATGGAATTCACACTTTTCTAATTTACAAATGCAGTTTGTTTTCTCTCAACTTTTGCAACACAGTAGCAATATCTAATGTGTCTCAATATTAGGAGAGTGTATCAGGATATCATCCAAGTAAACTACTACGCAGGACTGTAGCAGATCTCTCAGTACATCATTTATAAACTCTTGGAATACCACTGGAGCATTGCCAGCCCAAAGGGCATGACCAGATACTCATAATGGCCACTACGAGTATTAAAAGAGGATTTCCACTCATCGTCCTCCTTGATTCTGATTAGGTTTTTGACTGCCCGCAAATCAAGCTTTGAAGACTGAGGAGCCCTTCAAGTAGTCAAATAACTCGGTTATCAATGGAATGAGGTATGCATTTTTACCATCAACTTATTTAGACCTCTATAGTCGATACAAAGTCTAAGCTCCACATCTTTTTTCTTTAAAAAGAAAAATCCTGCCCCCGCGGGCGAGGAAGACTTCCTGATAATTCCTCTGGCCAAGGCATCAGTAATGTACTCCTCCATCGCTCGGTTTTCTTCTACCAACAGAGGGTAGGTGCGGCCCTTAGGAGATATCACGCCTGGTGTCAAATTATTAGCACTGTTGCATGCCCTATGCTTCGGCAAAGTGCTAGCCTCCCCCTTACTGAATACCTCACTGAACTACTGGTACTCCGAGGGTATAGAGAGGGAGGTACACAAAATCTTAGTGGGCTGCTGTAGACAAGACTTCTTACAGTAATCAGACCAAGATATAATGTCACAGGTTTTCCAGTTCGTTCTGGGGTTGTGTGTCTGAAGTCAAGGAAACCCTAGAATGACTGCGTAGTGTGGTGACTGAATAACTTGAAATTGTAGGATCTCCACATGGAGAGCTCCTACTCTAAGAGACAGCGGACAAGTCTCATGTGTGACATGGGATGGTTCTAACGGTCTACCATCAATCGCCTCCACAGCCAATGGGGAAACTCGAGGCACCAAGGGAATGTTGTTCTGCTTAGTGAATCTGCCATCAATAAAGTAGCCTGCAGCTCCTGAATCGATCAGGGCAGGTGTCGCAACAGAGGAGGCTGCCCAAGAGATTACCACCTGTAAGATGGGCTTGTTCCGTTCTAGGTCTGGGGACTGATTTACGCCGCCTAGGATCTGTCCCCTCAGGGATCCTAGATGCATGCGTTTCCTGGACATACCGGGCAAGCCCTTAACATACGTCCAGCCTTACCACAGTACAGGCATAGACCCTCTTTTCGACGGAAGAACCGCTCCTCCCTGGACAGATGTGTAAAACTGACTTGCATGGGCTCAGCTCTACTGACCTCAGCACTAGGTGGCTTAGGAGGTGAGCGAGGCATGAGTGGGAGCTCCCAGTTTGGTACCAATCGCGACTCAAGCCTTGACTTGTGGTTTTTGAATGAGGATCTTTCCCTGATGCGGGTATCAATCAGAACAGCAAAGGAAATAAACTGATCTAGATCCTCTGGCAACTCATGGGCTGCCGTCTCATCCTTGATGTCATTAAGCCCTTGTGAGAAGGATGCCACCAGTGCCTCGTTGTTCCAGCCTACCTCTGCCGCTAGTGTACGAAATTTAATAGCATATTCTGCTACTGTACAGGCACCCTGGCGAATGGTCATCAACTTTTTTGCGGCAGAGGTTTCTGGAACATCAAAAACTTTACGGAATCTACAAATTCTGTAAAGTTCGAAGTTATGGGTTTTATTAGTTTCCCATAACGAATTGGCCCATGCCAAGGAAATCATAAAGCCCACTTTACTTCTTTCACTCGGGAAAGCATTAGGTACCAGTACCAAAATAATTCCGAACTGATTTATGAATCCACGACAAAAAGTGGGTTCCCCATCATATCTTAGAGGGAGTGGAGTGGCTCCGGACAGCCCTCTATAAACCGTATTTTCCACCTGAGTGGTTACTACTGATGCCGAAACAGGGGGGCCATCAGTAGTTGCGCAGCCTTATCGAGATGCGCTGTACGGTTAAGGAGCTTCCGCATCACCATAGACAACTGGTCAATGTGTTGTTCCTGAATATCCATCCTTGACAGGATATTAGGCAACTGTCGGCTACCAGTATCTGTACTTTCAGAGCAAAACGAGAGATATACCCCTAGTACACTCGGGTAGTACAAGGCAACAGAGACAGAGATCCCTAAAACAATAGGAAGAGCCTACAGGCAGTGGTGACAGAGAATCCCCAGAACACTAGGGTGGAATAAGCAACGATGACTGAGATCCCTAGAATGCTAGGGTATACCCAATGGCACTTAACCAGACAACAGGCAGAAACGGAAATGCCAGAGACAAGGTCTGCCAGAGTCAGCACGGAGCAGGTAGTCAGCCAAAGCCAAGAGTCAGTCTGTCGCAGGTAGTCAGCCAAAGCCAAGGGTCAGACCAGAGAGGGTAGTCAGCCAAAGCCAAGGGTCAGACTGGAGCGTGTAGTCAGCCAGAGCCAAGGGTCAGACGGAGCAGAAGGCAACTAGTCAAGGATCAAACGTAGCCAGAGTTAAACGTAGCCAGGAGTCAAACACAGAATCAGAGCATATAGACTGAGGCCTATAAGGCCTAGCATGTAGGCGGAGACTCACTCTGGCAATTAACATTGGCCTATAAGAATAGCGAATGCTCCTAAGCACGACAACCAGGAGGTAATGCAATGTCACCTGCACCACAGCACGTTCACAGAGGGCAATCACGGGCACCGTGATACTCCCTTTTTCCAGGTTGGGGACGTTCAACCACCAGTGAAGGCTCTGTTCCACTTCCACAGGAAGGGATGATGATGATGATCATCCAGAAGATCAAGGTCCCCCCTGCAAACCTGGATCACAAACCTCTGAAGCTCCCTTGCATGAGCCATGGCAAATGGTACCACTTCCATGGTGGATATCATCTTCCCCCCCAGAGGGGAGAACTTCCTTGCCAGAGCGAACATCCATGACAGGGCAGAAGACACCTTGGAGGTGAGCTACTCAATCGAATCCTCCGTCAGATAAACCATACTCTGCAGAGTGCCTAACCAGAGGCGAGGTACATCAGGTCCTGAGAGGGAACTGGGGTGGATTTGTCCATATTCAGGATCCAACCGTGCTGGAGGAGGATCTGAGCACATTCCTGAACCTGGCGGTCCAGAAGATCCCAGGAAGGTGTCTTGAGGAGAAGGTCTTCCATGTAAGGTGTCACCTGAATGCCCTTGGTGTGCAGGAAGGCAATCAATGCACCTAAAACCTGACTGAAAACCTGAGGAGCTGTTGTGAGCCCAAAGGGGAGAGCAGTGAACTGGTAATGCCCCATGTCGCAGGCAAACCTGAGGTACTGCTGACTGTCCAGAGAGACAGGAATGTGCAGATTTGCATCCTGAAGATCCAAGGATGCCAGAAATTCCCCTTGACACATCACTGTGATGACAGAATGCAGTGATTCCATTTTGCATCAGGTCTTGACCACAAACTTGTTGAGAGCCTTGAGGTCCAGGATAGGGCGGCAGTCAATATCCTTCCTGGGGACAACAAAGAGGTTGGAATAAAAGTCTGAACCTCTACCCAGCTGAGGAACCGGTGCCAGAACCCCCTTGTCCAAGAGAGACTGGACTGCCCCATTGAAAAGCCTGAGCTTTTTCTGTCCCTGAGGGGAGAGAGAAGGGAAGAAACTGAAAGAGAGAAGGGAAGAAACTGAAAGGGGGTAGGGATTTGAAGGGAATCCTGTAACCTTTCGGAAACCACTTATAATACCCACTGATCCACAACAGAGCCTGTCCAAACACTCAAAAAGTGATGCAGGCGACTCCCCATTGGATGCAGATTAGGGTTCGTTGAGTAATGCCGAAGGAGGTTTGGTGGGTTTGGTGGAGGTGTGTTTAGACCTCCACTTCTGCTTGGGCACAGAACGCAGGGCCTAAGGCACCACCACTTTCGCCCTAAATGCTTTGCTTTGTTTGGGATGAAAAAGACAATGCGTCTTCGTCTGAGGGTTGCGTTTAGGAAACTGAGGTAACAACGTGCTCTTGCCCCTAGTGGCCTCTCTGATGAAGTTCTTCAGTTCAGGGCCAAAAAGAGAGTTACCCTGAAAGGGAAGAGAAATCAGTCATTTCTTAGAGATCAAGTCTGCAGACCAGATCTTCAAACACAGAATACGTCTAGCAGTCACAGAAAAGGCTGAGGCCTTTGCTTCAAGCTGAATGGCATCAAAGAAAGCATCAGTAACACAGTGCTGAGCTTAAAAAATGTTGGCCAAAAGGGAAAAAGGTCAGCCCTAGGAGCACCCATGTGGACAGCAGCAGTCAGCTGTTCAGTCCAAACAGCAATGGCCCTATTAACCCATGCCGAGGCCAAGGTGGTCTCAAAGACGCACCAATGGTAGTGAAATTAGCGTTCAAAATAGCTTCAAGCTTCCTGTCTGTCAAGTCCTTAAGAGCTGAAGTGTCCGCAACTGCCAAGGCAGTGGACTTAGAAAGCCTGAAAATGGGAGACCGCATAGGGAACCAATCAGGAAACAGCCTGTGAATCAGGCATTTATAGGAAATGTAGTTTTCCCAATACAGAGTACCAAATGCAGAACTGAAGCCCCCACAACACTGAGAATGTCCACCAGATAGTTAGGCAAGAGGAGATAAGAAGACTGAGCCATCTCTCAACTCGGTACATAGAGCAGTTGAGATATATCCCAAACTGTCTGTCCCATAGAGATGAATGGAGTATTGCGGCTATACAGTAAAGAAAGCCCTTAAAGGCGCGGAATTCAAATATAACGTCTAAAATAAAAAGTTTCTAAAAAGTGTAAAAACACATTTTGAACACCAATAAACATATAATAAACAAAGGAAAAGTGAGAAAAAAGTCTATCAACTGACCAAGGCTGGCAGGGGAGTGGTTAATTACCACAAAACGGCCCAAAATGCTCCAAAGATATCCAGAACAGAGATAAAAGGTACCCAACATGAGTGCAGAAGTTATAAGGAACTCCAAGGAAACCCTTGTGCAGAAGTGAACTGTGGGACAAGTGGACCATGGCACTCAAAGGGTTGCTCATCTTTCTGCAGGTTTTCTTTCTTCACATTACCATGGCAAGGAACAAGCCTCAGAGAGACTCCCTCTGGAGAGAGAGAAACATGGGCTTCATGGTTCTCTCCCAGGGCTGAAAAGGTCCACAACCAGTTCCTGGGCAATTCACCAGGGGAAGCCAGTAATGATAATCCACCTAATGGGGGAATGTTTACACCCCATATCTAAAGAAAAATAATAAAATAACTAAAACTAAGCAGAACTGTTCAGAGACTTCCTACCAGGATGATGAAACAAATCTTAACTGGGAGTGGCTGGGTAGCCTGCTATGGAGGAGAGGGAGGCTCCACTCCTGCACTTCTTTGAAGAATTGTTCCAGCCTACTGGGAGGAGCTGTCACCTCCCCATGGTACCTGAAAACTATATTGGCATGTTTTGATATCAACTAAATAACTTTTCAAGCGCAATTTAAGAACAGCCCTCTTGTAATTGTACAAAGGCCACCCAAGATCTTCCTTAGGCATAAGGCTCTCCCAGTGTACTCTACCCTGGTTCAGATACCCCCTCACTCACACACTCCCACTAACGTGGTCAAATGGCAAGCAGCCTTCCAAACTTTAACCCTAGATCTTTGTTAGGATGTCCTGATATTGAATTTATTCTCACATTGATATTCTCAGACAGAACACAAAGCACATGACAACCCTACACACTCTTTGAGATTGACTGTGAATTGAATGATAACTGTTCCTGCTGTAGTACGAAATCAGGGGGGAGATTCACTAATTGGTAATAAAGAGGTGATAAAGTGGAGATGACTTCTCCGGTTCATCACTTCTCCAGTTCCTATGATATCCTATAGAGCCTATTCACCAAGATCTCCAAAGCTGAAGAGATCTTAGTGCATAGGCTCAATAGAATAACATAGGAATTGGAGAAGTGATAAACTGGAGAAGTCACCTACACTTTATCACCTCTTTATCACCGCTTAGTGAATCTTACCCCGGTGTTTTTTGGTCAAGCCTAGTCACAAAAATATTTTAGGCTAAAATATTTAATTTCTTGAACTCTGAGACCACTTGTTACTCCACTGGGATTGGTTGAGGATGTGGTTCTCATCAAAGCTGAGAGAACCATATGACATATACAGCCGTTTCTGCTAAAAATTTGGTCTAACTGCTAAAAATCTGGTACATTTAAATGATCTCATTGCCATCTAGCTCACTCACTCCACCTTTTATTCCCAACACGGTACACTGGATTTGGGCTATGGATTGTGCCCTTCTAATTTATCTATATTCACTGTCTGGACTGTCTGGTTATTTCTCTATCCTGTACAAATTACTTCTTTATCTTATCTTTCATTCTATCTCCACCTACATTTTTTTTATTCTTTTGAAATCTTCTCTTTTAAAATTATTAAATTATTATACATAAATCTGGTAATTTCATATGACATATTGCAGCTCAAAACAGACAGAAGTTATTCCCTCAAAACACCAGACTAGGGGCTCGATTTAAAGGCAGCCATTAGTAAAAAAAAATCACTAACGGGTGCGTTAAGTGTCATGTTGCAATTCAAAGATCCGTCTAAAGAACAGCTAACGGCAGTTGCAGAATCCTAACGGCCGATACACTTACGTGCATCCAGACGCATGGAACAACAGAGCTATTCAAAGGCTTGCAGTACTGCTAACGGCTGAAAAAAAGACACACCTAACGGCAAAAAGTTAAGACCCACTTTTCTTAGCCGTTAGACACTTAACGGGCAAAACAAAACACCCGTTACATAGGAAAATACACAAAATGCTTACCGCACAACCATGTAAATGGGAAAATTAACCCGTGCAATGCCAAAACAACACAAAAACATGAACACACAACACAAATCACTCAACACACAACAACAACCAACACCACAGGGACAACGACACACAAAAAAACAACAACACAACATGGCACGGAACAATGGGGGTTATCACACAAAGCGGACACCTGCAAATACAAGCTCACCTGGGCAACATCATCACGTGACCTGCACCCCACAACTGCACGCCTGCAAATGGCACACACATAAAAAGCACAGCACACCACATCTTATAACACACACACACCTGCAAACACTTACCTGGACAAAAACAACTCACCATTGGTTAGCACTTACCTCATCACCACACCTACACAACGCCCTAGCAAGCACTTAAAGGGACAACTCAACACACTCACTTGTGGCTTGTTTTCCACTCAGGGAGGGAGAGAGATAGATAGAGAGAGATAGAGAGAGAAAGAGACAGATAGAGACAGAGAGAGAGAGCAAACAGTATGTTGGGTTACATGTTGTTGCGAAGACTGCTGAGAAGGCGTGCAAGGGAGGGAGCTAGGGAACATCAGCAACCTCCAAGCACGCCTGATCAACAGCCTTCACCTGTTGCAAGTGAGGAGGCTTTGGCTCAGCAGCCACACAGGAGTCCATCCCCACCTGGAGGGCAGAGGATGTATAGACGACCACCAAGGCCCAGGGTATACCGCCCAAGGGTCACCCTCTTTGGAATGACTGATGACTAGGTCATTGATCGCTACAGGTTGAGGCCTGACAGCATCATTGCCTTGTATGAGGTCATCAAGGAGCAGGTGGATCCCATCTACATCCACAACCATGCCCTAACAGGCCTGCAGAAACTACTCTGTGCCATACACTTCATGGAAAGTGGGGCCTTCCAGTCCACTGAGGGTTAAGCATCTGGCATGTCACAGGCCACATTCTCCAGGGTGCTGGCCCAGGTCCTGCCAGCCCTCAAAAGCAAGGCCAGTACCTATATACATTTTCCCACCACCGACATGGACTGGATACACGTCAAGCAGGCCTTTTACGTAAGGGGAGGCATGCCCAGGGTCATGGGTGCTATAGATTGCACCCATGTCCGGATTAAGGCCCCAGCACATGACACACAGCTATTCATCAACAGGAAGAACTTCCACTCCATCAACGTGCAGATGGTGTGTGACAGCAACATGAGGATAATGAATGTCTGTGCAAAATATCCTGGCAGCTCACATGATGCATACATTCTCCAAAACTCCTCAGTCCACAGAGATTTTGAGAATGGAACCTTTACAGGGGGATGTCTAGTGGGTGAGTTCACAAAACAAAATCACACCACATACACAGGCGTACACACCACGCTGCTCAGCATGCACCTGACCCACAGCTACTATGTCCACCACACAAAACATCATTCACACAACATGTGCTCCCTGTCTCACCATGTCACTCACATTACACAGGTGATGCTGGCTATGGATGCAAGTCCTGGCTACTGACCCCTGTGGCCAATCACCAAACACATGCCCAGGAAAGGTACAACCAGGCTCATGCCAGAACCAGGAATGCTACTGAGCGGACATTTGGGCTCCTCAAGTCAAGATTCCGATGTCTGGACCACTCTGGGGGAGCACTGCAGTATGCACCGGCAAAGGTGTGTGACATCATTGTGGCGTGCGGAATACTGCACAACATCGCAGTGGACACCAGGCTGCTGGAGCACATCCCGGACCCCCCCATACAGGAAGTGGCCATGGACATCGGGCATGTGGAGGAGACCATGAGAGGGGCACAGATCAGAGACAGGCTCATCACGGAACACTTCACCTGTGAGTAAAACACACGCATGCAAACAATCCATGCAAGTCCCCCATCAGTCCTGTGACACTAACCACACTGCATGTAACGGATCCTACCCGTTACTGGGAGCTCTTGTCTGGGCATGGCATTTATTCACCCCTGGGCCCAAGGATTATGGATATTGGACACTCCTTTGTGCCCTGGCATACGATTTCTCAAGCCCTTATCCTGGACTAAGAGACTTTGGCTAGCCTTATGTGGATAGGCAGCTGTACCAGAGGAAAGAACAATTCAAGGCTTGGGTGCTGCAAACTCTTCTGACCTGCAAAAGGTTAATCATTTGAGTTTGAGCATATTTACTTTCAATATGTATTGTCGTCCCCCAAGCCTTTTGCTTAATTACTCAAGTCATTGTATTGAGCACTGTCTTGTGGCCCCCTGCTGTGTGATTAATCCAATCATGTCTGCCCTATTATGTTTCCCTGAATCATTTGTTGTTGGTTCTTGGACCCTTTGTGGTGACTGAATTATCCCTGTGACTACTCCATTGTATTCTGCCCTACCATTTGCTGTGTCCTATTGATGAACTGTGATTGAATTAAGTCTCCTGTACTGTGCTCCAAGTTAGTGTGGTTTGAAACTGTATAAATATGTGTGGTTTGGTTCAATAAAGAGAGTTCTGTTTTGGAGTGAACAAGGAGTCCTGGAGTCTTGTATTGCTTATGGTCTAAAGTATCCACTCTGATACCCATCAGCGCCAAGTATCCTGAATCGCCGACCGCCTGCTGCCAGTTTCCTGCGACCTAACTTCGTGGACTGTCAGGCGGCGACGTGGACTCTTCCCTGCTTCCAGCGATCCTGTGGCTGTTTCCAGTGACTGTTCATACTCCAACCGGTGCACCTGACGGCGCTTATCTGGAGTTGAGAAGGAGAGACCCAGGAACGACGGCGGAAGGCGACGCGGTCCCTTCCCAGCTTCCGTTACACTGCACATTTTGTTCTGTCTCACCCCACAGGAACAGTGACACAGCACTGCACTGGCAGTGGACGTGGCAAATTGTGTGTGTGGACTCAAAAACCATCCTCCATTCCACTCTCCACGTTGACATACAGACCCCAAGGATATCACGCACACCCCCAGGAGAAACAAGGTACAACATATTACCCATGTTCATCACCTTACACGGCTTGATTGACAGCAACTAACTGCATATACCATGATTATAGCCTGAGCAACCATGCTAGCCTAGTAGCGAAAGAGTATCATCTAATGATATGCATTGGATAATACTCAGGCACATCAGGGGTTAAAGGGACATTGTATTCAATATGGGACCTGTACTGTGCTACAGGTGTGGATGTACAGTGGTATGGTCACACAATGTAGAGGTCATGAGATGTAGATCAGATTACCAGGGACTCCATGCTGACCTGTGAGTGTGCAGACATATGTGCCCCCGACATGAATACACACATCAACAAATATGTACTAACAGTTCCATGGAACAAATGACATTGGACTGCCACTGTCACTTTCACAGTGGCAGCACAATGTCATTACCTCCATGGGGCTCTCAGAACACTTGTTAATGTGTGTATACATGTCAGGGGCACATATCCATAGGGCTGGTGCACATGTTCTAAGTTCCCCACAGAATTGGTTACAGATGAGTACACAACACATTGTCAAGCAATGGTTTCTGTACTTACCTGTAACTGTGGCAATTGAGGGGATTAAAAAGACTAAATTGTTGTTGCTTGATGATCAGTTCAGGTCTACTGCTCCAAATCCTGTCCTCTTGTCCCACAGGCATCCGTAACATGATCCATCCTTGAACTGAAGATCTTCCATGTGACTGGATTGATGTCCTGACAACACCTTCATGAAGATCACCCCTTGCTGTTTATAGTGATGTTGTTGGTGATGCAAAGTTTGACCTGAGGTTCACACAAACCTCTACTGGAACATTCTCATATAGACACAGAAAACACCATTTCTTGAGTGTTATAACCTGTACAGTTAGGATGCTCAGCTACAGAGTTGTCAAACCTTGTGCATGAGCAGGGCAGCAGTGTTACTGAAGCAGTACAATTTAGTTTCAAAGTACATTTAGTGTTCACATACAGGTGTTAAATGCATATAGACAATACACACAGAAAACACATGTACATTCTAATGTACTTTAAGACACAATAAAGATGAACCATCACCATTCTATCATCTGTGTCTGTAGGAGGATATATTTGAGAACACATTTGTCAATGCGTAACCACACCCAGGATAGAGTATCCCCCATACATGGAAAGGCATCACCCACATCACAGGAGTCCACCACTTGTTTGCCAGTGAGCGGACTCTGTGATGTATCCATGCAAACAGATGATGGTGGCAGTGATGCACCAATGTGTAGTGGGAGTGATAAAGAGGTGATACAGGGGACATACTTCCACAGTGAATACATGTCCACAGTTTCTGTATTGCTCAGTATAATCAATGTTCTGAGATTTTGCTCCACTTTGACATATCTCAGTACATGGGCTATATCAACGAACAAACAGACTAAGTGGACATGTGTTATCACTGGTGAAGTCCGTTACACCCTTAGGGAAAGAGCAACTCAACTTACTGGAGACACCAATGCTCACCCCAGGATATCAATGTGTGTACTACACATTGAAATCCGAGGTTAACCCCTTAAGGACCGGCGGTCATGGGACATTTCCGTCCCATAATGACCGCATGGGGCACTTTGACGCGCCGGTACACGTGACCTGTCACGTGTATCGGTGCGTCACTATGGGGCTTGAAAGAGATCGCTCCGATCTTGGAGCGGTCTATTTCAGGCCCTATTTTTAATTACAGCGCTCCCGGTAGAGCTCTGTAAGTAAAAAGTACGTGACGTACCATGACCGTCATCGGTCCTTGAGTAGTTCAAGGACCATGACGGTCCTGGTACGTCAAGGGTCCTTAAGGGGTTAAAAACATTGACTTCCCCAGTAAGTCAGTTGCACAATGAGTGTGTGAATCCAAGACAATATTGATACATGTCCCATTTATCTGTCCTGCTTGTAATGTCCCCGCTAAGTCACAGAGCTGTTTGTCTGGTTATCCCACTAACCCACTGAGTGCAAGAGTGGTCCCCAACGCATTTCTTTGCAATGCGTTGCCTACCACTCTGGCACTGAAAGGGTTAAACACAACATATGATGTAGACGAATGTTCAATGTTGTACCATTTGTTGTGCTAAGGGGTATGTTTGGTTGTTCAAATTCAACACACAGCATCGTCATATAACACAGTGGTGTAATATGGCTCCAGGGATGTATTTATAGTTGAATTTGTACAACGGTGTGTGGTTGTGTGTGAACCCATGCTGTAGCATCCCACAAACATTTCACCCAGGAAGAGGTTGTGTTCACTGAATTGTATGGCAATGCATTGGAGACAACCCTGCCACCCAATCCATAACTGAAGACACAACAGATCAGACAGGAATACAAAAAAAGGTTTTTTTTATTGAGGGGAAAGTTGACAGGTTGGGCCTTTCATTTTTTCCTTTTTGGGTGGGGGGCCTTAGCTGGGGTGCCAGAGGTGGGTGCCCTTGTTGAACTCCTGGTAATCCTCTGCCCCCTAGGTGTGGCTTCAGGGGTAACACTGGAGGGGGTGGTGGTTGCAGTAGACCCCTCAATGGAACGCAAGTTCTCCCTCTCCATCCTCAGGTTCTGCCTGTGGTTTATCTCCCTCAACTCCACAAGGACCTGTGTTAACATGTCCATGAGACCAGTCCTGAGCTGCTGGAGTAGTGTGTTCCCCCTGGCCACCTCCGACTCCAGGGCTTGGATCCTGGTCTCCAATTGGGCATTGTTCCATGTGGATTGCCTCCTGCTCCTTGTAATGTTGTTGTCAGTACTCCTGCTCGACCGGAGCAGTCTCCTCTGCAGGGCCATACACTCCGCCTCCATCCCTGTGAGGCGTGTGGTGCTGGAGGTGATGTGCCCGGTGTCCCTGGTGCTGCTGTTTCCTCTGCTGCTGAGGGTGCTGAGTCTTCTGCTGCCGAGGGTGCTGTTTCCTCTGGTGATGAGGGTGCTCTGTCCTCTGGTGCTGCTGAGGGTGTGTCACGGTTTGTTATGACTCTCAGACACAAGTTTTAGGTAAAAAACTCAATTTTATTGAAATAATAAAATGATCACTTAGAATGGCAATCACATACATATATATCAAGAGTAAATAGCAAAGACAGTATGCAGACTCTACCGGTCCTGTCAATATACCAGACAGGACAGTCTGAGATGATGGAATAATAGGCTCTACCGGCCTTGCCAATACCGGGTAAGGCAACCTGCAGATGGAATAGCGTCAAGGTTATACCGGCCTTACCTAAATACCGGGCAAGGCAGCCCCAATAAGTACACGGTGTAGGCTCTACCGGCCTTGCCAATACCGGGTAAGGCAACCTCAGATGGAATGTGGCAAAAGGTTCTACCGGCCTTACCAATACCGGGCAAGGCAGCCCAACAACCCTCGATATAGGCTCTACCGGCCTTGCCAATACCGGGTAAGGCAACCTCAAGGGGAATGCGAAGCAAGGTTCTACCGGCCTTACCAATACCGGGCAAGGCAGCCCAGAGGTATCAATAGCTGTCGGATGATAATGACAGAGTGACAGGATCGTAAGCAACCCAGTGTCCGCACACTGAGACCAACAGAGGAATCGTATAGCCGCAAGGCTTAGGAGCAAACCAGCGTCCCCACACAGACTAACAATTGAATCGGATAGCCGCAAGGTTTTGGAGCAAACCAGCGTCCTCACACTGGACTAACTACTGAATCGTATAGCCGATAGGCTTTGGAGCAAACCAGTGTCCGCACACTGGACTAACAAGTGAATCGTATAGCCGCAAGGCTTTGGAGCAAACCAGTGTCCGCACACTGGACTAACAAGTGAATCGTATAGCCGCAAGGCTTTGGAGCAAACCAGCGTCCGCACGCTGGGACCAACCACTGAGTAGTGTAGCCGATAGGCTTTGAAGCAAACCAGTGTCCGCACACTGGACTAACAAGTGAATCATATAGCCGCAAGGCTTAGGAGCAAACCAGCGTCCGCACGCTGGGACCAACCACTGAGTAGTGTAGCCGATAGGCTTTGGAGCAAACCAGTGTCCGCACACTGGACCAACAGGGAATCGTGTAGCCGCAAGGCTTTGGAGCAAACCAGCGTCCGCACGCTGGGACCAACCACTGAATAGTATAGCCGATAGGCTTTGGAGCAAACCAGTGTCCGCACACTGGAGTAACAACTGAATCTTGTAGCCGCAAGGCTTTGGAGTAAACCAGCGTCCGCACGCTGGGACTAACAAACAATGTCGCCGACGCGACCAAGCAGAAGGTCGCCAGGAACACAGGAGACAGGTGAGGAGATGGCAGCAACCAGCAGAGCGATCAGTCAGGGTAGGAAACAGCAGAGAAGGTGGTCAGCAGGAACTGCAACCCCAGAGGACTAGGCCGGAACCAGGACTGGAACAACTCAGCATTCAGGCACTGGAACAGCTGCAATCAGGAACTCAGGAACACAGGAACAGAGGCCCAACAATCACTGGACATAGTGATAGTGAAAAATGTCAGAAACAACACGAAAGGGCACTCAAAGGGTGCCCAATCCAGGTTTAAATAGGCAATATGAGGCGGGCTAAATGCAGACAGCCAATAGAAGCCCCCTACTGGTGACAGACAAGAAAATGCAGCAATCACAGGCAATGTGATAGGGTGCTGTTTGCTCTGCTGCTGATGCTGGAGGTGCTGTGGCTGCTGTGACAGCTGTTGGAGTGGCTGGTGCAGATGATGGGCATATGCCCACCACATCAAGTGACTCCGAGCTGCCCAATGATGTGTGTGCTGGTGGAGCTGTGAAAATGTCCCTGGGTAGGGGGCGCTGGGGCTCACCAATCACTCCCAGGTGTGGGTAGTCCAGTGGCCACTGATAGGTGCTTGGACCCCACCTGGTATCATACCTTGGGGCATGCTGTGGAGCCATCCAGGAGGGTGGGTTTAACTGGGAGCATATGGCCCATATTGGGTGGTGGCCACTGTCCCTGGCAGCCATTGCCTCCCTGGCGGTGGTGGTGCTGCTGATGGAGGGTAGTAGCTGGTGGAGGTGGCTGATTGGGTCCACCTCTCCTCCTGTTGCATCCAGCCACTGTACTGGGGAGGTGCAGCTTGAAGGGGTGCAGCCTGTGGTGGTCCAGCTTGAAGGGGTACAGTAGGTGGTGGTGCAGCCTGTGTTGGAGGGGATGGTGATGGTGGGTAAGGTGACCACCGGCTGGTCCCCTCCTCTGTGTCCTCCTCACTGGGGGATGACATTGCCTCCTCCACTGTATCCCGCTGGGCTTGAGGGCCGTAAGCTGTGTGGAGAAATAAGATGTGTTTGTGATTAGTGACCTTAGCCATATGTTTGTGGAGACAGTTATACTTTGATATGTGGTGAAGAAAAATATATGTGTTTGGGTTAATCCCCCTGGGTAAACAAGGGTACACCCACTGCTGAAAGGTGTTGTTTGAGTTATTACAGGTGAAGGTTTCATTTTGAGGTGCAATATCACAGTGGATCGAAATAGTACAGTGGGGCTTTTGCAACACCCTCCCATGTAGATATCTGGTCCCTGTACCAGAGCTGTCCATATGATTGTGTAGTAACAGCAGCACTGTACAATTTCAGGCCACTGGGGTATTGCCCCTGACATATCCATGTCTGAGCTGTGATATCTTTTGAATCAACACACCTTTCAACAGCAGGAATACCATTGTTTAACTCGGGGGGGGGGGTGAATCCAACAACATATATTTATCTTCACAACTTGCAGGGATGGCTATCCCTCCAGGGGGATGGCAAAGGTTAAGTCCACCTTGATGTCATATTGTAGACATTGTGAAAACAGATGTTGTTCGCTGTTAGTCCTATCCCTCCTACCCTCATGGTTGTTCAGATATTGCTGTATGTGACAGATGTAGATTTCAGTCATTTGTCCACACGAGGGCTTTTCAGTAGAGCCCAAATCGTCCCATTTAGAGAACAATACTTAATTGGAATGGTGTACAGAGTGTGCATGGTTTGCAAGCACACTCTGTGGACCATTCCAAAGAGGTATTTATCTCAAAATGTTGTGACTTTGGCTCTGCTGAAGAGCCTCCGTGTGGTCAAATGACAGATATCTCCACCTGTCACATAGAGCAATATCTGTATAACCACGAGTGTTGGAGGGATGGGACTTAGATCGAGACAGATCTGTTAACAATGGCAATGATATGACATCATGATGACATTACCCATTGCTATCCCATTACAGTGACACACACGTTGAAATGGTCATATATGCATGTGGATATGTACCCTTCATATGGATACAGTAATATCCTTCCAAGATGTGAAGCCAGAGAGCAGTTCAGTAGGTGTGATTGTCTTACTGGCTATATATGTGCACCCATCCAACAATACATTGTATTGATATGATGGATATGAACATACCTCGTATATCCCATCTACGTAGAGTGTGATATACTATGTATGTGTATTTGGATGGTAGCAATGTACGTTGATTTGTGATGGGTGCACATATCTGGCCAGTAAGGCAATCACATCCAGTGAAGTGATCTCTGTGTTCACATCATGTTGGAACATATTTAGTAACATTTGAATCCTAAGGGCAACAATCCAGCCAGTAGTGAGGGATATCTTTGATTAAGGCCTGTTTTTTTCTCTGTGTATGAGCCCATCCATCCTTCTGTGTGAGGCAACGGTACTCAATCCTAGATATCCATCAGTCATGGCCTGTTGGTGACCAAGGTACAATGTTTGCTATTTGTTTCCCATGTGTATCCTGCAAAGAGCGGCTGGTGTACCATCCATCCATGGCATCAGCACCCCTGTGGATCCATGTGGGAATCAGATATGGGATATTTCATTTCAAGTCAGAGTAAATGATTGCAGCCACAACACCAATGCCTACTTTTTCCAGCTTGAAATCTGTGGAATAGTTTTCGGCCTGTGTGTTGCACCTACAAGCATTTATTCTGTGGGACACTGTGATGTGTGACCTGATGTCCCCTTTTTGCGATTCAGTAAGTGGTGATGTTGAGCTGATGAAGTGAACATGATGGTGACTTCTCCAGTGATCTCCTTTCCCCATTTCCTGTGTTTTCCATGGAGTCTGTACAATGGGACTTATAAACTTGATTCTTGTTTTTTTGCATATTCTCCATGGACTAACACTGGTTTATTGGTGAAGTGAGGGTGTGTGAGGGTTACTTTGTGTCCACCATCTGTTTGTCACCGCTTAGTGAATGTCCCCTGTGTAGCATGTGATCGTTGGCCTATTGACTTGTTTGTTGTCTGGTTAACCCCTTGAGTACCAGAGGAGTTGCCAATGCATTGTTGATTGATGCATTGATGATCCCTCTAGCACTCAAGGGGTTAGGGTGGGGGTGGGGACATGGGTGACATTGTGTGTGAACAGTGATGATCTAAGACAGACAACATTTTGAACATAACGGTTTGTGTATTGTGTGTGATGAGCACAGCGACAGAAGGTTTGAAGTAGGACTTTGACAGGTTTGTCCCAAGTTGGACCTTGCCATTTGTCCAGGTGTTGTGTCCTTTTTTTAACCCTCAGGGTGCTGTGTTGGTGCAGTTGTATGGCTGAGTGATGGACATGTGTTGAGGTGTGACTGTGTGTGCAGCTGGTGTTGGTTGCTGTAGTGTGTTGTTCTGTAGTGTTGCACTTACCGGTAGTGTGGAGGCTCCTCTCATCCCCAGCGTCAGTTCCTCCAATGACCCCCTCGATTAGTGTCGGGGACATGGTCTGCCGGACCATCTCCTCCCAGCCGCAGAAGGTGATAGGGACTGCTGGTCCACCTCCAGTGCCTCGGGCGTGCTTGGCGAGCTCTGTCATCTTGTTTTTGACGACCCTCCGGCAGTCGCCCCATCTCTTTTTGATGGACTCCACGTCCCGCCTGCATGGAGCCACTGCGTTGACCCGGCTGCATATCTGGTTCCAGGCTGCTTTCCTCCTCGCTGACAGGCCAGGGACCTTCGCTGTCGGGTGGAGAACACTCTGCCTCTCCAGGACAGCCTCCACGAGAGCCGTGTTCTCCTCCTCTGTGTATTTGGGGTCCCTGATCCTGCCCTCGTCAGCTCTGGCATGGGAGGATTCTGAGCCGGAGTGCCCTGCCTGGTCTGACCCTGACTGTGTGGGGTGCTCCCAAGCAACTACCCCTCGTCCCACAGCAGGTTCTGTCCCTGTCCTGCGTGTGCCTGCACTTGTGGGCCGAGTCCCCCTCCGTCCTGCAGATCTCCCTCTCCCACCCCTGCTCTGCTAAGGGATACCCTCCTGAGCTTCCTCTTCCTCCACTACTCTCCCCATCCCTCTCTCCTGTCCTCCTCTCCTCGCCATCACTCACCCAGTCACACCCAGGCACTCCCACAGGCCCTCACATACACACTCGATTCACTCACTCTCTGTCACACACTTTCACTCACAGATTCACACTGTCAAAATAAAAAGTAAAATGTGTAAGGTGTTATAAAATAAAAGGACTATGTGTATGTATGTGTATGTGTTTGTATGTGTGTATGTAATATGTGCAAAGGTGTGCTATGTGTCGTATTCTGTGCAATGCTCTCCTCTCTGCAAACTCCAAAACTCCTCTACCTCCAATGAACGCTCCTGTCTCCCTCTCTCTAATCACTATCCTCCGCTCCTGGGTCCTGATATCTGGCTCTGAAGAACTCGATAACAGACAGTGTGTGATGGTTATTTTTGGGTATATATAGGTGTATTTGAAGTTATTTGATACATTGCGGCTTTGTGATTGGCTGTGTGTTTGAATTTGTTTTTGCATCAATCATGGTTGCTAGACAACGGCAGCCGTTATGTTAGATGTTGTTTTGAGCGTTGTTATCGTGTGATTTGGCCGCCCGTTGTGCATTAACATGAGCGACAACGGCTTTTGTGTTACGTGTTTTTTGTGTGTCTACGCTCGATAGCTATTCTCGTAGAGTAGCTATTGAATCTTCCGTAACTCCTGTATTATTTGCGAGTGATGTGCCTTTTTCACTTAGCGGCTGGTTTAACGGCTGCCTTTAAATCTAGCCCTAGGTCTTGATGCAAGTATTTTTTCATCGTAAAATGTATACCTTATGTTTTCAAAATTAGTTCTCGGTAGAATTACTTGAAATTAATGAAACATTAACAAATCTGGTTATTTCAAATTACATCTTGCAGCTCACAACAGACAAAATAATATGGAGGTATTAAAGTGTCATACCTTGCATGCCAGAAGGACCAAATTCCTGCCTTGTAAGAAATATTGCATGGTCATGATATTCAGCATGTCCAGCCTCAGGTTTCTGTTGCAGGTATGCCCACCGGCAGACATTCTCTAAACTTTGAGAAGGATTCCCAACCTCAATTAAACTGGAAGACTTAAACAAAGATACATATTTATTTATACAGACATATATTTGGTCCTAAGTGAAGAAAATATATCATTAAACATGAACAGTAACTACCGGTATATATATTATTTTCTATATTAAGTTTTAAAGTAACACATAATCCCACTTTTTAATATGGTAGGATTTACAAAGTACACATTACCTGTAATGTAAAAACAATAAATAAATAGTATTATGGAGTACATTATTTTAGCACCTTCACTTTTCCAACCTGTAATACATTACAAAGCAATATGTTGCATCTGCTCCAGTAGTAATACCGGGATTAATCATTTTACTGCCAGAAGCTTAATCCATTTTTATAACAGATTTGTTGGCCAGATACATTTTGAATATTTTACTATCCATTAGTTTAATTATGATTTCTGTGGGTAAGGTTTTAGTCATATATAGAATATATGCCTCATCTGAACCAAATTTAGCATTGTGTGACAAGATATGATATTATAAATATACAAAACATATTTTGTTCATATTAAACAGTCTATATCAAACAAACTTAAGTTTACAGTTAAAATGTCACTTATTTTTAACACTCCTGAACCCTAAGTACATGGATAGGAAATATGCAAAGTTTTTCAAATATGTATGGCTTGCACAGTAAACAAATTAAATTAACACCTTTCACCTTTATCAATTCGAAATGCACTATCTCTTGGTTATATGGTAAAACTACCCTAAAACATCTCAATAACCATATAAAAGCATGCATATTCCGTAAGTAGAAAACACAAAATCAGATAATGGTTAAAGTATATTCTCACACAAATTGATAAAGCAAGGAAATTAAAAAGTGAGTTTTCAGAAATGTTTCAGACATTTACATGAAAATCACAATTTAGTACAAAACATGTAACAAACAAACAAGTATATATATTTATTATAAAGACCTATTCAGCAAGTTTCTAGCAATTTCAGTCCTGCGCACTTCCCACTGTGCACCAACAAATCTGGTAATCTCCACAACTCATATTGTATTTGTACTTCTTCTTGCTATATGACCTCTCCATTTCCATTTTAGATGTTTTGCTATTTCTATCACGTCATAAACCTTTGTTTGCGGACAAATTCAGGCACAAGCTTTTCTGCCTCTTTTTGTTGTGTTTAAAATTCAGCATTCCATATTTCTCTGTGTAACCTTAAGTTTCTGTACGGTTTTGGCATTTAATTTCCGTGTTTTAACCCCTTAAGGACCCTTGACGAACCAGGACCATCAAGGGTAAATGTGCTCCAACGACCCTTGATGGTCCCGGTACGTCAAGGGTTAAATTCTTCCATCGCGGCCGCACGGAGCGATGGAAGAGCACAGGCTGCTTCTTACTAAGTGTCCCGGTATCGGGACACTTAGTAACGAGCAGTAGATACATTGTTGCAACATGCGATTCGCTTCAAAAGCGAATCACACGTTGCAAAACCTGAATGACAGGGACAGTATTTGTAAATACTGTCCCTGTCAGATCCCTCTGCCTCGCTCCACCCTGCACACTGCTGAGGTGGAGAGAGACAGAGAGAAATAGTGTTACAGTGTTCCTGTAAAAAAAAAAAAAAAAAAAGTAAAAAAATTTTAAATAAAGGAAATTAACCCTTTGATCACTGTTCTGCAGTGATCAATAAGTTCCCCCCATCTGATCACTCTTGGAGTGATCAATTTGCTGCAGATCAGTGTTTTCTGATCTGTGGGACACCCCCCACCCCCCTTGAATTTTTTTAGATTTTTTTAAAATGTAATTTTTTTTTTTTTTTAAATTTGAAAAGTAAATATAGTTTAGGTATTTTGGTAGGTAGTTGGGTAGGTTTAATGTAGAAGTGTGTTAGGGAAAGTTTTAGGGATAGATTTAGGTTTAGGGGAAAAAAAAACCCAACCCCAGGATATACGTAGGTTAGGGTAAGTTTTAGGGTTAGATTTAGGTTTAGGGATAGGGTAAGAAGAAAAAAAAAGTTTTTTACATTAAGTGGACAAAATGCAGCGCAGGTACAGTGTTGAAGAGGTATATGCATTTTTGGCGTCTGACTCAGAGGCAACAGACACTGTGTCAGACTGACGTAATGCAGTTTTCAGAGAGTGAGAACAGCTCTAGTGACGACGCTGGGCCTTCTGTAAAGAAAAGATGTACTGCCCCAAGAGCTGCCCTGGCAACTGCCCCAGCACCTGCCAAAAGATCTGCCCAAATACCTACCAAAATACCTGCCCAAAGAAATGCCAAAAGTGCTGCCCCAAGAGCTGCCCTGGCAACTGCCCCAGCACCTGCCAAAAGATCTGCCCAAAGACCCTCCAAAATACCTCCCCAAAGAAATGCCGAAAGTGCTGCCCCAAGAGCTGCCCTGGCAACTGCCCCAGCACCTGCCAAAAGATCTGCCCAAAGACCTGCCCAAAGAAATGCCCCAACACCTGCCACTCCTGATCCTAATGAATGGGTATCACCAATCAATTTATGCCCACAAATTCCAGAATTCAAAGGCAACCCAGGGATTCAAATTGATGTGGAAGGATTTACCCATGATAATTTTTTGGATTTGTTTTTGGGGGAAGACATTTTAGGTGAAATTGTGTCCCAAACCAATTTGTATGCTGCCCAGTATACTGCCGCCAACCCTCAGTGTGAAAAACGCTGTTTTTTTTTTTTTTTTTTACTTACGTCAAGGTTTACGAGGGATTGGTGGCAAAATGGCTGTGTACAAAATTGGAAAACACACCTAAAACGAAAGCCTGGGGTGTCTACTTTCCAAAAATATATACTTTTGGGGGGAAATCTTAGAGTGGAGCACTGTTACACAGCCCCAAATGAGACATGGCACCAGTGATGCAAGCTGTGAAGATTCAAAGTGTGAACCTGGAAACGCGCATGTTCCAATTTGGTCCCCGTAGCTCCCCCAAACCATGAGAAAGCTATGCATATGGGGTATTGCCGTACTCAGAAGAAGGAGCTGAACACTAATCAATGCAGTTTATAAAATCTTCACCTATTCTGTGCTTGAAATTCACATCAACATTGAAGGCGAAGTGTGAAAAACGCTGTTTTTTTACTTGCGTCAAGTTTACAAGAAAGTGGTGGTAAAATGACTGCGTAAAAAAATTGAAAACACACCTAAACTGAACGCCTGGGGTGTCTGCTTTCCAAAAATATACACTTTTGGAGGGAAATTTTAAGTTGGAATGCTGATACAAAGCCCCAAATTAGACATGGCACAAGTGACGCAAGATGTGAAAATTCAAAGTGTGAAACTGGAAACACACATGTTCCAATTTGGGCCCCGTAGCTCCCCCAGACCTTGAGAAACCTATGCATATGGGGTATTGCCGTACTCAGAAGAAGGAGCTGAACACTAAACAATGCATTTTTAAAAATCTTCACCTATCATGTGCTTGAAATTCACATCAACATTGAAGTGCAAGTGTGAAAAACGCTGTTTTTTTAACTTACTTCAAGATTTACGAGCGATTGGTGGTAAAATGGCTGCATAAAAAAATTGAAAACATACATAAAATGAAAGCCTGGGGTGTCTACTTTCCAAAAATATATACTTTTGGGGGGACATCTTAGAGTGGAGCACTGCTACACAGCCCCAAATGAGACATGGCACCAGTGATGCAAGCTGTGAAAATTCAAAGTGTGAAACTGGAAACGCGCATGTTCCAATTTGGGCCCCGTAGCTCTCCCAAACCTTGAGAAACCTATGCATATGGGGTATTGCCGTACTCAGAAGAAGGAGGTGAACACTAAACAATGCATTTTTAAAAATCTTCACCTATCATGTGCTTGATATCAACAGTAGTATTGCAATGTAAGTGTGAAAACTGCAAAAAAACAAAATATTACCACAATTTTGAAAAATATTTCTGGAAAAATAGCTGCATGAAAAACTCCAAAATTCTCCTGATTATCTACCTTATGTTGTGTAGTTTTCAGAAACATATACCTTTGTGGGACATTTTTGGTTCTGGCACCGTCAGCTAAGATATGATGCTCACATGGCAATTGTTGAAAAATCACAAGTTGGAAATAACGGCAGCCATCTTGTAATATTTACCTTGTAAATGTGTGGAAAGGACTAAAATACTAGGCATATGGGGTACTCTTATATTCAGGAGAAGCAAATTAATATATTTAGGGGTATTTTTTTTTCATTAACTAATAGTATGCAAATCCTGACAGAAAAATGTAAGCAAAATGTTGTTTTTTTTCAATTTTTTCCCTCTTTTTTTCTATTTTAATCAAATTAAACAATGAGGTATTCATATAATTGTGGTATCAAAAGAAAGCCCTATTTGTGCTTAAAAAAACAGTATATCATTTATGTGGGTGCACAAAAGGAATTAAAGAGAAAATATGGTTGAACAAAGATATAGTCAAAAAAGTCAAAATTGCTCCAGTCCTTAAGTCAAATCTAACTCAGATTTTCCCGGTCCTTAAGGGGTTAAAGCCATACATAAGTACTGGGAGGATACATTGTTCAAAAACTTTTAATTTGAGGCAGAGTGGCTTAACCCCCTAAGGACCGGGAAAATCTGAGGTCGTTTTCACTTAAGGACAGAAGCAATTTTGTCTTTTTTGACTGTCTTTGTTAAACCATATTTTCTCTTTAATTCCTTTTGTACACCCACACAAATTATATACTATTTTTTAAGCACAAGTAGGGCTTTCTTTTGATACCACAATCATATGAATACCTCATTGTTTAATTTGATTAAAGTAGAAAAAAAGAGCAAAAATATAAAAAAAAAAAAAAACATTTTGCTTACATTTTCCTGTCAGGTTTTGCATACTATTAGTTCATGACAAAAAAAAATACCCCTAAATATATTAATTTGCTTCTCCTGAATATAAAAGTACCCCATATGCCTAGTATTTAAATCCCTTCCTCACATTTACAAGGTAAATATTACAAGATGGATGCCATTATTTCCAGCTTGTAATTTTTCAACAATTGGCATGTGAGCATCATAGCTTAGTTGATGGTACCAGAACCAAAAATATCCCACAAAGGTATATGTTTCTGAAAACTAGACAACATAAGGTAAATAATCAGGAGAATTTTGGAGTTTTTTATGCAGCTATTTTTCCAGAAATATTTTTCAAAATTGTGGTAATATTTAGTTTTTTTGCAGTTTTCACACTTACATTTCATTGTTACTGTTGATATCAAGCACGGGATAGTTGAAAATTTAAAAATATCCATTGTTTACTGTTCAACTCTTTCTTCTGAGTACTGCAATACCCCATATGCATAGGTTTATCAAGGTTTGGGGGAGCTACGGGGCCCAAATTGGAACATGCGCGTTTCCAGTTTCACACTTTGAATTTTCACAGCTTCCATCACTGGTGCCATGTCTCATTTGGGGCTGTGTAACAGTGCTCCACTCTAAGATTTCCCCCCAAAAGTGTATAGTTTTGGAAAGTAGACACCCCAGGCTTTCATTTTATGTATGTTTTCACATTTTTTATGCAGTCATTTTACCACCAATCCCTCGTAAATCTTGACGTAAGTTAAAAAAACAGCGTTTTCACACTTTGACTTCAATGTTGATGTGAATTTCAAGCACAGGATAGGTGAAGATTTTATAAACTGCATTGGTTAGTGATCGGCTCCTTCTTCCGAGTACGGCAATGCCCCATATGCAAAGGTTTGTCAGGGTTTGGGGGAGATACTGGGCCCAGTTGGAACATGTGAGTTTCCTTTTACAGACATGCCATTTTTACAGCTGGTGCCTTGTCTCAATTCGGACTGTTTGGCAATACTGCAATGAATTTTACCCCCAAAAGTATATGTTGTAGAAGAGTAGACAACCCTGGCTTTCATTCTATTTGCACTTTTTCATTTTTTTCGCTGCCACTCTATCAGCAATCCCTCCCAAAACCTGCAGTAAGGCAGAGAAACACCATTTTTCACACATATTTTATTGTTGCTCTGGATTTCAATCAGATGATATTTGCAGATTTTTTGAAGTGTTTTACAATAGTGGGGAGGTTTTTTTCCCTACGCTACACCTAAACCTAAATCTACCCCTAAACCTTACCCTAACCCACGTATACCCTGAACCTACCTAACCCAAGTGAACAACCTATCTAAACTATAATTATGGGGTTTTTTGGGTTTTTTTTTTTGTTTTTCCCTAAACCTAAATCTAACCCTACACCTTTCCCTAACAGACGCCTGCACTAAACCTACCCAACTACCTACCTAAACTATATTAAATATTCAATTTTTATTAAAATTAAAAACAAAAATTGAAAAAAATTCAAGGGGGATGGGGGATGTACCACAGATCAGCAAACACTGATCTGCAGCAAAATGATCACATCTAGAGTGATCAGATGGGGGGGACTTATTGATCACTGCAAAACAGTGATCAAAGGGTTAATTTTAGTTGTTTTTTTTTTTTTACTTTTTTCACAGGAACACTCTGCAACGCTGGAACAGTATCTGACACAATGTCTCTCTGTCTCTCTCTTCTTAAGGGTATAGCAACACATGACGGTCCAGGACCATCATGGGTCCTTAAGGGGTTAAAGGCAATCCTACTAAGCTTTACAAAAGCTTGCCATCCCAATTTTATTTGTGGATCAATTTCCGTCATGGTGTTTCCATTTCCAGTTCAAGATGAACATACTTGTCCACTTCTGCAAGTTACTGTCCATCTACTGTGTTTTTTCATGGAAAGGTAAGTTTGTTAAACATGACTTGTTGATATTAAATCTTCAGGCCAAAGTTTTTGCTTTCCTGTTTTTGCAGTTTATATATATATTAGCTAATGAAGGATGGCACTGCCTGTACAATAATACATCTATATACTTATATACATACATAAACATTACTGATTGGCAGTTTTTGTGGAAATGTCTCATCTGTTAAGAGGCACCCTTAACCCATTTGAGAGCATAAGGCATGAAATGCATTGCTTAGCAATGCACTGCACACCCTCTTCTCCCAAAAAAGTTATATTTGCTGCCTAATTAATGCATAAGCATTCATACACCATTTCCATCCCACTTTAACCACAAAACCAACAATAGACGCACTGCATTGCAAGTGCAATAAGACGTGTATATAATATACACATGCATATATATCTATATCTCACATACATACTGATGTTTCCTTATTCACTGTCAATTCGTTAAAGGGATAGTGATACTTCATATATTTAATTTTTAATATTGAAGGTATTAAATAAATAAAGCATCCATGTCTTTTTTCTATAACTTATACAGTTTAAGAGTTATGTAAAGTTTACCCCTTCCACCCCTTTAAGCTACGCGAGCTCTGTAGCTGACAGACTTGGATTCTGGTCCGCAGACCGAATGGCTCATCTGGAGAGCTGAAATAGTATTGCATACATTGCATGACAACGGCCTACAAAGAGGACAAAGTTTGAAGCAGTAGACATTGTACCCACTTTGTACACCGTTGTCATGAATATTGTCTTTGTATGCAATGCTATTTCGGCTAGAGCGCTGGCGTAGCTTAAAGGGGCGGGAGGGGTAAACTTTACATAGCGATTACTCTTAAACAATATAAGTTACAGAAAAAAGATACAGATGCTTTAGATTATTTATTTAATACTTTCAATATTAAAGCTTAAATATATTACTTATAACTATCACTTGTAAGGTCAGAGGCATCCTTATACCTGAAATTAATGCTTTTGGGACCAGAGGGTATGCAGTGCATACACATACATATTTTACTCTCCATGGTTCCAAAATGGTAACAGCACATAACATAATTTATGACTGATATTTTAACAGAGATACCTATAATACATTATTGTTATTTATTTATATATTTTTTAATAAATCTGCCTATTGATTTTTTCAAAGGTGGCAACAATAAAGAAAAAAGTTGTGAGAGAAAGAGACAGGAGGTAAGAAGAGGGGAATAGGGGGTGACCAGCACACCTGTTACAGTACTAATGCAGTATTAGAGAATTCCTAATCATGAGAGGTATATGAACTCATGTAACAAACAGCACACAATCATCCTAGAGGCAGGTTCCCATGACCATAAATCATGGCCAGAAAAGTCCCAAAATCAACAGACCTACCAAACTGTCCATAGACAGGAAGCTTACAAGAAAAGCGTCACAATGTTCTAGCCCCCTTGTCCAAAATGTATAAAACTTGTCTGGCATCTCCTGTGAGCATAAACCACTTTCAGCAGCCATAAGTCAATGTTCACCATATGTATCCACTCTCTTCTGGAGGGTCCTCCTACACCAACCATTTATAGCAAACTTGTTTACTATTATAAAAAACAGAGAAACTATTATGTTCACCAGATCTCATGTTATCATGTTCACCAAATCTTAGAAGACAGGGTCTTGGGCCCATATATACCGGGAAACTAAGTCCAGAGGTGAGTGCTCAAAAGACTTGACCCAGTATTCTATCAGGAAATTACAACTCTAGATTAGATGGAAGAAGGATGCAGTATAGTTGCCACATCTAATGCAGATGTCATTGCCCTGATGTTTAGCTATAAACAAAATGTTTGGTGTCTCAGTGAATGTACAATTGTGTAAGCTTGTGTTTGCTATGTGGGGACACCCAGTATACCCTCTCTTGGGCATACGACCTGTGTTCCATATAGACTAAGAGAAAAAAAAGGACTCAACAAGTAAGATTAAAATCCTATCTTCTCTATTGACCAATATGGAATACACGTACCGTGGGTATATAATAAAACTAGGCTCCCTGAGGTGGCAAGAAGGAGAAAGTACCTCACACCTGTCCCCACTAGGGAGTATCCAGAGCCAGAGCAGCCCAAATCAAAGTAAGTGTCAACTGACACTAAACTTGTACAGCACACAAAAAAACAAGAGCTAACGGAACTCAAAAGAACAGCTGAACAACAGTAAGGCCCAAGCAAAAAGACATGAAAAAAAAACATATTCCTCTCATCCTGCTTCAACACTGCTCTATCCTCTGCCAAACAACACTACTACTCCTCACTAATCAATACTCACAAATCTAACCCACGGCGCCTCTTCTGTATCTTCAATTATCTCCTTTGCCTCTCCCCTCCATTATTCACCCTCCCCACCCTAACCCCTCTAGCCTTTGCAGAGTTCTTCACTCTAAAGATTAACATAATACATCAAACAATCCCACCCTTTCAGTCTCCACAATTGTATCTTCCTGATCCTCCATCCTACTTATCTGATTCCTTTACTTCAGTCACAGAATCAGAGGTCTCCCTTTTGCTGTCCACATCACCACTCACCAACTGCTCCCTTGATCCTATACCATGTCACATCCTCAATCCTCTGTCATGCACGTTAGTTCCCATTCTACCGTGTGTATTCAACTCCTCCCTAACCTCTGGCATCTTCCCCTCCTCATTCAAACATTCAATAGTATCTCCAATCATCAAGAAAAGTTCATTAGACCACACCTCCCCATCCAACTACCTCCCCGTATCCCTCTTGCCTTTTGCCTCTAAGCTCCTTGAGCGCCTAGCCTACTATCGTCTACTTACCTTCTTCAACTCCCATAATGCTCTGGACCCACTGCAGTCTGGCTTTCGACCCACTTTCTCTACAGAAACTGCCCTTATCAAAGTAACAAATGATCTCCACATTGGAAAAGCCAATGGCCATTTCTCCATTCTTATCATCCTAGACCTATCAGCAACATTCGACACAGTCAACCATACCCTTCTCTCCCAGGTTCTCCAATCACTTGACATCTGTGGCCTGTCACATTCCTGGCTTCTATCCTATCTCTCTCACTGCTCTCTCTCTGTAACATACGCTAACACCTCCTCACCTCCAATCCCTCTCTCAGTAGATGTACCCCAAGGCTCTGTTTTGGGACCTCTTCTCTTTTCTCTGTATACACTCCCCCTGGGGCAACTGATAAAATCCTTTGGCTTTAACTACCATCTTTATGCAGACAATACACAAATATATCCCTCCGCACCCTCAATATCACCTGAAATACAGCAGCAGGTCTCAGATTGCCTTACTGCTGTCTCTTCCTGGATGGCTAATCGTCGCTTAAAACTTAATATGTCCAAGACTGAGCTCTTTATCTTCCCTCCTAAATCCTGCACAACACATCCATTTTCTATAACTGTCGAAAGCTCCACAATTTACCCTGTAGACAAGGCCCGCTGCCTCGGGGTAACTTTGGACTCTTCTCTTTCCTTCTCCACCCACATTAATGATTTATCCAAAACCTGTTGCTTTTTTCTTTGGAATATAGCAAAAATCTGGCCATTCCTCTCTTACTCTACAACAGAAGCCCTCATGCATGCTCTTATCCTTTCTTGCCTGGACTACTGCAACTCTTTACTTATTGGTCTTCCTACTAACCATATCGCTCCTCTTCAATCAGTTCTTAATTCAGCCACCAGAATACTCTTCCTCTCCATCCAGAACAGTACTCACCCCACCACTTTTAAAATCACTGTCATGGTTTCCCATAAAGCAGTGTATCACATTCAAAATCCTCCTCATTACCTTCAAGGCTCTCAATCACTTCTCCCTGCCTTATATTTCATCTTTGATATCCTGCAATATTCCTGCACGTCCACTACGCAGCACACATGGTGGACTACTCTCTGTCCCTTTAACCACTATTGCTGTTTCATGATTGAAAGCTTTCTCACTTGCTGCTCCCTACCTCTGGAACACCCTACCACCCAGTATTCGCCAAGCATCAACCCTCAACAACTTTAAGTCTAAACTAAAAGAGCACCTTTTAAATATAGCAACAATGTAATATGAAAACAGCATCTCATATGTCAAAAACTACACTTCCTCCTCTACCAGATCGTATCTGTACGTCACCCATCTTATACTTAGATTGTAAGCTCTACGGGGCAGGGACCTTTCATCCTCATATATACTCACCTGTTGTTCCCCTTATGATTGTCTTTATAATCACTTAATCACTGCACTTATTGTACCCCTTCTATATGAAATGTAAACTGTAAAGTGCCAAGTACAATGGTTGGCGCTATATAAATAAAATATACAATTCAATACAATACAATTAATTCTTGCAATATTGTGCATTGAGGTTATCAAAGGGTTGTCACTTGATCTGTGCCCTCACGTGACAAGTTTCCTGCCACTTAATTGCCTTAGTATATACCGGGTCGGGTAGGTGTTGTTACATTGCCATGTACTGTATTGTCTTTAAGGAACTGTTTTTTTTTTGTTTGTTTGTTTGTTTTTTGTTTTTTTTAAGTGTTATTGAAGTTCAAAATAAGCACATACACAATCCAAGTAAGATCACTTAGAAGAGAATATCACATGGTAATATTAAATTACAACATAAAGTGACAACAGTCTCAATTATTTCATTAATACATTAATGAAAGGAGGACCTGTGATAAATCAAATCAAAGTAACATGCTGTTTATGTACATCATAAGTTCCTGAGTTAAACTGGACAGACTATGATGAGTCACCAGAGTTACATCAAACCATCAAATCAATAAATCAAACAACTGATTCTGGCAAGATCAACAGGTAGAAACTCTGTGAGTAAAGGCTGTATAATATAGGACTGAGATCAGAAGGATGTAAAGTCTCAGTCAAAGAGGAAAAAGAAGACAGTGGAAAGCAATAGTAAGTAAAAGAGCAAGTAAGAAGAAAGGAAGAGGTGAGACAAAAAGGGAAGCCAAAATGTAAAAACATACTTCAGAGGGGGGGGGGAACCAACACCAGGGAACACAGCACCTACCCAAGTGTCTGCTCAGAAGCCTAGACAGCGTGTACGAAAGCCAGCTGTTAAAGGGGAATTACCACCCCGCAATAACTTAACCTTGCTTGATTCTTCATCTGGCGACTAGCTGCTTAGTAGCGCTAGTCGCCAGAAATATTACCCGGTTCTGAAGATTTCGGCGTTTTACCGATGGTGTCAGGAGCAGGAAGCACGGACATCTCGTCACAGTGACGTCCGTGCGCCTGCTCTGTCAGTCCCTTTCGGAGCCACACCGGGTAATATTTCTGGCGACTAGCGCTACTAAGCACCTAGTCGCCAGATGAAGAATCAAGCAAGGTTAAGTTATTGCGGGGTGGTAGTTCCCCTTTAACTAAGCCGGAGTAAGGCTCAGTAATGAAGACCAAATCTTTTCAAAGGAGGACACTGACGTTCTTAATCGAGCATGCATCAATTCTAAGTCACGTACTCGGCATATCCTGGTCCTCCTCTGCATGACCGAGGGCACGGATGGAGATTTCCAAAGTTTAGTTATCAGAGACTTGGCCGGATTCAATAAGGTAAATAATAAAGTGCGTTGCGAAACCTTCAAACAGAGTGTGTCAGGAAGCAAGTTAAAGAGGAATATCTCAGGAGAATGAGGGAGAACAATATTCAACCAGGTTTGAATGTCAAGCCGAATCATCGTCCAAAATGGTAATAAGGTGGGATAGGTCCACCAGATGTGAAAGCGTACCGGCAGCAGATAAACATCTCCAGCATATGGGGGAAACATCTGAGAATATAGACACCAAGAAATAAGAAGTTCTATAATTATAAAACCCTCGCTGTACTGCTGTCTTCAAACATTGCTAGCTTATACCTCTGGATACCTATATATAACGTTTAAACCTATAAATCCTTGTCTGTTATCTGTGTAGTTGTCAGCGACAAGATTGTAGACCTACACAAGGCTGGAATGGGCTACAGGACCATCGCCACACAGCTTGGGGAGAAGGTGAAAACAGTTGGTGCGATTATTCGCAAATGCAAGAAACACATAATAACTGTTATTCTCCCTCTGTCTGGGGCTCCATGCAAGATCTCACCTTGTGGAGTTTCAATGATCATGAGAACGGTGAGAAATCAGCCCAGAACTACACAGGAGGATCTTGTCAATGATCTCAAGGCAGCTGGGACCATAGTCACCAAGAAAACAATTGGAAACACACTGCACCGTGAAGGACTTAAATCCTGCAGCACCTGCAACGTCCCCCTGCTCAAGAAAGCACATGTACAGGGCCATCTGAAGTTTGCCAATAAACATCTGAATAATTCAGAGGAGAACTGGGTGAAAGTGCTGTGATTAGAGACCAAAATTGAGCTCTTTGGCTTCAACTCAACTCGCAGTGTTTGGAGGAGGAGGAATGCTTCCTATGACCCCAAGAACACCATCCCCGCTGTCAAACATGGAGGTAGAAATATTATGCTTTGGGGATTTTTCTGCTAAGGGGACAGGACAACTTCACCGCATCAAAGGGACAATGGACGGGTCATGTACTGTCAAATCCTGGGTGAGAAACACCTTCCGTCAGCCAGGGCATTGAAAATGGGTCGCGGATGGGTATTTCAGCATGACAATGACCCAAAACACACAGCCAAAGCAACAAAGGAGTGGCTCAAGAAGAAGAACATTAAGGTCCTGGAGTGGCCTAGCCAGTCTCCAGATCTTAATCCCATAGAAATTCTGTGGAGGGAACTGAAGGTTCGAGTTGCCAAACGTCACTCTCAAAACCTTAATGACTTGGAGAGGATTTGCAAAGAGGAGTGGGACAAAATCCCTCCTGAGATGTGTGCAAATCTAGTGGCCAACTACAAGAAACGTCTGACCTCTGTGATTGCCAACAAGGGTTTTGCCGCCAAGTAATAAGTCATGTTTTGCAAAGGGGTCAAATACTTATTTCACTCTGTAAAATGCAAATCAATTTATAACTTTTTTGAAATGAGTTTTTCTGGATTTTTTTGTTATTCTGTCTCTTACTGTTCAAATAAATCTACCATTAAAATTATAGACTGATCAGGGGCGTGGTTTGGCAGCCAACCTGAATGGCCACTTGAACTGACTGCTCCTGACTACTGGACCGATTTCTGCGCTCTTTTCTGCAAACCCAACGCCTTATACCTTTCCAGACCACAGAGATTCTATAGTGGTTCTGTTTCAGGTCATGGTCCGTGGGAAACTGATAAAAAAATCATCTTCGCTTAACACCTTTTTCACGACAAAGAAGAAGGCTCCCTTACTTCCCACTGGAGTCAAGATGGCGGACGTGGTGGCCGCATCTCGTCTGGCAGACCAAACTCACCTATCTACTGAATTACACCATGACATCGGTCAGGAAGACTTGGAGATCCCCTCTACAAAGAGAGATATTTCTAACCTACTGATTGCTCTTATAGCTTTCCTGAAGGAAGAACTTGTAGAAGTTCGGCAGGATCTAACTCAAATTGGCAGGAGAGTGGAAACTCTAGAGGAGTCTGTTGAGCACCTCTCAACTAACCAACTTGAATCTTCCAAGTCCTTCATCTCTCTACGCAAACAACAAACTGATGGATTAAAATGGATTACGTTGACAATCGCAACCGCCAGAACTTACGTCTTCGGGGTGTTTCTGAAACGATTGACAACACTGCATTTCAGGGATTCCTACAAAGTTTCTTCAGGTATCTGACGAAAGCCCCAGTGTATAGGCTCTTCCTTTTACATCGAGCGCACTGGGCTCTCCGTCCTAAAGGGCCTTCCACAGAATCCCCTAGAGATATTATTCTACACTTCCAATCCTTCCCAGATAGAGAAGAGGTATACAAAGCGGCTAGGGGAAGCCCGTCAGTTTCTTTCGAAGGGCTCCAGATCATGGTTTTTCAAGATTTGTCCCCAACTACCATCAGATGGCGTAGAGCTCTTAAGCCTGTCACTACTGAATTGCGGAACCGACATGTGCAATATCGATAGGGTTTTCCAATGTCCTTGATAGTTATACTGGATGATACCACACATGTGTTGAGCTACTGTGATGATGTTCGCAACTTTGTCAAGGCCCTGAATTTGAGAATACCAGAAGATGCACTGCCCGGATTGGAAGTGGAGGACACTGCTATGGATTGCGGCCCACCTGCATCTCCTTGGAAACCTGCTCCTAAGAAACGAAAGGCCGCTAGAGCGATCCCAATGTCTCCCAGTCAAGGCCTGCACCAGTCCTCAGAGGGGTGATCACTCTGGGGATAATTGCTTGTTTCTCTGCTGTTTTCTGCAACATTGAGGCGGAATCAACTTCTGCCTTTACTGTTGCCTTATCCTACAATGTGGCTCCAAATTGGGGGTCATTCCCGATTCGAGGATGTTGTGGATCCTGAAAAGGTTTTATTGGGACGACATAGCTATAGACACTTACCATTTCTAAGTTTGTTGAGGGGACTGTTTGGTGTGGGTTGTGTTTCAAATATGACCCTAGGACCCAGTGTTTGCAGTCTTGCTACCCTTCTTAATAATAATAATAATAATAACTAGTACTTATATAGCGCCTTTCTCCCAGTGGGACTCAAAGCGCTTTCAGCGCACGCTCTAGGAATTAACCAAATCGGCAGCTGAAATAATAGATGTTATTATTACCCAATTAATGGTACTCATTTATCGACCTCGGAAGGATGAAAGGTTGAGTTGACCCTGCTGGGATTCGAACCTGCAACCTTGCGGTTGGAATAGGCTCCATAGTCAGGGACTTTACCACTGAGCTATGGGGACTGCACAAGTAACGGGCAGGGGTGACTCCTACGGCAGGAAGGAATATTGTGATGGGGATTTCATTTTTATCTTGCTATGGCATTTTTTTTTTTATTATTATTATTAAATGTGACACCCGTGTTTTATTGTTGAGTTCAGATGTGAGACATTGGGAGGTTATGACGCTGTTTTGTCGGGGTCTCTGGGGGGGGGGGTGTAAGCATTTTGACTCATGTCACTGGTACACCTGTCAATAATACTTTTACGATATGCCCCTGATATCCACTACTGGTATTTTCTTTCAAGTTACCTTCCCTCCCGATGTCTCTATTCCTTGTATGTATTACTATCTGTGAGTCATGGATGGCCACTGTTTTCAGCCTTTTACCGCCATTCATATACAGGGGGTTCTCATAGGCCCCTACAGATGTTCTTGTTAGTGGACATATACGCTAGTATTCTAGATTCGCTTATAATTAGAGGATCCTCTGAATTTTATTATGCTAATAGAGATGCTATTTAAATGTGCCTGTATTATCTTCTATCCCTGACTCTTCCCTCACTGTCACCCCTGACTTCAAACTGTAAACTGTGCTTTTTGCTCCACTAACCCGGTGAGGTGTGAACCCCACTATGTTTGCTATGGGTGGGAGTGGATCCCTGTGTGTCGGGCTGGCTTCTTCCGTTGCTGGTCGACCCAGCTCCACACACTAGAAGACTGCTGTTCAGGTATTTCTTTGATTTCTTCCCTAGCTGAGTAAATCTTTTAGGCCCCCTTCTAATTTTTTCAGGTTAATAAGTCTTAATATTAGCTGCCACTCCTTGCTCAGACTCCCTTTTCTTATTATTCCTGTTCTCCTTCTAGAGTTTGTTTTTTTCTTCCCCCTCTACCTTTCTTTTTGTCATGATCGTTCCCCCTTCGGAGATTATTGTTCCTTATGGGGTTTTCAACTAGCAAGTAGGCTGATTCTGATGCTATCTCCCTAGTTTCCTTGCTAATCTGACACGGGTTGGGTTCCATTCCTTAGATTGTGTTTATTTTCCCTTACTAGACATATAATTACTGGGGTATGTGGGCAATGCCAATATTGTCACTAGGCCTTTCTTAGGCATGCTACGTTGATTGTAATATTGGTTTTATCTGTTATTCAGTGTACATTGCATTCCATGTTTACAGTTATACTTAACATGTCTTTTTTGCTATGCTGCGTTGGGTGTACTTTAATGCTACGGTCTTTGTAGTCTTCTCTATTGTGTTATGTTACAGATTAATGTTTGTATATGTGAATGTCCTCTTGAGGACAAAATATTTTTCTGTCTTCTCTTCTTGTTTTCCACCCTCCACGGGCTCATTCTTTTCCTACCGTGTTGGCGGTTGGTGAGGGATTCACCAATCGGACCAAGCATGAGCCTCTCTCTCCTCTTTTCTACTTTTTTTTTTCCCCTATACCTCCCATCCGTCCTTCTCCCTCCACTTCCCTCCCCGTTTCCTATGATTTTCACTTGTTTACACAGTGTTTCCGTGACATATCATGGCCTCTAATGTAGTACACTCCTCTCTGGACTCTGGCTCTTCACCTTCTCTGACTCTCCTCTCCTACAATGTGAAGGAGTTAAACTCTACGGCTAAACGCTCTATGGCACTGCATGAATTCCACTGCCTTAAAGGTGATGTGGTTTTTGTTTTTAAACGTTCCAGGGAGCTTTCCCTCACCAATAGATTCTATTCTCAGGCCTTCTTTAGTTCCGCCCAACAGAAAAAACTGGGGGTTGACCTGTTTCACAAGAAAGTGCCTTTTCTATTGTCGTCCTCTCTCTGAGATCCTCTGGGATGCTTTCTCTTTGTGAAGGGCTCCATTGGCCCTCAACTCTATACATTTGCATGCTTATATGCTCCTAATTCTGCTCAGGATTCATTTCTGGTGAACACTCTTGACAAGCTAGATAATTTTCGGGAGGGGGTGTTAGTGGTGGGGGGGACCTGAATGCCCCTTTACACCCAGAAGTGGACTGTTCTTCTGGATATTCATCCTACTCTTGATCTAAGATTTGCTCCCTATCGAGCACTCTTCAGTCCCACAAATTGCTAGATGCTTGGCGGATATGTTATCCAACACATAAGGATTACAACTTTTACTCCCATCCTCATAACATTTACTCCCGCATACATTATTTTTTTATTTCCCATGATCACTTAAATCTCTTGGAATCAGCATCAATCGACAATATTACCTGGTCAGACCACGCTCTCATTCGGATGAATATACGGATAACCATGAATGTATCTTCTTCTCCTCACTGGAGGTTGGATGAATCTCTTATTACGTCAGGATAATGTGGAGCACGTTCATGCAGCTTTGAAGCATTATATTAATGAGAATGTTGATGGAGTTACATCCCCTCTATCCATCTGGGCAGCACATAAGTGCGTGATAAGGGGGGAATTTATAAAACTGGCATCCACACGGAAGAAGAACCGTATGGCACAGATCTCCCGTCTTCTGAATGATATCTCATTCCTTGAGACCAAACAAACGTTCCAATACCGACCAAGATCTACTACAACTTACACAGCTTCGGTCACAACTCAAATCTCTACTGAACATTAGAATGGAATGACTCTTCTTTAAGACTAAATGTGCATACTTTGAGCAAGGCGATAAGGCTGGTTCTCTTTTAGCCCATCAACTCCGTTCTAGATATGCCGCACATTACATACCGTAGATTCGTACTTCTACCAACTCACTCACTTATGATAAAAAGGCTATTGCAGCGGTCTTTAGGGATTATTATAATTCACTGTATAACCTGCAGGTTCCACGCTCCCCAAATAACCCAGTGTCACAGTTTGTTAAGACTCTCAAACACAGAGTTAGGTAAAAACACAACTTTATTGAAAAGTTTGAAGGATACCCTATTGGGTAGCATACACATATAACATAGCAATTTTACATAGTAGCATAAGTAGTGGTACAAAGAATGAGATACAGGCTCTACCGGCTTTGCCAATACCGGGTAAGGCAACCTTAGGTGGCACAAGATGGAAAAGGTTCTACCGGCCTTACCAATATACCAGGCAAGGCAGCCTGGAGACTGGTACAACGAATAGTATAGGCTCTACCGGCCTTGCCAATATACCGGGCAAGGCAGCCTGGATACTGGTACAACGAATAGTATAGGCTCTACCGGCCTTGCCAATATACCGGGCAAGGCAGCCTGGAGACTGGTACAATGAATAGTACTGAGGCTTTACCGGCCTTGCCAATACCTGGTAAGACAACCCAAAGTTGGTATAAAGAGGAATAGGTTCTACCGGCCTTACCAATATACCGGGCAAGGCAGCCTGGACTGCATGACAGGATGGCAGCACTATGGCCTCGGTGACTGGCTAGGTGGATCGATCAGTCACATAGGATGATAGACTGAGGCCCACAGGATAGTCAGGCTGATATAGGCAGCCAATAGTGCAGGAGCGAACTAGTACCCGCGTACTGGAGTAACCCAGATCTCTACCAGTGAGACAGCATCCGGTTAAAGTGGAGCGAACCAGTACCCGCATACTGGGGAAAACAACCAATCTATCGGTGCTGTCTAGGACTGGACAGCAACCGGTTATACATGGAGTGAACCAGTACCCGCGTACTGGAGTGACAGGAGAACTAAGGGAGCGGTCTAGGACTGAACAGCAACCGGTTATTCGTGGAGCGAACCAGTACCCACGTACTGGAATAACCAAGATCTCTACCGGTGCAACAGCAGCCGGTTAATGTGGAGCGAACCAGTACCCGCGTACTGGAGAGAGTAACAAGTGAATGAAAATGTCGCCAGGGCGAATGGAGGAGACAGGCATACTGCAGGCGATCCAGGAGCAGGAACCTAGCCAGGGATGGACAGGAAAACAGGTCTACAGGCAGTCAACCGGATCAGGAACGGCAGCAGGAAACAGCAGCAGGGACAGCAACCCCAACCGGATCAGGAACGGATGCAGGAACCAGGTAAACTGGTGAACAGGAACTCAGACAACCAGAGACGAGCAGGAACAGAGAAATGGCCCAGGAAGCTCAGGAACTCAATGCAGATGCAAGCAGTATAGAGACAACACGCAAGGGCAACCAAAGGGTGCCCAAGCTCAGTCTAAATAGGCAATGCAGGGCGGGCTGAAAGCAGACAGCCAATGGAGAGCCCCCTTCAGGTAACTGACAAAGGAAGGCAGCAATCACGGGCACAGTGATAAGCAGATAACCCATTTTCTCTCAAGAGTTGTAGAACGCTTATAACATTTGATCGATGGGTCTCCAATATGAGGCAATGGATGGGGATATCATCCAAGTAAACAACAACACATTGTTGCAATAAGTTTCTAAGAACGTCACTCATGAACTCTTGAAACACCGCAGGAGCATTACATAAGCCAAATGGCATAACAAGGTATTTGTAGTGGCCACTCCTTGTATTGAACTCTACCTTCCACTCATGGCCCTCCTTGACTCTCACAAGATGATATGCTCCCCTGAGATCTATTTTGGTGAAAATTGTGGTCCCCTTCAAATGATCAAATAGCTCAGAAATTAAGGGAATCGGGTAAGCGTTCTTAACGATTAATCCAGTGATTCTCAGCTCCAGTCCTTGGGGCACACCAACAGGTCATGTTTTCAAGATATCCCTAATTAATCACAGGTGAATCAATCACAATGACTGAGCCACTAATTACTCACCTGTGAGAAGGCAGGATCAACCTGAAAACCTGCACTGTTGGTGTGCCCTGAGGACTAACGTTGAGAAACACTGGATTAATCGATTTAGTCCCCTGTAGTCAATACAGGGTCGAAGCTTGTCATCTTTTTTTGAGACAAAAAAAATCCTGCCCTTGCAGGAGAGGTGGATTTGCGAATTATGCCCTGGGAGAGGGCGTCAGCAACATAGTCTTCCATGGCCTTCTTCTCGGCTACAGATAAGGGTTAAACCCTGCCCTTAGGAGGGACTGCACCAGGCAACAAATCAATAGTACAATCATAAGGTCGATGGTCGGGCAGAGAACCGGCTCTGGTTTTGCTGAATACATCACTGTATTCCTAATACTCACTAGGTAATAAGGGCAGAGAAGAAGGACATAGGATTTTAGTGGGTTTGCGAAGGCAAGATACCTTTCAACACATCGGAGACCAGGCCAAGATGTCAAAGACACACCAATCAAACTTGGGGTTGTGTTTTTGTAATCATGGATAGCCCAGCACAATCGAGTAATGAGGGAACTGAATAATCTGAAACTGGAGTGTCTCCAGATGCAGAGTTCCTAACAAAAGAAACAAAGGACTGGTCTCATGAGTGACCTTTGCTGGCCATCAATAGCCTCTACCAACAGAGGGGAGGCCCGAAGCTGCAAGGGTATGTCATGTTTCTCCACAAGAGAGGTATCTATAAAGTGGCCAGTGGCACCGGAGTCTACAAGAGCCCTGGTAGTTACTGATGTGTTAAGCCCATGAAAGTATAACCTCCAGGAGCGGCCTTTGCTGCGGAATGTCCGAGGACTGTGATACTCCACCCAAAGTCGGTCCCTGGCATGACCATTGGTGCTTTCGTTTCCTGGGCAAACAGGACAGGAGCGGAGCAGATGCCCCTTTTTGCCACAATATAGGCAAAGGCCCTCCCTCCTACAAAAAGCTCTCTACTCCACAGAAAGACGTGTGATCCCCAGCTGCATAGCCCCCCCCTCCGCTGAGTTGGAACCAGGAGGCATTGGCACGGGTGGGTGAGCAAAGTTCAGAGCCAATTGAGTTGGGGGTCTATGCATGCGCTCCCTAATCTCTGATCCTGGTGTCAATGAGGATGGTGTAAGACACTAATTCGTCCAGATAACTTGGCAGCTCACAGGCTGCAATCTCATCCATCACTGAGTCACACAACCCTTGAGAGAAAGCTCTAACACTTTGTTATTCCATCCTACCTCTGCTGCCAGAGTGCGGAACCGGACAAGCCACATTAAAGGACAGGCTTGGACGCTGCCGTCCCAACCAGTACCGGTACAGGTTCTGCCGTGGCCACTGATTGTCCTGGGGGACAGTACAAATGGGCAGTACTGTTGAGCAGGATCTGTAATGCTAAAGCCAATTGATCCCGTTGATCCTGCTGATCCATCCTGGAAAGGATGTTCTGGGCCGGAGGATTCCCAGTGCCCTCAGGGTTCATGGCCCTTTCGTAATGTCACGGAACCCACTGGGAATTCAATCAATAAAGCTTTATTAAAATATAACAAAAATAGAAAGGCATTATATAACAGTGAACAGACCCAAGGGATATGCCTGCGCATGGTCAGAGGACTATGAGGTAGTCGACCAAGCCACTGGGCTACCCAAGTAGTAAGCGAGACCAAGGGTCAGAAGACTATAAGGGTAGTCAGCCAAGCCTCTGGTCAACATCCTGAGGAGGAGTTAGCCAAGCCAATGGTTACTAGTCAAATGAGGTAGTCAGCCAAGCCAGTGGTAAATAGACCAAGGAGGTAGTCAGCAAAGCCAATGATCAATAGCCTAAGGAGGTAGTCAGACAAGCCAATGGTCAATAGCCTATGGATGTAATCAGACAAGCCAATGGTCAAGAGCCAGGGAGGGAGTCAGCCAAGCCAAACGTCAATAGCCTATGGAGGTAGTCAGCCAAGCCAATGGTCAAGAGCCTATGGAGGTAGTCAAGCAAAAGGTCCAGAGCCTAGGGAGATAGTGAGTCAAGCCAATGGTCATACACAGGAGTCAACGGACACAGCAAAGCACAGGACTATGAATACTCAGGAGCACCATGAAAGGACCACTGAGTGAAGACTTGGGGTGGCAGATAAAGCCCTGGAAAGTGGGTGGAAGCAGAAGCCACACTGCCAGGAGCACCAATGAGAAGAGCGCGCACAAGCCATAAGTAATCATGTGACACGCGCACACGCTCTCGCGGGATCTCGAGCTAAATCCTGGAAGAGAAGTAATATGTGGATTTTGCTCCGGTGCAAGGGGTGTGAAGACTCAGGGAAGCCATGGCATTGTCTGACTGGACGCGGACTGGACAGACCCTCAGTGGAGAGGATAAGTACACAGAGCATGAAGAATCGCCCTGAGCTCCAGAATGATGATGGGCTGCAGGGTCTCCTCCACAGTTCATCGACTCTGAACTCCCAGGTGACCCAGGACAGCTCCCCAGCCGTAAAGGCTGGTGTCTGTTGTCACCAAGGTCCTTTACTGAACAAAAAGGGTTTCCCCCTTCTTCAGGTTGGAACTGTCCAACCACCAGAGGAGGTCTTGTCTCACTTCCTAAGGAAGAGGGACTAGATAATCCAAAAGATCTGGATTCCCCCGGCAAGCCCAGACAGTGAACCTCTGAAGCTCCCTGGTGTGAGCCATGGAGTACGGAACCACCTTCATGGTGGATATCATGCAGCCCACAATCAATGAGAACTTGCGTACCAGAGCTGAGGTCCACCCCAGAGCCCGGGGACACCTTGCTCATGATGTGCTGAACAGAGTCCTCTGTCTTGATCAAATCCTTAATAGAGCTTTTCAAGAGAAAATTATCACACAAAATGAATTTAATTTCTTGACTGTATCTTTTCCAATAATACCAACGTTTTATGCACTCCCTAAAGTGCATAAAAATCCTAAAAAGCCCCCGGGAAGACCAATTGTTGCGGGCATTGGAAGCTTATGTGAGACAATATGCACCTTTATAGATCATTTCCTACAACCTTTGGTATTGGACCTTCCCTCATACTTGCGTGACTCCTCAGATCTCCTGGGTAGGGTCCAGGAGGTCTCGGTAGAACCGGGTACCCTGCTCGTGATCTGTGATGTGGAAGCGTTGTATTCCAGCATAGGTCACGAGCGGGGGGTTTTGGCTGTTGATTTCTTTTTGAGAAGATCTGCTTTAGCATCTGATGCAGTTTTTTGTGAGTTTTTGATATGCCTTTTATGTTTTGTGTTAGGGCATAATTATTTTCTATTTAATTCAGAGTACTATTTACAGTTAGTTGGGACAGAAATGGGGGCCAAATGTGCCCCCTCTTTTGCTAATTTATTTCTAGGATGGTGGGAGCACGAATATGTATTTTCAGATGAAAATATCATTTATACGGAACATATTCTTTTTTGGGTTCGATTTATTGACAACATTTTTTTCATTTGGCAAGGTCCTGAGGAATTATGCCGTCAGTTTGTTGACCATTTAAATGAGAATGATCTGAATATATATCTCACATCACATGTCTCGACAACAGAAATAGAATTTTTGGATTTGAAATTAAAGATTGATCATGAATACTGTATCCAGACTACTCTCTATAGAAAAGCTACTTCAGTGAATTCTCTCTCTTGCATTATTCTAGTGCACACCCTAGTTATGTCAAGAAGGCGATCCCTACAGGACAATATTTGCGATTGAAGCGAAATTGTTCCACTGAAGATTCCTTTCGATTTTTTGCAGACGATCTTCAAGAGAGATTTCAAGAAAGGGGATATCCAAAAACTTGTATTAGAAAGGGATACAATAATGCAAGGACTCGAGATAGAGTTGACCTTCTTGCCACATACAAACAGGTAAAAGCTAAGAAAGGCAATATTGAATATGTTCAGCCCATTCTTACTTATAATAGTCAATGGAGTGACATTCAGAGATTATTTAATAAGCATTGGTATATTTTACAGGGCGATCATATTTTAAATCGAATTATCTCTTCACGACCATCGATAATAGCTCGAAGGGGAAAAAATCTGTCTGACCAATTGGTGCACAGTCATTTTCAGCCTTTAATGAGACATGTCACTGGATTAAAATGTGTGGGATCTTATCCATGTGGATCATGTTCAGTGTGTATTTCGGTAGTATTAAGCAGATTTTTAGTCCTGTGGCAAACAGGGACCTGGTTTTCAGGGGTTTTGTAAACTGCAGGACTAGGAACTGCATATATGCTATTAAATGTAGTTGTGGTTTACTTTATATAGGTCAGACATCTCAGATGTTAAAAACAAGGCTTCAGAAGCATATGTCATTGATACGAAATGCGAAAGAACATTTGAGGCGGGGAATGACTTTGACATCAGTAGCATCTCATTTTTTATGAGCACATGATGGAATGACTGAAGGTATGACCTTTATAGGCTTGGAAAAAGTTAAAGGGATAGTAATGCCTGAAAATAACTTTATTTTATATTGTAGCCCTAAAAAAATCATGAAAAATGATATAAGTCTTATCTCCCAAACCTTTATGGTTTGGAAGATATTCACTTGTAAAATAAAGTATTGTTCACTTTTTCTTGCTGTTTCAGCCAAGTCTGCCATCTAGTGGACAGATTTGGAATTCGTCCACATAGCAACCGGCAGCTCTTTAGCAGTGCCGAGATCACAATCTTTTTTAAAAGAACTGCTTAACTGGAACGATCTACAAAGTGTGCCTGGCTTGAAAGCACACTTTGTAGACCATTCCAATTAAGAAATTCTTTTTAAAGATCATGATCTCAGCACTTCTGGAGAGCCACTGCTGGTCGGGCGACCGGATCCCAAATCTGAAGGGTAGAGCAATGACGTCACTCCAGGGGAAACTTTACTTCTGAATATCTCCCAAACCATAAAGGTTTGGGAGATAAGACTTATATCATTTTTCATGATTTTTTTAGGGCTACAATATAAAATAAAGTTATTTTCAGGCATTACTATCCCTTTAAGACGAATATCCGTAGAGGAAATATCACTGATCTCTTATTGAGAAGAGAAACATGGTGGATATTTATGTTAAAGTCTTATCAGCCATTTGGACTAAATGAAGAGATGCTCTTTACTAGTTACTTACATGATAAGTGAGGATTTAGGTTATGTTATAATTATATATATATATATTTTTTTTTTGTATAGGTATGTATGTTGATTTTTTATTTTTGTTTATTTTCAGAAATATGATGGTTTCCTGAATGAATTTTATGGTAATATAACTTTACTTGGACCTGGAAGACAAGGTTGCTATGATGATATGAAACATTTGACAGCTTTGGATACATCGACCAGGATATGTGTTAACACAAATAAGACTCTTCTTGGGACATGTTGTATTCTATCAAGAATCTTTGTTTAACTTTGGATTTAATGATATATTACATTTCTGTATTGTGATATAAATATATGTGGATTGATTTTGTAATATGTGGGGATTTTTTGCTATATGTTATAATAGTGAGGGAATATTCTCTTTCTTTGCACTTTATGTATTTGGGTTTTTTGCCGTGGCCGTTGTGGCGAGCGGGGGCCGCATCTGTTTTGATTGTTTCCGTCGGGTACTGCCTATATCTGCTCCGCTTTCTTTGTAAATTGTGTCCACCTGTATATTAATATATGTTTTTGTTGACAGGTGGTGTAATATGCTAATTTGAGTATATAATGCGGAGCGAGGTGTGTGCTTTACCCGATGGTGACGGTTTAATTATGGATAGGATGTGGTCTTGAATCATATAAGTTGTTATGGGGAATGTATTTAATTATTTATATAGCCAATGGTTAGTATTTAGATATATCTTTTATATTCTCCATGATGTGTTTTATGGATATGTGAGGGATTATAATACATCTTACCTGTAATACTTTTATGGATCCCTATATTTACTTTGGGCTTATCCGATTCTTCTTTTGCCTGTATTTCGACGCTTAATAATATATTGATTGTGGGTTTATGGCGTATGATTTAATAATAGGAATGATCATGTGATCAACAAGGATATGACATGATGTCATATGACTTGTGTCATCGTTGTGTAGTGTTTGTGCATTTAAAAACATCTAGAGAAAAATTATAGTAACATACGTGGGGTATAACACTTCGGCGACATAGTAATGCGTCTTCCTGTTTTTTGATCATGTGATACTTGCAAACGTGACATGATGTCATATGACTTGTGTCATTGTTGTGCAGTGTTGCGCTTTTAAAAACATCTAGTAAAATACCATAGTAACATACGTGGGGTATAACACTTTGGTGACATAGTAATGCGTCTTTTTGTTTTTTTGATCATGTGATGCTCGCTGTTTTATTATCACGTGGCGAGTAATTACATTTGCAGTGACGTGGATGCGGCCTCCGCTCGCCTATTGGTGTACGCATTTTAAATTCTTGATTGATTCCAACCGTTGTCGTCCCCTGATGAAGCCTAAGTGTAGGCGATACGCGTTGGGAAGGTTGGGGATAGATCGAGCCCTGACTGTTCAGATATATTATCAGGATAAGTACATCTTTATTTGTATTTTGATATTCATTACCTTATCAAATTGTGGATTATTGTCATCTTTGATAGCAGTATGTATTTGGTGAGGTATTGTTGTATTTATATCTTGTACATTTTGATAGCTTGTCCTGTTTACTTATGACACCTGCTGATTTATGTGATTGTTATATTATGATATGGCAGGGATGTTCAGGACTCGATCTGTCAATGTGTTTTTAGTGTTTTTATTTTGTATGTGCACTTTATGTCTTATGTAAGTATACTAATAAACATTTTTGATACATGATTATGATCTGGGTATTCTGAGTGCCTCAATGAATGGACCTCTTCATCTTGTGGAGTTTAGTTTTTTATAACTTGCTCTATAGGTGTTTTGTATTTGCATGTTTGTTTAGGTCTTGGGTGCACCCCACAAAGGTGTGGTTTATTAAGAATACCTTTTGATATATACCTGTGCATGTTCTAGTTGTATTAATATATAAATCCTCTGTCAGAAAGACCATGCCCTGGCAAGTGTCAAACCAGAGACTGAGGAAAAACAAGTCCTGAGAAGGAACTGTAGCAGATTTTTCCATGTTCAGGATCCATCCATTCTGGAGGACGATCTGGACTCATTCCTGGTCTTGACAGTCCAGAAGATGTCTGGAAGGAGCCTTCAGCAGACGGTAGCCCATGTACGGAGTCACCTGAATCCCCTTGGTGTGCAGGAAGGCAATCAATGCTCCTAAGACCCGTGCGAACACCTGAGGAGCAGTGGTGAGCCCAAAGGGCAGAGTGGTGAACTGGAAATGCCCCAAGGTGCAAGAGAAACTGAGGTACTTCTGGCTGTCCAGATGAATTGGAATACACAGGTTAACATCCTGCAGAACCAGAGAGGACAGAAATTCCCCTTGGTACATTGCTGCAATGGCAGAGAGCAAAAACTACATCTTTTAACGAGTATGGACCACAAAAGATTTGAGGTCCTTGAGGTCCCGGATAGGGCGACTGCCGCCATCCTTCTTGGGAACCACAGTTAGGTTTAATAGAAACATAAATCTCTCTTGCAGAGGTACCAGAGCCAGAACTCCCTTGTCCAAGAAAGAATGGACCACCCCATTGAAAAGGCTGAGCTTTTAATGGGCCAGAGGGGGATCGAGAAAGGAAGAATCTGAAGGGAGGCAGGGATATGAAGGGAATCCTGTATCCTCCTGAAACCACCTGTGTCACAGGATCCACTGGGCCCCTAGCCCCTGGAGGGGCCTGAGGACCAGCCTCCTGCCCATAGACTATGGACCTACTGTAACGGTTTGTTTGACACACAGACACAGTAGGTTTGGATAAAACACAATTTTACTGAACAATGATAATAACAATAACCCTCACGGGTCCTGTAATATATATGCAATATAGTACAGACACAAGACAGGTTATACAGAGGTAGGCCCACACTGGTCCAGTATATACAGGTAGTCCAGAGATCAATATACTGACACAGGTCAGGCAGTTCGTGTGTGAATCTCAGTTGGACAGTACTGAATGGGTTACTATTAGCCT